>CM074719.1:59854057-61054057 GCA_037306005.1 Rhinophrynus dorsalis | reverse complement strand
TGGAGATTTTCCTTATATCTTTCCTAAAGAATTATGCATGGCTATATTCCTCAATCTCAAATGTGCTATCATCACTCTGTAAATCTGAAGGCAACTTTGATGCTAATTATAGTTATACTTACATATTCCCTTGACTAGTTAATATCTGTGTGGATAAATATATCCATATGTACCTAGAGATACATCTGATAACCTTTTTGTATCTTTAGAGGTTGGATTATAATGTAAGACCTAGGGGTCTGGCACACTAAAACTTGAGCAGTTACAATTTATACTGCTCAGGGATGTTCATTTGTGATCCAATAACGTTTATCTGTACGATAACACCTCTACACTTCCACAGATGGCACCTCACCTTTGGGGGACTCATACCCTTTTGACTTACCTACTGCATCTTGAAACTTAGTATCTCTAAGTCATTCACTGTTCCCACATATTAGGAGAGAATATATCATCAGGGACAGAGGTGTTGGATTGAATATTTTATTATCTCAGTTTGAGATTAAATGTTATGGATGATTCTTACACTTTTTCCATGAAGAGGACAGAAAAAGTGTTTTCATTTGTTTTAAATTTTTATTCAGATATTTATGTGTGCGACAATAAAAGAAAATATTTTTAAACTTGTAAATAACGGTTAAGTATTAGACTGCGAAATACAGATAACAGAATCAGGTACTGAACTAGCCTTATTAGTGAGATATCTTTGTCAGCACAATCAAATAAGCTGTAGATCTATGAAAACTGAAGGGTCAGAAGGTGATCTCACTATCTTTTTTCATAAGCTTGCATTTTTTTCGCTATAAAAATGTGACATATTCTAGGAATTGGAACACAATAGAAGTATCTACAGACCGAGGTAGACGTGCTGTACTGTTCTGCTGTGATATGTTTGGAAAATTGAGCAGGAGAGGCTCATAGTGACTGCTATCACTATGAGAAAGTATAAAATAAAAGAAGGAACTAGAAGGACTCTTATGTGACCACTGAGTCTGAGGAGGAGGAGGAAGAAGTGAGCACTGCAGAACCAATGCTGTCAAGTCCCCCTAAATCACCCCTAGGGATCTTGGGTAAATTAATTTCCAGGGAGAAAGAAAAAGTTAGTAGTGAGAGCAGGACAGGTCATCTGCCTGTACCTGCTGCCAGATGTGCTGCCCCTGCTGCCACTATTGCTGTGCCTGCTGTCAAATGTGCTGAACCTGTTACTGCTACCACCATTGCTATGCCTGCTGACAGACGTGCTGCCCCTGCTGCCACTATTGCTGTGCCTGCTGGCAGATGTGTTGCCCCTGCTGCCACCAGTGCTGTGCCTGCTGTCAGACATGCTGCCGCTGCTGCCAGTGCTGAACCTGCTTCCAACAGTGTTATGCCTGCTGCCAGTGCTGAACCTGCAGCTACCTGTACTGTGCCTGCTGTCAGACGTGCTGACCCTGCTTCCGGCAGTGCTGTGTCAGCTGCCAGTGTTGAACCTGCTGCCACCAGTACTGTGTCTGCTGTCAGATGTGCTGCCCCTGCTGCCACCAGTGCTGAACCTGCTGCTAGTGTGTCTTGTAATGCTCAGGAGGGGGAAGGAGAAGATGATGCCAAGTGTTACAGCAGGGGACCCTAAGTCACACTTGCCATCTCAAAGCAGTACTACCGTTGCTAGTACTACTACTAAGAAGGTCCAGCAGCTTGTTAGTGTTAGGAGTAAAGAGGGGCTTATAATCATTTTGCTAGTGACTGTGAGGAGGAAGACTCAGGGGCTGAACTTGATGCAGCTGGTGTTAGTAGTAGTAACAGTAATGGTGAAGCAGCCAGTGGGACTAGTGTTAGGGAAGTGGAAGCGGAAGCATTTGAGAGCATCCAGACTAGTGGTCAAGGGAGCCCACACCATTCCTCTGGCCCTGGGAGTGCCCTTCCCTTCACAACAGTGTTCAGATGGAACATGATCCTGAAGAAGTCAGAACTGGTTGTGGATAGCAGGAGCAGCAATAATACCACCACCACCATGAACACAGGTGAGCTACCTGTGCGTGCTTCTTCTGCTGCCAGTATGCCTTTTTCATGTCACTAAGAAAAGGCAAGGGTGACATTAGGGAACCCTCTGTCACATTGCTCGTCACCATCACCAACCAGCAGTGAGATGTCTGTAATAGAGCATGTAGGGATTTGTGGTGGTGGTGATGATGGTGGTGGAGTGGCTTGGGTGAAAGAGACATTGATGGCCTTTTTAGCCTAAACTGAGAAGGGGATGAGGACAGGGATGAGGATGGGCATAACCACCATCTCTAGCAGTGAGCTTTTAGAATTTGCAACTGCTATAATTTGTGCTACTACTGAGTTGTAAGGGCAGCAGGATGCTGTGGAGAAGGCTAGTGTGCCACAGACCACTGTGGACACAGTGGGAATGGGGTCAACAAATGATGCAGGACTAGGACAGGTTCCACTTGCCAGCACCATCAATACACTTGGTCCTAGTTGCAGTGCTGATTTTGAGGCAGTAGTAGAAACATCATCTGCTGCCAGCACAGACAGTGAAGGGGAATGTGAAGGACAAGAAGAAAGAGGCCATTCTTCTCCACCTCCCCCCTGAAGTCATGGGTGTTCTCTTGGGCCAGGCACAGCAAAAACAGCAGTCGCAAATTCTGCATCTACATCAGGGCATTTGCCAGTGGCCACTTGCTAACATAACATGACCTGCTGGCACTAGACTAGTAAGGCATTTTTTTTTCTCAGGCCTTGCGCTTTAAAAAAAAAAAAAATTATAAAAAACCCATAGTCCTACAAAAAAAAAATAAACAATTTTTGGGGGGGTTGTTTCTAACAAGCTTAAGTCCTACAAATCAATGTTTCCTTACGGTTTGTGTCAAACAAGCTTATGTCCTACAAATCAATGTTTCTTCAAGGCTTTTGCCTCTAATAAGTCTTAGTCTTATAAATCAATGTTTCCTCATGGCTTGGGCCTCTAACAATAAATGTAACAAAGCATCCTCTACAAAATACTCTATCACATCAAGTATCAATATATCCCAGTGGTAGCTTATGTCAGGGGGTTCCTGTCTCACTTTAAATACAAATTTCTTATTTTAGTTATTTTTTTATTAACTATTCCCCCAAAACCAGTCAAGAACCCATCCAAAACAAATTCCCTGTTCAATTGATTAATTCCCCAGATTCCCCCCACCAACATAGACACCCTCCTCAGACTCCTTTCATACCTGTCTTATGAGGTTTTTTTAATTATATTTAGGATTTATTTTTTATTAACTGCCCCCAATCCCAGTAAATAAACCCCCAAAAAAACATTTGCTATGCATTGTGTGTAAATTCAATGTTCCCACTGATTTCAATGGAATGAGCTAGGTAAAAAATAAGCAGAAAAAAAAACACTTTTAACAGGAAATTATTCGCCATGCGGAAGTGCCATTAGTCGCCAATTTGAGTTTGAGGAGAAAATGTTCACCCATCTGTAGCCTTGATATCCACATGGTCTCTGGTCTCAGTGGAGGACATGCTAATTTATCGCCGTATAGTAAATGGTCTTTCCTAATCTATGTATATTATCATGGTAATTATTTCTATTATGATATTCTTTTCTTTTGTTTGTTTTTTCCGATATATAATAATATAATATCACATTCCCACTAGTCCAGTGATACCCTTGAAAACTATTTAAGTGAAGCACCATAATCCTTGAAAGGTTACTGAGGGGCTACTACTACCACTACTACTGGGGCTAGTTTATGCAATTGTACTTCTAGCATGTGCCAACAACAGCAGAAGTGCTCATCATAACTTATGTTGCAGATATTGATGACCTGCATTGGTGATTACTATCACCAATGCATTACAATAGTATGTGTGTGTGTGTGACTGGGTTAGGGTTGAACTTTGAAACAGTGAAAATGCTGATGATAACTGACAGGATGATTATGTATTTTAGGCATAACTATGTGTCCAGAGTGAGAATTTCCAGTTGATTTCTCAAGCAATTAAAAAAAACCCTCTAAATGTTCCTTTTCAGTGCTGAACGACTGAGCTTTTTACTTTCAGCTAATTTTCAAAATTACTATCCCTTATATTGAAGCCCTTGTAAAACGGAATAAAATGCCACCAGCGGCATCTCTCAAACCTTTATGGTTTGGGAGATAGCCGCTTTTAAACTTCGCTCCCCCCTGCCTCTCTGCTGACATCAGCATTTTTGCAGCAGAAGGGAAATCCCTTCTTTGAATCAAGCGGAGGCTCTTCAGCACAGCCAGATCTCATTATAGAAGAAAAGATCCTTCACTAAAACGGTCTTCTACGTGTGCTTGGTAACCAAGCACAGGTAGAAGACCATTTTAGTGAAGGATCTTGTCTTCCATAACGAGATATCGGCTGTGTTAAAGAGCCTCCACCAGTCCCGGGACCGGATTTCCCTGCTGAAGCAAAAATGCTGATGTCAGCGGAGAGGCAGGGGGGAGCGAAGTTTAAAAGAGGCTATCTCCCAAACCATAAAGGTTTGAAAGATGCCGCTGGTGGCATTTTATTCAGTTTTACAAGGGCTTCAATATAAGGGATAGTAATTTTGAAGTATTACTATCCCTTTAAATGGTTCATTAATGCTAGTAGTGGTGGAGGATCGTTTTATATCACTTTCAGAAAAAGCCTTGTCAGGATGAGATGGATCATCATATTTTATTGCATATGCTGCAGCAACCATGGACTGCAGTCGGTTTTTGCACTTCCATTTTACTAACATACCCCCCTCACTGCTCCTACTCAATCTCTAGTATCTGTCTGATTCAATCATAGTTCACTTCAGGGTCCTTGTATCTGTTACCTAAAAGTCAAACTTAAACTATTGTTAATTTTTGACAGTGAAGTACACCAAAGTACTGTTTGTGTGTGATATCTTGCCCTTTACAAAATCCTGTATCATAAAAGTTTGTCTCTAGTATCTGTCTCTTCAACCCCACTCGCAGTGTCATTGTCCCTGTCTTTGTCACCTATCAGACAAAATATATTTAATTGTTTTACATTTTTTTAATTACCGTCCATATCTGTCACTGTTTGCGAAATAAATAAATGAGTAATACACTCTATGGTCCTCACAGGCATAACTGCTTCTGACATTCTTTGCCTGTACCTAGTGTAGGATTCAGTATCATTTGTACTTATCTGTCTCCCGGGTGTCAGTCAACAAAATAAATCTATCAGTCATAGAGGCTCAGCCAGCTCAGGAAGGAACATGGATTACCTGCCTGTCCCTTCTCAGTCAAACAAGATTTGGGGGTAGTTTTGGCAAATATCCTTTCCTCCTTCACAATACCCTATTCTCCTCTAACAAAGAGGACAAATCCCTCAACTAAGCTCCAACCCCACTTTCTATGCCTATCTTCTGTAGCTCCAAAAGGATGCTGCTTTCTTTCTCTCTTTAAAAGGATATTAAACCCCCCAAAAAACTGTTGGCAAATTGATAGGATTAATAAAAAAACATGTAATTCCCATCTCTCAAACCGCTATGGTTCTTCTCATGCATCCGCTGCATAGCAGAACGTCATGAGATCCTGCTTCCGGGACCAGACGGCGGCTCTTCAGGAGCACTGTCATCAAGATCTCTAACTATGATTACTTCATCAGAATGGTCAACAACGTGTGTTTGCAAGCCAAGCACACGTTGTAGAACATACAGATGAAGTAATTATAGTTAGGTATCCCAATGTCAGCACTCCTGCAGAGCCGCTTTAAGTCGGTTGACCGGATTCTGCCTCTGACAGCTTTACAGCTCGTCAGGCAGAAAGGGGAGGTAGCGGAGGTCTTTATTTTCTTACATCTCTCAAACCATAACGGTCTGAGAGATGGGAATAAGGGCATTACTTGTTTTTTTATTATTCCTATCAATTCGCCAACAGTTTTTTTGGGGGGGTTTACTAACCATTTAACAAAACACAGAATGACATGCTGTAGTAAGCAACCTGATGCCACTTTTATACTATCCCAACTATCTACTGCATTTGGTAGAAATGTACATTTATTTCCCAATCCTGGGAATCAGTGCTAGACATTACTTTTCAAATCTTGGGAGAAAAAAAAATCTCATGTGAACTCAATATTCTACTTATAAATATTTATCCAGGCTCAGTATCAATCCACCCAACAAATTATTATTTTAAAAGCACTGTTTAAATGTTACCAGATTGTATATACCAATTAAATGAAAATAGTCAGTCCTACGCTCCATTTTGGATTGGAAATTTAAATTGACACCATTTATAAAAACAGAAAAACGTACTTTTTAAACATGACATACATTTCATTTCTGTATGGACGTCACTGATGGACAGGAAAACGCCTTAGTCTTCTTAGACTCCCTGACTAAGCTGTATTATATACAAATGACACTTGATCACTTTCTCCACATACTCCAACCTGCAAATTCTCATTCTGGGACCAATTTAATATTTGACAGATTAATTCCTCCCCTGTCCACCTACACTTCACTATCTCATTTCACTTATTTTTTTCGCTGCTACTATGCCATCTTCTTCTTAGCCACCAACCATCATCCATTGCCTCACACAACTTGCTACTCAGGAATTGGCTGTACTATCTATATTAAGCACTGGCCTTGTTTTACTGATTTCAGTGTATACTGGCTATCACTGACACAGTCATGTAACTTAATCTCATAATATATTTCCTTCTTTCTGTAATAAAAAATAATTAAAAGCCTTTAGTCATTCTGTAATGTAACACTTAGTGTTATTGGAGCAACAAAATGTCTCCTAGTCCCCCTTAGACATTGTTAAGACATTGTTTTTTAGTGAAACTTTTTTTTTTTTCAAAATATACTGTAGTGTCCACCATAATTCTGGGTGCAACTTTATATTTCCTTTAATGTATTTTCAAATTACTGTATAGCTGCATTCTAGTACTTGCACCTAGCCCTTGGGTGTACTTTTTAAACCAATGTATTTCAATTTGCTTTTAATGTCTCTTAACATACATTACTCAATGACAAAATATTCCTTTAATAATGTTAAATTAGTGTTACTAGTCGAAGGCATTATAATTATACAACATGTGCAAACTCAGCCACAGGGGAAGATTATTAATATAATTATGCAAATAACTCTAATTCCCAGATGGTAGCTTATTGATCTTTAACTGCATTATTCATATCTAGACAATGTACTTTCCATATTGTGAACTTTAAGAATGTCACAGTCCTTATAACCAGACATTCAAGGCTAAATTAAATCATTGCTCTGGCTGACATTTTCTTTTATACGTGGTCCTCTTGTAACAATTTGGTGTCCTGTGTAACAGATAATATGTTGCATTCTATTGTGTTACAATTACAGTCATTTTGCATATTATTGCATTTTTATTCCTTAGAGATTGCACTGTCGGTTTATATTTTTATATTACCATATTAGGGTAAACAATAATCAGCTATAATAATAAGATGATTAGAGGATTACTCGACAAATCTCCAGCATATGCACTGCATTGCACATCCCTCTGGACCTTATGGCATTCACCTCTTGCCTCTCTCACTCCCATTCACCTCTTGTCTCTCTCTTACTACCATTCTCTGAATCAGAGTGAGGGAGGCAAGAGGTTAATGTACAGAATTCATAACTGCACATTGCAATTACTTTGCAATGTGCTGCATACCCTTCTGACACACACTGGGTTAACACCACATAAAAAAATGATAATGAGGTGATTGCTAAAATAGAGGTGTAATAAACGCTCCAGGTCCTATGTTATTCTATAGATCCTATGTATTAAGATTCCTCAAGTTGGAGAAATCTTAGTGCATTGGCTCCATAGAGTAACATAGAGCTTAGTTATCTCCATGCCATCACTTCCTTATAATACTTAAGTGCAATAAATAATAATAACAAGAACAGAATAAATATATTAAAAAGGAGACAGAAAGAGGTCAGTGGGTGCGCCGCCTCTACCCCTTGATGCGCTTGTCTACCTGGGTCATACCTACTTCTGTGGTGGGTGTTTGGCTTTAACATGTTTCACATAAATGTCATGATGTCTGTGTTTCATGTTTGTTATCAGGGTGGTTGTGCCATGTCATGTTCCCTCCTTTCCCCTTCTTACTGACTTGTCACAAATTGTGCACAGTGCTGTCACTGATGACTGCACTGTGCCTGTCCCTTCACTGGATGGGGAAAAGGATGATGTTGCTGCTGTTGCTGCAACTGCCTCGGAATCAGCACTGCAACTAGGACCAGGAGTATTGCTGCTGCTGGCAAGTGGAACCTGTTCTAGTGCCACATCACTTGTTGACCCCATTCACACTGTGTCCATAATGGTCTGTGGCACACTAGTCTGCTTCTCAGCATCCTGCTGCTCTTGCAACTCAGCAGCAACAGGAATTAGGGCAGTAGCAAACTCTGCAAGTTCCAAAAGCTCACTGGTGGTGATTCCCAGCCTCATCCTTGTTGCCCATTCCTTGTCAGTTTGGGCTAAAAAGGCCATTAATGTGTCTTCCACCCCAGCTTCTCCACTATCATCACCACCACCTCCGTGCTGCTGTAGCGCTATTACAGACATCTCACCGGTTGGAGAAGGTGATAAGAAATGTGACACTTGCAATTTCTTGTTGACCTGAAGAAGGCAGACTGGCACTGAGACAGCCCTAACAAAAATTACTAATGACCTATACACAGCAAGGGACAAAGGACAATTCAGTATACTAATCCTACTAGATCTATCTGCTGCTTTTGAGACTGTTAACCATGTACTCCTACTGGACACACTGCACACCCGTGGCATCCTTAACCTAACCTAACACCTCTAAAATGGCTTTCCTCCTACATCTCTAAACATACTTTTAGTGTTTTTTTGCTAACGACCTCAAAGTTTTTCACTGCTTAGTGAATATCCCCTGTGTGTCATGTAATCGTTAGCCTATCGACTTGTGTTTGTTGTCTGGTTAACCCTTTGAGGACCAGAGGGGTTGCCAAAGCATTGTTGATCAATGCATTGATAATCCCTCTAGAACTCATGGGGTTATGTGCTGGATTCCCTGTAGGTATATAGGTGACATTGTGTTGGAGCAGTTCTGTTGTTTAACATACCACACTTTTCTGAGCATGGTTTGTGTGTATTGTGTATGATCAGCACAGCAACATGAGGGTTAACCAGGGAGCTGGACAGGTTTGGGCCTTGTTGAACCTTGATATTTGTCCTTGTTTGCGTCTTGTTTGTACCCTCAGGGTGCTGTGTTGTGCAGTTGTGTGGATGAATGATGGGCAAATATTGGGATGTGACTGTGTTTTTTGTGATGGGTGTGTGGTTTGAAGTGGTGTGTGGTTATGGGATGATGCACTTACCGGTAGTGTGGAGGCTCCTCTCATCCCCAGTGTCTGATCCTCTAGGGACCCCCTCAATAAGCGTAGATGACAGGGTCTGCCGCAGCCTCTCCTCCCATCCGATGAAGGTGATGGGGACAGGTGGACCACCACCGGGCGGCATCCCCCATCTTCTTCTTAACCTGCATTTTGCAGTTGCCCCATCTCTTTTTGATTGAGTCCACATCCCATCTGCAGATTTGGTTCCGGGCAGCCTTACTCCTCGCAGCCAGACCAGGTACCATCTCCCTCGGAAAGAGGACACTCTCCCTCTCCAGCACAGCCTCCACGAGGGCCGTGTTCTCCTCCTCGGTATATCGGGGATCCCTGATCCTATCCCCCTCAGCTCCGGCACACGCGGAATCAGAACCAGAGTGTCCTGCCTGCTCTGCCCCTGCCTGTGTGTGGTGGTTCTGTCCCTGTCCACTGGGCCTGGTTCCCCTCTGCCCTGTGGATCTCCCTCTCCCACCCCTATTCTCTACAGGGATGTCCTTCTCTCCTTCCTCCTCCTCCACTACTCTCTCCATTCCTCTCTCCTGTCCTCCTCTCCTCGCCATCATTCACCCACTCACACACAAGCACTTCCACAGGCCCTCACAGACACACTCAATCCCACTCACTCTCTGTCACACACTTTCACTCACAGATTCACACTGTCAAAAGTTTAAAAAATGTGTAAGGGGTTGTAAACAAAAATACTGTGTGTATGTATGTGTATGTGTTTGTATTTGTGTGGGTGTATGTAATATTTAATGCAATGCTCTTCTCTCACCAAACTCCAAAAACTCCTTCTACCTCAAGTGTACGCCCCTATCTCTCTCGATCACTAGCCTCCACTCGTAGGTCCTGAGCCCTAGCTCTCTAAAATTCGAAACACAGACAGGGTTTGACCATTATTTGGGGTATATATAGGTGTATCTGAACATTTTTGCTACTTTGGGATTGGCTGTAGGTTTGAAATATTTTTGTGCGTCTATCAGGTTTGCTAGCCAATGCCAGCCGTAATGTTACATTTTGACTTAAGTTGTGTTTTAACGTGTGTTTGGGATGCACGGTGATGCGAAAACAGGTGAGACGCTAGTTTTTGTGTTATGTGTTTTTGTTGTGCCTATGCTTGATAGCTATTCTTGTACTCTTACCTTTAAATATGCCATAAATCATGTGTTATTTGTGGTCGATGTGCCTTTTTTACTTAGCTGCCAGTTTAACTGCTGCCTTTAAATCGAGCCCTGAGTCCTTGCAGGTTAAAGTAGGACCCCTGCATTCTGACACACTGCGATTTTACATAATTACTTCTCCTTTCTGTCCAGTTGTTCTGGGATACTCCTGGTTATCTCTACATAATCCACATATTAACTGGCAAAGTGGCCACATTGTTTCTTGGGGTTCTTACTGCTCTCTTCATTGCTTGGAGTCTGTGAACCCTTTATGTATTCATTCAGTACAAGTATCTGTTCCTGAGATTCCTGAGCACTACTGAGAATTCACAGATGTCTTCAGCAAAAAGGAGACTGACAAATTGCCACCTCATAGAGCTTTGAACTGCTCTATAGATCTTCTGCCTGGCACCATTCCTCCACGAGGTAGAGTCTACCCTCTATCCTTACCTGAGACCATGGCTATGGAGGAGTATATCCAGGAGAATCTTAAAAAGAGTTTCATTCAATGGTCCACTTCCCTGGCAGGAGCGGGGTTCTTCTTTGTCAGGAAAAAAGAGGGAGATCTTCATCCTTGTATTGATTATAGAGGTCTCAATAAGATCACAATAAAAACACCTACCCCCTACCCCTTATATGTGAACTGTTTGACTGACTTAAGGGGTCTAAGGTGTTTACGAATCTGGACTTACGTGGAGCTTACAATTTGATCCAGATAAGACAAGGAGACAAGTAGAAGATGGCATTTAATACTCGCTCAGGGCATTATGAGTATAAAGTCATGCTCCTGCCATCTTTCAGGAGTTCATAAATGAATGCTTCAGGTACTTTCTGTACCAGTTTGTCATAGTCTACTTAGATGACATACGAATTCACTCTCCTGATCTCCACACTCATCGTTTCCACATCAAACAAGTCTTACTCGGTCTTAGAGAAAACCGTCTACTTGCTAAGCTAGAAAAATGTCTGTTTGAAGTCGAAAGAGTGCCTTTCCTAGGCTATATTATCAGCCCTACAGTTTTTTAAATGGATCCCTCGAAATTGGAAGCCATCCTTAACTGGCATCAACCATTTGGGCTTAAACCTCTCCAGAGATTCTTGGGGTTTGCAAACTATTATCGCAAATTCATTCTGAACTATTCCAAGATTACTGCTCCTTTTACAGCCCTTACTAAGAAGGGAGCAGATTATTTGTCCATTTAAGGGGGTCCAAAATTTTTACGAAACTCGGCTTGAGGATGATATATAATCTTAAAGTAGGCCATGAATGGAAGATAGAATTTAACACTCGGAGCGGGCATTACGGGTATTTAGTTATGCCCTTCGGTCTCTGCAACTCTCCTGTTGTCTTCCAAGAATTTATCAATGAAGTTTTGTGAAATTTATTACAGAGCTGTGTGGTTATCTATTTGGATGACATTCTTATTCACTCTCATACTCTGGAGGTTCATTCCGAAGATGTGTCCAAAGTGTTACTCTTGCCGAGGGAAAATAATCTCTATTGCAAATTAGAGAAATGTGAATTCCACAAAACCCAGGTATCCTTTCTGGGGTACATTATCTTTGCTTCTGGGTTGACAATGGATCCACAGAAATTGTCAGCCATGTTACATTGGCCTGTTCCTGTGGGACTCAAGTCTTTACAGAGATTTTTGGGGTTCGCTAACTACAACTGTAATTTCATTCAAAATTTCTTTACAGTGATAGAACCACTAATAGACATGACCTGCAAAGGTGACAAGACATCGGAATGGTCTCCCAGTGCGTTGCGTGCATTCAAAGACCTCAAGGAAGCATTCACAGCAGCGCCCACTTTTGTTCATCCAAATCCCATCCTCCCCATTACCATGGAGGTTGACACGTCTGAAGTAGAAGTTGGCGCCATTCTTTCTCAGCCCTCGACCCCAGGGGAGGCCTTACGTCCATGTGGCTTTTTCTCTACAAAACTGTCCAAAGTTGTGAGGGTATATCAGATTAGGAACAGAGAGTTACTGGCCATCATCCTAGCCCTGAAAGAATGGCAACATCTCCTGGAGGGTACCAGTTCCCCAATCTTGATTCTGACTGACCACAAAAATCTCATGTATTTGTATGAGGCTAAACGGTTGTCATCCAGGCAAGACAGATGGGCTTTGTTCCTGTCCAGGTTCAATTTCGTGGTCACTTACCTTCCTGGCTCTAAGAATATTAAGACAGATGCCCTATCACACCAGTTTTGTAATCTATCCAAAGAGGAGTCTCCTCCCACACCTATAATTCCGGCTGACCGGATACTTGCTACAATACGAACCTCTATCACCTCTCTGCTGGGAAAGGAAATATTGGCCGCTCAAACATCCACTCCTGCAGATACACCCTGCGGGAGGTGCTTTGTACCTGCACAAAAGTATTAGAGACATACCATACTTCCAAGGTTGTGGGCCACATTGTGCGAGACCAATTGATTTGGACCATTTCCAGACTCTTCTGGTGGCCGAGTCTCAGATCCGACTGTTCTGCGTTTACTATGGCATGTACCACATGTGCACAAAATAAATCACCTCGACATTTGCCTGTCAGTCTCATCCTACCAGTGGCCAATGGGGAACGTCCTTGGTCACATTTGTCCATTGATTTCATAGTTGATATTCCAGCATCCAAAGGCTTCATGGTCATTCTGATGATCGTGGATACATTTTCTAAGATGGATCACTTTGTACCACGGAAAAGCTTACCATCCGTGCAGGAGTTGGCGATGGTGTTCACTAGAGAGGTTTTTCGGCCCCATGGCATACCCAGGGTTATTGTGTCAGATCGGGGGAGCCAGTTCGTGTCTTGATTCTGGGGGTGCTTTTGTGCTCAGATGGGGATTCAGTTAGCCTTCTCCTCTGCTTATCACCCTCAGTCTAATGGTACAGCAGAGAGGTCTAACCAGGCCTTGGAACAATTCCTCCATTGCTATATTTCCGACCACCACCACAATTGGGCTATCCTGTTACCTTGGACGGAGGTTGCCCGGAATTGTGCTGTGAACTATTCCTCACAGAGTTCTTAGTCCTTGATCAGTTATGTGTTCCAACCCTCTGTCCTTCCTGAGGTTTTCGAAGCACAAGAAATTCTGGCTCTGGACAAGCATTTGAGGGTGCTCCATTCCTCCTGGGTATGGGTACAGCATACCCTATGTGGTTCTGCGCAATGGCAGAAGAGGCAGGCTGATCGTAGACATTTGCTAGCACCTACCTTCCAGGTGGGGGAGGGGGTGTGGCTGACTGTTAGGTACCAGGAACCAGACAGGACACACTTTATTAGTGTAACAAAAACAAAAGCATGAGCCAAGAGCATAAACCAAAAGACACACCAGGGTCAGGAATCAAGACAGGTATTCAGCCAAGCCGGAGTCAGGAAACTAGGAGTCTGCAATGTCAGGAACAGCCCAGGGTCAGAAAAACAGAAGTCAGCGAAGTCTGGAACAAGCCAAGTGGTCTGGAACACAGCAAACAGGAACCCAGGAAAATCCACAGCAAGCATCAGCAACAGGTCAGCAAACGAACACAAGGACAATGGGGAAGTGAGCCAAGCTACTATAAATACCCTGTGAGGGTTGGCTGATAACAGTCAGGTGAGTTATCAGAGAGGTCAGCTGATTCAGCCTGAGCCAGAAACTCAGAAGACAGCAGCAGTTGATAGCAGAGCACTAGATTAGCTTAGACAGCAGAATAGGCAGAATGGGAGGAGCACAGCAAAACTTTGACACTGTCATCCCACAATCTTAAACTCCAGGTTCCCTGTCTTAAGTTCGCTCCTTGATTCATTGGTCCCTTCTGTGTCCTGTGGCTTATGCTCTGGACCTTCTGGCCTCTCATTGCGAATATACAATGTATTCCATGTCTCTTTCCTCAAACCTCTGATTTGCAACCGGTACACCTCGGCAGTGGTTCAGCCAGCACCCGTTAAGGTTGGTGATCATGAGGAGTATGTGGTACAGTGCATTTTGGACTCGTGGTGGGTCCAGGGGCGATTACATATCTGGTACACTGGAAGGGATACGGTCCTAAGGAACGCTCCTGGATACATTCTAATGATGTGCATGCCCCGATACTGGTGCGTAAATTCCATGCTTGTTTCCCTGGGAAACCCCGACCTGGCCCATGGAGGAGGGGCCTTTAAGGGGGGGGGTACTGTCATGGCTCTTACTTTAGTTCCAGTGTCGTCTGGCGGGGCACTGCTGAGAGACTAGTTCCGGGAGTGGCACTCGGAAGTCACTTCCCGTGGCCGACCGTATCCTTTCCTTATACGACACAGTGGTTCAGAATGTCTCAGGATACAATGCATCCTCCAGTCCGTTGCGTCACTATCCGGCACGCATCAGTCGGAATGATGCAAGAGTCCTTTATACCTGTCTGCTACTTCCTGTAGGGAGATAAAAGGGCGATGGACTGTCAGTCCAGTTGCCCTTACTTTGGTGTCCAGTGCAGTTCGTTAGTGTTGTCTCTTGATCTCCAGTGTATGACCTAGGTTTGTCTGACCATCCAACCCGGTGCTGACCTGTGGCTCTGTCTTACTATCCTCTCTGTGTTGACTCCGTATATTGAACATCCAATCTGGTGCAGACCTGTGGCTCTGGCTGACTACCTGCTCCGTGTCTGACCTAGGCTTATCTGACCATCCAACCCGGTGCTGACCTGTGGCTCTGTATATCCCCTCTGTGTTGTCGCCTTATAGTGGACATCCAACCTGGTGCAGACCTGTGGCTCTGGCTGACTACCATCTATACTGACTGCAGGCATGAGTCAGGTATCCTCCTTGTTGCCTTCCTTTGGGGAGTTCAACTCCACTCATACTGACTGCAGGTGTGAGTCAGCGGTATCTCCTGAGTTCTCCCGTTCCTGTTCCAGTTTCATGGTTCCAGCTGAGACTACCATTGGCCTAAGCCTAGTCTCTAGCAGTGAGGTCTCTTCTGGGCAGCCTACTATTGCTGATAGTTGTTGCTGTTTTATCATGTGACTCGCTGTACCTTCTTGTTTACTCTGCCGGATATGTATATATATTTATTCTTATTTTGTATAAAAGTGAATGTACTATATACCGTGCTGACTCCTGAATTATTCCTGGGTAACCATGACAGCTGTCTAAATTACACACTTTCTCCCCCATGTCAGTTCCAAATGTTGGCGCTGTGGTTTGGAAATGGGCACCCCTTCACATATATGGTGGACATGCACAAAATTTCATCCTTACTGGATGGCTTGCTTGCAGTTGATTTCAAAGTGTTTGAACATTCCTCTTTCTAGAGACATTTGGCGAACTCTGTTCTTTTTAAAACACCCATACCTACCCTTCTTTAAGAAACGTTTACTATTCGTAATGTTACTCATGGCCAAATCTCTCATTTCTCAACACTGGAAGGGCGATGATCCCTCCACAGTCTCGGAATGGACGAACAGTGTACAATCACATATTTCCATGTTCAGAGTTCATTTAACTAAACACGGGGATGATCCTGATGTAACAGACAACTTTTTCTAGTATATCACCCTCTGGACTTGGTTTTGGTTTCAGTTTTGATTGGTGTGATTGCCTATCCCCTCCTCCTCCCACCCTGTATCCCTTCCCTTTTTTTTTTCTTTCTCTCCCTCCTCCTTGCTCTCCACCCTATTTCTTTATCCTTCTTCTTCTCTCTCTTTGATCTCTCTTCTAATCTCTTTTTCACTTGATATCTGGGAGCTTTCTGCTTCTTCCTCTTTATGTATCGTCAATATTCAACAATATGTGACTAAAACATTGTAAGGTTTCTGACAGCCTTACTTGATTTTCTGAGTTTCCTAATGTTATTCTAAGGAATGTTCTCAAACTGATTTTGTTCATAATACTTCTACTGCTTATATTGATGTATTGTATGCTATACCTTTATGTTTTGTGACTAAGCTCCCAACTGTAATTGTTTTCTATTTCTTTTCCTTCAATAAAGCTTTAAAAAAAAATCCTACCTAACTCCAAAATACAGTCTGATATCTTCTTGATCCAATCTTTATTAAACCAAAAGTAGTACATCTCTATATCATTCTGAGTCTGAAAGCATCTAAATTACCTGAAAAACAGCCAATTAATCCAACAACCTTACTGTCCTTATTGTAAAAAAAAATCCCTACATTTATTTGGTTGAACATTAGACCCAAAATGTTTGTGTTTGTTATTAATATAAATATCTATTATATATATATATATATATATATATATATATATATATATATATATATATATATATATACATATGATAGATATAGATATAGATATATATAAACAAACCGCTTACAGCACTGTATCACTTAGTATTTGAAAATATGTGTGTATGTATCAATAATACATGTTCAATTTTAAATGTATATAGTGATAATTTTTGATATATGTAAAGTGCTCTTGGAAAAATAAGTGTACCTGAAAAGTGCAGCAAGGAATAAGAGGGTTCTCCAGTCCCCCAAAAGGTACAAGCACAAAAAAAACATAAACCTGCGCTCCTCCAGCTAAAGTGAAAAATAAAAAATAGTGTGCCCTGTAAAGGGCATATATGATAATGTGAATACATTTTGAGGCTCCAGTTGCCCACATTTTTGGCCAAAGAAGGGGGGTAAGCTTGCCAACCGCGCCAAGGTACCTCAAATGTGGCAAGAGCCTACACTGAACACTTAAGTCCCTATCTAAAAAAATAACAAAAAAAAAGAATAAATGAATTAAATTTGTCCCAGAAGAAATGTTGCAGTAATGTGTCGGAAATGGACCCTTAAATGTATAGGTTCTCTACAATGTATGAATGCTAATGTATGCAATTAAAAACAATTAATACACAAAGATTAAAAAAGGGTCAGTGGGGTTCCTACCACACATGTCTGCTATTGTGGATGTCCATACAAAGGACTGAGACTATCTCAGCCTCTATATAACCACCAGCAGACTACAAAAGGAGCAATTAGTTGGAGTAGACAAAGGATATAAAAGCCTAAATTAACCCCCAGAATGTGGGAAAGAGTAAGGTGTAGTGTGGCATACATATGTGATATTAATAAAAGTGAAACGCTGATATAAGTAAGCATAAGGAGATGTGAAAACCAGCAGAAAAAAAACAACCAGCTTACAGCGCTGTATCACTTAGTATTTAAAAATATGTGTGTATGTATTAATAATACTTGTTCAATTGTAATTGTATGTAGTGATCATTTTTGATATATGTAAAGTGCTCTTGGAAAAAGAAGTGTACCTGAAGTGTGCAGCAAGGAATAAGAGGGTTCTCCAGTCCCCCAAAAGGTGCAAACACAAAAAAAAAACTATAAGCCTGCGCTCCTCCAGCTAAAGTGAAAAATAAAAAATATTTATTATATTATATAAATATCTATTATATACTCTGCATCAGAACAATAAAATGATATATATTATTTAAATAAAATGTAGGCAGAATGTGTTTGGTCTATTTGCTCCATTGAAAATATATGTGCAGTTCAAGATAGGAAATGTGTCACATTGTAGTCCTACAACTGAAACATTCAATACAGAAGAAAAGATAGGACAGAACAGATGTAATACTTTTTGAAAAAGGTCAGCTAAAAGAGAGGAGGTACATGTAAACAAAAAGAATGAATTTAAATATTAGACCAGGGTATGTTAAAGGGATAGTAATACTTCGTTTTATCTTAATTTTATTTTGTAGGCATTAAAAAAACATGAAGAACGATATGTCTTATCTCTCAAAACTTTAAGAGATATTCACAAGTAAAGTATCCCCCCCCCGTTCAGCCAGATCAGAAGGGAGGTGCCCAGGTAGACTGCAGAGAGGGGCAATCTTCAATTAAGATAAAGGAAAAAGCTGAAAAACTTGTCAAGGGGGAAGGGCTTTCATTCTTTTCATACAAAGAATATTGTCCCCTGCTGTTATCTGTCTGGTCTTACAACCAGATTCACATCTGAGAAGAGATGGCTTACACTAGGTAAAAGGGGCGGGAGGGGAAACTTTGCTTGTGAATATCTCTTAAGCCATAAAAATTTGAGAGAGAAGACTTATATCATTCTTCATGTTTTTTTAATGCCTACAAAATAAAATAAAGGTAAAACGAAGTATTACTATCCCTTTAAGTATGACTCTCCAGCTGTTTATTGCCTAGAATTTCATCCAATGCTAATCAATAGATGACAGCTACACAAGTTATCCTAATTCTACTTTGAAACATGGGGGAGCTATTTGCACAAAGTGCAACAACTTTAATGCAGACCAACTTTGACACTGGAAATAGCTAAAAACTATCAAAATTGTATTGAATTAAATAGGGCTTGTAACCCTTTGAATGCTAGACAAGTCTCCAACATGTAATTTTGATGGTTGTATAGCACTAGCATATATCTACTATATATAGATGTAGAGAATGTACCACTTCAGTATTGTTCATAGTAGTACATAGTATGATCATTATTTCTGCTCTAAACCATAAGAATTTATCAGGATTTTCCCAAGTGGATATGCTGCATTTGTATTGAGTAAATAATGTCTTTTTTGCTTAGATATCTATAGCAAGTTATAAGGGATCAATATATTCATATAACAATTTACATGAATTAACACATCTGTCAACATATTTAATTTTCTGCTCTTATACCTTCTATAGGGGTAGCAATATATCTTGCTCTCATTAAAGGGATTGTAATGTTTCATAATAAAAGCATCTCTAATTAATCATCATAGTATTTGGACTTTGGAGAGTGTTATATCAATACTGTCAGAGTTGTAGTTCAAGAGTAATTCAATGACAAAGTATCCCCCCTCCTGCCCCTTTTACTGATGTAACACTGTTCAGTCAGATCAGAAGGGAGGTGCCCAGGTAGATTGCAGAGAGGGACAATCTTCAATTAAGATAAGGGAAAAACCTGAAAAACTTTTTAAGGGGGCAGGACTTTCATTGTTCTCACAGGAAGAAGATTGTCCTCTGTTATCTGTCTGGTCTATCAACCAGATTCCACATCTGAGAAAAGATGGCTTACACTAGGCAAAAGGGGTGGGAGGGGGAAACTTTGTTTTTGAATATCTCTCAAACCATAAAGGTTTGAGAGATAAGACTTATATCGTTCTTCATGCTTTTTAATGCCTACAAAATAAAATAAAGATAAAATGAAGTATTACTATCCCTTTAAAGCCTTATATACAATCTGCCAACATATGTAATTTTCTGGTCTTTCTCCTTCTTTAGGGGTGGCAATATATCTTGCTCTCATTATAGTCTTGCTGTGACAGATTTGTATACAATACATATCTTCCAGTGCAAGACTTTAATTGAAGTAAGATATATTGCCACTCCTATAGAGGGCATAAGAGAACAATTTAGCATTAGTTTAATTTGCAAACACATGGTGTAAAAACATGAAACAGAGGAATGGCATACCATGAAACATTTATGTCTTCCCAAAATGCCCATTGGCAAAGCAGCATCTTGTAAACAGTTTAATGCATACTGTAGGTGTTAGGCACCATAGATGGCAAGGAAAAATCCCCAAATTCCTGAAGATTTAAATGGAACTGCTGGCCCACTGAATGCTTGAGAAATCACCAGTGCATAGCATTGCAGTTCATTTGAAACCACTCTAGCATTAAGGCGGTTAAACCCCCTTGTAAACTGACCTTTTGAGTGCCAGATAGGAGCAATGTATTGCTCATGTGATGCTCAATGTGTTTATGGGAATTTTTATGCAGTTTGCTCCAGAATTGTTCTAATATATCTACCTGATTCAGGACTTCAGTTTTATATAGTATACTGGAGTCCTGCTATTCTTCTGCATTGGTGGAGTAACTATATTATATACAACTAGTTTTAAAGCCCGGGTACATGGGCCACAACTGGTGGCGCAGCAGTCATGCGCAGTACTGACTGCCCGCGCCATGGCTGATACGGAGAGGGGCGCTCCAAATTCAGACTGTGGTCCTCTCTGCTCCCCGCTCCATATCATACGTGGAGTGGGTAGTCTGTACTGCACATGACTGCAGCACACACAGCTGTCTCTACTGCGCATGACGGCTTCTGACAAACATCCTTAGAGAATTATTATATAGGATAAGGATGATATGATTCAGTTAAGAACCAAACTATCTGCAGTATAGGGGACAAATTTAAATGGATAGTAAAAGTAGCTCCAATTAATCTTCATAGTATTTGGGTCATAGAAAGTGTTATTTCAAGACATTCAGAGTTGTAGTTTGAGAATAATTGAATGATAAAGTATCCCCCTCCCACACCTTTTACTGATGTCACTGAAAAACCTGTCAAGCGGGCAGGGTTTTCCTTATTCTCACAGTAAGAAGACTGTCCCTTGCTGTGAGCTGTCTGGTCTGTGGACCAGATTCCACATCTGAGATGAGCAGTGTTACACTAGGTAAAAGGGGCAGAAGTGGAATATTTTATCATTCAATTACTCTTGAACTACAGCACTGACAGCATGAAATACACTCTCTATGGCTCAAATATTGTGAAGATTAATTGGAACTGCTGTTTTTTGTGAAACATTACTATCCATTTAACTTCTCAAAATAATCATGCCTTGGATATCTCAGTACCATTTTAAGGGTTAATTACCCCTTTTCAATCATTTTGAAGTTGTATTTGCCACTTATGGTACAGTTGTTTGCCCCCAAATGCTCCATGTATTTTAATACAGTTCCAGCTTCTTTGATGTATAAACAGCTACCAAAGTGTCCTCTGATTGACCCAGAAATAGATCTGCAGTTAATATTTCATTAAGCTCTTCAAATGAAATATTTTGCTGAGAGCTAAATTAAATCATTGTCAGCAGCATGCATATTGTGACATACTGTCATTAAACACTAGTAATAGATATACTGTATAATTAAATAAACCAGGTGGCTGACATGATTTCAATTAAAACAATTAAGAAACATTTGTCTAAACATGACAGATTATTTTAAGAAAGATTTCCTTCCTTAAACAATGCTAGATTCTGTATATTTATTCATTGTGATGGTAACAAAGACGGCTGTATTGAAATTCAACAGTAATTGACACCAGCAAATATTAAAAAGCATACAGTCATAGATAAAACTTCAGAAATACCAAATGTATATTAAATTACATTCAGGTTTGGAACTTTGCCTTGCTGTGCAAGAAAATGACAGAGACAAAGCTTTAGCACCCCAATAATGAAAAATATTTTCTACTCTTGTGTAGAATGGGCCATTAAGCTATTGTTAAACAACTCCAAACTTCATAGTACTTGGCCTTCTGGGGATGATTGGATCTGTATGCAGAATTATCAAAAACACATTCTAGATATTGCTATTGAATATTAATTTAATTTATCTTGTGAACCAGTTCACACGCCTCACATTTCATTCTTTTTAATACTAGATTTAGATTTGATGAATAACAGAATAAAAAAGAAAAAATAAGAGAAAAAGGAAGTAAAGGAACAAAAACAACTAAAAAATGGAAGACAAACTAAAAATGAATGAAACAACTACAAAAGACATTTTTTAGATTTTTTTGTTGGCAAATTCTAATCTGGCTTTTGTATTCTTGAGGCTTATGAATGGCTTGCACCTTGTGGTGAACCCTCTGTACTTGCTCTTTCAAAGTCTTCTCTTTATGGTAGACTTGGATAATGATATGCCTACCTCCTGGACAGTGTTCTTCACTTGGCTGATTGTTGTGAAGGGGTTTTCTTTACCACGGAAACGATTCTATAATCATACACCACTATTGTCATCCGTGGACATCCAGGCCTTTTTGTGTTGCAGAGCTCACCAGTGTGTTCTTTTTTTCTCAGATTTTACCAAACTGTTGATTTGGCCACTCCTAATGTTTCTGCTATCTCTCTGATGGATTTTTTTTTGCAGCCTATGGATGGCCTGTTTCCCTTGCTCCTTTAACTGCATATAATGGGCTCATAGCAAAAGCTTCCAAATGCAAATGCCACACCTGGAATCAACTCCAGATCTTTTACCTGCTTAATTGATGAAGAAATAATGAAGGTATTGCCCAGACCTGTTCATTAAACAGCTTTTAAGCCAATTGTCCAATTACTTTTGGTCCCTTGAAAAAGAGGGGATTACATATTAAATAGCTGTAATTCCCAAACCCTTCCTCCAATTTGGATGTGAATACCCTCAAATTAAAGCAGAGAGACTGCACTTTAAGCTCATATTCATTATTTAACTGTAACTTGAATCTATTTTGGCAAACAGCCAAAATAACTTCTGTCAGTGTCCAAATATTCCCAGACCTAACTGTATATACACATATTAGGTGACAGACAGCTGACTGGGAGCCTGTTGTGACGCTGTGTGACTGAAGCAGATTCAATAGACAACATCACACTCAGTTGTGTTGTGTACTGTAGAGTAAAAACACACACTAGTTGATTAATTTCCAGCAAAGGCACAAGGGGCAGGGGGATGGGGAAAGGTGGAGCAGTGTAGGGATGTGGGAGTAAAATGATAATTCAAAAATTAACTGCAACCATGGTTACTGCAGTGTGCTCAATAAATGACGATGATCTTTCTCCTCCCGGGGAGGATGCAATTTGTCAAGGTCCCACCAAATTTTCCACCAGCACCAGTACAAAAAAATGTAAGAAGAAAACTGAAGATGACAACGCTTCCCATTTTAGTTATGATGATGGCAATGGCAAACTGGAGGAAGTTGCTGCAGTTGAATCAAATGCTGAATCTGACACTGTGACAAACAAGCACCAAAACACCTGTAATTAAAGTAGTAGTGAACTGTGTGAAGGTAAAAGTAAGATGAAATTGTCTGACACCTCTAAAAGCTTAGTAGAAAATAAGGGTAGTGGGCAAGAAGCGGCAGGCGATGCTGATGCTGAGGATGACCTAATGATGACTGATGAGGATGGAGATCTAGAATATATGCCTCCAGCATCCTCCTCTTGTTCATAAATAGATGACATTGAGAGTGAGAGAGATGACGACATGGCAAGAAAGTTAGCAGAAAGGCAAAGGATCACACATTCGAAAAAAAGGGGAGAAGGGAGCGCCACAATAGTGTAGCAAATTCTAACACATAGTAATATTAGATTGCACAGAAATGCAGGTTAGGAGCAAATCCCCTGTCCAGCAGCCAGAAATGGGAATCCCTGCTCTTGGATTCCAAATGTTACCAAAGTTATACAAAAATAGATTTGGCGGTTGGAATCAACCGATCTGAGCTAATATTGAAAAAACACAGTCACTCTACCTAAAAAAAATCCATTCCCCAGGCTCCACCCACCAACACAGGCACCCTCCTCAGACCCCTTTTATAACATCTTATGGGGTTTTTTAATTGTATTTAGGATTTATTTTTTTATTAACTGCCCCCCAATCCCAGTAAACAAACCCCCCAAAAAATCCCCTGTTCAACTGAATCTTTCTCCACACCCTACCAACACAGGCACCCTCATGCCACTTTTATACTATGCCTCTGAGAAATAAAATATTATTTGTTATATGTTGTGTATAAATTCAATATTCCCATTGATTTCAATGGAATGAGGTAGGCGAAAAAAATCAGAAAAACTGCACTTTTCGTGGGAAATTATTCGACAAGGACGTGCCATTATTTGCCGATTTCAGTTTGAAGCAAAAATGTTCATCCATCCCTTCCTTTTACCCATTTACTTACATGTACTTTGCATTTTTGCTCCAAAAACATGATGTTTCCAGGAAGTGAAACACAATACAAGCAGCTATAAGGTTAGGGTTAAATGAGGTGTTGATAATGAGCTTGTGTGCTTAGCATATTACTGTAACTTAGGGAGGGGAATGTACAAGTAGACTTTTGTGTAAAATAAACAGCAAATACTGATTTTGTACACTGTACCTGCCTAATGCCTTTGCTCCATTTTCAACAATTGACGAGTAGCATAGTACTGTGTGGGCATTTCATGGTTGGCTTTTCCTCTTCATCAGAGTACTCTCCTTGTACTAACGGGACATTAACCCTTTGAGTGCAAGAGGGGTATTCAACACATTGCTTTCCAAAGTGATTGTTACATCTGCCACTCAAAAGGTTATAAAATCAGAAAAAATATTTTCCTTTACCCTTCACTTTTTAATGGAATTGAGTTAAGGGCTTGCTCACTGGCAGAGTTGTGTCAGATGCAAATGAGGCATCTGTGCATAAGCACATGTACTGGTCTGTGATTTGTGAAACTGTGAATATGTACAGCTCTTGTGATGTACTAGTGGGCTTGCAGATTCCCTTCCCCTCATAGAGTGTGTTGTATATATAAGAAATGGCAAATATAAAGAAGTGCATAAAAATCCCTGCATCTCATTGGTTGACTGAACTTGTTCAAAAGAGATGCCATTTTAGTCTCACAAATGCAACAACTGAACCTATGTTTAGAGAGAAAATTATTTTCATATATACATAAAAAAGATAAAAAAATAATACATAATACGTTGAGTATGCAACTTCATCTACTGCATTACTGTTGCAGAAAACAGTTTAAAAAATACCTGAACCAAAGACTCAAATAGCTTAAACAGCTTCAGAATATTTTTCTTATTACAATGTAAAAAGCCTTTGAAGTAGAAATTAATGCTACTTAATTGTTGCTTATATTAAATGAGATTGCTATAGAATAGCACCAAATAACCCATAGGTCTTTGAAGCAGCACATATTTAATAACATTTATAGAGAAGTCAAAGATCAAATCACCACAGCTTTCACTCTTTAATGGATATTACTGCATATTTAACATTGTTCTTTTTTATGATTTATTACTAAATGTCTAGAGCACAGTACCTTCCACAAGCAATTGTAATGGCTGTTTCAAAGCCAGGATCCTCTATTTCTCATCTTTTTTCATTAAAGTGCTTATAAATAGGAATGGGTGAAAATTTTCACCTCAAACCAAAATAGGCGAACAATGGCATTTCCTGCCTCGTCAAACTTTTCTTTGAAAAGTCACATTTTCCCCTTTTTTCACCTAGGTCATTGCACTGAAAGCAATGGGAAGACTGAATTTCTCCCCACAACATGGCAGTTTTCTCTTCTTTTCCTTCAGGCATATAAAAGGTTATTGGGCTCTCACAGCATACCATTCTGTGCTTGTGAGAGGAGAAAGCAGTACATTTTTGAGCTAGAGAAGATAAGTTGAGGGAATCTTTTCGGTAGGACTTTGATTCTCTGTATTAGGGGAGTGTGGGTGAAATCTTGGGGAGAAGAAGGGAGAAAGAAGGTTGACCCAAAATACTGCAAAATTCAGTGTGGCTCACTGGCCAGACACAAGGAGCCATGTTCCAAGCTCCTTCCTGACATTACATAGTTACATAGTAATTTAGGTTGAAAAAAAGACTTGCATCCATCAAGTTCAAACCTTTTCCTATTCCTGTTTACCATCATTGATCCAAAAGAAGGCAACCCCCCCCCCAATACAGCAATTTCAAATTCTGCTTTGAGTGTGTGTGGGGGGTTCCTTCTTGATTCCAAATGGCAAGCATATTTCTCCTTGGATGAACAGGCACTAAATAAATATTAATCCCAATACTAACATACATAGCCCTCTATGTTCTGCTCTTTTAAAAAGTATCCAGGCCCTTTTTAAATGCATCTAATGCCTCTTCAGGCAGTGAATTACATACCTTTATTGTCCTTACCGTAAAGAATCCCTTCCGCTGTAATAGAAATCAAGAAGCACATGAAAATAAATACTTTGCGGCTTATAGGGGGAGTAGAACCATATAATGAGATCATGACATTTCAATAAAGCTATAATAGTAATCAAATGAGCATAAAGGCTGCAACCCCACCATCGAATAAAGACCTAGCATAGTGTGCTGGCATGAGAAAACGCAACAAAAATAAACTTCAAGTGGCTAAAATACCACCCGCATGCAGAAGAGCAAACAATATTGACAGCATTAACATTTATAGCATCTTTGATGTGAAAGAACCCCCAAAGCAACGGACGGCCTCCACCACCCACAAAACGCCCATAAGGGCAAAAAATGTTTTGCACATCATAGTAGCGGAAACCTGTCACCCCAGTTACACCAAGCAGCAAGTCAACCAAACACCTTGGAAAACTAAGCCATCATAATCCCCAGTTCACCCATACCCACCTCCCCAACCCCAGCCGCAGTAGAACAGGCCCGGACAGTAAGGGCCCAGAAGGGCCATCCCCCATCCCCCATCCAACCACGTCCCCCAAGGCAGCCAGATGAGAAGGACTCAACAGATAACTCCAGGGGCCACTAGACCTGAGTTAAGGATGATAGGGGAACAGAGTAAGATGAATAAATAGGAGAGAACAAAACGAGAGGGATAAAGAGAAAGTTAGGAAGGTAGGAAAGGCTCATGGAGAAGCAGAGCTCAGTCGCTAAAAAGAAGGAGGAGAGGGACAGAGAAAACAGGGAGCCCTGAAGCCTATATCTAACCTTCTACCATCACTCGTCACTATAGAGAATTTTTTAAAATAAACTGAAATGAGACATCCCACCTGAGCCCGGGATGGGGGTAAACATCTGAACCACTCCAGCACTTTGTCTCCCAGCAGGCCTGTACACCACCCATCCCTGAAAGGACAAACAATCACATATAGCCCCCACTAAAGGGAGCTGACATCCAAGGCATACAATGATGAGAGAGGCAAAAGGAAAAGGGTACGAAGATGAGAGAGGGATTAAAGAAGGGAAAGGGGGGCAGGAAGCATAGGAGGGGAGAGGGAGAGCAGGGGGTTGAAAGAAGAGGGCAAAGGGGGAACAGAATGGGCAGAAGGAAAAGTGAGGACAGAGAACATGCCGAAGATATGGAGACCTCAGCAGTTGGACTCACAGACACCCAAAAACACAGAGATGCATCAAGCGTTTCAGTATAGGAGGGTAGACCAAGCCATAATCAAGCACTACTAAGAGGCAAAGTGTACAAGGATTCCCACCCCCACCCCCACACCAGCTCCCCAAGCTGCGATCGTAGCAAAAGATGTACAGGTGTCCCATGACAAAAAGAGCAGGTCTATTAGTCCAACCCGGGCAGAACCTGGGCACTGACATTCCCTGTGGGATTTGGAATAGGTGTCCAATCTGGAACAGTCCACGATATCAGGCTTCACACTGGATGAACTGACGGGGTTCCAGCTGCAGGTTGCTTAAATCCCCGGGAGACAGTCTGCCATCAGGAGCGTTGCTGTAAATGCTCTGATCGTCTAAAGGCAACACGATCCGTCAAAGGGGTCAACGTCACATTCATAAATCTCAACAATTCATATATGCCCTAGATCTCCTCCGCTCTGCGAATTGTATGTGAGCGCCCCTCAAAAGTGATAGTCATAGCAAACGGGAATCCCCAATAATATGGGATATGCCGCTTGCGAAGTTCATCAGCTAAAGGCTTGAATTGCCTCCTGAGCTGCAGGGTACGTATAGAGAGGTCATGATAGAGAGAGATCTGTGCATCCTCACATACCACATGCGGCAAGTTACGTGCTTTCAGAATTACAGCCTCCTTTTGTGTGAATGAATTGAAACAGCACACCACATCCCTAGGGCGGTCATCTTGTTGAGCGCGGAGGCGCAACACACGGTGTGCCCCTTCAAGCTTCACCAAGACCAGGGAAGTAAGGCCCAGCAACTTGCTGAATATTTTCTGTAAGGTTTGCATAAGTTCATTCAGCGGTACCGTCTCCGGCAACCCCCGTATTCTAATATTCGAGCATCGGCCTTGATTTTCCAGGTCATCAAGTTGGGATCTGAGTTGATCAATGGTGTCATCTTGCAATTGTACGTATCGGTATTAATCCTCCTGTTGGGAGAACAGTGTCTCCTGACCCCCCTCGAGATCCTGCATCTGGGCTCCAACGCTATGCAGGTCGGGGTGCAATGCCGCTATGTCTTGTTTGATGGATTCCCCAAGTGAGGTAAGCATTAGCTCAGTCTCCGCCTTCATGGACAAGAGGCTGATATCCTGAGCAAGCCTGGAGAACCAGAGATGTCCATCATTTTCACACTTTGCTGCGCAGGAGAAAGGACTGTCAGTTCCCTACAACTTTTGTTCTAAGCATGGTCAAAAAATGCTCCAATAGACTGCGCATTCTTCTTCTTGACAGTCATATTAATGTCCAGTAAGATAAATCCATATTGGTTTTAATTTGCTTCTTTTTTATTTGTTTCCAAAGGGTATAAATGTATATGGATATTTTTATAATGTTATTTTGAAGGCACTCCACTTACCTTCTTTGTTTTTTCCAGAAAATATTCTAGCCCGGTCAATGAGACCAAGGGATGCATTACATCTGCTAAAGCTGATCTTTTTAAAATTTAGTGTTTTGGTGGAACCCATATCAAATTGCTTTTATGAATTAATCTCAAATTGTACCATGCTATGGTCACTTGTCCCCAAGTGCTCCCTTACTTGGATGTTAGAGATAAGCTCTTCATTGTTAGTTATTACCAGATCCAGACATGCATACTCTCTGGTTGTGGTATGTACTAGTTAGACAAATTGAGAAACTTACTGCATTTAGCAGAATTAGTTGTTCTATTTTTCCAATTTATTTCTGGATAATTAAAATCCCCCATAATTATAGTTCTTCCTATTTGAAAAGCCTTTTCTATTTGCATTAATAACTGTGATTCTTCAGGGTCACCAATGTTTGGAGGTTTGTAACAAATACTGCTAATATTTTATGTGCAGTTTTACCCCCACTGACTATTTCAATGCACAAGGATTCCACAAGTTCACTACTGTCATTGCATATATCTTCCCCCAGATGAGGCAATAATGCTGGTTTGATATACAGACAGACCCCACCACCTCTTTTGTTTGCTCTATCTTTTCTAAACAACATGTAGCCCTCCAAATTGATTGACCAATCATGTATGTCCTCCCACCATGTTTCTGTTATGCTAATCAAGTCATAATTTTTTATTTGAGCTACCAGTTCCAATTCCCCTATTTTACCTGTTAAATTTCTGGCATTTGCAAGCATACAATTAATGCCACTGCCATGTTCCATTTGTGATTTAATTTTGATGTGGTTCATAGGCTTCTCCCTATTATCTGTACTAACCCAGCCCCAAGATCCACCCACCTGGTTACTAACTACATCTCCCAGTATTTATTGGCCACTCCCCCTTCCTAGTTTACAATCACCTCCAACCGTCTATCCATCCTCTCCCCAAACACGAGACCCTCTTGTATTCAGGTGCAATCCATCACTACTATTGAAATTGTACCCCAAATCAAAATTAGCCCAGTGCTCTAAAAATCCAAAGCCCTCCTTCTTATACCATGACTTTAGCCGTGCATTAAGCTCCCTAATTTCAGGCTGTCTCCCTGGTGTAGTGCATGACACAGATAGTATCTCTGAGAATACTACCTTGAAGGTCCAGTTCCTAATCTGACTCCCTAAATCCCTAAAATTACCTTTTAGGACTCTCCATCTTCCTCTTACATTGTCATTGGTACCAATATGCACCAAGACAGCTGGATCATCTTCAGCTCCTCCCAATAATCTGTCCACTCTTCTGCAACATGCCAAACCCGGGCAAACTGGAGACAGCAAACCATTTGGTTGCTGAAATCAGAGCCACAAATTACCCTGTATGTTCTCTTAATAATAGAGTACCCCACTACCACAACCTGCCTATGCTTCACTTTCTTCTGAATCCCCTCAGAGGAGCTGTTATCCTGGCTGTTAGGGAGAGCATATTTCTCCAGCAATTCTACTTATAAGTCTGCCTTCCCTACATCTTCACTTAAATGAGCAAATTTGTTGGGATGGAAAAACTCAGGAATGGCTGCCCTCTTCCTCTTCTCTCCCCTACTGCAACCACTTCTAACCGTCACCCAACTATGTACTTGGTTCCCTTCTGGCTGATCTCCTTCCTCTTTGCTAGGTAACCCAGCTAAACTTTGTTCAGTGAGCAAGATACTACGCTAAAGTTTGTCAATATCTCTCATTATTGTAAATATGACTCTCCAGAGCTCCAATCTGAGCTTCCAGAGAGGCTACTTGCTCACATTTGCCACAGTGATATGGACCCTGGAACTGGTAATCCAGACATGCATGCATATGGCAAGATGTGCACTGAGTGAGAGCTCCAAGCTTGCTCATCATGCATGGAGTGAATGTGAGTTCTTTAAAAAGTAAAGCAATTAATTTACCTTATTTAACTCCCGCATTGCAGTAAGTGCTGTGATGCATCAACTGGTCACTTATAAGAAATTACTTTCACAAAAGCACGCTTTCTGTGAGCAAGCTCTGTGAGTTCTGTTAATTGTTTTATACAGACCAATACAGGTGATTGCTTACGAACCCCACCCTTAACTAATTGCACACACTTCTCAGACCAAAGAACCTTTTAAACTTTAACCCTTTAACCTTCTTACTGCAGGTTAAGATACAAAATTGTATATTATACCAGTAATCAGTATATTATATCACTGTTGCTGTTATTATATTTGTTCTGGGTGAGTCTGGGAGTGTGAGAAGAGGGAGCAAAGGAAGTTGATGCCAGATACCCTAAAATTCAGTCTGACTGATTTGATTTGACACACTGTTGTTCAGACATAGATGAAGTTGAGAGTGAGGGAGATTATGACATTGCCAGCATGTTAGCAGAAAGGCAAAGGCTCAATCTTCCACAGTATAAACTGAGAAAATAATTGGAAGGTCTGACCCTGCAAAAGCAAAGATGCCTAAAACTACACTGTCCTCCTATTGGTCATCATCAGCATTGTCACTGCATCCAAGTCCATGTCCCACTCAGCCACACACATTTGTACTGAGTAACCAGCATCAACAATAATATCAATACAGGATATTAATATCCACAACCTTAGTTATGATAAGTGTCTCTGCTGCTGCTGGAAGTGCTACACCTTTGACACATAGTAGACGTAGTAGTAGTACAACTGCATCAACATCTAGCCCCAGTAGTAGTAGCAGCCACTCAGGAACCCCGAAGTCCATGAAGTCCATAGTATGGCGGTACTTCACTCAGGATCAAAAAGCTAAGCATGTTGCTATCCATTGTCTGTGCAGTAAGCATGTGAGCATGGGGAAATCAGGCTCACTCCTTAAAACCTCTTCAATGAGAACCCATTTGAAGCACAACCACATGTGTGACTGTGAGAGACACCCTGGAAATGTCATAGTTGCAACAACTAGCAGCAGCAGAAGCACTCCAAAAAGTTCAAAGGGCTCTTGTGAAGATAAGAGAAGTAGTGATGTTATTGATACGTCACTGTCAACAATTAGTTAATTCCAAATAACGCCTATGGTTGCTCCTGCAGGGAATTATGATGACTATGGGTTTTCTGTAGGATATGGCAAGAGTCACACATAGAGTGCCTAACCAGACCGCCACCATCTCTACAAGTGATAGCATTAAAGCAGTAATGTTACAGAGTTCTTCTACTCTGTACTCCCATGATCCCACACGTACTGAGTTCTTAAACAGAAGTTAAAACCAGCACAAACATGATACAAAAGTACGCCTATGGAATAGTAAAATTGCCAAAATGTTACCGGTTGACATGCTGCCCATTTCTTTTGTTGAAAACAGAGGCATTAAAGGGATAGTAATGTTTCATAATAAAAGCAGCTCTAATTAATCATCATAGTAATCGGACTTTGGAGAGTGTTATTTCTGTAAGAGTTGTAGTTCAAGAGTAATTCAATGACAAAGTATCCCCCTCCTGCCCCTTTTACTGATGTAACACTGCTCAGCCAGATCAGTAGGGAGGTGCCCAGGTATTCTGCAGAGAGGGAAAATCTTCAGTTAAGATAAGGGAAAAACCTGAATAACTTGTCAAGGGGGCAGGGTTTCATTGTTCTCATAGGAAGAAGATTGTCCCCTTCTGTTATCTGTCTGGTCTTACAACCAGATTCCACATCTGAGAAGAGATGGCTTACATTAGGTAAAAGGGGGGGAGGGGAAACTCTGCTTGTGAATATCTCTCAAACCATAAAGGTTTGAGAGATAAGACTTATATTGTTCTTCATGTTTTTTTTTAATGTCTACAAAATAAAATAAAGATAAAATTAAGTATTACTATCCCTTTAAAGAACTGATGGCATGAGTTGCACCCTGCTGCAATATCCCATGCTACAATTATGGTTGTGCCAATATTACATAATATTACATAAGCAGGAATTTAGTTGTGGAAAAGGACAAAGGTATTCAGTCTGCTAATAACCTTTTCAAGGTAGATAAGTTGTTGTATTACTTTCAGCTATTTATTTCTCTGCTTCACTCCTCAGAAGTTATATTGTGGTGAGAAATGTTGTAGTCATAGAAAACAGATGAAAAATTACTGGCAATGGCGAAAAAGGAGAAAAGGTTTGTGAAAAAAGACAAAAATCATTGTTTTCTTCAATGAAAAGTCATGCAGGAGATTTTTCTGACTGTTTGCCCACCCCTACCACAAAATCAGTTATTTCATCTAAAATTTGTTTCGGGATATAATACAGTGAAAGATTTATGGTAAATATAAAAGGATAAACATAATATACACATTTTTTTGTAAAGTTGATACCTTTATTGGCTAACTAAACAGATTTAAATCTGTTTAGTTAGCCAATTAAGGTATCAACTTTACAAAAAAATTTTGCATCCTGTATTCCTACGGCTAACACGGTACCAACTCTCATCTATTAATAATATACAAATGTAACACTTTTATGGAAATTAAATGTTTTATTTTGAAAAAATATATATTGCACATTTCAAACTTTTTTTTAATCAAGATATAATTTTCTATTGTGTTCACCAATTATAGAAGTTGCTATCACTTTCTATGGATAGCTGTAATTTAAGACCCAAGCTCTCTCACAGACTGCATTAGTAAATATATACTTGTGCACACCATGGTATTAGAGTCAATAAACCACTGTAAAACTGCCGGTTAAAGCAAAAACCATTATCAATCATTTGCCATGTCTGTGTAGAACAGCTATGCAATTAGCCATCTAATAGAATGGTCAACAAGCATAGGCCAAACAAATAGGGATGAGCAAAAGTTTTTGGCGTGTTACCACGAGATATTCAGTGAAAACTACATTATTGTCTGCTATTTCATGAGAAATTCCTTTTTTGAAACAACTGAGTAAAATTTCTGCATTTTTCGTTCATTGGCAAAAATTCCATGCAAATTTTTCAGTGGCTAGAAAGTTTCTGCCCATTGATTTACATTGTTTTCATGTTTTCGCTATAAAAACATGACGTATTCCAGGATGTGAAACATGATAGAAACAGCTACAGAGTGAGGTAGACGTGCTGTGCTGTTCTGCTTGTTTTTTTATACTGACGCAGGAGAGGCTCATAGTTACTGCATCACTATGAGCAGTAAAAGGAGGAACTGGAAGGACCCTTATTATGTGTCCACTGAGTCTGAGGAGGAGGAAGAGAAGTTACTAGCAGTACTGAATCAATGCTGTCTAGTCCCCCTAAATCACCCCAAGGGATGTTGAGGAATTTAATGGGAAGGGAGGGAGAAAAGGGTAGTACTAGTGAGAGCAGAACAGGTCAGCTGCATGTCACTGCTGCAAGGTGTGCTGCCCCTGCTGCCAGTGCCACCAGTACTGTACCTGCAACCACCATTTCTGTACCTGCTGCCAGACATGCTGCCCTTGCTGCCACCAGTGCTGTACAAGCGACCACCATTGCTGTACCTGCTGCCAGACGTGCTGCCCCTGTTGCCACCAGTGCTGTACCTGCTGCCACAGGTGCTGCCCCTGCTGCCACCAGTGTTGTACCTACAACCACCATTGCTTTACATGCTGCCAGATGTGCTGCCTCTGCTGCCACCAGTGCTGTACCTGATGTCAGTGCTGAACCTGAGGCTACCAATACTTTGCCTGCTGCTAGTGTGTCTTGTAGTACTCAGGAGGGTAGGAAGGAGAAGATGATGCCTAGTGTGGCAGCAAGGGACCCTAAATCACACTTACCTTTCCCAAGCAGTCCCACCAGTGCTAGTACTACTGCTACTAAGGTCCAGCGGCTTGTTAGCATTAGGAGTGAAGAAGGGGGTAATCAACAACAATATCTTCATATTACTAGTGATTGTGAGACTGAGGAGGAAGACTCTGTGGCTGAACTTGATGTGGTTGGTGTTAGTAGTAGTAGTAGTAATGGTGAAGCAGCCAAAATGGTAGGGGAAACATTTGAGAGCGTCCAGACTAGCGGACAAGGGAGCCCACACCATTCCTCTGACCCAGGGAGTCCTCCCCTTCCCTTCACTAAAGTGTTCAAATGGAACAGGATCCTGAAGACTAAGAGGCCAGAACTATTGTTGGGTGAGCACAGGCACACAATTAATACCACCACCAGCAGGTGCACAAATCAGCTGCCTGTCCCTGCTGTTAGTGTCTTCCTTGTTCATGACACAAAGAAATGACAAGTGTGACATTAGGGGACGCTCAGTCACATTGCTTGTCATGTCCTCCAAGCAGCAGTGAAATGTCTGTAATAGAGCAGCAGCACGTAGGGACTAGTGGGGGTGGTGGTGATGATGATGAAGCTGGGGTGGAAGAGACATTGATGGCCTTTATAGCAGAAACTGAGAAGGAATGCGAGACAGGGATGAGGATGAGCATCTCCACCACCACTACTAGCAGTGAGATTTTGGAGTTAGAGGAATTTGCAACTACTCTAATTCCTTCTGATGCTGAGCAGCAGGATGCTAAGAAGCAAGCTAGTGTGCCACAGACCACAGTGGAGACAGTGAGAATGGGGTCAACAAGTGATGCAGGACTAGGACAGGCTCCACTTGACAGCGCCAGCAATACTCCTGGTCCTAGTTGCAGTGCTGAATCTGAATCAAGTACTGCTGTTGCTGAACCTCCTGACTCTCCAGAAAGGCAACAAGAGGTGAGGCAGAGATCAAAGAAGAGGAATAATAGAGCAACCCAGGCAGAGACTGGAAGCTGTATGATGGGTGAAACAACTAGCTCACCATCATCTTCTAGGGTAACTACATCTTCTGCCAATCCACCTCGTTCATGGTTACCTCCCCCTCCAAATGATAGCCACTCTGTTGATGTTAGGATGTGGCAGATCTTCTCTACCCATTGTACACTGTGTGGTACACTGATCACATATGCCAGTGAAGTGGAGGAGAATCGCAAGCAGTGAATCAAGCAACATCTGAGGAGATTCCATCCCACAGAATATGCTAAGATGGCAAATTCCACAATTATTGACTCAGGAGGACATTTGACAATGGACAGTGGGCACCGGCCAACATGACCTGCTGCCACTAGGTAAGTCCTACAAATCAGTGTTTCCTTAGGGCTTGTGCCAAACAAGCTTAAGTCCTACAAATCAATGTTTCTTCAGGGCTTGGGCATCTACATCCTACAAAGGCCTCTAACAACAAATCTAACTAATCTTCCTCTACAAAATACTCTGTCAAGTATCAGTTCCTGTCTCTATCACTTTATATGCAAATTTCTTATTTTATTAACTGTCCCCCCAATACCAGTCAAGAACCCACCCCCCCAAAACAAATTTCCTGTTCAGCTGATTCATTTCCCAGACTCCACCCACCAACACAGACACCCTCCTCAAACCCCTTTTATACCATGTCTTACATTTTTTTTTTCCATTTAGGATTTATTATTTATTAACTGCCCCCTAATCCCAGTAAACAACCCCCCCAAAAAATCCCCTGTTTAACTGATTCTTTCCCTACACCCCACCAACACAGACACCCTCATGCCCCTTTTATACTATGCCTTTGGGAAATAAAATAATATTTGCTACGTGTTTTGTGTAACGTCAGTATTCCCTTTGATTTCAATGGAATGAGCTAGGTGAAAAAAGCGGGGAAAAAGCGGAAAATCTACACTTTTCGCAGGAATTTTTTTGTCCAAGAGGAAAGTACCATTTTTCACCTATTTCAGTTTAAGGTGGAAATTTTCACCTATCCCTACAAACAAATACACATAGCTTCATAACATGCATCTCACCTTTTTTTTTTACCTCACTGTGCTTCATTTGTCACTAAACAACGACAAATACATCATCTTCAAAGGAAAGAAGAAAATGTTCGAGTATATCTAGCAATGCTAAACTTTTTCAATACTAGTTCAAAAACACAGCCACTCAGAACACACCGAAGTAACAAGTACATTCAAATAAACCTATATATAGCGCAAATGAACTCACACACACTGCCTGTGTTTGGAGCTTCTCAGAGCTACAACACAAGGCCCAGGAGCAAGACTTAGCAAGAGAGAGAGAGAGTGAAGCTTACAGGTAGACTTGGAGTGGGGATATAGAGCATTGCATTAACATACACACATATTGCACTTTGGCACATACTGCACACATTGCATACACACATAAACACACACATCTTTTGTTTATGGACACAACACATTTTTATTTTTATTTCAAACAGTGTGATTTAGTGAGTGCAAGGGAGTGACAGAGAAGAATTGTGACCAAGTGACTCTGTGAGTTACTGGGTGTGAGTGGCAGTGTGAAGGAGAAAGCAGAGTGACAAGAAGTTGGCAGGGAGAGGAGTGGTGGCTGGATGGGGAGAGGCACAGGAGAGGAGGAAAGACAACAGCAGATCCCTGGTCAGGGAAAGAGGGGAAGAAGGAGAGCAGGTGGGAGTTGGGATACCCACCAAAGTATACAGTGGATAGCAGGCACAATGCCGCAGATTAAAGGGTTAATAGTGATGAAAATGTGGATGTGCACCAATACTTTGTATATTTACAGTGGATAGGGACCAAAATGCCAGTAGGAACTGGAGGGAATGTGGAGCAGGAACATACATATCCAGGGACATCACAGGCAGGGCCTGAACCATAAAATGTCTCACACAGTTCTGATACATTACAGACTGGTTTGGCAGAAGACAGATTGTGGAGTCCATTGTACTCCCACAAGGAGAACATGGCCCTGGTGCAGAGCATTCTAGAAAGGGAGAACATCCTGTTCACCATGGAAAAGATGAGTGGGATTGGTGCACAGAAATGTTTGCCTGGCTTCAGGTCCTGAACACACTGAACTCAGTGTACAGGTGTAAGTGCACCATACAGAAGCACTGGACTGACTGCAAAAGGAAAGCCGAAAACAAGATGGGAGATCTGGCCATGCATGCGAGAGGCACAGGAGTTGGTCCCACTGTGAACATCACCTTTAATTCCTGGGAGGAGATGCTGCGACAGAAAATAACCTCTCTATGACTGCTGTTCAGGTGGTCCCAGATGGCTGTGACACAGGAGATGACCACATCCTCCAGACTCCTGGTAAGTCCATATGTCCATAACTGTCGACCACACAAAGTCTCTTAGCTAGTATGTCACAACTCAGTGCCAGCTGAACACATGGCCAGCATTGAGCTTCCTAGGTTACCAACACAGCACTGATAGATTCAAATAAGGACATAATGCTGTAGACCCAAAACAAAAATTTGATGAGGTATGCAGGCCAAATCAGGTTCAAGTACAAGTTTAACCCCCTCAGTGCTGCGTTGCTCAAACATACTTACTGCACACAAACAATGATTGCCATCACGTTGTCATACAAACATCTTTTATGTTCCTTCACAATATTACATGTAAGGCTATTGGTTAGCCTGGAGTTGTGGGAGGGCCGGATGGAGACATTTATACCAACCTCAATCCTTTCCTCGGGACTGCGCAGAGCTCTGACTGAGCTCTGTGTTAATCGTCAATTCTCTTAGACTAAGTCACGTTCTCGTCATCAAAAGGTAACCATGTGTACAGCCACGCACCGTCAAGCACGCAATCACCCCAATTGCTACTCTTGCAGGCTGGTTTTCCTTCCACAAGCATTGAACTTTACTGCAGTCAAGACCGGGTTTGATTTCATATATGTCTACTTACTCCTCTGGTTTATACTACAATGTAATCTTGATCGCACGGCTGCTCAGGAATCTGCTACAACAGCCAACACTTTTCTTACTGTAATGTATATATTTTTGTATTTAGTTTCTGACGTTCTAATAATTGTGAGCGAGATAGGTTGTCTAGACCAGCATACTACTTACCAGTTACATTTTTTTAGTGTTTCCTATTATGTCCAATTATGGATACGTCTCTCAATTTCCCCGGGGATTGAGGTGAGGGTAGAGTTAAAATTAGGATAAGCTTAGAGGGATAGGAATTATTTAAGCCGGTCCGGTCTTCGGGGAAGGTTGTATGGTTCAGTAGCAGTTTATCAGTACTTTGTTATAATCACTAGTCCTAGGTACAGGTTGACCGTGTAGGTACTGATGTTTTTCAGGTTTAGCATATGGGCCAATCTGTTAATCTTGCATTTTTTAGGTTTGTCTAAGACACATGAAGGCAGCTCAAGCATCAAAGGTAAAGTATTTCAATTTGAAGCTTTCATGTTGCCGTTTAGTGTGTATGAGTACGTTTACTAACTTATCTTGTCATCCAAAATGTAATCAGGATATAGCATGTATTTAGGACAGATCTGGTGTCCCAATCTCAGAGATGTTAAGATATCAGAAGTTGGGGCATTAGCTACTTCTGGGATAAGGGCAGGTATGGAGAGCCGTCATTTAGAAAGCTCCTACGTTCAGGTCACTCACGGAGATCTCTGTAGTCATTTTATACTACTTCCCGATTAGGTTTATAGGGTATTTTTGGTTATGTTCTTGTACGTTCTGAACTAGGTATTCTACTAAGGAATCATAAAGGTGTATTTCCCATAGAGATACTGTTTATCATTCAACTTAGTATCTTGTGCATCATTTCAGTCTCCTTATTTCAGAGACAGGCATACAGCTTCGAGCGTGATCTTTATCCTGTTCAGTAGGTCCCTATTGTTATAGTTAAGTTCTACATCAAGACCAAACATTACGGGTTTCAAATCTCAAAGGTATCTAGATAATCTGATGTTGGAATGTAGCTACATTCGGTTACAGGGGCAGGAAGGGAGCTCTGGCATTTATGAAGATGACTCTACAAAGATTAGGAAGGCAGGTTTTTTATTTTTCTAAAGTTTGTCGGTCCCTGTCTTTTGGAGTAGGAATGGAGGAGTAGTCCAGCCCCCTGGGAAATCTCGTGTATTTCCCCTCAGCCCAACACATAGTTAGCATACCTCCTCCTGGTCTCTTTTTGGTAGGGCGTCACGGACAGCCAGGTTTTAATTTTGAGATAGATCACACCGCCAGTCACGTTCCCGCCTACTGCTTAGGCAATCGCCTCTCGGTCCAAATCATAGGTAGTTCTGGTTGGTGTTTATATTTTAGGGCCTCACCTTCCCCACATATATAGCTCAGTTAGGTGCTTTTGATCTATCCTTTTCTCTAGCCAGTTAGGCTTTCAGGTGACCGACAGCAAATAAGTAATGTTGGTGTAACTTTTCATTTATTCCTATGTTGATAGTCGCACACGGAGATCTTTTCATGTTTTTTCATCATTATTCTTTACGGTTAGGTTCCTAGAATTAAATTGGTACGTTCTCGTATGTTCTTAAACTAGGTAGTCCACAATTAAATTAAATTTTTTTTTTTTTTTATAAATTCAAGTTTTATTGAGGTTTTATCTGAAAGTTTAACAAGACAGAACATCACAGAAGACTAGAAAACCGGGAATACAAGATAAAGGGAAATACATAGCATGGATAAACTCACAATATATGCTCAGCACAAGTGTTCATAGATACTATACATTGTACATGAAGTAAAACACAAAGTAGCACAAATTTAATGGGTTTTATCTCACACCGAGATACTGTTTGTCATTAAACTCGGTATCTTGTATATCTTATTCAGTCTCCTCATTTCAGAGACACGCATACAGGCTCGAGCAAGTTACTTTCAGAGGCAGAGTTAGGTTTACGTTATGTTAAGACTGCTGGTTCATCTTTTAGAATAGTTAGGGGAAGGCTACAGCTTAGTCCCGTCCCACGTTTCCCTCGGCCCAACTCATAGACAGTGCCTTCTTCCTAGTTTTCTTGATCAACAGGGCTTCACCTGTCACACCCACTCCATAGACATAGGGTCTTATACTGCTTAAGATTATTTGTCACTGCAAGACCAACACCCCTAAGCCTATCGCATAGGCCTCACGCCCATCGGTCCAAACCATAGGTAGCGTCTCACATCAGCCGCTTGGCACTAGAGAGGGACTCACCAGTCACCATATACAAGTTAATTCTTTTCTCTTTTTTTCACTAGGCAGGGGTCACGAACCAGCAGCATTATAGAAATATATTAAGTATCATGAATCAGTTTTGTTTACAGGATCATCATATGTAAGGAAGATCCCTCACAATGGAACCATTGGCATTACTGGAAGAATTTACATAATCAAATTCGGTAGAGGAACATGCTGGTAAGATATTGCCATGACACCGCTCTATGGCTTTACAGGGTGTCTGGGGAAGAAGGATTTTATTTGCCTTATGTTCGGGGCTAAGGCAGTCAAATTGTGAATTAATTTGGAAGAGACGTTGCATTAGTGTCATAGCAAGACAGACTACCACCTTCAGAAGTACATGTGTTACATATCTGGCCCTGATGTTATGACGTGTGCCATGTTTACAAAGCTACATATGGGAGGTAGTATTTCAAGGTTCTCCGTTTCCACCATACACGTCAACTATTGACTGGGCTACCTTTTCTGTGGTAGGGTGCCACATGGTGTTCTGCCTTTACATCTTTTTGGCCATTTATATACTAGTTATTAGTGATGAGCGAGCACCCCAATGCTCGGGTGTTCGGGTGCTCTGACCGAGCACCCCCGGAGGCTCGAGTGCTCGGCCGAGCACCCGAGCCCCATTGAAGTCAATGGGAGGACTCGAGCATTACACGAGGCACCCCCTGCTCTGATGAGGGGAGGGTGCCTGGTCCATAGGAAAAGGGCAGAAAAAGATGGAAACACTACAGAAATGGTTCAGGGACAGCATAGGGAGGATGTCTGGATGCATCTTGGACTCCAACATCGCTGCTGGGAACGATCTTTCGCCCGTAGTACGCCATTTTTACAGACTGACCGTAAAACACACAAAAAGGCAGATAAAAACGACTTTAGGCGAAAAATTGTTACCAAACAGTATTTGCTGTATATTTACTTGTATATCATCTGCAAATTCTCCCAAAAATGTCCTCGATTTTTCTGAACTGAGGCCATGATTAAGAGGGAAACGTGCGCAGAGGCAAATTATCCCAAAAATTTCCTTGATTTTTCTGAATTGAGGCCATGATTAAGAGGGAAACGTGCGCTGAGCCGACCATCTAAAACATTATGGGTGAGGGTCTGCTGCGGAGCTGACCATCCTAAACATTATATGCGAAGGCCCGCTAGTGAGCTGACGCTATAAAACATTATATGAGAGGGCCCGCTAGAGAGCTGACCCAATAAAACATTATATGAGAAGGCCCGCTGGTGAGCTGACCTATACAAAAATTGTCAAACAGCGCCCGCTGGTGAGCTGGCCCTATATAAAAATTATATCACAGGGCCCGCTGGTGAGCTGGCCCTATATAAAAATTATATCACAGGGTATATGGAAGAGAGTCAACCATATACCCGTTTTTTGGGTGGAAGGGGTGAATGGGAATACAGAGTATTCCCATAATTGTAAATAACATATATAAAGTGAGTTTATGTTCCCCCGGGGCTTTCCTCCAGTGGAGTGGAGAAGTCAGGGGAAATCCAGGCCTTGTTCATTTTTATAAGTGTCAACCTATCAGCATTGTCGGTGGAAAGGCGGATACGCTTATCTGTTATGATGCCACCAGCAGCACTAAATACCCGCTCAGACAGAACGCTGGCGGCAGGGCAGGCCAGCACCTCCAAGGCGTAGAGTGCCAGTTCATACCACGTGTCCAGCTTGGACACCCAGTAGTTGTAAGGCACAGAGGGATCATTGAGGACGCTGACACGGTCTGCTACGTACTCCTTCACCATCTTCCAAAACTTTTCCCTCCTTGTGACACTAGGCTGCGCATCAGGGTGAGGGTGCTGGCGGGGTGTCATGAAGGTGTCCCACGCCTTGGAGAGTGTTGCCCTGCCTTTGTCGGAACTGCTGTGTGCTCCCCTTTTCTCCCCTTCTCGGTTGGCCAAGGTAACACGTACTCTGCTGCCAGCGTTGTCAGATGGAAAATTTTGGAGCAATTTTTCGACAAGAACCTTCTGGTATTGCACCATTTTGCTTGTCCTCTCCACCGGAGGAATGAGAGATGAGAAATTCTCTTTGTAGCGGGGGTCCAGAAGGGTGAACACCCAGTAATCCGTGTTGTCTAAAATGCGTATAACGCGTGGGTCACGGGAAAGGCAGCCTAACATAAAGTCAGCCATGTGTGCCAGAGTACCAACAGTCAAGATTTCGCTGTCCTCACCAGGAGGATGACTCTCAATCTCCTCATCCTCTTCCTCCTCTTCTGCCCACCCACGCTGAAGAGATGGAACTAAAGTTCCATGGCTACCCTCTGTAGCGGAGGCAACCGTGTCTTCCTCCTCCTCCTCCTCCTCCTCCGCCTCCTCCAATTGTCGCTGAGAAGACGAAGTGAGGGTGCTCTGGCTATCACCTTGTGTAAGCTCTTCCTCCCGCATTTCCACCTCTTCCACATGCAAAGCGTCAGTTTTAATTGTGAGCAGCGAGCGTTTCAGTAGACACAGAAGTGGGATGGTTACACTGATAATAGCGTTATCGCCGCTCACCATCTGTGTCGATTCCTCAAAATTGCGTAAAACCTCACAGAGGTCTGACATCCAATTCCCACTCCTCACTTCTGATTACAGGAAGTTGAACGGAGAGGCGACGACCGTGTAACAGCTGGTACTCCACTACTGCCCTCTGCTGCTCACAAAGCCGGGCCAACATGTGGAAGGTGGAGTTCCAGTGCGTGCTCACGTCACACAGCAGCTGGTGAGCTGGCAATTGTAAGCGCTGCTGCAGCTTCAACAGGCCGGCTGAAGCTGTAGATGACTTACGGAAATGTGCACACACGCGGCGCACCTTGGTCAAGAGATCATGCACATTGGGGTAGGTTTTTAGAAATCGCTGAACCACTAAATTAAATACATGTGCTAGGCATGGTACGTGTGTGAGCTTGCCGAGCTCCAAAGCCGCCACCAAGTTATGCCCATTATCACACACAACCATGCCTGGTTGCAGGTTGAGTGGCGAGAGCCACTGCTCGGTCTGGTGACTAATCCCCTGCAACAGCTCTGAGGCCGTGTGCTGTTTGTCCCCAAGGCAGATCAGCTTCAGCACGGCCTGTTGACGCTTCCCCACTGCAGTGCTACACTGCTTCCAGCTACCGGCTGATGGGGGAGTGGCGCTGCGTGCAGAGAATTCGGAGGTGGAAACGGAGGAGGAGGAGCCAATAACGTAGGTGCTGGCGGAAACCCTGATGGAGGTAGGGCCCGCAATCCTCGGCGTGGGTAGCACCCGTGCCATCCCAGGGTCCGAGTCGCTCCCAGCCTCCACGACATTCACCCAGTGTGCCGTCAGGGAAATGTAGCGTCCCTGGCCACAAGCACTTGTCCATGTGTCAGTCGTTAAGTGGACCTTCCCAGTAACTGCGTTGGTCAGGGCACGGGTGATGTTACGGGACACATGGTGGTGTAATGCGGGGATGGCACACCGGGAAAAGTAGTGGCGGCTGGGGACCGCGTACCGAGGGACAGCTGCTGCCATCAGGCTGCGGAAGGACTCAGTCTCCACAAGCCTAAATGGCAGCATTTCGATGGCCAGTAATTTGGAAAGGTGTGAGGTTAGTGCTATGGCCTGTGGGTGGGTGGCTGGGTATTTTCGCTTGCGCTCAAATGCCTGGGGTAACGACATTTGGACGCTGCGCTGGGACAGGGAAGTGGATGTGGTCGCTGATGGTGCTTCAGATGGTACAGGTGCAGGGCGGGAGGTATGCGGGCCTGCGCCTTCGACAGGCGATTGGCCGGCACCGAAAACAGGGGAAGAGGAGGCAGTGGTGTGGCCTGCAGACACAGATGGGCGATCCAGGCGTTCCTCCCACTTACTACGGTGCTTGGATGCCATGTGTCGGATCATGCTGGTGGTGGTGAGGTTTCTAGTGTTCATGCCTCGGCTCATTCTGGTGTGGCACAGGTTGCAAACTACAATTCTTTTGTCGTCCGCACTTTCCTTAAAAAAACGCCATACCGCGGAACACCTACCCCTTGGCAAGGTAGATTTACGCAAGGGGGTGCTCCGTGGAACATTTGCGGGCCGGTTTGGTGCGGTCCGCCTTCTTTCTGTAGCCACACCACTGCCTCTTCCAGCCTGTTGCGGTGCTGCAGATGGCTCACCCTCAGGACTGCTGTCATCGCTCGGCTCTACACCTTCCCAGGTGGGGTCAGTCACCTCATCGTCCACCAAGTCCTCCTCCACTTCCTTACTCTGATCATCCTCCTCATGTCTTGATCCCACCACATACTCAGTCATTGACAACTGTATATCATCCTCCTCAACAAGGTCTTGAGACAGTAATAGTGATTGATTTAATGGCAACTGTGTCTCATCATCATCATCATCATCCACTACTTCCTTTGACCTTAAATGCCGTTCACATCTGTCATCTTCTAGTGATTGGGTACCCTCTAGAGGTTGTGAATCAGGGCACAAGATGTCATGTTCCTCTGCAAGCGTGCTTGGAGAGAGGGTCAAATGAAGGATTGGTGATGAGACGAGCTCCTCACTATATCCCAGTGTGGGATCACTTCTTTGACCAGACCGTCTATGGTGGGAGGAAGGATGATCAGAGTGAGGATTATGTTGACCAGACTCTTGGCTACTGAGAGTGGACTTGGTGGAAGACAGGGTGGTGCTTAACCGACTGGAAGCAGTATCAGCTGACATCCAACCGACCACCTGTTCGCAGTGGTCGGACCTCGAGAGTGATGTCCTGCGACGCCCTGTAAAATGAGACATGAAGCTAGGTATGGTGGATGTCTTTCTTTCTTGTGCTCTGGCACCAGGCACAGTTTCTACGCGTCCTGACCCGCGCCCTGAACTATCAGGATCACGTCCACTTCCCCGTCCCTTTTTACCCGCCTTCTTCATATTACACGGAATATGTGCTGCAAATCTGCAACTTTGCACAGTACACAGAATGTGCTGCTAAACTGCGGCGACGCACACTGAATGGAATATGTGACTTTGATATTTTACAGTTTGAAGACTTAACAGTATTTCTTCCTATTCTGCAACTGTGCACAGTACACAGAATGTGCTGCTAAACTGGGCGACGCACACTGAATGGAATATGTGACTTTGATATTTTACAGTTTGAACACTTAACAGTATTTCTTCCTATTCTGCAACTGTGCACAGTACACAGAATGTGCTGCTAAACTGGGCGACGCACACTGAATGGAATATGTGACTTTGATATTTTACAGTTTGAACACTTAACAGTATTTCTTCCTATTCTGCAACTGTGCACAGTACACAGAATGTGCTGCTAAACTGGGCGACGCACACTGAATGGAATATGTGACTTTGATATTTTACAGTTTGAACACTTAACAGTATTTCTTCCTATTCTGCAACTGTGCACAGTACACAGAATGTGCTGCTAAACTGCGGCGACGCACACTGAATGGAATATGTGACTTTGATATTTTACAGTTTGAACACTTAACAGTATTTCTTCCTATTCTGCAACTGTGCACAGTACACAGAATGTGCTGCTAAACTGGGCGACGCACACTGAATGGAATATGTGACTTTGATATTTTACAGTTTGAAGACTTAACAGTATTTCTTCCTATTCTGCAACTGTGCACAGTACACAGAATGTGCTGCTAAACTGCGGCGACGCACACTGAATGGAATATGTGACTTTGATATTTTACAGTTTGAAGACTTAACAGTATTTCTTCCTATTCTGCAACTGTGCACAGTACACAGAATGTGCTGCTAAACTGCGGCGACGCACACTGAATGGAATATGTGACTTTGATATTTTACAGTTTGAAGACTTAACAGTATTTCTTCCTATTCTGCAACTGTGCACAGTACACAGAATGTGCTGCTAAACTGGGCGACGCACACTGAATGGAATATGTGACTTTGATATTTTACAGTTTGAAGACTTAACAGTATTTCTTCCTATTCTGCAACTGTGCACAGTACACAGAATGTGCTGCTAAACTGCGGCGACGCACACTGAATGGAATATGTGACTTTGATATTTTACAGTTTGAATACTTAACAGAATGTGCTCTAATCTGCAACTTTGCACACTAAACAGAATGTGCTCTAATCTGCAACTTTGCACACTAAACAGAATGTGCTCTAATCTGCAACTTTGCACACTAAACAGAATATATGAATTTTTTTGTTTTTTGTTTTTTTTCCCCACACACAAAATAAACTGCTGCCCCCACACACAGTAGTCCTAAAAAGGACTTTTGGGTCTTTTTTTTTACAAATTTGCTTGTCTTCTCCCTACACTGACTTTCCCTTCCTATCCTCATCTCTCCCTGGCTAAGACTGAGCCGAACTCGCTGGTCAGGTGCTATACAGCACCCGACCACGGGTTCTGGCCAGCCAATCAGTGTAATGCCAGCAGCCAACATGGCTGCTGGCATTACACTGATGTCAGAGCCTCCCTGCACGTTTATTGGCTGCGCAGCAGCCGCGAAACGTGCGGGGAGGAGACCCGAACATGGCGGGCGAGCACATGCGGTACTCGTACGAGTACCGCCATGTGCCGAGCAGAGCGATGCTCGAGCCAATCCGAGCATCGGCCGAGCATGCTCGCTCAACACTACTAGTTATGCATATTTTATCTTATTTTGTTAATCCGCCTTGGCAGGTATCAAACATCTTTATCAACACAACTACTACAGTAAGTTACACTGTCGCACACTCCTACGATTGATCAGCTGAGGTATTGTAAGTAGTCTTTCACTTCACACTTTAGATTGTATATTTTCGGAGCAGTTGGGGAGACAGCTCACTACCCTTCGGTTATCAGCCCTCCTTTTTAGTTACATTTGCTCCCCTTTCTTATGGCTTCTGTTAGATTTCAGGGGTTACCAGGCGGGGGGTTATCCAGTATCAGGTTATTTCAGTACTCATTCTTTATTCACGTTGGATATAGATCTACGGTCATGATCACTGTGGATTCATGGTCCTTTTGCCCACTCTTAGGCCTACCTTACAGGTCGGAATGGGCAATAGGCATCCGACATACACCTTATCATCATAGTCTCTCCTAGGCCCGACCACAAATGTAAGGCTATTGGATAGCCTGGAGTTGTGGGAGGGCCGGTTGGAGACATTTATACCAACCTCAATCCTTTCCTCGGGACTGCGCAGAGCTCCAACTGAGCTCTGCGTTACCCACCCAACCCATACCCCTTTTCTCAGCTCTATCAATTTAATTATTTTTCTTATACACGTGGGCCCACTCTTAGGCCTACCTTACAGGTCAGAATGGGCAATAGGCATCCGACATACACCTTATCATCATAGTTTCTCCTAGGCCCGACCACAAACATAAGATACAGGGAGGTCAGCACTTAACCTTTTGAATGGTAGAGACACACACAACTCATTGCTCCACAATGTGTTGAGTACCGCTGTGGCACTCAAAAGGTTAACACAGGATAAATACACTACACAAGGGATATACTGCACAGTTCCACAGGGGTAATACCACACATGATAGTTGAACAAATAGAAACTGTCTGCATGTTCAACACATAGACAGCATGTGCAATAACTCCCAAAACACACACATATGCACTGTTGACACAACAATGACAGCTAAGTTGAAATAATGACAGTTGGTTATCAACACTGCCAAACCAGACCATTAGGGAACCACAACACACACTCCTTAACAAACACATGATACATGATTTTGAATAATGTGCACAATATCCATGTTGCCACAGTTGACTACCACTGGATTCCAAAAGATCTGTCTTCTATGTAATTTAATATGTACCCACCATATTGGCATACCTCCTTGCATACCACCAAAGCTCAACCACTGTAGGTTGCTTCCGTCAATGTACAGGATCTTTTCAAGATGTTCAGTCAATGAGTTCAGGATGGTATCCCATGCATTGCAACACAATGCATTGGATACCATTCTGTCAATCAAGGGCTCACATGTTAATGTCATCATCTTGCATTCCTCTTCTTATAGCTCAAGTTACTAATCACTCTATATAATTCACCTACACAGCATTCATGCCTGCAGCACAGTAAGAGGAGAGTGAGGAGGATCAGCAAACACTCACCCCCAGTGACACAGCCCCTGAAGAGCCAGGGGAGGACACAAGCTGTATTTCAGAACCATCATCACAGCTACAGGAACCTTCATGATGGATGAGGAATATATCATAATCCAGAGGAGCCTGCTTAGAGAGGTTAGAGACTACTCCAGGAGAGAACCACAGCCATTCTCAGAGGTATAGAATCCCAACAAGCCATCTTGACCAAGAGATACACCATATTGGGACCGGACTCATTGACTTGTTTGGCCAGATGCTCATAGAAATGTGAGAGCAAAATCACCTCCAGAGGCTGCAGGTGGAAAGAGTACAACAGTCAAGTGAGGGGTCAACTGCAACCACTCTTCCCCCCATAAGTGTGACCCCCACAACAAAGTCAAGACCCACAAGAGTCACTGGACAGTCGGTGAGGGCATGCACATCTGCATCCCTTCTCCAGTGCATAGCAAAGTAATGCATCGAACATAACTCCTGCACGTTATTTGGTTGGAAAGTGGTTCAGCAGTGCTAACCAAACACAGCTCATCTGCTGTTGTTCAATTTCAACTCACAATACACCTAGCAAATCAAAAACCTGGAATGTGTTGTCTGGATATGATGTGAGTTGAAGTTCAACAATAGTTGAAGGGAAACATGTGATGAAGTGATTCTAGTCACAAACAGGATCAGTGATGTCACACAGGGACAGTAGCACTCCAACTGAAAGGTACTCCTCCTTAGTAACATAACAATTTTAGGTTGAAAAAAAGACTTGCGTCTATCTAGTTCAACCCTTTTCCTATTCCTGTTTACCATCGTTGATCCAAAAGAAGGCAAAAAAACCCCCCTCAATACAGCAATTTCAAATTCTGCCTTGAATGCGGAGAAAAAAAATCCTTCTTCATCCAAATGGCAATCAGATTTCTCCTTGGATCAACAAGCACTAACTAAATATTAATCCCAATACTGTCGGTACCTACCTGGTCCTGGGCGCCGAGCCGGGAGGTCTCTGGTGCCAGCTCTGGCTTACGCGGCGCCGACATTGGGCGCTCAGTCGTGTTACAATGTCAGCGTCATGACGCGTCCTCCCTATTTGTACGAGTGCACAGCCCCAGACCGGCGCTCAGTAATCGGCTTTTCGTTGGAGGTGAGAACTGTGTTTGCTCTACCTCTCCGGCAGCTTCTCTGTAGGAGCTCTCCTTACTCCCTACCGTTTGTCAATTGGTCTTCCTCCTTGGACCACCAGCTTACTCCAGATCTCTGGCTGCTCCTCCTTTCTCCCTGGACCACCAGCTTGCTCCAGACCTCTGACTGCTCTTCTTTCCTCCCTGGACCACCAGCTTGCTCCAGACCCCTGGCTGCTCTTCCTTCTTCCCTGGATCACCAGTTTGCTCCAGACCTCTGGCTGCTCTTCCTTCCTCCTCTGGATCTCCGGCTGTCTCTGGCTCTCCAGCTGCTTGTCTGCCTACCTCTTCCGGATTCTGCGGCCTGCCTGCTTCTCTGTCTGTCTACTTTTCCTGTACCCCAGCCAGTATCCAGCTTCCACTTCCTGGGGGGTTCTATCTTAGGTGTAGACTCTCCCTGGGGCAGTTGGTGTTAGTCCTCTCTATAGTGTGTTTTCCTGGGCTGCCTTCAGCTCAACTGAAGTGGGTCATCTGGCTTCGTGGCCAGCAACTTTACCCGGCTTTGGCCACAGCACAACATATTATAGGGGGCCTACGTCCGCTAGCGACGCACCCGAGCATCGCTCCACAGCTCCTCTCCACCTGCCCTTGTTGGAGGAGTCACTTATGCTCCTTCCTTTGGGCCTAGGGCTTTCCTAGTCTTGCTCCTGGGTTCCTTGTCCAGGAAGGTCTCTGTCAAATACTAACATACCTAGCCCTCTATCCAGGCTCTTTTTAAAGGCATCTAATGTATTCGATAGCACCACCTCCTCAGACAGTGAATTCCATACCTTTATTGTCCTTACCATAAAGAAACCGTTCTGCTGTTGTAGATGAAATCTTCTTCCCTCAAGTCTAAGTGGGTGGCCCCTTGTCCCTTGTACTGTTCTGTTAATGAACAGGTCTTTGGAGAGCCCTTTGTATGGGCCTTGAACATATTTATATAGTGTTATTATATCCCCTCTAAGATGTTGATTCTCTAGTGTGTACAAGTTTAACTTTTCTAGCCTTTCTTCGTAACTAAAACTTTCCATTCCCCTTACTAGTTTTTTAGCCCTCCTGTGCACTTTCTCTAGTTCCATAATGTCCTTTTTCAGAAAGGGTGCCAAGAATTGAACAGCGTATTCTAGGTGGGGTCTTCCCATGAACCTGTAAAGAGGCGTAATAATATCTTCCTCCCTTGAGTCAATACCCCTTTTAATACATGCTAATATCTTATTGGCCTTTGTAGCTGCCAGCTGGCACTGTACGCTACTGCTAAATCTATTGTCTATCATTACTCCCAAATCCTTTTCATTAGTAGATTTCCTCAGAGAAACACCATTTAAACTATATGTTGCATTTTTATTATTATACCCAAAATGCATAACTTTACACTTGTCTATATTGAATCTCATTTGCCATTTGCCTGCCCAGTTACTCAGTTTGTCCAAATCCTCTTGTAATGAAGACACATCCAGTTCAGACTTTACTACCTTACTTAATTTTGTGTCATTGGCAAACACTGATATATGGCTCCCTATGCCCTCTTGGAGGTCATTAATAAACAAATTAAAAAGAAGAGGACCCAAAACAGATCCCTGAGGTACTCCACTTATCATGTTTATCCAATTGCAGAACTTGCCATTTACTACCACTCTTTGCATTCTAGCTTAATATAAGATCATGTAAGGCATGTGGCACAAGGATCACACTGCACAAACTCAATTCTCACAATATACATTGTTGTGAAGACAAACATATCCTTCACAGCAACAGGTGTGGATCGTCTAGTGTGTGTGTATTCATCAGGGGCATGTTTGTGGGGACTTCTGGGATGCCAGCGGGACACCCAATGCATCACATATATACATTGTGTAAACTCTTGCATCCACATGTTTTTTAGACAGAAGAACTGGTCAAATTTCACTGTTGAACAATCTTCATGATGGTATCCTTCTCAGTTACACTGTTATGCAGAGGTATATATCATGATTGTCCAAGATTCCAAACAATGGACATGTGTGGATTTCAGAAGATGTCCCTTAAGTTGTAACAACATATGGATGTTGTGCTGGTCCTCAACACCTTGTCCTGCCTGGTGTGGATGATCTCTGATACAGAAACATTGTGTCAGAGTAAACACCTAGCAATGGCTCATTGGGGATTAGTCATGACTATCCTTTATTCCATTGTGTTGGAACAGATGTGCCTTCATCAAATGCCATGATATGGCTCATGTTATTGATATGACATGATGCCATATGGTATTAACAAACAGTAGCACTAGGGAGCAGCAAGAGGAGCACTACATGGAAGTGGAGTCAGCGTTTCACCAGGGTAACTTGAACGTTCCTCTCTTCCATTATGGGTCATGCCATGGATACCTGTGGGAAGGAATGACAGTAGTTGAAACCGAACTGCATAACTGCCTGGTAATTAAAAGTTTAACCACCATTATCTTATTAACCTTTTGCGTTCCAGAATGGTATACTACCCATTGCTTCACAAAGTGTTGTATACCTCTCTGGAACTAATATGGTGAAGAATGAGTGGATGCTAACCAGCCATATAAGTATGTGAACTGGACATTATAGCAATACATAAACCAATCACAATGAAACAGAAGCTGGTGTTGGGCCATTGTCATTGTGCTACACACACACAAACATACACACATACAAATCAGCATGCTGGGCCTGCCAGGTTCCAATCTCCTTCCCTATTAGTTACACTGATGCAGTAGCAAACACTCTAACACAGTAATCCATTCCTATTCAGCTACATGAGGCATTGCAAATCTATTGTTTTCAAAAAAACATCTAATATTCCTTCAACACCTAGAATGCCAGAGGGGTGTCCAATGTATTGAATGTCAATGCATTGGATACCCCTTTAATGCTCTGATTTATTGCCATTTGTAATACTTCAGGAATACTTCAGGGTGTACCAGTGTTCTCAGGTGACAGCTGAGATTCATAAAGTGGCAACGTCATCATGTATGAACAAAATTCCAGATGTCAGTTGAATTCCCAGCCTCCATTAGACCCAAACATGGCATGTCATCTGCATTTGTTCATTATGGTGCCAACTATGTCGTTGTGATGTTGAAGCAGACAATGTCATGTTTGTAGGATCATGTGAATCTCAGTCATCCTGTTGAATGAATCATATAATTATGTCTTGTGTAAGTGTGTTTCCACACAATGCCCATATCATACATGTATTGTGTTTGATTCAAGTATCATACTCACAAGTAAAGAAGTCCCTGTGATCATATCTCATGTCTCCACCCCTCTCATTATGCCCTCATACTCAGGCTGGGCAACAGGCACCTCCACAATGGGTTCTGGATCCAGATTCTCCACTACACATGTGTTGACTACAATATTGTGGCGTATGGCACACACTAGTATGATTTTGCATGGTACTAGAGGGGGCTTGTTCAAGAAGTAGGGTGAGAAGTATGGAGTTCCATAAGTGTACAGGGAAGTAGGGGTGGGCGAAATCTCTCGCCGTGTTCCCGCTGGAAATTTTGAGAAAACCATGTTATTGTCCGTTTTTTCATGGGAAAAGCCTCTTTAAAACTATCGATTCAAATTTTCACATTTTTTTGCCCACTGGACAAATTTTTTTGCTGTTTATTCAATGGCTAGAAAGTTTCCGCCCATTGATTTTCATTGTTTCTTTTCGTTATATAAAAGTGCCATATTTGCGGAAATCAAACACAATAGAAGCAGCTACAGAGAGAGGTAGACGTGTTGTGCTATTCTGCTGTGATCTTTTTTAGTGTTGAGCGAGCACCCCGATGCTCGGGTGCTCGGGTGCTCTGACCGAGCACCGCCGGAGGCTCGAGTGCTCGGCCGAGCACCCGAGCCCCATTGAATTGAATGGGGCGACACGAGCATTACACCAGGCACCCCCTGCTCTGATGAGGGGAGGGTGCCTGGTCAATGCCCCCCTTCATCTCCACAATGCCCCTCTTCCACAATGTCCCCCTTCATCTCTGCAATGTCCCCCTTCATCTCCGCTATGCCCCCTTCATCTCTGCAATGTCCCCCTTCATCTCCGCTATGCCCCCTTCATCTCTGCAATGTCCCCCTTCATCTCCGCTATGCCCCCTTCATCTCCGCAATGCCCCCTACCTCCAGTCCCTGGTGGTCCAGCAGAGCGTCTTCAGATCTGTGCCTCCTTCGTCACAGATCCCCGCCACCCGAACATGCCGGGCGAGCACATGGCGGTACTCGACGAGTACCGCCATGTGCCGAGCAGAGCGATGCTCGAGCCGATCCGAGCATCGGCCGAGCATGCTCGCTCAACACTAATCTTTTTCCAAATTTAGTAAAATAGTAATATAGTTGATGAGGCTGAAAAAAAACAAGTATCCATCAAGTCCAGCCCATGCCAAAAACACCCTTGTTGATCCAGAGGAAGGCAAAAAAAAAAAAACCCTCTGAAGCAATTTCTCATTTAGCCCCAAGTGGGTAAAACAAATTCCTTCCTGACTCCAAATGGCAGTCAGATATTTCCCTAGATCAACATCCTTTCTCCTTTGAAGCCATCTGTCATCATTTTCAATATTGTCCTGTGCTAGATAGGCATCCATTGCTTTTTTGAAAGCAGTTGCATTATCTGCAAGTTCAACATGCCGAGGCAAATAATTCCATAGCTTCACCACCCTTACTGTAAAAAATCCCTGCCTTTGCTTTAGACGAAAACATCTTTCCTCTAGTATTAATGGATGACCTCTTGTTCTTAGCTCTGCTCTTTGCATAAATAGTTAATTGGCTAGTTCCTTGTATTGACCTTTAATGTATTTGTAAATGGTAATCATATCACCCTCTTCTCTAATGTAAACAAACCCAGTTTGGCTAGTTTCTCTTTATAACTCAGATCCTCTAATCCCTTTATTAGTTTTTTTGCACGTCTCTGCACCTTTTCCAGTTCAACAATGTATTTTTTAAGAACTGGTGCCCAAAATTGTACTCCATATTCTAGACGAGGCCTAACCAAGGATTCATCCCTTGCATCTACACCTCTTTTTATGCAGGCTAGTACCCTATTTGCTCTTGCAGCAGCTGAGTGACTCTGCACACTGCTGTGAAGTCTATCGTCTCTAAGCACTACTAAATCTTTCTCTAATGAGGATTCCCCATGTTGTTTCCCATTTAGTGTATATGTAGCAAGTTTGTTTCTACAGCCAAAATGCATAACCTTACATTTATCTACATTAAATGTCATCTGCCACTTTTCTGCCCATTCATTCAGTTTATCTAAATCCTTCTGCAGAGAAAAAACATCAAACTCTGTACGTATTTCCTTACATAGCTTAGTGTCATCAACAAAGATTGAGATGCTACTTTCAATTCCCACTTCTAGATCATTAATAAACACATTAAAAATCATTGGTGCCAGGACTGAACCCTGTGGAACCCAACTTATCACTTTAGGCCAATTTAAAAAAGTTCCATTTATAACAACTCTCTACCATCTATCATTTAACCAGTTCTCAATCCATGTACAGATAACACCGCCCAAACCGAACCCTTTTAATTTATGCAATAATCTATCTTGAGGCACTATATCAAAGGCTTTTGAAAAATCCAAGTATACTACATTTACAGCATTTCCCCTGTCCAAATTACTATTTACTCTTTCAAAAAATGCAAGTAAATTAGTCTGACACACCAATCTGATCATACTGTTCATGTGTTGCAATCATTTCTAGTTCCCCCAATCTTACCAGCCAGACTACCAGAATTTGCATGCATACATTCATCATTTTGATATTCTGAAAGATTTCCTTCTTTGTCAAATGTACCTGCCTTTTATCAGGCTGTAACAATGGCAACTCCCTATTAGATGATCTAGCCCATTCCCCCTCTCCACCTCAATGCCCATTCTCTAATCCCATTTCTTCAATTATACTGCCTTCCCTGTCCTGTGTTGCAGCACCCTCCCCCCTTCCTAGTTTGAAGTCTCCTCCAGCCCTCTAACCATCCTAAAGCCCAGCACCGTGACCCCCTCTTCTGCTAAGGTGCAATCCATCATGATTATAAAGATTGCCCCTAAGGGAAAAGGCTGCCCAGTATTCTAAAGAACCCAAACCCCTCCTGCTTACACCAAGTCTTTATCCACGCATTTAACTCCTTAATCTCCCTTTGCCTTTCTAATGTAGTGCATGGCACAGGTAATATTTCAGAAAATACTAGCTTATAGGTCCTCTGCTTAAGCTTATATCCTAAGTCCATGAAATCCTTCTTAATGGACATCCTTTTTCCACTGACTTTGTCATTAGTACCAACATGTACCATGACAGCTGGGTCATGCCCAGCCCCTCCAAACAATCTATCAACCCGATCAGCCACATGTTGAACCCAAGCTCCTGGGAGACAGCAAATTGTATGACTGTAGTGATCCTGGCAACAGATTACCCTGTCTGTCTTCCTAATAATAGAATCCCCTACCACCACCATCTGTCTAGGTCTGCCTGAGTCCCGGGATCCCAACCCTGCTAGAGGGGCTGTTCTTCCAGCTGTTAGATAGAACAGTCCTCTCCAGCAAAGGCATTCCTGTGTCAACATCCCCAACTTCATTACTCAAAGCAACAAATCTGTTAGGGTTAGTAACCACAGGAGTGTCCTCCCTATTCCTCTGCCCCCCCTTGCTATGTCTAACTGTAAACCATTTGGCTACCTGCTCATTCTTTGTGCATTCTCCACCCCCAGAACTACCTACCACCACTTTCCTTTCAAGATCTCTAATAAGAGCTTCCAGAGAAGCCACTTGCTCAGATCTGCCACAGAAGTATGCACCCTGCAACAGTTATTCCAGGTGTGCAAACATATGGCAGCTTGTGCACTGAGTTAAATGAACAATCATGTTACCTCTCATTTTATGCCAGGTACCACAAGCCAAAAGGCAGATACAAATAACCTGCAAAATAAGGCTAAAAAATTTGTTTTCCCCCGAGGCAGGAGAGGCTCTTAGTAACTGCTATCACTATGAGCAGGTTTAAAAATAATAAATGGATGTACTGGAAGGACCCTTATGTGTCCACTGAGGCTGGGGAGGAGGAGAAAGTGAGTGCTACTGAACCAATGCTGGCCAGTCCCCCTAAATCACCCCAAGAGATCTTGGGGAATTTAATGGTAAGGGAGGGAAAAAAGGGAATGGGAGGGGAGGGAGAAAAGGGAATGCAATGGGTGGGAGAAAAGGGAATGGGAAGGGAGGGAGAAAAAGGTAGTTCTAGTGAGAGCAGGACAGGTCAACTGCCTGTGCCTGCTGCTAGATGTCCTGCCTCTGCTGCCGCCATTGCTGCCCATGATGCCAGTAGTGCTGTGCCTACTGTCAGACGTGCTACCCCCATTGCCAATTTCACAAGTACTGTGTTGTTTGCCAGTGTTGAAGCTGCTGCCACCAGTTTGAAGCTGCTAGTGTGTCTTGTAATACTCAGGAGAGGGGGAGGGGAAGATGATGCCATGTTTGACAGCAGGGGACCCTAATTCACACTTGCCATCCCCAAGCAGTCCCACCAGTGCTAGTACTATTACTACTAAGAAGGTCCAGCAGTTTGTTAGTGTTAGGAATGAAGGAGGGGGTAATCAATATCCTCATATTACTTGTGACTGTGAGGAAGAAGACTCTGGGGCTGAACTTGATGTGCATGGTGTTAGTAGTAGTAACAGTAATGGTGAAGCAGCCGGTGGGACTAGTGTTAGGGGAGTAGTAGGGGAAGCATTTGAGAGCATCCAGACTAGCAATCAAGGGCGCCCACACCATTCATCTGGCTCTGGGAGTCCTCCTCCCCTTCCCTTCACAACTGTGTCCAAGTGGAACATGATCCTGAAGAGGCCAGAACTGGTGTTGGGGGAGAGCAGGTTCAGAATTAATACCACCACCACCACCAGCAGCAGGAGCACAGATCAGCTGCCTGTGACTGCTTCTACTGCTGCCAGTCTGCTTTCTTCTTCAGATCAAAAGGAAATGCCAAGTGTGACATTAGGAGACCCTCTGCCACATTGCTCATCACCTCCTCCAAGCAACAGTGAGATGTATGTAATAGAACAGCAGGAGCACGTAGGGAACGGGACTAGTGGTGGTGGTGATGATGGTAGAGAAGCTGGGGTGGAAGAGACATTGATGGCCTTTTTATCAGTAACTGAAAAGGAATGGGAGACATGGATGAGGATGGACATCACCACCACCACTAGCAATGAGCTTTTGGAATTTATGGAATTTGCAGCTTCTCAAATTCCTGCTGCTGCTGAGTTGCAAGGGCAGCTGGATGCTGAGGAGCAGGCTAGTGTGCTACAGACCACCATCGACCGAGTGGGAATGGGGTCAACAAGTGATATGGGACTAGGACAGATTCCACTTGTTAGTGCCAGCAATACTCCTGGTCCCAGTTGCTGTGCTGATTTTGAGGCAGTAGCAGCAACATCAGAAACATCATCCTCTGCCAGCATAGAGAGTGAAGGTGAATGTGGAGGACTAGTGATGAGCGAGCATGCTCGGCCGAAGCTCGGTTCGGCTCGAGCATCGCTCTGCTCGGCACATGGCGGTACTCGTACGAGTACCGCATGTGCTCGCCCGCCATGTTCGGGTCTCCTCCCCGCACAAGGCGCCTGCCTAGGGCCCGGCCAAATGAGGGGGGCCCGGAAAGCCTCAATCAACTTGAATGAGGCTTTCCGGGCCCCCCTCATTTGGCCGGGAGATTCAACCCCCTCGCCCGCAGCTTACCTGATCTCTCACTCATCTCGCCGCTCTAGTAATACAGAGCGCTGGGAAATGACATCATCTCCCAGCCTCTGCATTACTACAGCGGCGCCGGGAGCTTCAGTCAAAGAGATCTGTGCCGAAGGAGGCACAGATCTGTCAAGTACACCGCTAGACCACCAGGGGAAATGTGAAGATGAAGGTGCAATGTGGAGGTGAAGTGGAGATGGGGGCATTGCGGAGATGAAGGGGGCATTGTGGAAGGGGCATTGCGGAGATGAAGGGGGCATTGTGGAAGGGGCATTGTGGAAGGGGCATCGTGAAGATGGAGATGAAGGGGGCATTGTGGAGATGGAAGGGGCAGTGTGGAAGCGGCAGTGTGGAGATGGAAGGGGCAGTGTGGAGAAGGTGGCATTGTGGAAGGGGCAGTGTGGAGATGAAGGGGCAGTGTGGAGATGGAAGGGGCAGTGTGGAGAAGGTGACATTGTGGAAGGGGCAGTGTGGAGATGAAGGGGCAGTGTGGAGATGGAAGGGGCAGTGTGGAGATGGAAGGGGCATTGTGGAAGGGGCATGGTGGAGATGAAGGGGGGCATTGTGGAGATGAAGGGGAAGTGTGGAGATGAAGGAGGGCAATGTGGAGATGAAGGGGCAGTGTGGAGATGAAGGGGCAGTGTGGAAGGGGCATCGTGGAGATGAAGGGGCAGTGTGGAGATGAAGGGGGCATTGAGGAAGGGGCAATGTGCATCCAGACATCCTCCCTATGCTGTCCCTGAACCATTTCTGTGGTGTTTCCATCATTTTCTGCCCTTTTCCTATGGACCAGGCACCCTCCCCTCATCAGAGCAGGGGGTGCCTGGTGTAATGCTCGAGTCCTCCCATTGACTTCAATGGGGCTCGGGTGCTCGGCCGAGCACTCGAGCCTCCGGGGGCGCTCGGCCAGAGCACCCGAACACCCGAGCATCGGGGTGCTCGATCATCACTATGGAGGACAAGAAAAAAGAGGCCATCCTTTTTCACCTGTTCCCTCCCCCCTGAAGTCAAGGGTATGAGAATATTTTTCTCTTGGGGGAGGCACAGTGCAGTCATCACCAATGGCACTGTGCACAATTTGTGACAAGTCAGTGAGAAGGGGAAAGGAGGGAACACACCCTGGCACAACCTCCCTGACAACACACATGAAATACATACACCATGACATTTATGTAAAACATGTTAAAGACAAACTCCCACCACAGAAATTGAGCACCACTGTTGTTGTACCCCCGGACTCTCCAGAAAGGCAACAAGAGGTGAGGCAGAGATCAAAGAGGAGGAAGAATAGAGAAACCCAGACAGAAGCTGGAAGTTCCATGACCAGTGAAACAACTAGCTTGCCATCACCTTCTTCCTCTAGGGTAACTACATCTTTTGCCAATCCACCTCATTCATCATTGCTCCCCTGCCAAATGATAGCCACTCTGTAGATGTTAGGATTTCGCAGTTTGTGTCCACCCATTACACACTGTGTGGTGTACTGACCACACATGACAGTGTGGTAGATAAGAATCACAAGAAAGGAGTCAAGGGGCATCTGAGGAGATTCTATCCCACATAATATCCTAAGCTGGTGCCAGGGAGGGTTCATCATTACTATTAAACTGTCAGCAAGTTGTCATGTGTCCTTAGCAGGGACAGAAAGTATAGTTAAAGCAGCAGTACTTGGTTTCTGGTTTCATGGTGTTTGGACACAGATGTGCCCCCAGATGTTATATACCACACACACTGTGCACATTGCAGTTGCTGATTAGAGTCGGTTCCTGATCTCAAGGGAAAAAATTATATTCTAATAACAACACAGCCATGATTTTGAAGGAGGGCAGGTGGGGAAGAATTATTGATTAACTTCTTTTCTCCACATTTACTGGGAGCTACTTATTGTGCTATTACTGCTTCAGGCTCATCGCTGGAGGTTGTTGTGGCAAGTGGAACCTGTTGTTGATGCTATTCCCTTGCAGCTGCCTAATCATCCTGCTGCTTAAACAACTCAACAGCACAGCAAGAACAGCAGTCACAAATTCTGCATCTACATCAGGCATTTGACAATGGCCTGTGGCCAATGGCCAACACGACATGACCTGCTGGCACTAGGCCAGTAGGGCATTTTTTTAATTAAAAACTACATAGTCCTACAAAAAAAAGAAACAATTTTTGTGGGTTTGTTTCTAGCAAGCCTAAGTCCTACAAATCAATGTCTCCTCAGGGCTCGGGCCTCTAACAACAAATCTAACAAATCATCCTCTACAAAATACTCTATTAAGTCAAGTATCAGTCTACCCCAGTGGCAGCTTATGTCAGGGGGTTCCTGTCTCTATCACTTTACATATAAATTTCTTATTTATTTATTTATTTATTTATTTATTTATTTATTTATTTATTTATTTTTAACTGCCCCCCCAATACCAGTCAAGAACCCCCCCCCAAAAACAAATTCCCTGTTCAACTGATTCATTCCCCAGACTCTACCCACCAACACAGGCACCCTCCTCAGACCCATTTTATACCATGTCTTATGGTGTTTTTTTAATTGTCTTTAGCATTTATTTTTTATTAACAGCCACCCAATCTCCGTAAAACAACCCCCCAAAAAAATTCCCTGTTCAGCTGATTCCTTCTCCACACCCCACCAGTACAGGCACCCTCATGCCCCATTTATTCTATGCCTTTGGAAAATAAAATAATATTTGTTATGTGTTATTTGTAAATTAAATGTTCTCATTGATTTCAATGGAATGAGCTAGGCTAAAAAAGCAGAAAAACTGCACTTTTTGTGGGAAATTATTCGCCAAGCAGTAGATGCCATTGTTCACTGATTTCAGTCTAAGGCAAACATTTTTGTCCATCCCTACGCCTTATGATTAGGGCAATGATGGTAGACTTAGACTGAATGAACTGTTGCATTGACTTGAATAACATTTTTGTTCATTAACTTTCTCTGTCATTACACTTAAACTGCCAATAATGCTGTGTACATTTGTATATCAGAAACATATCAGTATTAAACAATTGTAAAGAAAAAATAATAACAGTCAATATGAAAAATATATATAATGTAACCTGAGCAATAAAGTGCAAGCAACGATAAACTACTTTGATTTTCTGGAAATGTTTTAGGTAAGGGCTTATTACAGTAAGTGCCTTAGCATTAGAAAAAGAATCATTTAGTTTTGAGAATGAAAAAAAAAACATTCTGCTAGTTTTCTTGTTGAGCTTTATAAGCTAAATTCCAAGACTAGGTATCATTAAGTACTCCCCTGGTGATCATGATGATGATTCAAAATGTTAGGCAGTACCCAAGGGAATAGAAACAGTCATTGCCTTTGCTCATACATTATGTACGGAAAGTGTACATTTGGAAAAAGTGACATTTAATGTTTTCTAGAGATAAAGTCGATTTGCTTTTTATTTTCCCCTGCAACAGAAATGAGATAATTCTTCAGAGTAAACTCCTATTTTTGCTTAGCCTGCTGTCATTACCATACAAATTGTAAATATCATCTGTCTAAACTACAGACTTTCTTAAAATATAAAATATTTTGTCTCAGCTGGCAAGTTTTAGTAAAAGAAAAAAAATACAAAGATTTTATATTTTTGAATGGCAAGTATTAAGTTAGACTTCTTAAAAAATGAATAGTATATATTAATTAGTAAGTTAGTGTTTGGCCATATGGGGGATTACAAACACTAATATAAAATATTATATTAATATAATAATATAATATAAAAGAAAATGTCTAATATACTGATCATGCAGATTCAGTAATTTTGGGTCTGATGATAACCTTCACTTAGCTATCCCAAAGAATATAAAAGCAGTGCTATTATGGTAAGGGATATTTTAATAAAAGCTGAGCTCCTTATCTTCCCTCCTAAATCCTGCACAACACCTCCATTTTCTATAACTGTCGAAAGCTCCACAATTTACCCTGTAGACAAGGTCCACTGCCCCGGGGTAACTTTGGACTCTTCTCTTTCCTTCTCCACCCACATTAACAACGTTACCAAAACATGTTGCTTCTTTCCTCGGAATATAGCAAAAATCCTGCCATTCCTCTCTCACTCTACAAAAGAAACCCTCATGCATGTTCTCACCTGGTCTACTGCAACTGAAGACTTATTGGTCTTCCTTACTAACCATTTCGCTCCTCTTCAATCAGTTCTTAATTCAGCCACCAGAATACTCTTCCTCTCCTCCAGAACAGTACTCACCCCACCACTCTTAAAAGCACTGTCATGGCTTCCCATAAAGCAGCGTATCACATTCAAAATCCTCCTCATTACCTTCAAGGCTCTCCATCACTTGTTCCCGCCTCATATTTCATCTTTGATATCCCGCCATATTCCTGCACATCCACTACGCAGCACACATGGTGGACGACTCTCTGCCCCTTTAACCACTATCACTGTTTCATGATTGAAAGCTTTCTCACTTACTGCCCCTACCTCTGCAACTCCCTACCACCCAGTATTCGCCAAACCTCAACCCACAACAACTTGAAATCAAAGCTAAAAGAGCACGTTTTATCTCTAGCAACAGCGTAATATGGAAAGATAATTATCAAACATTATCATCATAAGCCAAACACTGCACTTCCTCCTCTACCAGCTAGTATCTGTATGTCACCCATCCTATACTTAAATTGTAAGCTCTACGGGGCAGGGACCGCTTATCCTAATGTATACTCACCTGTCGTTCCCCTTATGACTGCCTATATAAGCACTTAATCACCGCACTTATTGTACTCCTTCTATATTAAATGTAATCTGTAAAGTACCAAGTACACTGGTTGGTGCTATATAAATAAAAATATATAATACTATAAGTAAAATAAAAATGATCTGTTATATCTTTATGTAGGTATGTTTTTTAATTTTTGATTATAATTCTATTAAAGCTAAAACAAACTTAAGTAATTACTTAAATATAATAACTATATGTAAGTATTCAGAATACATATATATATTAGAGCCTAAAATATATTTACACATATTTATGATTAAATTTAATTATCGTTGTAAAAAACTTTGTTTCTGTAATATCTGAGATAAAAAATATGTAGTAGTTTAAAGTTAAGTATTTAAAAACAACTGGTGGAAGGAGAAACCAGGTCAGTAATAAGTAGTAGTAAGTATGTATAAATTGCCAACATCAACCTCAAAGTTATGATGGTTATGTTAAACCATCCCCCCAAGAAATCATGCTCTGTTGGACACTGATGAAGCTTTTGTCTATTCCACAAGCAGTCACTTGAAGGTGGGTGTGTGATTGACTTACTCTACATTTTAATAAAAATAGCGTACCCTCCCAGCTATTTCTCTGGCATATTCAGCAGCAGGGTGTGCCATCTGCAGATGTCCCTTATGACTGTATTCTGTTGCTCTCCATAACATTTCCATGTGTGGTCATAGTACATTGTGCAGAAAACTGAAGAACAGTCACTGCTCACAAAAAATAATACCATACTGATGATTTCAAAGCAGGGAAAAGTAGAGATGGATTGCAATCCACCTGAAGTGCCAATTTAGGCTGCTGCTGTTGTACATTCTGATGCAGCTTCATCTGCTGCCTCAATAATGTAACTGCTAGTATACTACTAGGAAATTGAACAGATTCTTTAACCACTGCCTGCCCTGTCACCACCAATAGGTGGATATCCAATATCATTTTACTCAGTGCTACTCCCATTACGAATAGTTGCACTAATGGTGGGACAAAGTGAATGAATCTTCAGCAGCCTGCTGAAGGTCATGCTGTTCTGACTGCTGCTATGATGTATGATCATAATCAGTACTACTACCTAAAGACTAGGGATGGCGAAACTTTTCGATCCAAACTGAAATCGGTGAAAAATGGCAGTTTCCGCTTGGCTAATAATTTCCAGCAAAAAGTGCAGATTTTCCCCCACTTTTTTCGCCCATTGAAATGAAGTTACACACAACACATACCAAATATTATTTTACTTCCCAAAGGAATTGTATAAAAGGGCATGAGGATGCCTGTGTTGGTGGGTTGTAGGGAAACAATCAGTTGAACAGGGGATGATTTTTGTGTGGGGGGATTTGTTTATTGGAATTGGGGGGCAGTTAATAAAAAAAATAAATCCTAAATAAAATTTAAAAAACCCTTAGGACATGGTGTTGGTGGGTAGAGTCTGGTCAATGAATCAGTTGAACAAGGAATTTGTTTTGGAGGATTTCTTGACTGGTATTGGGAGGACAGTTAAACAAAATAAATAAATAAATAAATAAAATAAGACATTTGTATGTAAAGTGATCGACAGGAAGCCTCTGGCATAAGCTGTCACTTGACTTGATAAAGTGTTTTGTAGAGGATGATCCTCCTGAGTCTGAGTCCATAATTATGGAATTCACAATTGCTGCTGCTGCTGAGATGTTTAAGCAAGAGGATGATTAGGCAGGTGAAAGGGAATGGGATCAACAAGAGCAGTAACATGGGTGATGAATGATGAAGGTTACACTTGCCACCACTATCTCCAGTGATGCGTCTGAAGCAGTAGCAGCACAGTAAGTAGCCCCCAGTCTATGTGGAGAAAATAAGAATAGAAATTTGTCCCTTGAGAGCAGGAACTGTGGCTCTCATCAGCAACTGCAATGTGCACAGTGTGTGTGGTAAATAACATCTGGGGGCACAACTGTATCCAAACACTATGACACCAGAACCCAAGTACTGCTGCTGTCACTATACCCCTTGTCCAAACCCAGCTACGAACACATGGAAACTTGCTGACAGTTTAAAAGTAATGAGGAACCCTCCCTGCCAGCATCCTTGCATATTCTGCGGGATGGAATCTCCACAGATGCCACTTAATGACCAGGTATCAGTTCTCCTCCACCATACTGACATGTGTGTTCAATGCACCACACAGTGTGCAGTGGGTAGAGGCGAATTGCCACATCCTCACAACAACAGAGTGGCTATCATTTGGTGGGGGAGGTAACGATGAATGAGATGGACTGACAGAAGATGTAGTTGTTACCCTAGAGGAAGAAGGTGATGGTGATGGCGAGCTAGTTGTTTCACTCATCATGCAACTTCCAGTGTCTTTCTGGGTTTCTCTATTCGTCCTCCTCTTTGATCTCTGCCTCACCTCTTGTTGCCTTTCTGGAGAGTCAGGGGGTACAGTAACAGAGGTGCTAGATTTCTGTAATGGGTGTTTGGCTTTAACATGTTTGACATAAATGTTATTGTGCCAGGGTGTGTTCTCTCCTTTCCCCTTCTCACTGACTTGTTACAAACTGTGCACAGTGCCTGCCCCAAGAGAAAAATAGTCCCACACCCATGTCTTCAAGGGGGAGGGTGAAGGTAGAGAAGAATGGTCTCTTTCTTCTTGTCCTCCAACAGTCCCCTTCAAAGTCTGTGCTGGCAGCGGATGATGTTGCTTCTACTGCCTCAAACTCAGCGCTGTGTATTGCTGGTGCTGGCAAGTGGAACCTGTCCTAGTCCAGCATCACTTGTTGACCCCATTCCCACTGTGTCCACAGTGGTCTGTGCACACTAGCCTTCTCCTTAGTCCTGCTGCCCTTGCAACGTAGCAGCAGCAGGAATTAGAGCAGTTGTAAATTCCGCAAATTCCAAAAGCTCACTGCTGCTTGGAGGAGGTGATGAGCAATGTGATAGAGGGTCCCCTAATTTCACACTTGCCATTTTCTTGGTGATATGAAGAAGCGAGACTGGCAGCGGTAGCAGCAGACACAGGCAGCTGATCTGTACTCCTGGTGGTTGTGGTAATATTGCGGTGATGACTATTCTGCCTTCTTCAGGATCATGTTCCACATGGACAATGCCATGGGGGGGGGGCTCCCACCAGCTGCTTCACCATCACTGTTACTACTACTACTACTAACACCAGCCAAATACATCAATTTAAGCCCCTTAGTCTTCCTCCTCATAGTCACTATTAATATGAGGATATTGATTACCCCCTCCTTCATTCCTAACACTAATATGATTTTGGACTTTCTTAGTAGTAGTAGCTAGCACTGATGGGACTGCTTGGGGATGGCAAGTGTGACTTAGGGTCCCCTGCTGGTATCATCTTCTCCTCCCCCTCTCCTGAGTATTACAAGACACACTAGCAGTGGCTTCAGAACTGGTGGCAACCGTTTCAGCACTGGCAACAGGCACAGCACTGGTGGTGGTACTGGCAGCAGGCACAGAACATCTTACAGCAGGCACAGCACGTCTGGCAGCAGGCACAGGCAGCTGAGCTATCCTGCTCTCACTACTACTACCCTTGTGTTCCCCCCTTGACATTAATTTCCCCCAAAACCCTAGGGGTGATTTAAGGGGACTGGCCAGTATTGCTTCTATAGTGCTCAATTCCTTCTCAGACAGACTCTGTGGACCCATAATGGTCCTTCCAGTTCCTCTTTTTAATACTTTTAAACCTGCTCATAGTGATATCAGTCACTATGAGCCTCTCCAGCCTCAGCTTCTATTGTGTTTCCCTCAAATACGTCAAGTTTTTATAGCATTATGGTCAAAAACACATAAATTAATGGCCGAAAAATTTAAGCCATTGAAAAAATGGTGAGAAATTTTGGTCAATGAGTGAATAATGTGAAGATTTTAATTGCATGTTTTAAAGCGGATTTTCACAGAATTTCTTGCTGGAACACTGTGACAACTTTAGCTCACACCTACCCATTAGTAAGCATCTATCAGAAACACAAGATGATAAATCAACTAAAAATATTGACCTACCATAGCTGACACCTTTAAATCTTACTACCGACCCCTATTTAACATGACAACTAAATAAAATAGCATTTGGAGGATTTAAGAAAATACATGCTCAACTCAAATACTCACAAATTAACCTCCAAACAATTCATGGACCTGGTGGGAGTCAATACGATAGAAGACATGTAGATAACAAATTCCTACAGAAGAAAGTCCAGTTCCTGGTAGCTTTCCTTTAACCTTTTAAAAAATATTGCCAAATTTCATCAGTACCCTTATAACGCTTAAAGAGATCCCATCACAAATACATAATCACCCCCTACTCACAGAATCCTGTTTTCTCCCCAAGGAATACCCATCTACTTTTTGAGTTATGTAAAAGCATTATACACAAGCGTCTGCAAAAGTTAAATTAAATGCTGTTCTTTTGCAGCCTTAACACCTTAGAAATGGCAGTTAACAGAGAAGCCCCTTTTCTCCAGTCTTCTTTGTCTGATTCTTTACAACAGAGATGCTTGTTCATTCAATCAGGAATAACATGACAATTACAAGGGCTCACACAGGCTCTAAATAACATAACTTGTTACTATTAGTGAATAATCTTATTTTAACAGTTACTAATGCTACCATTATAAAATAATTGTCCTTTTGCAGTGAGCTTTCTAATTTTATCCATTTGAATGCAAGAGAGGTAACCAATGCATTGCAATGCAATGCACTGGATACATATCTGGCACTTAAAGGGTTAAGTAAAATTAAAGTAATAATTATTTGCATCCCTCAAGTACAACTGTAATGCCTATTCCAGACAGTACATAACACATATTTACTGCTCCTTTAACCCTTTGAGTGCCAGAGGGGAACATAACACAGTTATGCCACTGCTTATTACAATAATTCATAAATCCAGTATGGGTATTAACATGGATTTTAAAGCTTATTTTGCTACCTGGTGTATGCTAGAAGGAAATATGTGGAACATTATCCATGTCCCAATGCAAATATTGTATGCATAAATGCAAATTCACATTGACTTACATGGCATATTCCAGGCAGAATATATCATGTGAAATAGTCTATGTTATATCAAATATACAAACAATTATATTTACTGTGCTCCCACCTTTGATGCAATAGTACTGCATAAATATTATGCAGGACTGGTTAAGGAGTTGTGCCAATCCGAAGCAAATTCACTCCTGCAAAGTCTGCTGCAAAAGTAAAAGCAATTAAGCAAAATAAAAAAGGATCTGGGATCTTTCATGCTAATAAAAAAATTAACAGTCTGCTGCCTGAAACATCCACTCCCCTTACCTCAGTATTTCTTCTTGAAAAAAGAAGAGGTGTTAAAGCCAAATCACAAATTCACAAAGATAAGAATGAACTGAAAACCAGAGGCTCTATAGCTGATGGTGGACTACAATTCTCATCATCCCTAGTCACATTAAGTTGCTTGTAATTTGTTGTGGAACAGTCACAAGCTGACAACCGTTGCCCTAGTTGAAAACTTCAACAACTAAATATAGAGCACAGCTATTTCATATTTTAGAAAGACCTTAATATATATGATAGAGGTAAGGGATTGAGATATATTAACTGTACCTCATATATCTAGTTACAATAAGACAGGTTATTACTTTAGAAAATCTTTCATACCTCAAATTTCAACCCATGATGAAGTTATGGAAAAACTTGTTTCTGAACTTACAAAAAAAAGACATTTCCTAACTAGCACTGAGATACATCAACATACTGTTAAAACCATTATACCAAAATACATTTAAAAAAAATCCATCAATGTGCCAGTAACAACCCTATGTTTTTTCTTTTTTGCAGCTGCACATTCACATTAAAATTTTAGTACATATAATAACACTCTTACTTTTTAAATTCATTTACTTGAACAAAATAAATGTTCTGTGAAAACAAAAGGGAAGAGCTAATATACATATGATTATTGTAATAATACAAAAAGATCCCCATAGTGGAGAACAATTTGTATTACTTTGAATACTGAAATGGCCTTCAGCATCAACAGGATAAATTGTTGAAAGCATTTTTGGCATCAACAGAGGGGGAAAATATTAATTCAAGGATTTTAATGTCTGTGTTTCAAATGTTATCGTATTTATCTCAGCATCATAGTCATACTCATTTGAAGGAGTTCAAATAAATGTTTAGAAAGCATTCACATAAATAAAAACACATGCCACGATTGACTCCATTCAACTTTAAATATTATTCAGTTTAGAAAAAAAATTGGTTCCCTTAGAAGCAACTGATCTTAATATCAGGTTTTTTTATTATAAACAATATACAGCATAACTTCAAACAATGCTTGTATCTATGTGTATGTATATATAATATGTAATGTTTCTCAATTTGTTTAAATATGTAACCTTTTACTGAAAACTATCCAGGACATACTTGAAAAAAGAAATCTCAATGTATGCTTCCTGGTAAAACATTTTCTAAATAAATGTCACATTGTGTCTGACATAAAAAGATCAATTGACAAACATTCTCAGTGTATTGGAAGTAACTAAACAAATATCTGACTTTAACATATTAAAAGCCTCAAAAGTATTTAAAGAAATGTTATTTACATTTATCAAAACAATTTATTTTCATGTGATTAGAAAACCATACATTAATCATGATAATACTAGTTTATATATTAATATATCCCCATTTCTTGTGTGCTGTGACTTCCTAACATATATATACTGTTGTCTACATGCCTTCAGTGTAGGAGTGCATCAGTATGTTGGTGTGCTCCTTTACACTATGCTTTGCATTTCAATATGTGCTAACAAGGCTCATTGGGAAGTGACTTCATTTTCCTGCAAGTGGGGGAGGCTTTTACTCTCATTGCACTCTTAAGTAGTGGATGTTGTGCATTGGTATGCAATTACATGATCTAGTACATACTCATACATCTACAGTCAAACCCCATCTTCTTTGGTATAATAGAATATATACATAATCTAATCCCAGAAGTATAAACATTAAACTGCAATCTTTGTCAGACCACTGCAGGATGAATGCCTCCACAGCCAAGGTAATGAACCATAATCTGCCACACTGATTGTCAGGGTAAAACCTCACTCCTATTTAGGCTCACACAGTGTCAACAGCCTGATTCTGGGTGACCCCTGCCCCTGCAGAGGAACCATGTGGTTATCAATTCCAGTTCCCTAAAAAAAGTTTTGGGAATGTGGATGGGCGAATTCTGAATAACATACATAAATCTGGGTAAAAAAAACAATCCCTTGTGGCTTGCATTCAGGTGGAGTTGGAAAGAATCTTATAAAAAGTACATGTGAGTGTGTTTGGGTATTCTTTCTTCTCTCCTGAGCAGGGATGAGCATAAATGTTTGCCTCAAACTGAAATCAGCGAATAATGGCACTTTCTGCTTGGCAAATAATTTCCTGCAAAAAGTGCTTTTTTTGCCTAGCTCATTCCATTGAAATCAATGGATTGAATTTACACACAGCACATAGCAAATATTAATTTATTTAGCAAAGACATAGTATAAAAGGGGCATGAGGGTACTGTGTTAGTGGGGTGTGGAGAAAGAATCAGTTGAACAAGGAAATACTAAATACAATTAAAAAAAAATTAAGACATGGTATGAAAGGGGTCTGAAGAGGTTGCATGTGTTGTTGGATAGAGTCTGGGGAATAAATCAGTTGAACAGGGAATTTCTTTTGGGGAGGATTAATCTATATGTATAAAAGAAGAAATCTGCATCTACGGCACACCCCCAAGCGTGTCAGTAAGGAGGAGTTATTCATGGCTCCCTCAACTCCCTCCAGCAAATCTCTACTTTCGAGGTACACTCCCACACCACCGTTTGTCTCTCCCCCAACTAAACCTCTCACTTGCACATCCTAACAACCCCAGTCAGTCCCTGAGCCTACCCAAACTTCAGCGTAGACGCCAGCATACACTCACAGGTACAGAGGACCATTCCCCTCATGGTGCTGCTGCTGAAGTTGTGACACCATATAGTTACATAACCTGCACACACAACACACAGCAGTCCCCACACCACTATTGTATTGTTTCCACTCCTTCCCCTTACTGTCCTGCTTTTGTTTTTGTGTCTCTTCATTTGTCTTCGCTCGTACTGCTTTCTACTCAGACTCCTTCACATTCACTATCTCTTCTCTCCCTCCCATTATCAGTATCCAGTCGCCACCATACCAGCCCACTCATCACTACATTCCAAGGGCTTCAAGGGATGTAACATACTTCACTGCACACTGACAGAGAGATTACTGATAACAGCTGACCTCCACAAGTACTGTAGGTCATTAATCCTTTGAGTGCCAGAGGGATACACAACATATTGAACAGCAGTGTGTTCGGTTACCCTCTGCCACTCAAAGGGTTAACCTCAGTACCCTGTACAGGTATGATGTTTGCAGCCCCATCTTCAGCTACATGATTCCTGTCTACTCACCTGCAGCTCACTACATTTATTATGACTGAACCCCTACACCCAGATACATACTTTCTTTCTCAGCCTCAACACATACAAGGGTATCATATCTAAATGACAGCACCCCATACAGGCATAATACCCAGGAAAATGGAGAATCATATAAATATCTCTTAATCTGCCTCTTTTTGCATGGGAATTGCCTTACTTATTTTGGTAGTAAAAAAAAAAATAAAATAAAATAAGAAATCTGTATGTAACGTGATAGAGACAGGAACCCCCTGATGTAAGCTGCCACTGGGGTAGACTGATGCTTAACATGACGGAGTATTTTGTAGAGGATGATTTGAAAGATTTGTTGTTAGAGGTAGGGGTGGGAGAAAAGAGTGAAACATTTCCCACATGTATTTTTGCGAAAACTGGCCGATTTTTCTCTTTTTCTCACCAATGCAAAATTTTCCTCCTTTTCACCTATTTTAACAAATTTGTTGCCTATATTTACTATGGGTACTACATTTCCGACTGTAACATTACTTCTTCTGAGGGCTGCAGATTAGAAATAAGTTGCTGAAAGTCAAAGTTGTGAGTCCTACAGCAACATATGTCTTGAAAAATGTGTTAGCATGCAGAATGCATTTGTCCTTTGCCCACAACACTAACTTCCTGCTTAAGTGACACTGGCACATATTCATCATGATGATGTCAAGTAATAAAAAAAATAAAGTACAACCTACAATGTGGCAGATGTGTATTGTAGTGGTGGTGATGGTGGTGGGGACTGGCATGGTGTGATTTGTGTATGTATATACAGCGGTTTTTACCATTGTCGTGTTTGTGTCAACACGCTATCCTCCTTCTCAGCTTATTGACACACATTACTTATCGGTTGTAGCAGTGGTCCCAAATGGAGTAGATGGTGGCAACCCTTCTTTACATCCCTCTTCCTCATCTGTGCTGCTGTTAATATATTTGCCCTGGCTTTTTCTGTCATGTGTGGTTTCTGCTACCTGATACTCAGATGGTATGAGATATCGGTTCACTTTAAAGAATGTTAGTCTCCCAACATTGCTGCTTGATAGCCGTGTCCTGCGGTCATTGACAATGTAATCAGCCAAACTGAAAACCCTCTCAGACTCAAAGCTTGCTGGAGGACAACTGAGGCTTTCCACTGCAGTACGTGTCAATGGTGGCCACACACACTGCTTTGTTCGCCAGTAATCCATGGGTCATTGTTTCTGCCTAGAATGTAGCTGTCCTGCAAGTATACAGAAACCATCTCACATGCAGTGGGACCATTTCTAGGAGCTGCGTGGTGTTCCTGGTTGTCAGTTACCAACCCATACTGAGGGAGAAAGTCTCAAAGAGATTTGCCGCCACCACATCCACCATCACCACCATCACCACCACCACCAATGCTGGATTTTTGCTGCCCCTGCTGAGACCCATGAATTACCCTTTGTTCAGAATGGGATATTCTTGCTGATGATGTAGCTACTTCTGCTACTCAAAATGCTTTTCTGCATTCCTTTTCACTATACTGTGGGTATCCTTTTAAAAGGTTGCACGCAAAAGAGCATGGGACCACTTAACGCATTTACCATGTCGTCTGCATAAAAATGGCAACATGAGAGTCTCGAAACGGTCTGACATCGCGAGATTCTCATGTCGCCTAGTGAATGGTCGCACATATAATAATTATAGAGGCGGTGATTCTCTTCATGTCCCAGCCGTGCAAGGATACACACTGGGCATCAAAATTGCGAAGTAATCATTCGATAATTAATCATTCGATAATCCCTATCCAAACATCCCACCCTATCTCTGTCACCCCCAACCTGACAGAGATTTCTTCCCAAAACCAACCCAAACCCGCGGCCTGGCACAACCCACATGAACAAAATAAACAGTGAACAACACAATGCAGGCGATCACATCCACACCACCCGCCCCGCACAACAACAATATTAAGCAAACAATTGGTATACTGACACAGCATATCAGCAGAGAAGGACTGACACACATATGTAGCACGCCACCACAACCTCCCCCACATCATGGCAACACCCATAAAATAATGAGACATTCCCTCAGCAGTCTCCCAACCTCACCCCCACCCATCCTCTCTGTCTCGTCACCCCTCGAGCAAAGCAGATGCATCAGCAAACAGGTGGACTCCAACAGCCCCAAGGGCTCAAATGCCAAAAAGAAAAAAGGCAACAGAGCAACCGATCTTTGCCCAAAGCCTGCGAGACGGAGGCAGCCCAATAATAACATGTCAGGCTCCCAGCCCACGGCCCCAGCCCAAGTTACATAAATATTCTCTAAAGTAGACAAGTATACGCGGAAGCGGCAGGCAAGGCCGCGGTTGCAGGCCCACCCGTGTATGAAGCCGCGCAAGCAGCCGAAAACGGATATGAAGAGGCTGTCAAGCAGCGCAGCTGTAGGGGAGTATAAAAATACAAGGCAGCCCAAATAGAATTGATGCAAGCCTCCAGATTGCAGTAGATTAGGCTGCAGTATATCGGAGCCTCTCCACCTTGCGTCCAACACAGATGGCTGCCAGGCCACACACCCCCAATTACCAAACATTTTTAATAACATACTGTAGCTTTATACCATTTCTCTGCTGCTGTGTGTGGCGGCAGTGGAGAAAGTGAGATGCTGAACACCCCTCCTCCTTTATACCACTGTTACAGTTTGCAAAACAAGACAAGGCATAAGACTATATAGTTAAGAACACCTTTATTATTATTATTAATAATAATAATAATAAGCAAATGCAAGTAAGTATGACAGTACAAGCAGAGAGTGACTGGAAAGGCTGGAGACTCTGTCAGCAATAGGAGCCTGCCAACGGGTCAACCACACTGCTGGAGACTAGGCTAAAGCCAGCTGGTAGTCTCAGGAATCGAAGAGCACGCAACACTGAACCTACAGTCTCCTGTAAGGGGCAACAGAGGAGTCTACTGACTCACCCCTGCAGTAAGTATGGAAGAGCTCATCTCCAATAAGGATGACAACAAAGGAGACTACAGACTCACGACTGCAGTCAGTAAGAAAGAGTCTGCCAGAGCCCCAGGTCTGCACAAGGATGGGTGTCTGTAGGTAACGGAGCCACAAGCGGTGTAAACAGACAGATCCACAGGTCAGCCCCAGCTAGGATAGTCAGACAAGCCAGGTTCATACACGGAGCAGGTAGTTAGCCAGAGCCATAGGTCTGCACCAGGTAGGATGTCCACTAGGAGTAAGCTACACTGGGAAGATGGTTGGACAGAGCCACAGGTCAGCACAAGAATGGATAGTCAGACAAGCCAGGGTCATACATGGAGTGGGTACTCAGCCAGAGCCACAGGTCTGCACCAGACTGGATGGCAAGACAAATGGAGCGCACAGAGAGAATGGTCAGACAGAGCCACAGGTCAGCACCAGACTGGATAGTCAGACAAGCCGGGTCATACACAGGATACAGGATGCAGGAACAACTGGAACTAGAAATGCTCAGAACAACAATGTAAGGGTAACTGATACACAGGCCCATAGAGGAGTAGGAGGAGTAGGAGAAGGTGGGACCAATTAGGTCCCCCAGGCTGGACCTATAACAGGCATTCAGGCAAGTGCCTGATTCATGATGCCAGTAACAATGAACCAGACGTGACCAGGCCTCAGGCAGAGAGGGCCACTGTTAGTGACACCAGAGCGTCAGTCCAGAACCCTGCTCCCGGCCGAATGGCACAGGCAGAGGTAAGGAACTGTGACAACCAGATGGGCCGATACTGTTCCAATGTAAGGGAAATTGAACAGAGACTATCTTTATATGTAGGCAGTGCCTGTTCCATTTCCCACAAATATATTGGGTGGGATGTATGCTTTTCACCTCCAGCCAAGCAGCTTCAAGTGGAGGTGCTTTCACTTTCTCCTCTGTCTTTACATTCTTCTAGTCATTTCATTTGTGAGTAATTTTACTACGCTGGGAATGGTGGTGGTAATCATAGAGATTAAGGATTTATTGAGCTAGGAATGCCTGTTTTTTCTTTTGTGTTTCTTTAGGAAATTCACTTTAGTTATTCCCTTTAGCCATATCTGTATTTGTGTTACTAATGATCTCTCATTGTCCATGATTTTTTATATAACACAAGCATCAACAAACTTCATTTATTTGTTGTTGTTGTGTCTATTCTCCTACAAGCCAGCATTTCCAAGTCATTTTACAGTAGGTTTTCACATTTACTCTATGGTTTGTCCTCTTCTAGACTGATCTACGTAAAGTTAATTTCCCATTTATAGCTTCATTTCACAGAGACATTTTATCTTAAATGATACATGATGTAAACGTTGAAAGTAAAATGGTTGGTAGGACCATGGCTCATTAAAGCATTTCCAGAATACCTTGATTTAGTCTGCAGTGCCTTATCTCTTAGTTACAAAGCAGATAGCGCACTTAGTAAAATGTCTGTGATGCTTTTGTTTGACAGTGTGAATCAGGATGAATGTCAAAAAGAATGCATGCATGTGTTGACCTTTGTTTTTATAGCATTTTTCTAAGATGTGAACATAAGTATATTACTGTAAGAAATGTGAGGCATTTTATTGATGTTGTACTACTAGCTTTTTGAATATTTTCCCTTCAGCTATATTTTTTCCATTCATTCTCAATGTGATTAAAAAGTAAGTTAAATATTCATTAATACTAAGTTTATAGAATATACTGTAAATACTAATTATTTACAGTGAAATACAACAAAAAGAAACAATGACGTCTCTAGGCAACAGTAAGGTCATTATATATATATTAGTGTAAAAGCCTGAGTACACGGGCCAAGGTCCGGGTAATGTTAACCTTCCCCTCTGGCACTCAGAGGGTTAAGCAGCCACCACCTCATTGCTCCACACAATGTAATCTTGCGTCATCTCACTCACACAATGCAATCATGAGCAGTAGAGACTGCCGTACGTGAGCAGTCTCCACTGTGCATGTCAGCTTCTGACAAACATCCTAGTGAATTATTATATAGGATAACAGTTCAAATAACCAGGAAGTGAATTTACTGTGTTTATTTCCTGACTGTTCTCACTGACAGGAAGTGACTCAGCAGTTTCTATCACATTCTATGGAGAACTGTAAGTCACTGACTTTCCTCTCCATTAGAATGTAACAGAAAAAAATGAATTAGAATGTAACCATTAGAAGGCAAAACACAGGTTTAAACACCATTAGAGGGAAAAAAACAAAACACAGGTTTAAACAGTAATAACTCTGGAAATATGCATCTCTCAGCAGTGGGAGTATCCTTATTTTACTCAACATGAAACTGTCTCTGTTCAGGTATCCCAATTTGTGAAAGGAGTATAAAAGGAGTGCTGCAGTCTTCAGTCCAAAAAAAGATTTCTTATTAAGATATTTTCCTGGTCTTTTTGTATTTGAAGAAGTAGATAGGGAGCTACAAAACATTATACCAAGCCATTTTTAATATAGATTTTATTTTGTTAAGAATTAGTTTATTTGAACAATAAATCTTTTTTTGGACTGAAGACTGCAGCACACCTTTGGACTTCTTCCGCAAATTGGGATACCAGAAAAGATACAGGTTTAATATCTCTGTATGTGTGTTTGTGTGTTTGTAGGTATAAGCCCTCAAATAACTACTTTGTGAGTATAAATATCTATCATTATATACTCTATTGATATTGAGATAACAGCCACTATTGGGCCCCCTCTTGTTTGTTCTTTTCCATTACAGGACTTAAGCTTGTTTGGCAAAAGCTGTACGGAAACATTGATTTGTTTATTTTTTTTCTGTGGATTAATTTTTTTTTATTATTTTTAAAGCACAAGCCCTTAGAAAAAAATACCCTATTGGGCTAGTGCCAGAAGGTCAGGTCCTGTTGGCCAGTGGCCACTGGCCATTGCCAAATGCCGCAATGTAGGTCTGGAATTTGCGACTGCTGTTCTTGATGCTGCTGCTGAGTTATTTAAGCAGTAGGATGATTAGACAGCTCAAACGGAATAGCATCAACAACAGCAGTAACATGGTTAATGGATGATAAAGGTTCCACTTGCAATGACTAGCTCCAGTGATGCGCCTGAGGCAGTAGTAGCACAATAAGTAGCCCCCAATGCATGTGAAGAGAAGAAGTACTTGGCCAATAATTCTTCTCCACCTGCCCCTCCTCCAAAATCATGGGTGTGTTGTTATCAGAATAGACATTTTTCACTTGAGAGCAGGAACTGTGCTTCTCCTTAGCAACTGCAATGTGCACAATATGTGTCTGGTAAATAACATCTGGGGACACAATTGTATCTAAACAGCATGACACCAGAACCCAAGTACTGCAGCTGTCACTATACCCCTTGTCCACACCCCAGTAAGGACACATCACAACTTGCTGACAGTTTAATAGTAATGATGAAATCTCCCTGCCACCATCTTAGCATATTCTGCCAGATGGAATCTCCTCAGATGCCGCTTGATACCCTGCTTGTGGTTCTCCTCCAGCACACTAACATGTATGGTCAGTACATCACACAGTGCACAATGGGTGGACATGACCTGCCACATCCTAACATCAACAGAGTGGCTATCATTTGGTGGTGGTGGGGTAATGATGAACAAGGTGGATTGGCAGAAGATATAGTTACCCTAGAGGAATAAGGTGATGGCGATGCCTGGGTTTCTCTATTCTTCCTCCTCTTTGATCTGCACCTTGCCTCTTGTTGCCTTTTGGGAGAGTTGGGGATACAACAACAGCAGTGCTTGATTTCTGTGGTGGGTGTTTGGCTTTAACATGTTTGACATAAATGTCATGGTGTATGTTATCAGGGCATTGTGCCAAGCCGCGTTCCCTCCTTTCTCCTGACTGACTTGTCACAAATTGTGCACAGTGCCACTGTTAATGACTATTCTGTTCTTGCCCCACACCCATGAGTTCCACACTCACCTTCACTGTCTGTGGCAGCTTATGATGTTGCTGCTGCTGCTGTTGCTCTTACTGCCTCAGAGTCAGCACTGCAACTGGGACCAGGAGTATTGCTGCTGCTGGCAAGTGGAACCTTTCCTAGTCCAGATGACTTTTTGACCCCATTCCTACTGAGTCATGGTGGACTGTGGCACACTAGGGTCATGGTTTTTAGATGAACACTCAGACAGGATGGTAAGGTTAAAAATAACTTTATTGAAAGAGAGCAAACAAGGAATAAGGCCCTGAGGCCCACAATGCAAATCACACAGTGATATACAAATACTCAATAGCAATGATACAGCGGTGCTAGAATAGGTGGACTGGAACAGCAGGTTAACAGCCAGTAGAGAGGCTCTTGACAGGATAATGAGGATGAGGGCAACCCTTTGGTGAGCTGACCAAGAACGTACACCAGGGGTGCACGTGAAGTGGAACTGGCACTGCCCAGACACCTGGGCACCCACACTGGCCCAAACTGTATGGAAATGGCAATGAGGCAACTCTGACCCAGACTGTATGGAATGGCAACAAGGCAACTTCGACCCAGACTGTATGGCAACGAGGAAACAAGGGCCAGACTCAGTCCCCAACTACCGGGCAACCGTGGAGTGGCAATGCTACCCTCAGGAAGGGTAACTGAGATCAAGGTAGCTGCTAGAGACAGACCCTAGAATGCTAGGAGTGGATGAAGGCGACAATAGGCAATGGTAATACAACCAGTGACCACAACCTGCAGAATGGAATGTGTAACGCTGGCTCTAGCTCGCGGTACTGCAGAGAGCAGAGAAGCCCTTACCTGGACTAGCCAGGTGTCCACAGGGTTAATGGTAACGCCCAGCAACTCATAGAAAAACTCCCAGAGGGAGTAAGCACAGCATATCAGGTAGGAAAGTATTGCGGTGCCCGTGATTCCTTTCCTGTCAGTTATCCTGTAGGAGGCCGTCATTGGTTGCCCTGTGTTTAGCCCGCCCAGTATTGGCTTTATATACTGGGCTCCTGCACCTTATGGCTGCCCTTTCGTGGTGTTCCTGTGCCAGTTCTACGTTTGTACTGTGGTTCCAGTGTATCGACTTGGCTTGCCTGACTACTCTCCTGTTCCTGCGCCTGTGTACCGACCCGGACTGCCTGACTACTCTTCAGTGATTGTTTCCTGTGTACCGACCCGGCCTGGCTGACATTCTTGCTCCTGCATACCAACCCGGATTGGCTGACGTTCCTGCTCCTGTTTCCTGACTTGGCAGTGCCCGTTGTGTACTAGTCGCCTCGGAGACATTCTTACTCCGTTGCCTTTCTGTTGGCATCCCTGTATATCAGGCTGGCCTGTCTCCCTTTACGCAGAGCGCTTCTGGCCTAGTCCCAGACCTACCCAGTTGCAAGTGTTGCCTCCGTTATTGCACCGGTATAGTGCACTGGTTCGGTCCACTCTGTTTAACCGGTTGCTGTGTTGCCTCCGTGATTGCACCGGTATAGTGCACTGGTTCGCTCCACTCTACCAAACCCAGTTGCAAGTGTTGTCTCCGTGATTGCACTGGTATAGTGCACTGGTTCGGTCCACTCTGTTTAACCGGTTGCTGTGTTGCCTCCATGATTGCACAGTATAGTGCACTGGTTTGCTCCTCTCTGTTTAACTGGTTGCTGTGTTGCCTCCGTTATTGCACCGGTATAGTGCACTGGTTCGCTCCACCCTACCAAACCTGGTTGCAAGTGTTGCCTCCATGATTGCACCGGTATAGTGCACTGGTTCGCTCCACCCTATTTAACCGGTTGCTGTGTTGCCTCCGTGATTGCACCTGTATAGTGCACTGGTTCGCTCCACTCTACCAAACCCGGTTGCAAGTGTTGCCTCCGTTATTGCACCGGTATAGTGCACTGGTTCGCTCCACTCTACCAAACCCGGTTGCAAGTGTTGCCTCTGTGAATGCACCGGTATAGTGGACTAGTTCGCTTCACACTGTTTAACCGGTTGCTGTGTTGCCTTCGTGATTGCACCGGTATAGTGCACTGGTTCGCTCCACTCTGTTTAAACCGGTTGCTATTGTTGCCTCTGTTTTAGTACCGGTAGCCCTACTGTAGCCTTCAGTGGCCTGTATATTGTGGACTCTAATTGTGGAGTCTCCTGATGCAGCTGGTCGCCCAAACTCCTTGAACTGTTCTCCTAGTCTGTGAACATTAACTCCTGCATTACTGGAACCTGTATCTTGCATTGCCTGACCTGTGTCAGCATAACTGTTTACCCTCTATATATACATGCTGGACCTGTATGGGCATAAGTAACCTGTTGTGTATCTGTACTATATGTTATATACTACAGGACTTGTGAGGGTTCTTCATGTATTATTGATTTCAATAAAACTGTGTTTTTATCTTAACTCTGTGTCTGTGAGTCAAACAAACCGTTACAGTACGAAAGGGCCATGACCTCAGACAATAAGGGTGAGGGTAATGCACAAAACTTCCATTGGAGGATGGATGTACAGGAACAACGCCTGGATCAGTTGGCATTGGCTATACAAACGATTCTCGAGCGTACAGTGCTCCCTGAAAAGCCTGTCCCGAGTCCGGTGGTCCGCCCAGTTTCGACACCGGAAAGTTTATCCATGACTTCAGTGGCCTCAGTCAAAGGGTTAACCCGCTTCCGCACCATTGCCGCTCAGATATGATGGCGAACCCAGTCTATGCAGAGGGTTTATTAACCAACTTGAGATATTTCTAGAATTAACCCCTCACGCCTTTCCCAATGAGCGCAGTAAAGTTGGGTTTATGATATCCTTACTGACTGTCAGAGCTCTGGCATGGGTCAATCCCTTGTGGGAAAATGCTAAACCTTGCACTAAGAATTTCACGGAGTTTGTGCAAACGTTTTGGAGAGTATTTGAGGTCCCTGGTAGAACCGCCTCTGCTGCTAAACGCCTGATGGAAATACAACAGGGCAAACGGACAGTGGGTGACTACGCCATAGAATTCCGCACATTAGCAGCAGAAGTAGGTTGGAACAATGAGGCTCTGGTGGCAGCCTTTGCTCAAGGTCTAACCGACCATATCAAAGATGAGACCGCAGCGAGAGAATTGCCTAACGATTTAGACAAATATATTGATTATGCCATTCTTATTGACACTCGGATCCATGAGAGACTTGTGGCAAAAGATCGTAGGCTATGACCTAAAAGTGGTGGGCTCCTCATGTAAAGTACCTGGGCATGCTACTACCCTCCTGCACGTCTTCTCTGTTTACCCTTAACTATCTCCCTATCTTGAATTCTCTTGAGAGGGATCTGAAGAGGTGGTCTTTTCTCTCTCTCTCATGGACCGGGTGGATAAACTTGCTAAAAATGGTGGTGATTCCTAAGCTGCTTTATATGTTTCAAACGGTTCCTATCCACCTTCCCCGGCATTTTCTCCGTTCCTTGCAACGTCTTCTTCATTCATTCGTTTGGCATGGCAGTTCTCCAAGAGGGCTAATTCGCGACTTGGCGTTCAGGAGGTATGAGGGCAGCCTGGGATTACCTCTTGTGACTAAATACTATTATGCAGTTCATTTATCCCTTTTTGACCATTGGTTTCATTCCACAGCTGACAAAGCGTGGATTCAGATTTTATGTGATTTAGTCTCTCCGGCCCCGTTACAGGGTCTACTTTGGATGTCTAGCCTCTCCCGATCTAAACTTTCCCCTTTCCCTCCATTTCTTTTGATTCTTCTTAGCACTTGGAAGATGATCCTTAAAGCTCATCCGCCCCTTTCCTCTAATCCGTCCCCTCTTGCGTCCCTTCTCTATAATCCTGACTTTCCTCCAGGCCTACAAGGCGCTAATTTCTCTGCTTTGCAGGGAAATGTCCACCTCTCTCCTTATTCTCTTTCTGAGAATGCAAAACTTCTGTCTTTTGACTCTCTCCAAGCAGCTTTGGATCTTCCATCGGCAGCTTACTGGCAATATCGCCAATTACATAGCTTTCTCACTACCCATCCAAACCGGTTCTCTATGTTCCGGGACCTGACTCAGTTTGAACAGATGCTCCTAGATCCTAACCCTAAGCACAGGAACATTTCTGCCTTTTACAATCTTCTTCTTTCTGATTCCCCACCTCCCGCTATGTCCAGCAGATCCAGATGGGGCACTGACTTAACATGGTCTTTGATGATGGCTTGTGGAAACAGATCCTTAGATCTGCTCTCTTTAGTCCTAGGAATTCTTTGGTTTCGGAGCTGAATTTCAAATTGGTGATGAGATGGTACAGGACTCCAGAGGTTTTGCACTCCTTTTACCCGTCTGTCCCTGATGTCTGCTGGCGATGTGGGTGCTTGGGGGGTTCACTATTTCATTTATGGTGGACGTGCGACAAAATACGACCGTATTGGACAGAGATCAACCGCACCATCTCTAATGCCCTTGCTGTAGACATCACCCTTTCCCCTGAGATGGTTTGTATTTCTTTGTTCCCACCAGCTATTAAGAATGACTCTTCTCTTGCCCGACTCTTGACTCACCTTCATAATGCTGCTAAATTGTGTATTCCCAGATGTTGGAGATCGGATTTGCCGCCTTCTCTGCAAGACTGGCTTAGGCAAGTTTCGGAAACTATCCTCCTGGAAAGACTGCTTCACATAAGGAGACGTGGCTTGGCCTCCTTTTCCGCAGTCTGGTCCCCTTGGCTGGAAGGACAGGTGGAATAGTGGGGTTTCTCCTCCTTTTTTCTCCATTTACTCAGTCTCCTTATCTGTTTCGATTTTCTGCCTTCACATTGAGCCTTTTTGTATCGTAGGAGCAGTCCAGACTCTGTCCCCGTCTGTGTTTGGTCCTCTTCTACCCTTTTCCCTTCTCTCCTCTCCCATTATCTGTGTCTTTTTCCATCTTTCCCCTTGCTTTTCTTTACTTTCTCCTTTTCATCCGCTATGTGTGTCCTATCAGGTTCTATGTTTACATTCTGTTTACCAAATGTGTTTGTTGTTTTTGCCTGATAAACCATGTATCATTCAAATTGTACTTTTTGCACTCTGAACTTGATTATGTGGCATGTATCTGTTCTATCCTTGTTACTTGTCTTGTTTTGTACTGTATTATTCTTCAATAAAAATCTTTAAATATTTAAAAAAAAAAAAAAAAAGTGGTGGGCTCAGTAATTCATTGTGCCCACCCACCACTCCCTCGTTGCCTAAACTATCACGGTGCCCGTGATTGCTGCAGTTCCTTGTCTGTCACCAGTAGGGGGCTTCTATTGGCTGTCTGCAGATAGCCCGCCTCTTATTGCCTATTTAAACCTGGATTGGGCACCCTTTGATTGCCCTTTCGTGTTGTTTCTGACCTTCTTGCTATCACTATGCCAGTGATAGCTGGGCCTCTGTTCCAGTGTTCCTGAGTTCCTGATCTCATGTGTTCCTGAGTTCCTGATCTCTACTGTTCCAGTGTTTCCTGCATGCTGAGTACTTCCAGTCCTGGTTCCGGCCTAGTCTCTGGTGTTGCAGTTCCTGCTGAACTTCTTCTCTGCTGTTTCCTGACCTGACTGATCGTTGCTGGTTCCTGTCATCGCATCACCTGTCTCCTGTATCCTGGCGACCTCCTGCCTGGTCGCGTCGGTGACATTGCTTGTTACTCCAGTGTGCGGTCACTGGTTTGCTCCAAAGCCTATCGGCTATACAATTCTGTGTTGGCCCCAGCGTGCGGACGCTGGTTTGTTCCTAAGCCTTGCGGCTAGGCAAACTCGCTTGTTACACCAGTGTGCGGTCACTGGTTTGCTCCAAAGCCTATCGGCTATACAATTCTGTGTTGGTCCCAGCGTGCGGACGCTGGTTTGCTCCTAAGCCTTGCGGCTAGACAAACTCGCTTGTTACACCAGTGTGCGGTCACTGGTTTGCTCCAAAGCCTATCGGCTATACAATCCTGTGTTGGTCCCAGCGTGCGGACGCTGGTTTGCTCCAAAGCCTTGCGGCTAGACAAACTCGCTTGTTACACCAGTGTGCGGTCACTGGTTTGCTCCAAAGCCTATCGGGTATACAATCCTGTGTTAGTCCCAGCGTAAAGACGTTGGTTTGCTCCAAAGCCTTGCGGCTAGACAAACTCGCTTATTACACCAGTGTGCGGTCACTGGTTTGCTCCAAAGCCTATCGGCTGTACTATCCTGTGTTGGTCCCAGCGTGCGGACACTGGTTTGCTCCAAAGCCTTGCGGCTAGACAAACTCGCTTGTTACACCAGTGTGCGGTCACTGGTTTGCTCCAAAGCCTATCAGCTATACAATTCTGTGTTCGTCCAAGCGTGCGGATGCTGGTTTGCTCCAAAGCCTTGCGGCTATACAAATTCGCTTGTTACACCAGTGTGCGGTCACTGGTTTGCTCCAAAGCCTATCAGCTATACAATTCGGTGTTGGTCCCAGCGTGCGGACGCTGGTTTGCTCCTAAGCCTTACGGCTATACTAACTCGCTTGTTACACCAGTGTGCGGTCACTGGTTTGCTCCAAAGCCTATCGGCTATGCAATTCAGTGTTGGTCCCAGCGTGCGGACGCTGGTTTGCTCCTAAGCCTTACGGCTATACTAACTCGCTTGTTACACCAGTGTGCGGTCACTGGTTTGCTCCAAAGCCTATCGGCTATACAATCCTGTGTTGGTCCCAGCGTGCGGACGCTGGTTTGCTCCAAAGCCTTGCGGCTAGACAAACTCGCTTGTTACACCAGTGTGCGGTCACTGGTTTGCTCCAAAGCCTATCGGGTATACAATCCTGTGTTAGTCCCAGCGTAAAGACGTTGGTTTGCTCCAAAGCCTTGCGGCTAGACAAACTCGCTTATTACACCAGTGTGCGGTCACTGGTTTGCTCCAAAGCCTATCGGCTGTACTATCCTGTGTTGGTCCCAGCGTGCGGACACTGGTTTGCTCCAAAGCCTTGCGGCTAGACAAACTCGCTTGTTACACCAGTGTGCGGTCACTGGTTTGCTCCAAAGCCTATCAGCTATACAATTCTGTGTTCGTCCAAGCGTGCGGATGCTGGTTTGCTCCAAAGCCTTGCGGCTATACAAATTCGCTTGTTACACCAGTGTGCGGTCACTGGTTTGCTCCAAAGCCTATCAGCTATACAATTCGGTGTTGGTCCCAGCGTGCGGACGCTGGTTTGCTCCTAAGCCTTACGGCTATACTAACTCGCTTGTTACACCAGTGTGCGGTCACTGGTTTGCTCCAAAGCCTATCGGCTATACAATCCTGTGTTAGTCCCAGCGTGCGGACGTTGGTTTGCTCCAAAGCCTTGCGGCTAGACAAACTCGCTTATTACACCAGTGTGCGGTCACTGGTTTGCTCCAAAGCCTATCGGCTGTACTATCCTGTGTTGGTCCCAGCGTGCGGACGCTGGTTCGCTCCAAAGCCTTGCGGCTATACAAATTCGCTTGTTACACCAGTGTGCGGTCACTGGTTTGCTCCAAAGCCTATCAGCTATACAATTCGGTGTTGGTCCCAGCGTGCGGATGCTGGTTTGCTCCTAAGCCTTACGGCTATACTAACTCGCTTGTTACACCAGTGTGCGGTCACTGGTTTGCTCCAAAGCCTATCGGCTATGCAATTCAGTGTTGGTCCCAGCGTGCGGACGCTGGTTTGCTCCAAAGCCTTGTGGCTTTACGATTCCCCTGTTAGTCTCAGTGTGTGTACACTGGGCTGCTTACGATCCTGTCAATTTGCCATTACCATCTGACTGCTGCTACTATCTCTGGGCTGCCCTGCCCGGTACTGGTAAGGCCGGTAGAACCTTTTGCCACATTCCATCTGAGGTTGCCTTACCCGGTATTGGCAGGGCCGGTAGAGCCTACATTATGAATCTATTGAGGCTGCCTTGCCCGGTAATTTGGTAAGGCCGGTAGAACCGTTATGCGATTCCATCTGCAGGTTGCCTTACCCGGTATTGGCAAGGCCGGTAGAGCCTAACATTCTATTACTTCAGACTGTCCTGTCCGGTATATTGACAGGACCGGTAGTCTGCCTTCTGTCTTGTTAGATTCTGAATATATCTGTATGTATGTGATTGCCATCCTACGTTATCAATTTATTATTTCAATAAAATTGATTTTTACCTAAAACTTGTGTCTGAGAGTCATAATAAACCGTGACAGTATGAAAGGGCCATGACCTCAGACAGCAAAGGTGAAGGTAACGCACAGAATATCCATTGGAGGATGGATGTGCACGAGCAACGTTTGGATCAGTTGGCAGTTGCAATTCAAACGATCCTTGAATGCACGGTACTTGCTGACAAATCTAGCTCTAGCCCGGTGGTCTTGCCAAGTCAGACACCGGAAAGTGATACCAGACCCCTAGGGGGTACTGTTAAAGGGTTAACGGCTTCTGCACCCTTGCCGCTAAGATACGATGGTGACCCTAGTCTCTGCAGAGGGTTCATCAACCAACTCAAAATCTTTATGGAATTGACGGCACACGCATTTCCCAATGATCGTAGTAAAGTGGGGTTCACGATATCATTGCTCACTGGCAGAGCTTTGGCTTGGGCTAACCCCTTGTGGGAGAATGCTAAACCTTGTACTAAGAACTTTAGAGAATTTGTGCAATCCTTTCGAAGAGTGTTTGAGCCTCCTGGTAGAACCACCTCTGCTGCCAAACGCCTTATGGAGATACATCAGGGCAGGCGTACAGTGGGCGACTATGCCATCGAATTCCACACATTGGCAGCAGAGGTAGGTTGGAATAACGAGGCATTATTGGCAGCTTTTTCTCAAGGCCTGAATGACCACATTAAGGACGAAATCGCTGCTAAAGATCTACCTATTGATCTAGATGATTACATTGAGTATGTTATGATAATTGACTCCAGAATACGTGAGATCAATTGCCAGAGATCGTAAGATACCGTCAAAAAATAATGAGCCTAGTAGCATGTTTTGCCCACCCATCCCTCCCCTGGCATTGAAGTCTAGTGAACCTGTACGGGAGACAAGTGAACCTATGCAAATAGGCTTCACTAAACTAACCAAGGCTGAGAGACTATATCGCAAAAGACAAGGGTTGTGTTTATACTGCGGTAAAAAAGGGCATTTGCTAAATTCCTGTCCGGTACGTCCGGGAAACGCACACACCTAGGGTACCTCGAGGGACAGGCCCTAGGTGGTGTACAATCGTCCCCAGTGTTGGGCACAATGAAACCCACCATACACGTGGTATTATCTTGGGCACAACGCTCTGTGGAGGTTTTGGCCTTGGTTGACTCTGGTGCAGCAGGGTATTTTATGGATAATACCTTTGCTGAATTGCACGGAGTTCCACGCATTGAAAGAGAAAACCCCTTGACTATTGAAGCGATTGATGGCAGACCCTTAGAACCGCCTCAGGTTATATTTGAAACTATGCCACTGTCTATGACTATTGGGGCACTTCACAGAGAAGAGCAGCAGTTTCAACTGATCAATTCTCCGCACCATGCGGTAATATTGGGATTTCCGTGGTTACAGTTACATAACCCACAATTTGATTGGAAAAAGTGTGAAATTGCTGCTTGGTCCCAGTTTTGTATGGACAAGTGCGTCATCCAGCCTATTAAGGTCCTGTGCACCTCCTCGGCTATACCGGATGTATACCAACAGTTTGGCGATGTTTTTAGCAAAGGAGAGGCTAGTTTGCTACCCCAGCATAGACCTTATGATTGTTGCATCGAATTGCAGCCTGGGGCAGTACCTCCAAAAGGACGCACTTATCCATTATCTTGTGAGGAAAATAAGGCTATGGAGGATTATATTTCTGATGCCCTTGCTAGAGGAACCATACGAAAATCTACCTCTCCAGCTGGGGCTGGGTTCTTTTTCGTAAAAAAGAAAAATGGTGAATTAAGACCATGCATTCACTACCGGGGCTTGAATAAACTAATGGCAAAAAACGCATACCCAATACCACTCATCACCGAGCTTTTTGACAGGCTTAAGGGCGCTTCGATCTTTACCAAATTGGACCTACGGGCCGCTTACAATCTGGTGCGCATTCGAGCAGGTGATGAGTGGAAGACTGCCTTTAATACTCGAGCTGGGCACTACGAGTATCTAGTAATTCCATTTGGGCTGTGTAATGCCCCTGCAGTTTTCCAGGAACTGATAAACGATGTTCTGAGAGATATGTTACAGACATGTGTTGTGGTGTACCTTGACGATATACTGATTTACTCCCAAAATATGGCACAGCACATCAAAGATGTATCCGCAGTATTGCTACGACTTCGTGAGAACAAATTATTTTGTAAATTGGAAAAATGTGAGTTTCATAGAACCAGTGTGCCATTCTTGGGGTTCATTATTGGCAATGATGGCATTGCCATGGACAAAGAAAAGTTGTCAGCTGTCCTACAATGGCCAAAACCCAAGGGTCTTAAAGCCATACAACGTTTCCTGGGTTTCGCTAATTATTATAGGAGGTTTATTAAGAACTTTTCTTCCATTGTCAAACCTCTGTCCGATCTTACGCACAAGGGTGCTAATCCTTCTTGTTGGCCGGTATCTGCTGAGAATGCCTTTGAGAATTTGAAGCTGGCATTTGCTGCGGCTCCTGTGTTATCCCACCCCAATCCTCTACTTCCATTTACGTTAGAGGTTGATGCCTCAGATATTGGGGTCGGGGCAGTACTTTCGCAACGACACGATAAAGGTGGAACTCTCAGACCTTGTGGGTTTTTCTCAAAAAAGTTGACTGTCACTCAAAGCCACTATGAGATAGGTGACAGAGAATTGTTGGCCATTATCCTCGCTCTTAAGGAATGGCGTCATTTGCTTGAAGGTACTAAGAATCCTGTCTTAATTCTAACAGATCATAAAAATCTGACTTATCTCACGGAGGCCAAGAGATTGTCCTCTCGTCAGGCCAGATGGGCACTGTTCCTGTCTCGATTTAATTTCATTGTATCATATTTACCGGGGTCAAAGAATATCAGGGCTGATGCACTGTCAAGACAATTTGAGGCCGACAGTGACAGAGTGGAAGCACCAGCACCTATCATCCAACCTGATAGAATACTGGCTACTATACGCACGAGTATTACTTCTCCATTAGGGGAGGAGATCCTGGCCTCTGAGGGGTCCGCTCCCCATGAAACCCCAATGGGCAAATGTTTTGTCGCTGAACCATTTCGTACTAGGTTGCTCGAAACCTACCATTCCTCTAAGGCTGCGGGACATATTGGTAGAGACCAATTGTTATGGTCCCTTTCTCAGTTATTTTGGTGGCCTTCCATGAGAAACGATTGTGCCGAATTTACGAACGCCTGTGCCACCTGCGCCCGCGCTAAGACCCCGAGACATCTCCCAGTGGGTTTGCTTCAACTGGTGCCTAATGGCGAACGCCCCTGGTCTCATGTTTCCATCGATTTTATGGGAGAATTGCCTATGTCTAAGGGGTATTCCTTTATATTCATGGTGGTGGACAGGTTTTCTAAAATGGCTCATTTCGTGCCCCTCCGTGGCCTTCCTTCAGCTAAGGAATTGGCAATGGATGTTCGCCAGAGAAGTATTCCGGTTGCATGGAGTACCTAGGGTACTGGTATCTGACAGGGGGAGCCAGTTTGTGTCTAGATTTTGGAGGGCATTTTGCCAACAGATGGGCATACAGCTGTCCTTCTCCTCTGCCTACCATCCCCAGACCAATGGAGCCGCTGAACGAGCTAATCAAGGCTTGGAACAATTTCTCCGTTGTTTCGTTACTGACCATCATGATAATTGGTCCGACTTGTTGCCTTGGGCAGAGTTCGCCAGGAACTGTGCGGTCAATTCTTCATCTGGGAGCTCTCCGTTTCTGATTAATTATGGGTTCCAGCCCTGTCTGCTTCCAGATTCATTTCAGACGCAACAGATTCCAGCTCTGGATGAGCATATCGAGCAACTCCGTTCCACATGGGCACAAGTTCAGAGGGCACTTGGTCAGTCATTTCAGCGTCATCAGCGCCATGCTAATCGCAGAAGGCTTCCAGCGGTTTCCTTTCAGGTTGGGGATAGAGTATGGCTTTCCTCCAGAAATCTCAAGCTGCAGGTTCCGTCTAATAAGTTGGCTCCCCGGTTTATTGGTCCATAAAGAGTTATTCGCAAAATTAACCCTGTCTCCTATGCACTAGACCTACCTGCATCCATGCGTATCCATAATGTGTTCCATGTGTCCCTTCTTAAGCCTCTGGTTTGCAATCGCTATACTACCACACCTGTGGTGCCAGGATCTGTTGAGGTCGAGGGCCAGGAGGAGTACGAGGTTCAGAGCATTATTGATTCCCGTAGGCTTAGAGGAAGGGTACAGTACCTGGTACATTGGAAAGGGTACTGTCCTGAGGATCGATCATGGGTGGATAGTAAGGACCTTCATGCACCTAGGCTAACTAGGGCCTTTCATGCCAATTACCCACAGAAACCTAAACCCTATTCTAGGAGAGGGGGTCTTTGAAAGGGGGGTACTATCACGGTGCCCGTGATTGCTGCAGTTCCTTGTCTGTCACCAGTAGGGGGCTTCTATTGGCTGTCTGCAGATAGCCCGCCTCTTATTGCCTATTTAAACCTGGATTGGGCACCCTTTGAGTGCCCTTTCATGTTGTTTCTGACCTTCTTGCTATCACTATGCCAGTGATAGCTGGGCCTCTGTTCCAGTGTTCCTGAGTTCCTGATCTCATGTGTTCCTGAGTTCCTGATCTCTACTGTTCCAGTGTTTCCTGCATGCTGAGTACTTCCAGTCCTGGTTCCGGCCTAGTCTCTGGTGTTGCAGTTCCTGCTGAACTTCTTCTCTGCTGTTTCCTGACCTGACTGATCGTTGCTGGTTCCTGTCATCGCATCGCCTGTCTCCTGTATCCTGGCGACCTCCTGCCTGGTCGCGTCGGCGACATTGCTTGTTACTCCAGTGTGCGGTCACTGGTTTGCTCCAAAGCCTATCGGCTATACAATTCTGCGTTGGTCCCAGCGTGCGGACGCTGGTTTGCTCCTAAGCCTTGCGGCTAGACAAACTCGCTTGTTACACCAGTGTGCGGTCACTGGTTTGCTCCAAAGCCTATCGGCTATACAATCCTGTGTTGGTCCCAGCGTGCGGACTCTGGTTTGCTCCAAAGCCTTGCGGCTAGACAAACTCGCTTGTTACACCAGTGTGCGGTCACTGGTTTGCTCCAAAGCCTATCGGCTATACAATCCTGTGTTAGTCCCAGCGTGCGGACGTTGGTTTGCTCCAAAGCCTTGCGGCTAGACAAACTCGCTTATTACACCAGTGTGCGGTCACTGGTTTGCTCCAAAGCCTATCGGCTGTACTATCCTGTGTTGGTCCCAGCGTGCGGACGCTGGTTCGCTCCAAAGCCTTGCGGCTATACAAATTCGCTTGTTACACCAGTGTGCGGTCACTGGTTTGCTCCAAAGCCTATCAGCTATACAATTCGGTGTTGGTCCCAGCGTGCGGATGCTGGTTTGCTCCTAAGCCTTACGGCTATACTAACTCGCTTGTTACACCAGTGTGCGGTCACTGGTTTGCTCCAAAGCCTATCGGCTATGCAATTCAGTGTTGGTCCCAGCGTGCGGACGCTGGTTTGCTCCAAAGCCTTGTGGCTTTACGATTCCCCTGTTAGTCTCAGTGTGTGTACACTGGGCTGCTTACGATCCTGTCAATTTGCCATTACCATCTGACTGCTGCTACTATCTCTGGGCTGCCCTGCCCGGTACTGGTAAGGCCGGTAGAACCTTTTGCCACATTCCATCTGAGGTTGCCTTACCCGGTATTGGCAGGGCCGGTAGAGCCTACATTATGAATCTATTGAGGCTGCCTTGCCCGGTAATTTGGTAAGGCCGGTAGAACCGTTATGCAATTCCATCTGCAGGTTGCCTTACCCGGTATTGGCAAGGCCGGTAGAGCCTAACATTCTATTACTTCAGACTGTCCTGTCCGGTATATTGACAGGACCGGTAGAGTCTGCCTTCTGTCTTGTTATATTCTGAATATATCTGTATGTATGTGATTGCCATCCTACGTTATCAATGTATTATTTCAATAAAATTGATTTTTACCTAAAACTTGTGTCTGAGAGTCATAATAAACCGTGACATAAACCTAATGACTGTATACAAGAATCCTGTGAACCTATGCAGCTAGGGTTCACCAGGTTAACTAAGGAGGAACGGCACACCGCAGGAGGCAGGGGCTATGTTTATATTGTGGCAAAGCTGGACACATGTTAAGAACCTGTCCCATACGTCCGGGAAACAAACGCACCTAGGGTATCTTGGGGGACAGGCCCTAGGTGGTGTTCATCCGTCCCCAGATCCTTTCATACAAAAACCCACAATCCAGGTGGTACTCTCACGGGCAGATTGCTTGGTGGAGTTTCTGGCCCTAATTGACTCTGGCGCGGCCGGTTACTTCATGGATAGTGCCTTTGCTGAACTGCACAAGATTCCGCTGGTTAAAAGGGAATCGCCTCTAGCCACTGAAGCCATTGACGGCAGACCACTAGAACCAGCTCAGATAACTTTTGAGACCAGATCACTATCCATGACAAGTGGGGTTCTTCACAAGGAAGAATAGCAGTTCCAGATAATTAATTCCCCTCAGCACTCAGTCATTCTGGGGTTCCCTTGGTTGCGGCTGCATAATCCCAGTTTGATTGGCAGAAGTGTGAGATTACTTCTTGGTCTCAATACTGTATGGAGCATTGTGTGTCTCACCCGGTTAAGATCCTGTGTTCCTCTCTCTCATTGCCAGCAGAATACCAATAATTCAGTGACATTTTCAGTAAGGGAGAGGCTGGCACCCTGCCTCAACACAGGTCCTATGATTGTGCCATTGATTTGCCCCCGGGGGTGGTACCCCCAAGGGGACGTACGTACCCACTATCTTGTGATGAGAATCAAGCTATGGAAGAATACACTGAGGACGCCCTCGAGAGAGGGATCATTAGGAAATCTACCTCGCCTGCTGGTGCTGGGTTCTTTTTTGTTAAAAAGAAGAATGCCGAGTATTGATTACCATGGCCTAAATAAGTTAATGCCCAGGAATGCCTATCCGATACCACTCATCACCGAACTATTTGACAGGTTAAAAGGTTCTTCCATCTTTACGAAACTAGACCTACATGTGGCCTATAACCTGATCAGGATAAGAGCTGGTGATGAGTGGAAAACGGCATTTAATACTAGGTCCGGGCATTATGAATACCTAGTTATGCTATTTGGTCTCTGTAATGCACCTGTGGTTTTCCAAGAATTTAATAATGATATCCTCCGTGATATGCTCCAGTCCTGTGTTGTTGTCTACCTTGATGACATACTTGTACACTTGGCTAATTTGTCACAACAAATCAAGGATGTGTCTGAAGTGTTGCTCCACATGCGAAAAAACAAACTATTTTGTAAAATGGAAAAGTGAGAGTTTCACAGGTTCAGAGTACCCTTTTTGGGGTTCGTGATTGCTAAAGAAGGTATTGCTATGGATCAGGAGAAACTCGCGGCAGTACTACAATGGGCACGACCTAAAGGGTTCAAAGCAATCCAGCTTTTCTTCGGATTCGCTAATTATTACAAAGTTTATCAAGAACTTTTCTACTATTGTTAAACCATTGTCTGACACAAGGGCGCTAATCCTTCCCAATGGTCTGAAGCAGCTGAACAGGCCTTTGAGACACTGAAATCTGCCTTTGCAGCCACTCCTGTGCTATCCCACCTTAACCCGTCTCTCCCATTTACGCTTGAGGTCGATGCCTCAGAGATTGGGGTGGGGGCAGTACTATCTCAATGCCTGGTGGCAGGGGCACCCTCAGACCATGTGGGTTTTTCTCTAAGAAGTTGGCAAGCACCCAAAGTCATTACGAGATTGGCGACAGAGAACTACTGGCTATTATTCTCACCCTGAAGGAATGGCGTCACTTATTGGAAGGTACCAAAAGTCCAGTATTGATTCTGACTGATCACAAAAACCTGACTTATCTTTCTGAGGCTAAAAGATTGTCCTCTCGTCAGGCCAGATGGGCTCTTTTTCTTTCCCGATTCAAGTTCATTGTTTCATATTTGCCGGGTTCCAAGAATGTTAGGGTGGATGCCCTGCCTAGACAATTTGAGTCTGAAACTGGTAGGGACGAGGTCCCAGTACCCATTATACAGCCTGACCACATTTTGGCTACCCTACGCACTAGTATCACTTCGCCACTGGGGGAAGAGATTTTGGCTAACCAGGCTACGTGTCATGGTTTGTTATGACTCTCAGACACAGAGTTAAGATAAAACACAACTTTATTGAAAAGTTTAATGGATACCCATGTGGGTAGCATACACATATAACATTTAATGTCAATACATAGTAGCAAGAGTAGTGGTATACGGAATGTAACACGGGCTCTACCGGCCTTGCCAATACCAGGAAAGGCAACCTTAGATGACACAAATGGAAAAGGTTCTACCGGCCTTACCAATATACCAGGCAAGGCAGCCCTAGACTAGTAACAGAGAAAAGAAGGCTCTACCGGCCTTGCCAATATACCGGGCAAGGCAGCCTGGAGACTGGTACAACGAATAGTAATAGGCTCTTCCTGCCCTGCCAATATACCGGGCAAGACGGCCTGGAGACTGGTACAACAAATAGTAATAGGCTCTACCGGCACTGCCAATATACCGGACAAGGCAGCCTGGAGACTGGTACAACGAACAGTTATAGGCTCTACCGGCATTGCCAATACCGGGTAAGGCAACCTTAAGTTGGTACAATGTGGAATAGGTTCTACCGGCCTTACCAATACCGGGCAAGGCAGCCTGGACTGGAACACAATCTCTACCGGTGCTGAGGAATACGCAGCGAGCAACTGGTTAATACATGGAGTGAACCAGTACCCGCGTACTTGAGGCACAACAAGTCTGCCGGTGTTGTCTAGGACTTAACAGCAATCGGTTATGCATGGAGCGAACCAGTACCCGTGTACTGGAGGGACAAAAACTCTCCCGGAGCTGTCTAGGACTGAACAGCAACCGGCAATGCATGGAGCGAACCAGTACCCGCGTACTGGAGGAGGAAACTCTACCGGTGCAACAAGCAGCCGGCTGAATGGAGCGAACCAGTACCCGCATACTGGAGGTACCCAACCACCACCGGTGCTGTCAGATGATAATAAGCAGCCGGTTATACATGGAGCGAACCAGTACCCGCGTACTGGAGTAACCTAGAACACCACCGGTGCTATCAGATGATAGTAAGCAGCCGGTTATACATGGAGCGAACCAGTACCCACTTACTGGAGAAACCTAGAACTCTACCGGTGCAACAGCAGCCGGTTGTATGTGGAGCAAACCAGTACCCGTGTACTGGAGTAACCTAGAACTGTACCGGTGCCACAGCAGGCGGTTAACATGGAGCAAACCAGTACAAGCGCACTGGAGTAACCAGAACTCTACCGGTGCTACAACAGCCGGTTATACATGGATAAACCAGTACCCGCATACTGGAGTAAGCCTAGAACGCTACCGGTGCAACAGCAGCCAGTAGTATGTGGAGCGAACCAGTACCCGCGTACTGGAGAGTGGAACACAAGTGAATGAAAATGTTGCCAGGGCGACTGGCGGAGAGGAGCCCACTGCAGGCAATCCAGGAGCAGGAACACAGCCATTGAAGGACAGGAAACAGATCTGCAGGCAGTCAACCGGATCAGGAACGGCAGCAGGAAAGAACAGTAGAGACAGCAACCCCAACCAGATCAGGAACGGATGCTGGAACCAGGGAAGCTGGTGAACAGGAACTCAGGTGATCACTGACGAGCAGGAACAGAGAAATGGCCCAGGAAGCTCAGGAATCCAATGCAAGTGCAGGTAGCATAGAGACAAACGAAAGGGCAACCAAAGGGTGCCAAAGCTCAGTATAAATAGGCAACACAGGGCGGGCTGAAGACATGCAGCCAATGGAGAGCCCCCTACAGGTAACTGACGAGGAAATGCAGCAATCACGGGCACAGTGATACTATGGCCCACCCGGAAACCCCAGTGGGCAAGTGTTTTGTTGATGAGCCATTCCGTACCCGATTACTTGAAACATACCACTCATCTAAGACTGCTGGGCATATCGGTAGGGATCAGCTAATATGGTCTCTCTCACAAGTTTTCTGGTGGCCCTCTCTGAGGGCTGATTGTTCCGCATTTACTGCAGCCTGTGCCACCTGTGCCCGTGCCAAGACCCCTAGACACCTCCCGGTGGGCCTACTCCAACCAGTGCCCAATGGTGAACGTCCTTGGTCCCACATATCCATTGATTTCATGGGAGAGTTGCCAGTATCTAGAGGGTATTCATTCATACTGATGGTGGTCAACAGGTTCTCTTAAATGGCTCATTTTGTGCCCCTCCATGGCCTTCCCTCTGCCAAAGAATTGGCTGTTGTTTTTGCCAAAGAGGTGTTTCAGTTGCATGGGGTACCAAGAGTTCTGGTGTCCGACCGGGGGAGCCAGTTCGTGTCCAGATTTTGGAGAGCATTTTGTGAACAGATGGGCATTCAACTGTCCTTCTCCTCTGCCTACCAACCCCAGACCAATGGGGCCGGTGAGCGTGCCAATCAGGGACTGGAGCAGTTCCTGCGCTGCTTTGTTACTGTTCATCATGATAACTGGGCCGACCTGTTGCCGTGGGCAGAGTTCGCCAGGAACTGTGAGATTAATTCATTGTCCGGGAGCACCCCGTTTCTCATCAACTACGGGTTCCAGCCTTGTTTGCTCCCGGACTCCTCCCAGTCACAACAGATTTCAGCTCTGGATGAGCAGATTGAGCAACTCCGCTCCACTTGGGCACGGGTTCAGAGGGCCCTCAGTCAGTCATTCCAGCGCCATCAGTGCCATGCCAATCATAGACGGCTGCCAGCGGTCTCCTTCCAGGTTGGGGATAGGGTATGGTTATCCTCCAGAAACCTCAAGTTACAAGTTCCATCTAACAAACTGGCTCCCCGGTTTATTGGTCCGTTCAGGGTGATCTGTAAAATTAACCCTGTTTCATATGCCTTGGATCTCCCTGCGTCCATGCGCATTCATAATGTGTTTCATGTATCTCTCCTGAAACCTCTGGTATGCAACCGTTACACAACTAATCCTGTGGTTTCCGGTCCAATAGAGGTAGAGGGTCAGGAGGAGTATGAAGTTCAAAGTATCATTGATTCACGCAGATTTAGAGGAAAATTGCAGTATTTGGTACATTGGAAGGGTTATGGTCCTGAGGAACATTCCTGGGTTGAGCAGAAGGACCTTCATGCTCCTAAATTACAGTGTATTTTCCACTCTAAGTATCCTCAGAAATCAGGTCCCTCTTCTAGGAGGGGGTACTATCACAGTGCCCATGATTCCTTTCCTGTCAGTTATCCTGTAGGAGGCTCTCTTGGTTGCCCTGTGTTTAGCCCGCCCAGTATGGCCTTTATATACTGGGCTCCTGCACCTTATGGCTGCCCTTTCGTGGTGTTATTGTGCCAGTTCCACGTTTGTACTGTGGTTCCAGTGTATTGACTTGGCTTGCCTGACTACTCTCCTGTTCCTGCGCCTGTGTACCGACCCGGACTGCCTGACTACTCTCCAGTGATTGTTTCCTGTGTAACGACCCGGCCTGGCTGACGTTCCTACTCCTGCGTACCGACCCGGATTGGCTGACGTTCCTGCTCCTGTTTCCTGACTTGGCCCGTTGTGTACTAGTCGCCTCGGTGACATTCTTACTCCGTTGCCTTTCTGCTGGCATCCCTGTATATCAGGCTGGCCTGTCTCCCTTTACGCAGAGCACTTCTGGCCTAGTCCCAGACCTACCCGGTTGCAAGTGTTGCCTCCGTTATTGCACCGGTATAGTGCACTGGTTCGCTCCACTCTACCAAACCAGGTTGCAAGTGTTGCCTCTGTGAATGCACCTGTATAGTGCACTGGTTCGCTCCACTCTGTTTAACCGGTTGCTGTGTTGCCTCTGTGATTGCACTGGTATAGTGCACTGGTTTGCTTCACTCTGTTTAACCGGTTGCTGTGTTGCTTCCGTGATGCACCGGTATAGTGCACTGATTCGCTCCACTCTGTTTAAACCAGTTGCTATTGTTGCCTCTGTTTTAGTACCGGTAGACCTACTGTAGCCTTCAGTGGCCTGTATACTGTGGACTCTAATTGTGGCGTCTCCTGATGCAGCTGGTCGCCCAAACTCCTTGAACTGTTCTCCTAGTCTGTGAACATTAACTCCTGCATTACTGGAACCTGTATCTTGCATTGCCTGACCAGTGTCAGCATAACTGTTTACCTTCTATATATACATGCTGGACCTGTGTGGGCATAAGTAACCTGTCGTGTATCTGTACTATATGTTATATACTACAGGACTTGTGAGGGTTCTTCATGTATTATTGATTTCAATAAAACTGTGTTTTTATCTTAACTCTGTGTCTGTGAGTCAAACAAACCATTACAGAAGGCCACAGAGAGAGAGATCAGAGTAACACAGTCAGTGTAAGAACACCTGTACTGGTTCTTTGAATGTGCACACCGCTAGCAGCGGTTATAGGAGCAGCTTAAGCCCAAGTTTAGTAGGAATTAGTATAAATAATAATAATAATCTTCGGAGTGACACAGCCAGTCTGACAGTTGTTGTATGGTCAGGAATCCAATATTAGTGCCTTATTGCCACTGTAAATGATTTTTGTTCCAGTTGAAAATCCAAAAATTAGTAGGAATTAGTGTAAATAATAATCTTCAGAGTGACACAGCCAGTCTGCTATTTGTCGTGTAGCCAGGCATCCAGTATTAGTGCCTTATTGCCACTGCAAGTGGTTTTTGTTCCAGTTGAAAATCCAAAAATTAGTAGGAACTAGTGTAAATAATAATCTTCAGAGCGAAACAACCAGTCTGACAGCTGTTTAGGCAGGCAGGCATCCAGTATTAGTGCCTTATTGCCACTACAAGTAATTTTTGTTCCTGTTGAAAATCTCAAAAATAGTAGGAAATACTTAAACATCTTCAGAGTGACTAGTGCCACTGCCAGTTTAGTCTCCACCTCCTCTACTGCCAGTTCTATAAACCTGAGGACACCTAGCATGTGTAACACTACTGGTCGGACACTGTGGACATTATCAACATGGGTTTTTTACAGCGAACGTTCCTGTAAGCAGCCCAAACAAAAATGATTGCAGTATTTGTATAACATTTTTAATGCCACCACTGTCACTGCCACCAGACAGAAGAGGGAATTCAGCAGATCTGACCAAAATCTGTTGCTGATGATGACTTTTCTTTCTGTCCAAACCTACGAGAGATAGAAGAAGAATATGAGGGATCAAGGCCTCCTAAGCTTGATTTGTCCCCTGAGCTTGATTTTTCCACTGACCTTGATTATTCCCTGCTTCCCATAGCACACTTCCTGTTTCTCCAGCTACAATTTTGTCTTCTATTGAAAACTCAACACCTGCCTCTCCAGTTCCAATTGAGTCTCCCAGGCAGGTTGTAGCTGCTAGTGTATCCGCCACCAGTACCACTGTGTCACGGGTTCAATAACGAAACTGGACCAGTACCAAAGGTAACACAATCTTTATTAATACACAATGCAAATAACAAAAATACAGCAGATACACCATACAATATAAGTCAGGAGGGAAAGTGAAGCTGTAATGGTACAGATGGAGTTCAGAAGGCCAGTAGATAGACCGCCACAGGTCCGCATCTGTGAACGTACTACAGGTCCTCATCTGTATATGAAGCGCACCAGAGGAGGAAACAGTGCTACAGGTCCGCACCTGCAGAGACTAGGCACTCAAGAAGGGAGCGGCTACAGGTACGCACCTGTATGGACAATGTAACGGAAATGGTGCTACAGGTCCGCACCTGTGAAGCACAGTATAGGAACTGGAATCAGGAGAAGTCTGCCAGAGCCACCACGGGCACCAGTAAGTTGTCCACTTAAGCGTTCGTATGCTGGATGCACAGTGGACAACCCCAGATAACCCCAAGTGGGTAATCAGATGCCAGAATGAGATCACACAACCATAAACCAGAGCCGCAGGTCTGCACCAGATTGGTTATCGGACTAGCTAGGGTCATACACAGAGCAGGAAGTTGGACAGAGCCACAGGTCAGCACTAGAACGGGTAGTCAGCCAGGCCAAGGTTCATACACAGAGGAGTAGTCTACCAGAGCCGCAGGTCCACACCAGAGGGAATGTCAGCCTAGCCAGGGTCATGCACAGAGCGGGTAGTCAGACAAAACCAAAGGTTGGCACCAGGACAGGTAGTCAGACAAACTGTTAAAGCACCAGAGATCCAAACCAACTGCAATGGGCACCACGCAAGGGCTATCACGGAGCTGAACTGGCAGAAAACACCTCCCTCTAGGTTTCTCAGCAGGTGCGGAGCTGTAGCACTGTTTCCTCCTCTGGTGTGCTTCGTATACAGGTGCGGACCTATAGTATGTTCACAGGTGTGGACCTGTGGCGGTCTCTCTACTGGCCTTCTGAACTCCATCTGTACCATTACAGCTGCACTTTCCCTCCTGACTTGTTCATAATGTATGGTGTACTTGCGGTATTGTTGTTCTGTGCATTGTGTACATTAATAAAGATTGTGTTACCTTCAGTACTGGTCCAACTCTCGTTATTGAGTCTGTGACACACTGTTACTCCACTATCCTCCTCCAATCCAAGTCCCAACATCCCTGCTGCCATCTTGCCATGTTTAGGTCTACTAGTACCCCTGTAACGGTACATAGTAAGAAAAAGCATAGTAAGGTTGCTCCAGCACATGAAGATGAAGAAAGTGCCACCTCAGTTTCTTCTTCTCAACCACCTTCCAATTCAACCAACAGAGTCATCCATCACCCCAAAGCATAGGATCCAGCGATGGAGGCTAGTGAAATGCAAATTGTGTGGCAGGGAAGTCAGCCGTGGGAGGGTGTTGGGTCATCTAACCACATCCGGGGTGAACCAACACCTGAACAACTACCACAAGTCAGTGTTGATAACTGCAGAAAGTGGCACTACTTGTACTGCATATACCAGTGTCACACTCACCACCAGTAGGCAGGAGAAAGGGCAGGGGATCATGCCATCTCTGGTCCTAGTTAGAACGAACAGCAAACAGAGAGAGCCCATCCCAAAATCAATACAGGCCACAATGGAAGATTTTGGGGATGTGCAGACAGAAGTCCAAGAAAATCAGATGACTCATTGCACAGCTCATCCCTGTTGGGGGAGCTACTTTTAATTTGGTGGACAGGGAGCCCTTCCAGAAACTTATGGAGGCTGTCGCACCCTGATATAAAATTCCATCCCGCACCACATTTAGTAGAACTATAGTGCCCTCACTGTACCGGTCATGAGTTGGACTTTTGAAGGACATGCTAGGAAAGGCTGGTGGCCAGTCAGTGCACTTTACCACTGACTTATGGAGTGCTTCGAGTGGCCAGCATGCCTTCCTGTCATTGACGGCGCATTGGTGGCAGCACAATGTGTTGCAAGGCACATCACTGATACCAACAACAAGTTCAGGTGCAGTAACCAAGTGTCATGGTTTGTTTTGACTCTCAGACACATAGTAAGATAAAAATCAAACTTTATTGAAAAGTTTAATGGGAACCCTCACGGGTCCTGAACATACATATATATCACATGCACAAAATAGGTTCAAACAGTAGCTTTTACAAGATACAGAATGGTAGGTTCTACCGGCCTTGCTAAAGTACCGGGTAAGGCAGCCTATGGTATGAAACAACAATATGACTAAGGTTCTACCGGCCCTGCCAATATACCGGGAAAGGCAGCCTGGAAGGTGACACAATTGCAGGAATAAAGCTCTACCGGCCCTGCCAGTATACCGGGCAATGCAGCCTGAAAGGTGACATAAGTGGAGGGAAAAAGGCTCTACTGGCCTTGCCAATATACTGGGCAAGGCAGCCTGGAGGGTGGCACGACAATCTGAATGTGGCTCTAGTGGCCTTGCCAATATACCGGGCAAGGCAGCCTAAATGACAGAAGGACAGCTCCACTAATGCTGTATAGATGGAAGCAGCAGCATAAGATGGAACAGTGGAGCAAACCAGTATCACGTATAGGACAACCAGGGAGGCCCAACCGGTGCAATAATGGAGGCAACTAGAACGCGGTGAATATGGAGAAAAACAGTACCGCGTACTGGACAACACTGGGAACGCCCTACCGGTGCAGTAATGAATAGGCTAGCAACCGGTGTAATGGAGTAAACCAGTACCGTGTACTGGACCACAGGATCGCCCTATCGGTGCAATAATGGAGGTAACAAGCACCCGGTAAACATGGAGTAAACCAGTATCACGTACTGGACAACAGTAACGCCCAACCGGTTGAATAATAATGGAGGCAGCAACAACTGGTGAAAGTGGAGTAAACCAGTACCACGTACTGGACAACAGTATCGCCCTACCGGTGCAATAATAGAGGCAACCAGCACCCGGTAAATATGGAGTAAACCAGTACCGCGTACTGGACAATGGTAACGCCCAGCTGGTTTTATAATGGAGGCAGCAGCAACCGGTGAATGTGGAGTAAACCAGTACCGCGTACTGGACAACAGTATCGCCTAACCGGTTCCATAATGGAGGCAGCAGCAACCGGTGAATGTGGAGTAAACCAGTACCGCGTACTGGATAACAGTATCACCCAAACAGTTCTATAATGGAGGCAGCAGCAACCGGTGAATGTGGAGTAAACCAGTACCGCGTACTGGACAACAGAAACACCCTACCGGTGCAGTAACGGGGGCAGCCAGCACCCGGTGAATTGGAGCAAACCAGTGATCAGAATGTCGCCCAGACGACCAAAGTCGATAGACGGATGACAATCAGGATCCAGGAACAGGAACGATAGACAGGCCAGGACTAATACTGGAACAGCAGGACAGCCAACCCAAGTTAGGAACGGAGCAGTAACAACGGCAGCACTGGATCAGGAAAAGAAGCAGGAACGTCAGCCCAACCAGATCAGGAACGGAGGCAGGAACCATGCAGGAGTGATACTGGCATCTGGATGAATCGCTGACACTGGAAACAGAACTAAACAGGCCCAAAGATACAGGTACAAGGCAGGTGACTACTGACATAGAGACACCACGAAAGGGCAACTAAAGGGTGCCTCAGCCCAGTCTATATTGCAATACTGGGCGGGAAATAGATAAGCGGCCAATGGAGAGTACACACACCTAACTGACAGCAAAAGTCTGCAATCACGGGCACAATGATACCAAGCAGGGGTACCGCTCTTTCCTCCTCCATGTTGAGGTAATGGATCAGCAGCACACCTCAGATAACATTTGCAAAGCACTGCAGAACATGGTGGGACATGGCTAGGGGAGCAGGCAGGCACACATGCACAAATGGGGATTGTGGTTACTGATGGTGCAGTTAACATGATAAAGGCTCTCCGGGATGGCACATTTGTGGGTGTGTGCTGCTCAGCACATGTCCTGCATCTGGTAGTTAAGGCTGCTCTCAAGAATGACAGTAACACTGGAAGGTTGTCAGCACTGGAGTCGTTCCGAGAAATTGCTGGCCACTTTCATCGGTGCGTCAAAGATAGCCAGCTCCTCAGGGAGGAACAGAAAAAGGTAGATCTCCCAGAGCACCGCCTAAAACAAGATGTTGGAACCAGGTGGAACTCCACCTTAGATATGCTAGAGTGTATCCTGGAACAGAAAAAGGCAATTCACGCAATGTCATGTCAACATTTCATTGGCAGTGACAGAACACTGGGCACGGCTGACTGGGCCCTGATGGAACAGGTAGTGAAAGTCCTCATACCTTTCCGTGCTTTGATGGAAATTTTAAGCAAAGTGAAAGCTAGCCTAGCCAAAGTCATTCCCCTCTTCACCCACCTCTTGTTAAAAATGGACGATTTCCTTTCCCATAGGGAACGCTTGCCTGGTGCTGATAATATAATTCTCGATGTTGGTGCCCTTCTAAAGAGGCTCAAAAAGAAACTGACTCGGCGCATGGAAGAGCGCATGGACAATTGTACCGAGTTAATGCTTGCCACAATTTGTGATCCTCAAATAAAAGGCAAGATGGCATTTAGTTCCATTTCCCTCACTGTCTGGAGGGAATAATTGATAGCGAGGGTGCGTGAGAGGCAAAGAAAAAACAGAATGCAGTCACAGGAGGCAGGAGAAGATTCCGCATATGAGCTGGAGGAGTGTGGTGGTCTTCCAGGACCTATCAGTAGCAGTGCCAATAGCACTTCATCTTGTTCCAGTGGAGCAGCTGCTGCTTTTTATGCTGAGACAATGGACAGATTATGCTTTGGACAAAACAAACAGCTCCCCATGAATACAAAAAGAACTGAGTTTGAGGTTAAGGCTTACCTTGCGGAACTTTCTTTGCCCTCAAGTACATATCCCTTGAGTTTCTGGGATAACAAGAGGGCTGTGTGGCCTACTTTGTCCCTAGTAGCCGAGGAGTTGCTATCTTGCCCCCCAACCACTGTCCAGAGTGAGCAGGTATTTTACGTAACAGGAAATATACTTAATCCACAGAGCTCTCAATTAGCCCCCCAGCTCATGGAATACATGACTTTTTTAAAAGTAAACCTACCAAAGCTGGGTTACCCTGCTTTCAGGTTCGATGTAGATTAAAAAAAAGAAAAAAAAAAAAAGTACTTCATCTACAATCATCCATAGTACCATAATACGCCGAGCGCTCCAGCTTACCCAGCTGAGTCCTGCCTCCTCCAGTGTTCTGCAGTTTGCTGCTGGCTACATCTGCAGTGTTGCTGTCATCCTGAGTCCACTTCGCACCAGTCATCCTTAGTTTTGTAGACTCTTGTAAATCAGTCTGCTATATCCATCTACTGAGTCCTACCTGTTCCAGTGTTCTGCAGTTTGCTGCTGACTACATCTCCAGTGTTGCTGGCATCCTGAGTCTGCCCCGCACCAGCCATCCTTAGTTTTGTAGTCTCTTGTAAAACAGTCTGCTGTATCCATCTACTGAGTCCTGCCTGCTCCAGTTTTCTGCAGTTTGCTGCTTGCTACATTTATACAGTGTTCCAGTTATCCTGAGTCCGCCCCGCACCAGTCATCCTTCTTCCTTTGAGTTTAGCTGCATCCATACTTCATCTACTTCATCCATAGTACCATAAGGATAAAGCTCCACCTTACCCTGTTCCATCGTCTTTATTAAGACCCTGGAAATGGTTCAATTTATTTTTATTTGTGGTCGGGCCTAGGAGAGATTATGATGATAAGGTGTATGTCGGATGCCTATTGCCCATTCCGACCTGTAAGGTAGGCCTAAGAGTGGGCCCACATGTATAAGAAAAAGAGTTAAATTGATAAAGCTGAGAAAAGGGGTACGGGTTGGGTGGGTAACACAGAGCTCAGCCGGAGCTCTGCTCAGTCCCGAGGAAAGGACTGAGGTTGGTATAAATGTCTCCAACCGGCCCTCCCACAATTCCAGGCTAACCAATAGCCTTACATTTGTGGTCGGGCCTAGGAGAGATTATGATGATAAGGTGTATGTCGGATGCCTATTGCCCATTCCGACCTGTAAGGTAGGCCTAAGAGTGGGCAAAAAAGAACCATGAATCCACAGTGATCATGACCGTAGATCTATATCCAACGTGAATAATGTACTGTAATGACCTGAGACTGGATAATCCCCCGTCTGGTAATCCCTGAAATCTAACATAATCCATAAGAAAAGTGGAGCAAATGTAACTAAAAAGGAGGGCTGATAACCGAAGGGTAGAGAGCTGTCTACCCAACTGCTCCAAATATATACAATCTAAGGTGTCAAGTGAAAGACTACTTACTATACCTCACATGATCAATCGTAGGAGTGTGTGACAGTATAACTTACTGTAACAGCTGTGTTGGTAAAGATGTTTGATACCTGCCAAGGCGGAATAACAAAATAAGATGAAATATGCATAAACTAGTATATAAGTGACCAAAAAAAAAAAAAAAATGTAAAGGCAGAACACCATGGCACCCTACCACAGAACAGCTAGCCCAGTCAATAATTGACGTGTATAGTGGAAACGGTGAGAACCTTGAAATACTACCTCCCATATATAGCTTCATAAACATGACTTACGTCATAACATGTACGTCTGAAGGTAGTAGTCTGTCTTACAACGACACCAATGCAATGTCTCTGCCAAATTAACTCACAATTTGACTGCCTTAGCCCTGAACATAAGGCAAATAAAATCTTTCTTCCCCAGACACCCTGTAAAGCCATAAAGCGGTGTCATGGCAGTATCTTACCCGCATGTTCCGCTACCGGATTTGCTTATGTAAATTCTTCCGGTAACGCCACTGGTTTCACTGTGAGGGATCTTCCTTACATATGATGAACCTGTAAACAAACTGACTCATGATACTTAATATATTCCTATAATGCTGCTGGTTCGTGACACCCTGCCTAGTGAAAAAGAGAGAAAAGTATTAACTAGTATTTTGGGTGACTGGTGAGTCCCTCTCTAGTGCCAAGCGGCTGATGCGAGACGCTACCTATGATTTGGACCGATGGGCGTGAGGCCTATGCGATAGGCTGAGGGGTGTTGGTCTCGCGGTGACAAATAATCTTAAGCAGTATAAGACCCTATGTCTATAGAGTGGGTGTGACAGGTGAAGCCCTGTCTATCAAGAAAACTAGGAAGAAGGCTCTGTCTATGAGCTGGGCCGAGGGAAACGTGGGACGGGACTAAGCTGTAGCCTTCCCCTAACCATCCTAAAAGACGAATCAGCAGTCTTAACATAACCTAAACCTAACTCTGCCTCTGAAAGTAACTTGCTCGAGCCTGTATGCGTGTCTCTGAATGAGGAGACTGAAATGATATACAAGATACCGAGTTTAATTATAAACCGTATCTCGGATTGCATATTGGATGACAACATAAGTTAGTAAACATACTCATACACACTAAACGGCAACATGAAAGCTTCAATTGAAATACTTTACCTTTGATGCTTAATACAAAAAAAAAAAAAAAAAAAAAAATATATATACATTACAGTAAGACAAGTGTTGGCTGTCGTAGCGGATGCCTGAGAAGCTGTACGAGCAAGATTACATTGTAGTATAACCAGAGGAATAAGTAGACATATATGAAATCAAACCCGGTCTTGACTGTAGTAAAGTTCAATGCTTGTGGAAGGAAAACCAGCCTGCAAGAGGAGCACTTGGGGTGATCGCGTTCTTGACTGTGCGTGGCTGTACACATGGTCGCGTTGTGATGACGTGAACGTGACTTAGTCTAAGAGAATCGACGACTAACACAGAGCTCAGCCGGAGCTCTGCTCAGTCCCGAGGAAAGGACTGAGGTTGGTATAAATGTCTCCAACCGGCCCTCCCACAATTCCAGGCTAACCAATAGCCTTACATTTATCTAATTTAAATGTTATTATATTTTTGGTATATTAACTTCGGACAAATAATTCAGATTATTGCCGAACAGGTCTGGTCCGAAATTCGGAACCTCTGAATAAAAAAAAAAAGTGTCCGAAATCAAATTTTACAGAAAATTTTTGCCTTGCACAAGTCTATTAACAAATACTCTCTCTGTTTCATGATAAGTGTTTACATGAAACCTGTTATACTCACTTTTGCTATTTTGTAATGTGTATCTAAAGTGTATCTAGCTCATCTGTCATTAAAAATATATAAAAAATGAACCTATTTTGCTGGTGGTTGTGACTCAGTTTCAATTTTATTTTATTTTCCTAGGATCCCACCCACTCCCTCGCTCTCCAGAACTACTGACCGGTCTATCTTTCATACTCACCACAGTTATGTCTCTCCCACCCTTTCATGTTTATGCACTTTTTGTACTCCACTTATCCCTCTTTCCCCTCCCACTGTTTATTATTTGAACAAACATTTATCAGGGTTCATAGTACTAATTAAAAAAAATGTACACTGCTGTAGAATGTGTTAGTTCTCTGTAACTATTATAATACTGATGATGATACTAATGGTACTACTTCTAGTACTATTACTTCTAATAATAATTATCATGATAATAAACTTGCCATCCAAACTATATGATCCAACTAGTCTGCTAATATTAATATCTGTAAAAAGTATTGATAATAATAATGATATTTAGGTTAAGAAATGTGTGCATATGATTCTTGTCATGTATTAGATAAATCACTGCTATTTCTAGCTGGAATCTGGTATCACATGTTTTCTTATCATTTTTATTGTAATGCTACCTTTGTTTTCTCGTATTGGGATTTTTAATAACTAATAAAACTAATTTTAAAATAATTGCAGTATCTGAGAACAAAAAAGAGAAACAAGTCAAATATATTGTTAACTAAATAACACCCCTTACAAATTATCTTTATATATTTGATGATAACATTAACTTTCTTTGTTTTTTTATTATAATGCATATTCTTCTTTTAATATCCATTACTTCTCCTGTGTAGTATTGGGTTGGGAGTTTATATTATATTTTTGTATTTAATTATCTAATTACCTGAAATGAAATATTAGTTTATTTAGTAAAGACAAATGCTAAATATTCTTACCATAACTATAAAGTCATTTTAATAATATAAATATCTTAATGATGACATCTGCATTCGTTTTTCATTGTTAAAAACAATAAAAACAATCCCTGAACACAATTTTTTCCCTTTTGCAGTTGATTGCTTTTCTTTATTGGCATGATAAAGATGTTAGATTCATCCATAATACAAATATCATAAATGTTGTGCTTCTATGGATTCATGCCCACTGGCCATAATTTTATTGCATTGGAAAATTATTAAAACATATCACAGATGGTCTACTAAAGTAAATATTACTGCCTGTATCATATATCAAATTATTTGTCAATGTGATACAAAGCCACTATGGCCAATGGTAAATGTCGATGACATATCTGTGGTTTTCAATAATGTATAAAACTGCTCATTTTCATGGGCTTAAAATCTTTCAGAGTAAAGCTTAATATTTTTGGAAGCTTTAAATATAAGATTATGCTAATTCAGTTAATTACAGAAACTATTTTCAAGCAAAATTCATTATAATATGTTAATGTTTCATTTTGAACTGACATTTTAAAAGGCTTCTCCAGGGGAAAGATGCATTAAGGTGTAAAGAGGTGATAAACAGCAGATAACTTCTCCAGAGAGATCACTTCTCCAATTTCCACTTGAGGAATCTTAATGAATAGAATGATCCGTAGAATAACATAGGAACTGGAGAAGTGATCGCACTGGAGAAGTTATCTCCATTTTATCACCTCTTTAATATGCCTTAGTGCATCTCCCCCCAGATATATGACTCACAGTTATAGAAATCTAGCCTTTGTGCAACATAAAATTGCCATGTATCAGTCAGAATGCTGATAACTATTTATTTTGTTTTGTTTTTCCAAATTATATAGAAATATTTAGACAGTCTACAGTTAAATGGCAATGCAGCAATAATAGTAATTATATAAAATATGCTGTTATATTATATTATACAAAGTTTATTATATTATAGTAAGTTTATTCAAAACTTCTCAAAGGTTATTACCCCCATCATGGCCCTCACTAATGCGTGCTAAACCTCAGGAATGATCCTCAGAAGCTCTCCAGACTTTTGGATAATTGAAAACTGCCTTCACCTCAGCCCCTGTTCTGCATTTCCCTGATCCTGTGTTGCCCTTTATGTTTGAAGTTGATGCATTATAGTTGTCACAATTATACTAAAGCTAATGTCTTGCATCCCTGTTTCCATTTGTCCAGATGGTTTTTCAGCTGAATCTTACAATAAAGTGGGTAACAGGGAACATTAACATTAACATTGGCATTGGAAGAATGTCGCCACTTGTGAAAGGCTGTGTAAACCCTGTGCTGATCTTTTTGGATCATAAAATTCTACAGTTCTTTGAACCCGCCAGGCGTCTCAATTCCTGACAGGCCAAATGGGTGCTCTTCTTTAGCACCTTATACTAGTCCTGATACCTCTCTAGTACTTACTCTCTCTTGACTCTTTTATGGCTACCATATATTTGTCTTCCTCTACCTTGCTTATGATTCAACAAGCTCAGGGGCATCCTGATTCTCATAAGCCATCTTTTACATTATTCATCCCCCCTCACTATCAGAATTAGGATTTTCACTGAGTACAATGTTCATGCCTTTGTCTCTACCTGTTCTTCTTGTGCAAGATACAAGTCCTCCTGCCAGTCTCCACCTGAATTCCCACGCATGCATGGAAGCACCTTGCCATGGATTTCATTGTGAATCTTTCTGTCACTAAGGGATGTATTAAAATGTGTTGTTTGTTGGTAGATTTCCTATGCAAGCTCACTTCACCCTCTCAAAAAATTCCCCTCAGTTTATAAGATTTGGGGTACATCTTCCTCAAGGAGAAATTCTGTCTGCATGGGTGACCTCTCTGTATTGTATTAGACAGAGGGTTTCCGTTTGTTTTCCTCCTCTGGAAGACCTTTTGCTCCCATATTTGCATTTCCCTGCACTTTTCTTCAGCATATTATCCACAAACTAATAGTCAATTAGAATGGACCAACCAGTGCTTAGAGTAATTTCTTTGCCACTTTCTAAATGAAGAAGAGAACAATTTCATTGACCTTTAACCACTGGCAGAATTGTCATTTAACAACAGTTATCATGACTCCTTCCAATGTTCTCCATTTTTTTTGCCACCTATGGTGTTCATTCTCACACCTTACATTTGACAGAGCTATCGGGGACTTCTGTGGCAGAGACCTTGGTGGACGACATTCACCTTTTATGGAATCATGTCCATATTCACTTGCACAATACCTCCAGTTGACAGAAGCAACATGCTTACCTTTAGCACCAGCAAGATCCATCTTATCAACCTGAGGGTAAAGTATGTCTATTTACCCACATATTCTTATTTGCCAGCCTGCAGCCAAATATGGGCCTCAATTTACTGGTCCCTTAAAGTATCAAAGTGCATTTCTTCTGTTACAATCTCTTTACCACTGCCCCTGACCTGGAAAATATCTTGTTCCTTTCATGTCTCTCATCCGTAGCCAGTAGTGAAGAATTATGTTTCCTCTAGACATCATCCACCATCTCCTATACCCTGAATTCATTGTTATCAAGATATTGGACTCTGGCATTCCATTCCGTACTTAATTGGCCTGGATGGTAATGGTCATTAGGATCAGTCTTGGGATCCAGCATCAGATCTTCATGCCCCACATTTAGTGCAGATCTTTCATCAAAATCATCCTAACATACCTAGCCCCCCAGAGATCTCTTCATTGGCTGCTGGTAATTTCAATCATGGTAGTCCCTGTTGTCCTGAGCTGCAGCTGTTTTCATCATTTGTCATGTACTGCCTTTGACCCAGGTCTCCTGACTTCCCTCTCATTCTGTGATTTGATACCTAAATTAATTCCCTACGTGTTGCTGACCCGGTTAACTCTGACCTCCCTTGTGCATTAAGATTTAGTACTAAGGCAGTGACTTTATTGTCCTGACCACAAGTCTGCAGTTTTCCAGGTCTACAGCATGCCTGTCTTCGGCTCCCTCAGCCTCCTCCCCTCTGCTATCATTTGTAGGGTCTGGAAATGTGCAGGAAGTTAGCCCTCTAAGCCTTTCTGCCTCTGTGGACATCTCACCCTGCTGCAGCTGTGACTCTGCTGCCCTCTGCCTCTCTCTCCATCTAGGTGGTGTACCATTTCATCTGGGTGTAAACTTGTCTCCTACCCTGGAGCTCGGACACTGATCCCTGAGGATTGGGGACCTCTAGTGCCATTCCACTCTATTATTAGTGAGACTTGTTTTTTCTTAAGAATTTACCTATACCTATTTTCATTAATTACCACTAGAAGTACAACAAAGATCTGATCTGATCTACAGCTTCTTCGGTGTTGAGCTGTGCTAAGTTCGTTGCCTCTGTGCTAAGTAGGGGTGGGTGAAAAGTGAGAAAAATTTCCTGCACGACTTCTCTTTTTTCACAAATGTTTTCTCTTTTTTCCATTGCAAAATTTTCCTCCTTTTTGCTTATTCCAGCAAATTTTCCGCCTATTCCAATACATTATTCTCCTATTCTAACATATTTTTCGCATAGTCTAACAATTTTTTTGCCTATTCAACACATTTATCTCCTATTCTAACACATTTTCTCCAATTCTAACGCATTTTTCTCCAATTCCAACACATTTTTTCCTATGATTAATATGGTGCAACATTTCTCAGAACAATATTACTTCTTCTGAGGGTTGTAGTGGAGAATTAAGAAGCTGGAAGTCAAAGCTGTGAGTCCTACAGCAACATATACCTTGAAAATGTGTTAGCATGCATGGTGCCTTTATCTTTTGCCCACAACACTAACTTCCTACTTAAGTGACACTGACATGTATTCATGATGATGTCAAGTAATTAAAAAATAAATAAAGTACAACCTACAGTGTGGCACATGTGTAGGTTAGTGGTGGTGGGGGACTGGCATGGTATGATTGGTGGGACCTTGACAAACTGCATCCACCCCAGGAGGAGAGGAATCATCATCATTTACTGCACATGCTGCAGTAACAATTGCTGCAGTCAGTTTTTGTACTACCACTTTTCTCCCACGTCCCTGCACTGCTCCACCTTTCCCCCTTCCGCTTGTGCATTTGCTAGATATTACTCAACTACACTGTGTGTTTTTACTCTCTACAGTGCATAACTGATGGAGTGTGATGTCTTGGCTTGGCCCTCGACAAAATTCTCAATGTTATCTGCTGTCTATCAAATCTGCTTCAGTCACAGAGCTCCCAGTCATCTGTCTAATATATTTGTTTAATTATTTATGTTTTCTTTTATTTTTTTGTCTTTATTTATTTTTTTAAGTTGTCCACCATATCTTATCACAGTTAGTCCCAAAAAAATATATATAACTAAAAAACAAAATCAACAACTTCTTTCCCCAGACTTCCCCAGCACAGAGACAATAAAAGTAAAGCCAGCAAGCAATTTGGACCCCAGCTGCCTGTGTCTTGCCAGTCAGTCACACCAAATTTTGGGGTAGTTTGGGTCAACCTCCTTCCTCCCTTTTTTCTCTGCTATTGTGTCCCCAGACTCCCCTACTACAGAGAACAAATGTCCTACCTAAATGACTCCCTAAAATAGAATTGCTGGCAGTTATTGAGCATTTGGAAATAATTGGTATAACTGAAATATGGTGGGATGATACACATGATTGGGATGTAAATATAGAGAGCTATTTCCTGTTTAGGAGAGACAGGATTAATAGAAAAGGGAGAGGTGTGTGCTTATATTTGAAACCAGAGCTACATCCAATTTTAAGGGATGATATTAGTAAGAAGCTAGCCATAATGTGGAGTCCTTGTAGGTAGATATTGAAACTAACTGTGGAGTGCAAAGTAAAAAAAAAAGGTGTTGGTGGGTATATGCTACAAACCACCAAATATTGATGAGGATGTTGATGCCCAACTGTTATTGCAAATAAGGAGAGCTGTGCATTTCAGGCATACTATAATTACAGGAGATTTTAACTATCCAAATGAGACCTTTCAAAGTGGTAAGGGGAGCTAGTTTGTGAGTATGCTTAGGGAAAGCTACATATCACAAATGGTGGAGGTGCCAACAAGAAATAGTAACATAGTAACTCAGTCGAGTTCAACCTTCTCCTCATACTTCAGAACTGAGAATTTTATAGCTTTCCTGCTACCAATTAAATTAGTCTTTATCAGACCTTCCTGATCAGCCTACTGATAAACAGTATAAATCTGTATGTTTCCTTTTGAAAGAAATGTATTTAATCTTCTCTTAAATATATCCATTCTATCTGCCATAACCACCTCCCTGGGCAATGAATTCCACAATTTAACAGACCTTACCATAAAAAAAACCCTTCCTCTGCTGAAGTTTAAACCTCATTTCCTCTAATGTCAAGGGGTGTCCCCTGGTCACCTGATCAGGCCTTGGAATAAATAGCTCACCGCAGAGATCCTTGTATTGACCTCTCATATACTTGTACAATGTGATAAGGTCTCCTTTTAGTCGTCTTTTCTATAGAGTAAATAAACCAAGTTTGTTTAGTCGTTCCTCATATGTCAAGTCCTCCATTCCCTTAATTAATTTTATTGCTCTCCGTTGTGAACCAGTGCCCAAAATTGCGCTGCATACTCAAGGTGAAAAAAATAATAACAAAATAATGTTATCCACTCTTGCTTCGATACTTCTTTTTATGCAAGACAGGATTTTGTTTGCCTTTGCTACTGCTGTTTGACACTGGTCATTGTTTCCAAGTCTGTAGTTGAAAAGGATACCCAGGTCTTTCTCTAGCAATGAGTCCCATAAAATTATTCCATTAAGTTCAGAAGTAGCCTTGGGATTGTTTCCTCCCAAATGCATGACTTTACACTTCCCAACATTAAACGTCATATTCCAAATGTTTGCCCAATCTGACATTTTATGTAAGTCCATCTGCAGAGAGAAAATATCCTGTTCTGAATTAATGACCTTGCATAATTTAGTATCATCTGCAAATATTGATATTTTGCTTTCTATATCTAGTTCCAGGTCATTTATAACATGTTAAAAAGCAGCGGACCCAGTACTGAACCCTGAGGTTCTCCACTCTCCACTTTAACTGTATTGGAGAATTTTCCATTTACAACCACACACTGTTCCCTATCCTTCAACCAATTTTGTATCCAATTGCAAAGGTTATCTCCAAGACCCAATTTCCTTATTTTATACACCAGACTTCTGTGTGGCACTGTATCAAATGCCTTTGCAAAGTCTGGATATACTACATCTACTGCCTTGCCATTGTTAAGGTTGTTGCTTACTTCCTCATAGAAGCTGAAAAGATTAGCTTGGCATGATCTATTCTTCATACAACCATGTTGATTTGTGCTAATGATTTTATTTTTTGTGTTGTAATCCTGAATATAGTCCCTTATTATCCCTTCTATCAGTTTTCCCACTACAGAGGTCAAACTCACTGGTCTATAATTCCCAGGTTCTGTTTTAATTTTGACCAGTCTTCCCATGACATCTTCTTGAGTTAACCCAACATCTGTTAATTGTATTGTTTTATTTGTTACTTGCGGAGGCTCTTCTACCATTCCTTGCTCTCTTGTATATACTGATGCAAAGAAAGTGTTTAAAACATCGGCCTTTTCCTTATCCTCACTAACCAACTCACCCATCTCATTTTTGAATGGTCCAATGCACTCCCTCTTAAGTTTTTTGCTATTTATATATTTAAAAAACTTTTTTGGATTAGTCTTGCTTTCCCTTGCAATTCGAGTTTCATTATCTATTTTTGCTATCCTAATTGCCTTTTTGCAATCTTTGTTGCACTCCCTGTATTTTAAGAAAGATTATTCAGTTCCTTCAGACTTAAATAATTTGAATTCATTTTTTTCCTTGCCATTTCCTTCTTTACATGTGCAGTTAACCACATTGGCTGTGACTTACTTCTTTTGCATTTGTTTCCCATTGGTATATACTGTTGGATACATTTCTGCAACCTAAATTTGAATTCTGGCCATTTTTCCTCAGTATTTTTTTGCCTTTAAATAAATTATCCCAGTTTATGCATTGCAGCCCTTAACAATTTGAAGTCAGCTTTTTTAAAATTAAGAGTTTACGTTGAACCTATACAGTTTTGCTTTGCCAGACTAATCTCAAATGTAACCATGTTGTGATCACTGTTTCCCAAATGTTCTCTTACCTTAATATTGGATACCATTTCTGTGTTATTAGTTATCACTAGGTCCAAAACATTGTTATTTCTTGTCGGCACTTCCACCATTTGTGACATGTATTGGACCTAGTGATAATGTATAACATATGCATGGTATCCAATATTAAGATAGATGAACATCTGAGAAACAGTGATCACAACATGGTTATGTTTAAGATCAGTTTTGCAAAGCATAACTGTATAGGTTCAACCAAAAAGTTAGTTTTTTTTTAAATTAAGAGCATCAATGCAACACATAGACTGGGATAAATTATTTAAAGGCAACAATACTGAGGAAAAATGGTCAGAATTTAAATTTAGGTTGCAGAAATGTATCAGTGGGGAACAAACTTAAGTCTGAAGGAACATAACATTCTTTCTTGAAGTATAGGGAGTGCAACAAAGACTGAAAAAAGGCAATTAGGTTAGCAAAATTAGACAATGTAACTCAAATTGCATGGGAGATCAAGGCTAATTCAAAAAAAGCTGTTCAAATACATAAATAGCAAACAACATAACAGGGAGTGCATTGGACCTTTCAAACCCTTGGATGGGTGAGTTGATTAGAGAGGATAAGGAAAAGGCTGATGTTCTAAACACTTTTTTGCATCAGTATATACAAGGGAACAAAGAATGGTGGAAAAGCCTTAACAAATAACAAACAAAACCATACCATTATCAGATATTGGGTTAACACAAGAAAAGGTAATTGAAAGACTGAACAAAGTTAAGACTGACAAATCACCAGATAGTGATGCTGAGTAGCAGGCTAGTGTGCCACAAACCACAATGGGCAAAGTCTGAATGGGGTCCAGTGATGTGGGACTAGGACAGGTTCCACTTGTCAGCAGCAATACCCCTGGTCCTAGTTGCAGTGCTAATTTTGAAACAGTAGCAGCAAGAGCAGCAACATCATACTCTGCCCCAGCCAGTTAATGGGAATGTGGAGGAGAAGAAGAAGAAAGAGACCTTTCCCCTCCCCCCCCCCGAAGTCGTAGGTGTGGGACTACTTAAGACAGGCACAGTGCAGTCATCAGCCACAGCACTGTGCACAATTTATGATAGATCAGTGAAAAGGGGAAAGATGGGAATGAACCTTGACACAAGCACCCTAATCACATATATGAAACACAGCCACCATTACATATATGTGAAGCATGTTAAAGCCAAACACACAACCAAAGAACTTGTGCACCTCTGTTGCTGTACCCCATGACTCTTCCCAAAGGTAACAAAAGGTCATGTGTAAATCAAGGAGGAGGAAGAACAGAGAAACCCAGCCGGAGCCTGAAAGTTTGATGCCAAGCAAAACACCTGGCTCGCCATCACCTTCTTGCTCTAGGGTCTGGGCACGGGAATATCATGTAACTATTTCTTCTGGTGATACACCTCTTTCAGCTTTATCTCCTTCACCACCCGATAGCCATTCGCTAGGTGTCAGGATGTGGCAGTTCATGTACACGGTATGGTGCACTGACAACACATGGCAGTGTGATGGAATAATTACAACCAGGGAATCAAGAGGCATCTGAGGATATTTCATCTCACAAAATACACTATGTTGGTGGCAGGAAGGTTTCATCATTATTATCAGACTGCAAGTTGTCATATGGCCTACAAATCAATGGTTCCTCTGGGCTTTCACCTAACATAAGTCTAAATCCAACAACAAATCAATCAGGGCTTGTGCCTCTAATAAGCTTTAGCCACTAACAACAAGTCCTACAAAATACTCTATCCCATCAAGTATCAGTCTGCCCTAGTCACAGCATACATCAGGGGGTCCCTGTCTCTGTCAGGTTACATACCAATTTCTTATTTTACTTTTATTTTATTTTTTTTATTAACCCCCCCAAAAAAAATTCCCTTTTCAACAAATTCTTTCCCAAGACTCCACCCACCAATACAAGAACCCTCCTCAGACCCCTTTTATGATGTATTTATATTTTTTTTAGTTTTATTTTATTTTTTTATTAACTGTCCTCCAATCCCAGTCAACAACACCCCCCAAAAATTCCCTTTCCAACTGATTGTTTCCCCACACTCCACCAACACAGGCATCCCTTTTATACTATGCCTCTGGGGAATAAAATAACATTTACTATGTGTTTTGTGTAAATTCCATATATCCTTTGATTTAAATGCAATTAGCTAGGCGAATAAAGCATAAAAGTGCACATTTCACAGGAAATTATTCACCAAGTGGGAAGAGCCATTATTCACCGATTTTGGTTTGAGGTGAAAATTTTGCCCATCCCTTGAGCATACTAGCAGTCTATGGTGATATTTGACTAAATATAGAAAACTGTAGTCAATAAAAGACTTCCAGGTTGTGTCATGCACCTCTGCCAGGTGAGGGGAAGTATTTCCTCTCAACCTCCCTTCCACTGATTGACAGTAATCATAAACGTACATGCAAACTTTTCAAAACATGGTAATTGTTCTCTCATTTTAATTATAACATCTAAATAGAAAACATTTTTCTTATCTTATGTTTTTTTAATGGTGGTAGATGTGTTTTTTTTAAGGAATGAGCATTCTGTTTGGACACAAGTTAAGAATTGCCTTTCCTGAAGATAATGTGCAATGATTTAAGTCTGCTATAAGGCGCTGTGCTGACTTCTGTTTCCAAGTCTGTACTGTAAATCAACACAGAGTGTACTTTATAATGCCCATCTTCCAAACTACATTCATATTTTTTGTAAAATTGCACCTTGGAGCAAGCCAGTTGTGAGAAATATGACCCAATGAAGCTCAAACAATTTAGTGTGTGAAACATCTTAAGAATACAAATTAACGGAGGACAAACAATAAATGATTATATTTTCCTAAATCTGGGACCAATATCTTCTATATTTCTGATTTCCTCTTATTTTGATTCACTTAAAGTTTGCATGTATTCATTATTTACAGAAATACATATTATGCAAACTGTGAAAGTAATATTTATTTGTTGATATTATTTATGAAGTCATCTTTATTGGTGAACTCTATTCAACTTCAAGGGTAACAAAATAATTAAGTGTTGACGTTTTAAAAACAGTCACTCAGGAAAAATACTACTTTATTTGAGGAACAATCAATGTATAAAACAAAGTTTGGTCTTTGGAATAAAGCAAATAATCTACCAAAATTATTAGTTTGGCCTAGAAAACCCAGAAAGCAGTAACTTGATGAGTTTTATGTATAAAGGTAAAGAAATTGTAGTGGAAATGTCCGAATGCCTTTGTCCTTTACCCACAACAATAACTTCCTTCTTAAGGAACATTGGTACAACCATCCTTAAAGGGATAGTAATACTTCATTTTAACTTTATTTTATTTTGTAGGCCATGTTTAGGAGTACTTCTGCTGCTGCTAGTTGTAACACCTCTGACCTGTTGATGGTGTGTCTCCTTGAGGAGGTGCCTAGGTGTGAAACTGCTTTTCCCCTGATCACACACTTTTTACAAAGACAACAGATAGCAACATGCTTAGCTTTTGGATACTGAGTGAAGTATCTCCATACTGTGGACTTCATAGACTGCAGGGTTCCTGAGAGACTCCTACTGCTATTACAGGAGCTAGATGTTGCTGAAATTGTACTACTAATAGGTGTCACAGGCACTGCACTTCCAAGAGCAGTAGAGGCACTCATGAAAGCTAAGGCTGTGGATGCTGATAACCTGTGTGTCACAGTTTGAGCACTACTGGTCAGTTTCTTGAACCTTGCCCTTGATGGTCATTGGTGCTTCTAGGTTTATATGGACGCTTGAGACTAGAATCCAGCATCCAATTACTTGAGCATGTTTGTTTCTGAAGTTCTCTGTGTTTTTGGCTTGATCCTGTGACTACTCTGGTTCTTATCCCTTGGGTCTATTTTTTGACCTTGTCTTTCAGCTTATCTCTGATATAGCTGTTGTTCCTGTTTACTCTGGCTATTCTGACTATGGCTCTTGGTATCTCTTGTTTGTACTATCTGTTCCTGGTAACCCGGCCTGTCTGACCTCGCTTTCCTCTGTCTCACTTCTGCCAGAGCTCTCTCTCGCTTTCTACATTCAGCAGCTCTCTCTCCTCTGCTTTCACTACTTTATAGGACGGCCTAGTCTAGAGATTGGCATCCCTATGCAGCTGACCAACCTTTATTTCATTTCCTCTCCTTGTGGCATCGCATCCTAGCCGGTTGGGCTGTTCCGCTGACTGGCAGGAACTGGGCCCTGTGGGTAATTGCGATTCGCTGTGCACTGGTTGGGACAGTGTAGAAGATGAGTGAAGGGAGGTTCGGATGTAGGGTAGGCTGTGGTTTGAGGCTCCCTCTGGTGGGAAGCAACAGTACCTAGCCCTCGCTAGTTCTCTTCTGTGGATAGAGTAGGGCATCACTGATGGTAACCATGAATGTTCTTTTGGGGCTATTAGGTTGGTATACTAGGGGTCCAGTATCTCCCTGGGATATGTCTTTCTACAGGGACTCCATCACATTGCAGAGAACTAGACTCTGCAATGGGGACAGACTGTAATAAGATATTTAAAAAGTAAAACATATAATTTATTAGGGGATAGACAACTGACTGGGAGTTTGATATCATCTTTGTGATTGAGGCAAACAGTTGTGTGTACTTTAGAGTAAAAAAGTAGTTGAGTAATGTCCAGCAAATGCACAAGGTGCAGGGGGAGGGTTAAAGGTGGAGCAGTGCAGAGATGTGAGAGTAAAGTGGTAGTTCAAAAATTAACTGCAGTCATGGTTGCTGCAGTGAGTGCAATAAATGATGATATTCCTTCTGCTCCCAAGGAGGATGCAGTTTGTCAAGGTCCCAACAAAAGTTCCACCATGTAAGGGACCAGGAACAAGACAGGACACAAAAAGGTAAAATGCAATACACCTTTATTAGTGTAACAAAAACAAAAGCAAGAGCCAAGAGCATAAACCATAAGACACTCCAGGGTCAGGAATCAAGACAGGTATTCGACCGAGCCAGAGTCAGGAAACCAGAAGTCTGCAATGTCAGGAGCAAGCCGAGGGTCAGAAGCACAAAAGTCAGTGAAGTCTGGAACAAGCCGATCGTCTGGAACGCAGCAAACAGGAACGCAGGAAAAGTTCACAGCAGCCAGCAGCAACAGGTCAGCAAACAAACACAAGGACAATGAGGAAGTGAGCCAAGCTGCTATAAATACCCTGGAGAGTTGGCTGATAACAGTCAGGTGAGTAATCAGAGAGATCAGCTGATACAGCCAGAGCCAGAAACTCAGAATACAGCAGCAATGGATAGCAGAACACTAGATTAGCTCAGACAGCAGAACCAATAGGCAGAATGGGAGCAGCTCAGCAACACCTTGACACACCATCACCATCACCAGTACATTAAAAAACATAAAAGAAAAACACTGAAGATGACAACGAGTCACAATATAGTGTTGATGATGGCAATGGTATAATGGAGGAAGGTATAACAGCTTAACCAACATCTGCATCTGGCAGTGAGATAAACAAGAATAAAAACACCTGTCTTCAATGTAGCAACAAACTTTATGAAATTAAAAGTAAGAAGAAATTATTTGACACCACTAAAATCGTAGAAGAATATAAGGGTATTGGGCAAGAAGTGTCAGGCAATGCTGATGCTGAGCACACATGATGCCTTTACCTCCATTACCTCCTTTAGCAATGTTGTTAAAGGGATAGTAATACTTAAAATGTTAAAAAAAATATGTTGTAGGGTTTATCCCCCTGAGTAAAACAAGGGTACTCCCATTGCTGAAAGTTGTTTCATTCAAAAGTTATTAATTTTCAAAGTTGAATTTTTTAGGTGCAATATCACAGTGGCCTGAAATTGTACAGTGGCGCTGTTGCTACACCATCCTATGGACAGCTCTGGTCAGTTGACCATAAATCTCCATAGGATGGTGTAGCAACAGCGCCACTGTACAATTTCAGGCCACTGTGATATTGCACCTAAAAAATTCTACTTTGAAAATTAATAACTTTTGAATGAAACACCTTTCAGCAGTGGGAGTGCCCTTGTTTTACTCAGGGGGATAAACTCTACAAGATATTTTTTTTTACATTTGAAGTATTACTATCCCTTTAAAGCAATAAAGTTACAGGGTTCTTCTGCCATGTCCTGCTAAAACACTCTGACTGAGTTCCTGGGAAAGAGTCAAAAACTTCACAAATACAATCGCAAAGTATACCTGTGGAATGGCAATGTAGTGGACATGCTGCCTTATTCTTTTGTAGAAAACCAAGGTTTCAGAAAACTGATTGTATGTCATTCATGTTGGCATATTTCTAAAGCCACAGTTATTTTCCCTTGACTGTTATGCCTGAATTGTTTCAGGATTTCAGAGGTTAATTCCTTCTTCTCTGGGAAATAAAAAAGAGAGCATTACTCAATGCAGAGGGAAGTATTTGACTGCTGGCTGTATTAATTGCTAGATGCAGGTGAGTAAAAGTAGGGAGTGATAGAACTGGTGTGGATTCCTCACCTGTCATACTTCAGTTACTATGAAACTGTGGTGTGAAGCACTGGCCCACCCTTATCTCCAAATGCTCCACCCAATGGACCCAAAATTGGCATTTCTCACTGAGAGTGAAATATTTTGCAAAAAACAAAAACAATGCAGTGAACACAACTCCTGTACATATTATTTGATTGTAAGGAGTTATACCATGGGTAAGCACACAAAACACATTCACTGTTGTGCAACTCACAATCCACCTAGAAAAGCAAAACAACATGAAGGTTGAATAATTGACACATACCACTTTGTATACTAGGTGCCAGACTGTCCCCATTTAGTTCCAGACACCTTTGAGGTTTTTAAGGTTTTAGCCAACCATGTATCTGAGTTAGATAAGTCACTTGCAGGATAGATTATCAAAACAAACAAATGCCGAGATTCACATTTTGATGAGGGAATATCCATCACACACCTAGTAATTTAAAGTTGATTATTGAGAACAATGTTGTGTTTTGCTACAAGACAGGAGCATGAAGAAGCTACTAGTCTGGTCAACTGAATACATTCTGCAGGAAGAACATCGGGGGTTATCCACTATGGTGTGGTAATGGATTGATAAGGTGGAGATGACTTCTCTAGTGATATCACTTCTCCAGTTCCCATATAATTCTATGAAACCTGTGTACTAATATCGTTCAAAATAGAGCAATCTCAGTGCATAGGCTCCAGAGAATAAAATAGCAACTGGAAAAGTGATATTACTGGAGAAATTATATCCACTCAATCACCTCTTTATCATCTCCTCATCACACCTTAGTAAATCTCCTCTATAATCTCCTTGCATCAATACATTACCAACTCTGCTCATGGTCCCTATTAAATCAGTAGACTCCTGTGATTAGGGCCATGCCTTCCTAAGTATAATGTATATATAAGCCAAAACTATAGTTCCATCTGTATATAATGCTAATCCAACATCGACATTAATAGACACATATTGGATAAGGATGGGGCTTCTTTTAAAATGTAAAAAATACATTAAAGCATAAACATGTTTGTATTGTACCAAAATTCTTTGAAGGCTTCTAGAATAACACAAAAGGTTTGTTTAACATAAACACTGCCTACTGAAGAAACAAAGCTGAGCAACTCATGGCTTATGGGTTATCCAAAATGTGTTTGAGAAGAGCAGTATTACTGTACAGATTTTCCACTTGGATCTTAGGCAACACATACACATATATTTGAGCATTTAGTTAATAGGTGAAAGGTCATGTAGAGGTTGCTATCATCTTCAAGTTTCACATTGCATCAACACAAGCACTAGATAATATAAAGGGGTGAGCTTCATGGATGTGGATTCAAAGTTTCAGAAAGGTCAAGTGGACATTCTTCTGTTCCATGATGGGTCATGCTATGGATGCCTATGGAAAGGGATGACAGATACGGAACTACACCGTCTTTCTGTCATGCAAAGGATAAACCATCATTATCACATTAACCTTTTTGCCTTCCATGGCAGTACACAACCCATTGCTTTGCATTGGGTTGTCTATTCCTCTGGAACCTATTGGGTTAGAAACAACAGGATGCTAAACAAGCCTTATATATATGTGATAGGACATTGGATCAACACATCTTCGAGTATGTGATCACAACCCCATGCAACAGAGGTTGTTGCTGTGAAAATGACATTGTGCTACACACAGGTCAGCTTGGTGGGCCTTGTAACCTGACTCCCATAAAGTTACTCTGATGTTGTAGAAAACACTAACACGGTATATCTATCCCTATGCTGCTCCAATTATTGTTCTCATGCTAACTCAATATGTTGTTTGTTGTCAATTCAACTCAGGGATATGATGGAAATGGCAATGTGGAGTGCCTTTGTTCACAGGGGGATTGATGATATCCTTGAAGTGGCAATGTCATCATTGCCAAGGAAATGACAGATGCCAGTTGAATTCACACTCTATATAACACATCCATGGAAAAACTGCTGCATGGGTTATATACTGTAGCAGATATGTGGTTGTGATGTTGTAGCAAGCAATATTAGGCTTGTGTATGTCAGTCATCCTGTGGAGTGAAACAGATCATTATGTGTTGTGTGAGTGTTTTTGCACACATTCCCCAAGGCTGATCATGGTCATACATAGATTGTGTTTGCTTCTGTGTTATACTCATGGATAAAGTGGTGCCTGATGAGCCTGTCTCATATCTGCACCCCTCTCAGGGTCTCCTCATGCAGTGCACGTGGAACAGGTACCTCCACAATGGGTAGTGGCTCATCATCATCCACTAGACGTGTGTTAACAGCTGTGTTGTGTGGCATTGCACACTCTAGAATGATGTTGAATGCCTTGCCTGGTGATCCAGGCACCAGAATCTGGATTTGAGGAGGCCAAAGCTGTGCTCAATGACATGCCTTGTTTGGATGTGAACATCATTGTAGAGCTCCTGTGCAGGTGTTTATGGATTTGGTAGTGATGTGAGAAGCCATGGTTTACACTCCTGTCTGGCATCACCTGTGGAAAGAGAATAACATTTTGAGACAGGAACCACATGTTGTGTGGATGATGTTATGTGAGGAGCACTTACTACTTGTGTGCCTTGACCATGCTAAACAGTTTTGACATCAGTCGTGTGTGTAAACCTGTGGATGTGGCATGTGCATGGCATGTGATTTTTGTATTGTTGATCCACCGAAAAGTCATCCCCTTGTATAGGTCCCATTCACAATTTCCCTGTTGACAGAGAAGTGTCTGAGGATGTATGAGTCATGACAGCCACCGGGATATGAGGCACAAACATGGGTAATCCTTATGTTGGAATCACACACCATCTGTATGTTGAATGGATCCCCTCATGCCTTGGAGCTTTAATGCACTCATATGTGCAATCTGACACCCATGACCCTGTGCATGCCTTCCCTTGTGTAGAAGTCCTGTTTGACACATGTCCACTCCATCTGGGTGGAGGGAAAGTGGATGTAGCTCCTGGCCTTTCTCTTGAGGGCTGGCAACACCTGTGACAGTGCCCTTGAGCATGTGGCCTGGAACATGCCAGATGCTTTTCCTTCTGTGGACTGCAAGCCAGATGGTTGCTGCTGAATATAGGAGCCATGTCATCTTTGATCACTTCATATAGGTCAATACTGTGGTACAATGTCAACCTGTATCGGCCTGTCACTTCAGCAGCTGTCATTCTGAAGAGCATGACCCTTGTGCAGTATATCCTGGGTCTTTGTGGCAGTGAGTCATCCCTGTGCTGCTCCAAAGGTCCCTGTGGCAGCTGTGGAAGCTGTGGGACACCCATGTGGTAGCTGGGGTGCTGCTGCCAGGTGTTGTCCTCCAGCTGGGGATGGCATCTGCCTGGCTCTTCAGCTGGAGCATCAGCGCTTGCAACAGGTGAAGGCTGTTCAGCAGGTGTGCTTGGGGTTGATGGTGATCGTTAGTCCTCGCACTCTTCCTCCCCAATGTCTTCGCAGGAATAGGTATGCAAACATACTGGTCATAATTTCTCTCTCTCTGAGTGGTCTCACTCTAAACACATCACATCTGAGGATCTTGAAATGTCCCTTTAAGGCAGTGGTGGGGTGTTGTCCATGCACGGTCATCAGATATGATGACCAATGGGAGGGTGTGTGTAGTTCAAGTAATATGTGGCAATTAAATTACATTATTCTTATTGATTGCAATGTTCAGAAAAAAGAAGCAAAAAGTGTAAAATTGCATTTTTTGTAGGATACACCCAAAACAGGAAGTGCAGTTTTTCATATGTTTCACTATTGAGACAGGAACATCAATCCCTTCTACTCTGTCAATGATTAGCATTTCTCCAGACCATTTTCTAGCCTAAACAATGTTCTAAACAGAGTGAAGAATTATCAATGAAGAGTACAGATCTCTATCCGGCCTGCAATGGTGTTGGGCTCAACACTATTCTTGTTGACTGGACCAGTGCAGTGGTAGTGGTATCATGGATGGTCATGTTATGCAAAGACCAATGTTGTTCAAGAAAAGTTGAATGGTGTGGGTCAGCACAGCTTTTACCAGGTGGAATGTAAGAAAGTAGAGCATTAACTGTTTTTAAAAGCCATAAATTGTGTGCTGTTTGTGATTGCTTACAGTTAGAACATGGTCTTAAAGTCAAAGTTAGCACATGCTACAAAATTAACAGCAAAGTTATCCAGATTTATGAAATGTGTGCTGTTTTGCTGAAACAGGTGCAATCTCTAATTGTCTAAAAAATGGTGGAAATTGTAACCACACCGATATCTTGCAATGCATTCACTAAGAACAGAGCAAACATTTGCTAATTCATAAAAATGTGCAATTTAGCAATATTTTGGTGCTAATCATTTTTCTATCAAAAGTACATCATAAATATTGGCTTTCTGGAAATCACTGGAGGTGTGCTCACCATTTTAAAGATATATTATCATGGCATTCTCCAGAGCTGATGATCCTCATAAGCTATGGTTTTACATTGTAAGCCAATCCCTGTTCACACATTGCATGTTCTGGTATCAGCTTAATATACAAAAGAATATCTATTTTTTGATCTAACAGAAGAGAGCTAAATAGTGATATTCCTAGCCGAAGAACAACTAAATGATGCATTTTGTTAATTTTCAGTGATTTCACTTTTATGCTTTTCTTTTTTGAAACCCTACTAAGCATCTCTAAGGGTAAGAGCTATAGCAGATGTGGCTACCTGCTTTCAGTGCTTAAAGGGCCCAGATGCACTTTAATGATGAGGCACAAGAATGCCAACAGATAAATCTAGGGTTTATTGCTCTATATCTGTGGGATGAGCTAAGCTGAGCTGCCTTTATGTGTGACATCAGCTCAATACACAAATGGATATTCCTCCTTTGTAATAGCACTAGAGAACTACATAGTGAGAGTGATAACTAACCAAAGAACAAGCAAATTACCTGCTTTAGTTAAAGGGATTGTAAAGTTTCACAATAAAATCAGCTCAAATTAATCTTCATAGTATTTGGGCCATAAAGAGTGTTATTTCTATACTGTCAGAGTTGTAGTTCAACAGAATGATGAAGTATCTCCCTCCCGCCCCTTTTACTGATGTAACACTGCTCATGTCAGAGGAGCAAGACTGTCCAGATGGATCACAGAGAGGGACAATCTTCAGTGAGCATAAGGAAAAACCTGAAAAAAACCTGTCAAAGGGGGCAGGGTTTTCCTTATGCTCATAGTAAGAAGATTGTCCCTTGCTGTCTGGTCCCAGGACCAGATTCCACATCTGAGGGGGTAGCTTACACTAGGTAAAAGGGGAGGGAAATACTTCATCATTCAATGACTCTTGAACTACAACTCCGAAAGTATTGAGCTAACACTCTAAATGGCCCAAATACTTTGAAGATTAATTGGAGCTGTTGTTTTTGTGAAACATTACTACCCCTTTAATTCTTGTGAATATTGACTTTGTGCTTCTCATTCAACTTATTTATCTGTATTATAAAAACTGCACAGAAAAAAATGCAATTTGAAGGTTATGTTTTGTCAGTATATTCCACTGCCTACATGCTTTGCAATGCATTCCGTACCACTCTGGCACTCAAAAGGGTTAATCAGTTTCATTAAACTTATATTAGTGTACAATCTGATAGACAGGTTAAATGTTTTATTGCACTGATTATAATACAGTTACACTTCAGATGAAATGCTTCTCTACAATATGTAGAAAAAGTATCACACAAAAATATATTGTACTGACATTTCATATAGAAAGTATTTCATAATTCTGTTAAAAAAGGAAATTCATTTATGTGTTCATAGATGATTAACTACTGAGAGAAACTGTTTCTTGCAAATGAGGAAAACTGTGTTGAAGGACATTGTAATTTAGTGAACGTGATGGCGAAAACAAAACCAAAAAAATTAGGTTTAATTTAATGGGTTTGTAAGTGACCATGAGCTGCTTAATGGATACAGGTGGCTGAATTCCCAAAAGGCTGATCTGTAGCAGACTTCAAATTAACAAGAGTGAAGAATCAGCTTTATACAGTTTTATAATTTTGCAGGTGTGAAATGTTTCATATATCATAAAATATGTACTGTTGTTGAAAATTATTAATTGTCCTTTTCATAAATTTGTTCCTAGACGCCTTTGTAAGCTAGTCCATAGATAAATAAGAAAAAATGTGTTTTTCAAATATCATGACTTTTTAGTAGGGGATCGATACTATTACCACTGGTAAAAAGGATAGTTTTAGCAAAAACAGCAGTGCCAAAAAAAATCAACCAGGGCAAAAAGAGTATTTTTGGCAAAATGTTTCTTATTGTTTTTTGTTCCCACAACTTGCTCTAAATGTTATAATTATCTGTTAATGTGTTTGTACTTCTACATATTTTACGGTTGTGGTCAGGCCTTCCAGTGTAAGATGATGAATACCTGAATGAATGATTCTTAATACTGGCAAAAAAACCCCGGGTCCCATTAGGCCTGGGGTGATGACGAGGTGGCCAGCCTGATTAGAAGGCTGGACTTATGTAATATAGGAAAAAAGGGGGGGGGACTGGGGGGGGACCGGAAGCGACTACTTGCCGGACGCAGGGGAAGCTGCTAGATTAAATATCCTACAGCCCCTCCCACAAACTCAGGCAAGCCTTCTACTTGTGGTCAGGGCTTCCAGAGTAAGATGATGAATACCCGAATGAATGATTCTTAATATTGGCAAAAACCCCCAGGTTCCGTTAGGCCCGGGGTGCTGATGAGGTGGCCAGACTGATTAGAGGCCAATAAAGAAAGACACAAATTGTAGCTGAAAAGTTAATTAAACGTTAACTAGATAAATTAGAAAGTGCAGTCTTGATCTCTTGATGGGGATTAGGTATATATCTCGTGAAGCAAGATTTCCATCTTCCTAAATGATGAATAATATGAGGTGGAACATTATTCTTAGATGCAGCCATTGCAGCACCTATTCTAAAGGAGTGATCTGCAAATGCCATTGGGTTTAAGCCTAGGTGAGCAAGGAGGATCCTGATCATTTTAATGAATTTGGAGTGGTCTATTAGGTGTAGGAAGCAAGGGGCTATAGGCTGGCTTATCAGAGAGGAGATTAGACAGTAGTCGTAGTGCTTCATATGGGCAACAATTGTCTTTAGTGGGAAAGAATTTAATAGTAGCACCTTCACCTCTTTGATCAGTTTTAGAATGTGAAAGGTGGAGGCTAAAATATTCTTGATGATAGGTCAAATCCCTGTTTTTTAGAAAAGTTTGGTCACCCGGAGAGGCCAAAATTTTGCCAGATCTCAAAAATCCAAAGAACCCCAAGCATATAGATGCTACCAGTAAACAGTTAGTATTTGAGTCGAAAGGGCCTGCCATTATAGATTCGTAAAGTTTACGAAAAAGAGGACCATCAATTGGCAACCTGGTACAGGCAGGGGCTAGTGGCTTTTTAAAGAGACTTTTAAGAAATAATTTGATTTGATATGAAGTGAACTAGGAGGGTAAGCCTGGTTGCATAAATGCCAGGTGATGCTGTATGCCTGCAAAGTACAACTTGATCGTAAAAGGGGACAACTGAAGGGACTGGTGGCAATATTTCCCGAAAGCCATCATTGCAGGAATGGAGTAGTGACCAGGTGATTTGGTGATAACAAGGAAGTGTTGCAGATGGACCAAGCTTTCTCATAGATTTTTTGGGTGTTTGGAGCTAAACCATTGAGCATGATATTGTTTGCTTCTGACAAGAAATGACTAATTTCAGGACTAGTCCGTGCAGAGGAGGAGATGAAGGATAGTTGTTGGTTGACGGCATCAGTCGGAAGAACTCCTGGAAATTAAAACGAGAAAGGGCGCCAGCTGCTTGATTACTGGTACCTGGAAGAAAAATGCTATTAATACTAAATTTATGATATAGAGACAGCCATTTCAGTTTACGAAGGAAAAGCATTATGGACTGTGAAGAAGATCTTCTTTTGATAAGTACTTGACTCATCACCTGATTGTCAGTTTTGAATATCACTGTCTCCCCTGTCCACAAATGACCCCAGAGAACTGCTGCTGAAACTACAGGATATATTTCAAACAATGATGAAGTAAGAAAAAACTCTGGAATATTTTGAGTTTTTGAAGCCAAGGAGCATAAGACTATTCTGATTTAAAAATACCTGCACAGCCCCTTGAGGTTGATGCATTAGAGAAGACTACTGGAGAGGAGATGGTAAGAGGCCTAGGAAAAAGGGAGTGACCATTCCAATGAGTAAGGAATGATGACCATATTGCCAAATCTGATCTCACTGCTTCGTCTAAGGGAATGGAAGTGAAGTCGTCCTGAGCTATGGGCAGAAGAGAGAAGAGGTGGGAAATAAAAGATCTCCCTTGGGGAATTATGCGAGTGACAAAATTTAAATGGCCTAGCAAGGATTCTTGGTGCATAAAGGCCTGTTCAGGAATTCATTAAGTAGGGATGGGATTCGTTCAAGCTTGTCTGTAGGCGGCTAGGCCTCCATTGATACTGAGTCAAGACATATCCCTAAGAACTAGACGGAACTAGCAGGGCCAGAAGGTTTCTTGGGAAAAATAGGAACCTTCTGTCACGGTTTGTTACGACTCTCAGACACAAAGTTAGGTAAAAACACAACTTTATTGAAAATAATTAAAAATGATCCCTTAGGATTCCAACATGACATACAACATTTAATAATTGAGAAATACAAATTACAGGCTCTACCGGTCTTGCCAATATACCGGGCAAGACAGCCAGATATACATATAACAATAGGCTCTACCGGCCTTGCCAATACCGGGTAAGGCAACCTGCAGATGGAATATGTACCAGGTTCTACCGGCCTTACCAATACTGGGCAAGGCAGCACAAAGGAGCTTTGCGTAGGCTCTACCGGCTTTGCCAATACCGGGTAAGGCAATCTGCAGATGGAATATGTACCAGGTTCTACCGGCCTTACCAATACCGGGCAAGGCAGCCCAAAGGAGCTTTGCGTAGGCTCTACCGACCTTGCCAATACCAGGTAAGGCAACCTGCATATGGAATATGTACCAGGTTCTACCGGCCTTACCAGTACCGGGCAAGGCAGCCCAAAGGAACTACACTCTAGGAACGCCCAACAGAGAGTATGTCTTTAATGCTCTTGGAGCAAACCAGCGTCCACATGCTGGAACCAACAAGTAAATTGTATAGCAAATAAGCTTGGAGCAAACCAGCGTCCGCCCACTGGAACCAACGAGTAATTTCTATAGCAATAAGACTCCAGAAGAAAACCATCGTCCGCACGCTGGGACCTACAAGTAATTGTATAGCCACAAGGCTTGGCGCAAACCAGCGCCCGCACGCTGGGACAAACAAGTAATTCGTATAGCCGCAAGGCTTGGAGCAAACCAGCGTCCGCACGCTGGGACCAACAAGTAATTCGTTTAGCCGCAAGGCTTGGAGCAAACTAGCGTCCTCACGCTGGGACCAACAGTAATTCATATAGCCGCAAGGCTTGGAGCAAACCAGCGTCCACACGCTGGGACCAACAGTAATTCATATAGCCACAAGGCTTGGAGCAAACCAGCGTCCGCACGCTGGGACCAACAGTAATTTGTATAGCCGCAAGGCTTGGAGCAAACCAGCGTCCGCACGCTGGGACCAACAGTAATTCGTATAGCCGCAAGGCTGGGCAAACCAACGTCCGCACGCTGGGTCTGCAAGAATGTCGCCAAGGCGACCAGGCATCAGGAACACATCTGGCTGAACCGGAGACGACAGGAACTCGCTGAAAGGCCAAGCAGTCAGGAAGTCTCAGTGAAGGCGATCAGCAGAAAACATCAACCTCTCAGGACTAGACCGGAACCACTCTGGAACAACTCTGCAGACCTAATTACTCAGGAACAAGATGTATTCTGGAACTCCGGAACACAGCTACAGGTACAAATGAATACTGGAACATGGTCAAGGCAAATGTGGTCAGAGACACCACGAAAGGGCAACCATAGGGTGCCCAGACCAGGTTTAAATAGACAGAATGAGGCGGGTTAAAGGCAGACAACCAATAGGAGCCCCCTAATGGTGACTGACAAGGAAGTGCAACAATCACGGGCACCGTGATAGTACCCCCCTTTCAAAGACCCCGTCTCCTAGAATAGGGTGTAGGCTTCTGCAGATATTTAGCGTGAAAAGCACTAGATAACCTAGGTGCATGAAGGTCCTTACTGTCCACCCATGATCGATCTTCAGGACCATATCTCTTCCAATGCACCAGGTACTGTACCCTTCCTCTAAGCCTTCGGGAATCAATAATGCTCTGTACTTCGTACTCCTCCTGACCCTCGACCTCAATAGGCCCTGGTACCACAGGTTTAGTGGTATAACGGTTGCATACGAGAGGTTTAAGAAGGGACACATGAAACACATTATGGATACTCATAGATGCAGGTATGTCGAATGCATAGGAAACAGGGTTAATTTTGCGAATAACTCTGTATGGACCAATGAATCGGGGATCCAACTTATTAGACGGAACCTGGAGCTTAAGGTTTCTGGAAGAAAGCCACACTCCCCAACCTGAAAAGAAACCGCTGGAAGCCTTCGGCGATTAGCATAGCGTTGATGACGCTGAAATGACTGACCAAGTGCCCTCTTAACATGTGCCCATGTGGAACAGGGTTGCTCGATATGCTCATCCAGAGCTGGAATCTGTTGCGTCTGAAAGGAATCTGGGAGCAAACAGGGCTGAAACCCGTAATTGATCGGAAACGGAGAGCTACCAGATGAAGAATTAACCGCACAGTTCCTGGCGAACTCTGCCCAAGGCAACAAGTCAGCCCAGTTGTCGTGATGGTCAGTAATAAAACAGAGCACAAATTGTTCCAAGCCCTGATTGGCTCGTTCAGCAGCTCCATTGGTCTGGGGATGGTAGGCCGAGGAAAAGGACAGCTGTATGCCCATCTGCTCGCAAAATGCCCTCCAGAACCTAGACACAAACTGGCTCCCCCTGTCGGACACCAGTACCCTGGGCACTCCATGCAGACGGAATACTTCTCTGGCAAACACAACTGCCAATTCCTTATCTGAGGGAAGGCCACGGAGGGGCATGAAATGAGCCATTTTAGAAAACCTGTCCACCACATCAATATGAAGGAATATCCTCTAGACATAGGCAATTCTCCCATAAAGTCAATGGAAACATGAGACCAGGGGCGCTCTCCATTAGGCACAGGTTGAAGCAAGCCCACCGGGAGATGTCTAGGGGTCTTAGCACGGGCGCAGGTGGCACAGGCATTAGTAAACTCGGCACAATTGTTTCTCATAGAAGGCCACCAAAATAACTGAGAAAGGGATCATAACAATTGGTCTCTACCAATATGTCCCGCAGCCTTAGAGGAACGGTACGTTTCAAGTTATCGAGTACAGAATGATTCAGCGACAAAACATTTGCCCATCGGGGTCTCATTAGGTGCGGAAGCCTGAGAAGCCAAAATCTCTTCCCCTAATGGAGAAGTGATACTAGTACGTATTGTAGCCAATATTCGATCGGGTTGAATGATAGGTGCTGGTGCTTCCATTCTGTCACTCTCAGCCTCAAATTGTCTTGACAAAGCATCAGCCCGTAACATTCTTAGATCCCGGTAAATATGATACAATGAAATTGAATCGAGTTAAGAATAATGCCCATCTGGCCTGACGAGAAGACAATCTCTTGGCCTCAGAGAGATAAGTCAGGTTTTTATGATCCGTCAAAATTAAGACAGGATTTTTGGTGCCTTCCAGTAAATGACACCATTCCTTAAGGGCAAGGATAATGGCCAATAACTCTTTGTCCCCAATCTCATAGTGGCTTTGAGCTCCAGTCAATTTTTCTGAGAAAAACCCACAGGGTCTGAGTGTTCCACCTTTATTGTGTCGTTGAGAAAGTACTGCCCCGACCCCAATATCCAAAGCATCAACCTCTAATGTAAATGGAAGCAGAGGATTGGGGTGGGCTAACACAGGGGCCTCCGCAAAAGCCAGTTTCAATTTTCGAAAGGCCTCCTCAGCACTTGCTGACCAACAGGATGGATTAGCGCCCTTATGCGTAAGGTCAGACAATGGTTTAACAATGGAAGAAAAGTTCTTAATAAACTTCCTGTAATAATTAGCGAAACCCAAGAATCGTTGTATAGCTTTAAGACTCTTAGGTCGTGGCCACTGTAGGACTGCTGTCAACTTTTCTTTGTCCATGGCGATGCCATCTTTGACAATCACATACCCCAAAAATGGCACACTGGTTCTGTGAAACTCGCATTTTTCCAATTTACAATAGAGCTTATTCTTTCGTAGCCATAGCAATACTTCAGACACATCCTTAATGTGTTGTGACACATTTTGGGAATGAATCAGTATGTCGTCAAGGTACACCACGACACATGACTGTAACATATCTCTGAGAACATCATTTATCAGTTCCTGAAAAACTGCAGGTGCGTTACACAAGCCGAATGGCATGACTAGGTATTCATAGTGCCAAGATCTGGTGTTAAAGGCAGTTTTCCACTCATCACCGTCTCGAAACCGAACCAAATTGTATGCCGCCCGTAAATCTAATTTGGTAAAAATCGAGGGGCCCTTAAGTCTGTCAAAAAGCTCGGTGATGAGTGGTATCGGATAAGCGTTCTTAGCCATCAGTTTATTCAAGCCATGGTAGTCAATGCATGGTCTCAATTCGCCATTTTTCTTTTTCACAAAAAAGAATCCAGCCCCCGCCGAAGAGGTAGATTTTCTTATAATCCCTCTAGCAAGGGCATCAGAAATATAATCTTCCATAGCCTTATTTTCCTCACAAGATAATGGATATGTGCGTCCCCTAGGAGGTACTACTCCAGAAGGCAATTCAATCCTACAATCATAAGGTCTGTGCTGGGGTAAAGTGCCAGCCTCTCCTTTGCTAAAAACCTCGCCAAACTGCTGGTATTCGTCTGGTATTGCAGAGGAGGTGCACAGGACCTTAATAGGATGGGTGACGCACTTATCCATACAAAACGGAGACCAAGCCGAGATTTCACACTTTTGCCAATCAAATTGTGGATTATGTAACTGTAACCAAGGAAATCCCAATATTACCGCATGGTGAGGAGAATTAATAAGTTGGAATTGCTGCTCCTCTCTATGGAGAGCCCCAATAGTCATGGATAAAGGCATAGCTTCAAATGTGACTTGAGCAGGTTCCAAAGGTCTACCATCAATTGCTTCAATAGCCAAGGGGGTTTCCCTTTCAATACGAGGAACCCCGTGCAATTCAGCGAAGGTATTATCCATAAAATACCCTACTGCGCCAGAATCAACCAGGGCCAAAACCTCCACTGAACGTTGTGCCTAGGATAATACCACCCGTATGGTGGTTTTCAGTGTTCCCAACACTGGGGACGATTGTACACCACCTAGGGCCTGTTGCCCAAGGTACCCTAGGTGTGTTCGTTTCCCGGACGTACTGGGCAAGATTTTAACAAATGCCCATTCTTACCACAGTACAGACACAAGCCTTGTTTCCTGCGATAAATTCTTTCCTCTTTGGTTAACCTACTGAAACCTACTTGCATAGGTTCACCTGGTTCCCGTATAGGTTCACTAGGTTTGGACGCCACGGGAGGGCTGGGTGGGCAAAATGTACTGCTAACCCCATTACTTTTAGACCGGAACCTACGATCTCTAGCAGTAGCTCTCTCCCGTATTCTGGCATCAATCAATATAACATATTCAATATAGTCATCAAGATCAGTAGGCAATTCTTTAGCTGCATCTCATCTTTAATCTGGTCATTAAGACCTTGGGCAAAGGCTGCCAACAATGCCTCCTTGTTCCACCCCACCTCTGCTGCCAAGGTGCGAAATTTGATGGCATAATCGCCCACTGTACGCCTGCCCTGTTGTATTTCCATAAGGCGTTTGGCAGCAGAGGAGGTTCTACCAGGAGGCTCAAACACTCTCCGAAAGGATTGCACAAATTCTCTGAAGCTCTTAGTGCAAGATTTTGCATTTTCCCACAATGGGTTAGCCCAAGCCAATGCTCTGCCAGTCAACAGGGATATCATGAACCCAATCTTACTGCGATCATTGGGAAACACATGTGCTGTCAATTCCATAAATATTTCAAGCTGGTTGATGAACCCTCTGCATAGACCAGGGTCACCATCGTATCTGAGTGGCAAGGGTGCAGAAGCCGTTAACCCCTTCACTGCAACCCCTACTTGCCTAGTCTCATTCTCTGGTGTCTGACTGGGCGAGACCACTGGACTGGCTCCAGATTTGTCCACAAGTACAATTCGTTCAAGGATAGTTTGAATTGCGATTACCAACTGATCCAAACGTTGCTCATGCATATCCATTCTCCAATGGATATTCTGTGCATTACCATCACTCTTGTTGTCTGAAGTCATGGCCCTTTCGTACTGTCACGGTTTGTTACGACTCTCAGACACAAAGTTAGGTAAAAACACAACTTTATTGAAAATAATTAAAAATGATCCCTTAGGATTCCAACATGACATACAACATTTAATAATTGAGAAATACAAATTACAGGCTCTACCGGTCTTGCCAATATACCGGGCAAGACAGCCAGATATACTTATAACAATAGGCTCTACCAGCCTTGCCAATACCGGGTAAGGCAACCTGCAGATGGAATATGTACCAGGTTCTACCGGCCTTACCAATACCGGGCAAGGCAGCCCAAAGGAGCTTTGCGTAGGCTCTGCCGGCCTTGCCAATACCGGGTAAGGCAACCTGCAGATGGAATATGTACCAGGTTCTATCGGCCTTACCAATACCGGGCAAGGCAGCCCAAAGGAACTACACTCTAGGAACGCCCAACAGAGAGTACGTCTTTAATGCTCTTGGAGCAAACCAGCGTCCACATGCTGGAACCAACAAGTAAATTGTATAGCAAATAAGCTTGGAGCAAACCAGCGTCCGCACGCTGGAACCAACGAGTAATTTCTATAGCAATAAGACTCCAGAAGAAAACCAGCGTCCGCATGCTGTGACCTACAAGTAATTGTATAGCCACAAGGCTTGGAGCAAACCAGCGCCCGCGCGCTGGGACAAACAAGTAATTCATTTAGCCGCAAGGCTTGGAGCAAACCAGCGTCTGCACGCTGGGATCAACAGTAATTCGTATAGCCGCAAGGCTTGGAGCAAACCAGCGTCCACACGCTGGGACCAACAGTAATTTGTGTAGCTGCAAGGCTTGGAGCAACCAGCGTTCGCACGCTGGGACCAACAGTAATTCGTGTAGCAGCAAGGCTTGGAGCAAACCAGCGTCCGCACGCTGGGACCAATAGTAATTCGTATAGCCGCAAGGCTTGGAGCAAACCAGCGTCCCACGCTTGGACCAACAGTAATTCGTATAGCCGCAAGGCTTGGAGCAATCCAGCGTCCGCACGCTGGGACCAACAGTAATTCGTATAGCCGCAAGGCTTGGAGCAAACCAGCGTCCGCACACTGGGACCAACAGTAATTCGTATAGCCGCAAGGCTGGGCAAAGCAATGTCCACACGCTGGGTCTACAAGAATGTCGCCAAGGCGACCAGGCGTCAGGAACACATCTGGCTGAACCGGAGACGACAGGAACTCGCTGAAAGGCCAAGCAGTCAGGAAGTCTCAGCGAAGGCGATCAGCAGAAAACATCAACCTCTCAGGACTAGACCGGAACCACTCTGGAACAACTCTGCAGACCGAATGACTCAGGAACAAGATGTATTCTGGAACTCAGGAACACAGCTACATGTACAAACGAATACTGGAACATGGTCAAGGCAAATGTGGTCAGAGACACCACGAAAGGGCAACCATAGGGTGCCCAGACCAGGTTTAAATAGACAGAATGAGGCGGCTTAAAGGCAGACAACCAATAGGAGCCCCCTAATGGTGACTGATAATGATGAGCGAGCACCCCAATGCTCGGGTGTTCGGGTGCTCTGACCGAGCACCCCCTGAGGCTCGAGTGCTCGGCCGAGCACCCGAGCCCCATTGAAGTCAATGGGAGGACTCGAGCATTACACCAGGCACCCCCTGCTCTGATGAGGGGAGGGTGCCTGGTCCATAGGAAAATGGCAGAAAAGGATGGAAACACCACAGAAATGGTTCAGGGACAGCATAGGGAGGATGTCTGGATGCATCTTGGACTCCAACATCGCTGCTGGGAACGATCTTTCGCCCGTAGTACGCCATTTTTACAGACTGACCATAAAACACACAAAAAGGAAAATAAAAACGACTTTAGGCGAAAAATTGTTACCAAACAGTATTTGCTGTATATTTACTTGTATATCATCTGCAAATTCTCCCAAAAATTTCCTTGATTTTCAGAACTGAGGCCATGATTAAGAGGGAAACGTGCGCAGAGGCAAATTCTCCCAAAAATTTCCTTGATTTTCAGAACTGAGGCCATGATTAAGAGGGAAACGTGCGCAGAGGCAAATTCTCCCAAAAATTTCCTTGATTTTCAGAACTGAGGCCATGATTAAGAGGGAAACGTGCGCAGAGGCAAATTCTCCCAAAAATTTCCTTGATTTTCAGAACTGAGGCCATGATTAAGAGGGAAACGTGCGCTGAGCTGACCATCTAAAACATTATGGGTGAGGGTCTGCTGCAGAGCTGACCATCCTAAACATTATATGCGAAGGCCCGCTAGTGAGCTGACGCTATAAAACATTATATGCGAAGGCCCGCTAGTGAGCTGACGCTATAAAACATTATATGAGAGTGCCCGCTAGAGAGCTGACCCAATAAAACATTATATGAGAAGGCCCGCTGGTGAGCTGACCTATATAAAAATTTTCAAACAGGGCCCGCTGGTGAGCTGGCCCTATATAAAAATTATATCACAGGGCCCGCTGGTGAGCTGGCCCTATATAAAAATTATAGCACAGGGCATATGGAAGAGGAGGAGGAGGATGAGAAGATTAAGAGTCAACCATATACCCGTTTTTTGGGTGGAAGGGGTGAATGGGAATACAGAGTATTCCCATCATTGTAAATAACATATATAAAGTGAGTTTATGTTCCCCCGGGGCTTTCCTCCAGTGGAGTGGAGAAGTCAGGGGAAATCCAGGCCTTGTTCATTTTTATAAGTGTCAACCTATCAGCATTGTCGGTGGAAAGGCGGATACGCTTATCTGTTATGATGCCACCAGCAGCACTAAATACCCGCTCAGACAGAACGCTGGCGGCAGGGCAGGCCAGCACCTCCAAGGCGTAGAGTGCCAGTTCATACCACGTGTCCAGCTTGGACACCCAGTAGTTGTAAGGCACAGAGGGATCATTGAGGACGCTGACACGGTCTGCTACGTACTCCTTCACCATCTTCCAAAACTTTTCCCTCCTTGAGACACTAGGCTGCGCATCAGGGTGAGGGTGCTGGCGGGGTGTCATGAAGGTGTCCCACGCCTTGGAGAGTGTTGCCCTGCCTTTCTCGGAACTGCTGTGTGCTCCCCTTTTCTCCCCTTCTCTGTTGGCCAAGGTAGCACGTACTCTGCCGCCAGCGTTGTCAGATGGAAAATTTTGGAGCAATTTTTCAACAAGAACCTTCTGGTATTGCACCATTTTGCAAGTCCTCTCCACCGGAGGAATGAGAGATGAGAAATTCTCTTTGTAGCGGGGGTCCAGAAGGGTGAACACCCAGTAATCCGTGTTGTCTAAAATGCGTATAACGCGTAGGTCACGGGAAAGGCAGCCTAACATAAAGTCAGCCATGTGTGCCAGAGTACCAACAGGCAAGATTTCGCTGTCCTCACCAGGAGGATGACTCTCAATATCCTCATCCTCTTCCTCCTCTTCTGCCCACCCACGCTGAAGAGATGGAACTAAAGTTCCATGGCTACCCTCTGTAGCGGAGGCAACCGTGTCTTCCTCCTCCTCCTCCTCCTCCTCTGCCTCCTCCAATTGTCGCTGAGAAGACGAAGTGAGGGTGCTCTGGCTATCACCTTGTGTAAGCTCTTCCTCCCCCATTTCCACCTCTTCCACATGCAAAGCGTCGGTTTTAATTGTGAGCAGCGAGCGTTTCAGTAGACACAGAAGTGGGATGGTGACACTGATAATAGCGTTATCGCCGCTCACCATCTGTGTCGATTCCTCAAAATTGCGTAAAACCTCGCAGAGGTCTGACATCCATTCCCACTCCTCACTTCTGATTACAGGAAGTTGAACGGAGAGGCGACGACCGTGTAACAGCTGGTACTCCACTACTGCCCTCTGCTGCTCACAAAGCCGGGCCAACATGTGGAAGGTGGAGTTCCAGCGCGTGCTCACGTCACACAGCAGCCGGTGAGCTGGCAATTGTAAGCGCTGCTGCAGCTTCAACAGGCCGGCCGAAGCTGTAGATGACTTACGGAAATGTGCACACACGCGGCGCACCTTGGTCAAGAGATCATGCACATTGGGGTAGGTTTTTAGAAATCGCTGCACCACTAAATTAAATACATGCGCTAGGCATGGTACGTGTGTGAGCTTGCCGAGCTCCAAAGCCGCCACCAAGTTACGCCCATTATCACACACAACCATGCCTGGTTGCAGGTTGAGTGGCGAGAGCCACTGCTCGGTCTGGTGACTAATCCCCTGCAACAGCTCTGAGGCCGTGTGCTGTTTGTCCCCAAGGCAGATCAGCTTCAGCACGGCCTGTTGACGCTTCCCCACTGCAGTGCTACCAGCTACTGGCTGATGGGGGAGTGGCGGTGTGTGTAGAGAATTCGGAGGTGGAAACGGAGGAGGAGGAGCCAATAACGTAGGTGCTGGTGGAAACCCTGATGGAGGTAGGGCCCGCAATCCTCGGCGTGGGTAGCACCCGTGCCATCCCAGGGTCCGAGTCGCTCCCAGCCTCCACGACATTCACCCAGTGTGCCGTCAGGGAAATGTAGCGTCCCTGGCCACAAGCACTTGTCCATGTGTCAGTCGTTAAGTGGACCTTCCCAGTAACTGCGTTGGTCAGGGCACGGGTGATGTTACGGGACACATGGTGGTGTAATGCGGGGATGGCACACCGGGAAAAGTAGTGGCGGCTGGGGACCGCGTACCGAGGGACAGCTGCTGCCATCAGGCTGCGGAAGGACTCAGTGTCCACAAGCCTAAATGGCAGCATTTCGATGGCCAGTAATTTTGAAAGGTGTGAGGTTAGTGCTATGGCCTGTGGGTGGGTGGCTGGGTACTTTCTCTTGCGCTCAAATGCCTGGGGTAACGACATTTGGACGCTGTGCTGGGACAGGGAAGTGGATGTGGTCGCTGATGGTGCTTCAGATGCTACAGGTGCAGGGCGGGAGGTATGCGGGCCTGCGCCTTCGACAGGCGATTGGCCGGCACCGAAAACAGGGGAAGAGGAGGCAGTGGTGTGGCCTGCAGACACAGATGGGCGATCCAGGCATTCCTCCCACTTACTACGGTGCTTGGATGCCATGTGTCGGATCATGCTGGTGGTGGTGAGGTTTCTAGTGTTCATGCCTCGGCTCATTCTGGTGTGGCACAGGTTGCAAACTACAATTCTTTTGTCGTCCGCACTTTCCTTAAAAAAACGCCATACCGCGGAACACCTACCCCTTGGCAAGGTAGATTTACGCAAGGGGGTGCTCCGTGGAACATTTGCGGGCCGGTTTGGTGCGGTCCGCCTTCTTTCTGTAGCCACACCACTGCCTCTTCCAGCCTGTTGCTGTGCTGCAGATGGCTCACCCTCAGGACTGCTGTCATCGCTCGGCTCTACACCTTCCCAGGTGGGGTCAGTCACCTCATCGTCCACCAAGTCCTCCTCCACTTCCTCACTCTGATCATCCTCCTCAAGTCTTGATCCCACCACATACTCAGTCATTGACAACTGTATAACATTCTCCTCAACAAGGTCTTGAGACGGAAATAGTGGTTGATTTAATGGCAACTGTGTCTCATCATCATCATCATCATCCACTACTTCCTTTGACCTTAAATGCCGTTCACATCTGTCATCTTCTTGTGATTGGGTAGCCTCTAGAGGTTGTGAATCAGGGCACAAGATGTCATGTTCCTCTGCAAGCGTGCTTGGAGAGAGGGTCAAATGAAGGATTGGTGATGAGACGAGCTCCTCACTATATCCCAGTGTGGGATCACTTCTTTGACCAGACCGTGTATGGTGGGAGGAAGGATGATCAGAGTGAGGATTATTTTGACCAGACTCTTGGCTACTGAGAGTGGACTTGGTGGAAGACAGGGTGGTGCTTAACCGACTGGAAGCAGTATCAGCTGTCATCCAACCGACCACCTGTTCGCAGTGGTCGGACCTCGAGAGTGATGTCCTGCGACGCCCTGTAAAATTACACATGAAGCTAGGTATGGTGGATGTCTTTCTTTCTTGTGCTCTGGCACCAGGCACAGTTTCTCCGCGTCCTGACCCGCGCCCTGAACTTTCAGGATCACGTCCACTTCCCCGTCCCTTTTTACCCGCCTTCTTCATCTTACACAGAATATGTGACTTTAATATTTGAGTTTGAAAACTTAACAGTATTTCTTATTATTCTGCAACTCTGCACAGTACACAGAATAGGCTGCTAAACGGCGGTGAAACACACTGAATGGAATATGTGACTTTGATATTTTAGTTTGAAGACTTAACAGTATTTCTTCCTATTCTGCAACTCTGCACAGTACACAGAATAGGCTGCTAAACGGCGGTGAAACACACTGAATGGAATATGTGACTTTAATATTTGAGTTTGAAAACTTAACAGTATTTCTTATTATTCTGCAACTGTACAGAGTACACAGAATAGGCTGCTAAACTGCGGTGAAACACACTGAATGGAATATGTGACTTTAATATTTGAGTTTGAAAACTTAACAGTATTTCTTATTATTCTGCAACTCTGCAGAGTACACAGAATAGGCTGCTAAACTGCGGTGAAACACACTGAATGGAATATGTGACTTTAATATTTGAGTTTGAAAACTTAACAGTATTTCTTATTATTCTGCAACTCTGCAGAGTACACAGAATAGGCTGCTAAACTGCGGTGAAACACACTGAATGGAATATGTGACTTTAATATTTGAGTTTGAAAACTTAACAGTATTTCTTATTATTCTGCAACTCTGCAGAGTACACAGAATAGGCTGCTAAACTGCGGTGAAACACACTGAATGGAATATGTGACTTTAATATTTGAGTTTGAAAACTTAACAGTATTTCTTATTATTCTGCAACTGTACAGAGTACACAGAATAGGCTGCTAAACTGCGGTGAAACACACTGAATGGAATATGTGACTTTAATATTTGAGTTTGAAAACTTAACAGTATTTCTTATTATTCTGCAACTCTGCAGAGTACACAGAATAGGCTGCTAAACTGCGGTGAAACACACTGAATGGAATATGTGACTTTAATATTTGAGTTTGAAAACGTAACAGTATTTCTTATTATTCTGCAACTGTACAGAGTACACAGAATAGGCTGCTAAACTGCGGTGAAACACACTGAATGGAATATGTGACTTTAATATTTGAGTTTGAAAACTTAACAGTATTTCTTATTATTCTGCAACTGTACAGAGTACACAGAATAGGCTGCTAAACTGCGGTGAAACACACTGAATGGAATATGTGACTTTGATATTTTAGTTTGAAGACTTAACAGTATTTCTTCCTATTCTGCAACTCTGCACAGTACACAGAATAGGCTGCTAAACTGCGGCGAAGCACACTGAATGGAATATGTGACTTTGATATTTTAGTTTGAAGACTTAACAGTATTTCTTCCTATTCTGCAACTCTGCACAGTACACAGAATGTGCTGCTAAACTGCGGCGAAGCACACTGAATGGAATATGTGACTTTGATATTTTAGTTTGAAGACTTAACAGTATTTCTTCCTATTCTGCAACTCTGCACAGTACACAGAATAGGCTGCTAAACTGCGGCGAAGCACACTGAATGGAATATGTGACTTTGATATTTTAGTTTGAAGACTTAACAGTATTTCTTCCTATTCTGCAACTCTGCACAGTACACAGAATGTGCTGCTAAACTGCGGCGAAGCACACTGAATGGAATATGTGACTTTGATATTTTAGTTTGAAGACTTAACAGTATTTCTTCCTATTCTGCAACTCTGCACAGTACACAGAATGTGCTGCTAAACTGCGGCGAAGCACACTGAATGGAATATGTGACTTTGATATTTTAGTTTGAAGACTTAACAGTATTTCTTCCTATTCTGCAACTCTGCACAGTACTCAGAATGTGCTGCTAAACTGCGGCGACGCACACTGAATGGAATACGTGACTTTGATATTTTAGTTTGAAGACTTAACAGAATGTGCTCTAATCTGCAACTTTGCACACTAAACAGAATGTGCTCTAATCTGCAACTTTGCACACTAAACAGAATGTGCTCTAATCTGCAACTTTGCACACTAAACAGAATGTGCTCTAATCTGCAACTGTGCACACTAAACAGAATGTGCTCTAATCTGCAACTTTTCACACTAAACAGAATATTTTTTTTTTTTTTTGTTTGTTTTTTTCCCCCCACACAAAATAACCTGCTGCCCCCACACACAGTAGTCCTAAAAAGGACTTTTGGTTCTTTTTTGTCACAATTTTTTTTTTTCCTCCCTACACTGCCTTTCCCTTCCTATCCTCAGCTCTCCCTGGCTCAGACTGAGCCGAACTCGATGGTCAGGTGCTATACAGCACCCGACCACGGGTTCTGGCCAGCCAATCAGTGTAATGCCAGCAGCCAACATGGCTGCTGGCATTACACCGATGTCAGAGCCTCCCTGCACGTTTATTGGCTGCGCAGCAGCCGCAAAACGTGCGGGGAGGAGACCCGAACATGGCGGGCGAGCACATGCGGTACTCGTACGAGTACCGCCATGTGCCGAGCAGAGCGATGCTCGAGCCGATCCGAGCATCGGCCGAGCATGCTCGCTCAACACTAGTGACATCCTAAATTCTGATTGTCTGCAATGTTATCTGTTCTTCCTAAATCTGATGAGGATTTGATAGCTTGATTGAGAGACAATCATCCCAGAAATGTGTTATCAATGATGTTGATATATTGTTATGACTCATACAAATTATACTCCCACAGAGAATTTCTTGGGGGGAATTTTCTACCAATGTCCAATTCAATTCTAATGTAATCTAAGCCATAGTTTATTAGTTATAAATGTACTTATTTGCATATAAAGCATGGTTCTACAAAACAAAATGTAACAATGCAATTTAATTATATACAAATATTGACCAAAATTACATTATTTAGTATATGTACAATCAATATACTTGCTTAAAATGTAGACTGAACAACACTGATTTCTTGTTTTCTTTCTGTTTCCACTAAATGTATTTTTTCTAAAACATCTGTAGCCTTTGATAAGGACAAAGAGTTGACACTGATCTCTCAAGTAAAGATGCACTGCACACTTTCCATAGTGCTCTATTCTAACAACTTAATGTACTAAATATGCAATTACTGTCAACACCTGTGGGTGTATATCTGATTTGTCTATATCCAGGACATGTAAAAATGCTTGAAAACTCTTTTCACTTTTGTACTCAAATAGTATTAAATACCTGCAATTTGTTTCACCGAAAGGGGATATTATCTTTAAAACATATCGAGCTGCACTTTGCCAGGCATGGAAGAGAGTGAATTACTGTAAAACACGAATAGATATACAGTTTGACATGTGTCATTAGCAAACAGGTGAATAGCAAATCATTAATGGCAATAATCTCACTTGTTAACCCATTGGAGCACACAATTAATTATAAGTCCCATTTACATCATGGGAATTTGAGCAATTATTTTTTCTCTATGGTGCAATTGATTTGTAGTTATGGGGGAAAAGTCCCATTTTGTTCCCACAGGAAATTTCACCAAAAAAAAAATTTGCACTTTTCCCAAGGAAATTCTGCCTAATAGAAAAACCTATATAATTTCCGCCATTTCACGACCACTGGCATTGTTGCTGTGGGGAACTATACTGAAGAAGGTGGACCTGGCTAGCAGTATGAGCAATAGCACATGCCAACTGCCTCTGCCTGCTATTACTACTGTCAGTGTGCATTTTTCAGAGGACACTCGTCATCTTCAACCACTCCTGAAGAGCAGCAAGAGAATGGTGGTGGTGGTGATGGCGGATGAGAGACCTTTTAGGCGTAATGCAATAATGAATGGGAGAAAGAGATGCAAAGGGGGATGGACATCACCTTCACTACCAGCAGTGACATTCAGGAGTTCAGCAGCAGAATGATGATGAGAAAGTTAGTATGCCACAGACCACCGCAGCCACCATGGAACTGGCTTCTTCAAGCAGTGGTATGGGACCATGACCTGCTCCACTTGCCACCAATACGCCTCTGGTCCTAGCTACAGTGATGTTGTTGAGACAGCAGCAGCATCTACTCTAGCCAGTAAGGATGGGTGAAAAGACTTATTTTGTTTGTGTAAGATATTTCACGAAAACCCCAATGGCTTTCTACTTTTATTGTGAGAAATTTAGAAACCATTAGGTTTTCCACCATTTCACTTAGACAAAAAAATATTTTGTGAAAATGGTTTCATTTAACACCTATGCCTTTCAATGAGGCAAAGCTTCCCGCCCACATTCAATAAAATAATCGAGTTTTGCACCAAGCAGCATGCTATTGAATAGGAAGCAGACAAGGTAGAAGGGCATAGAGATAGACAGGTGAAAAAAAAAAGCTAAATTAAAATCACCTTATAAAACAAAATAACATTACTTCTTCATAGTGCTGGCTGACAATATGAGCAGCATTAATAAAAATAGAGACGTTGCCAGGACTCTAATGCACTCACTGACACAGAGAAGGAAGAGGAAGTCACAACCAGCATGAAAGGAACTGGAAGCCAACATTCCCCAGACTCAGTGATGCCCAGTGCCAAACAACACCCCTTGGGATCTGGGAGGAAATTTCGAAGAAATCAGAACTAGGTAGCAGTTGTGGCAGCACAGGTCAGCTGCCTCTGCCTTGCTACTATTCCTGCCATTGTGTCATCTTCTTCTTTTTCTGAGGAGGAGATGGCAAGCATGACAGCAGGGGATCCTAAGCCACACTTTTCAGCTAGAGACTGGTAGCAGTGAGAGTGGTGGTGGAGAAGCTATTGGGACTAGCTGAATGGGCCCTGAAGCTGCTACTGTGGTGGAAGGGGAAGTCAGCATCTAGACCGGCAGTCAAGGGAGACCATATACCCCTGACCCTGTGATTCCCATTCCACCCAGCATATTGAAGAAGTGTCACCCGTGTGCCTCGTTCATCTGAAAAGATGGCAAGGGGGACAGTTGTGTACGCTCTGTCACATTTATCATCACCAACATGACCCACTCCCATTCATCAACAACAAGAGACTGGTGGTGGTGCTGATGAGAGTGAGGGTGATGGTGGAGCAGCAGGTATGGAAGAGAGAATGATATCCCTTTGAGCTGAAAGTAAAACGGATGGGAGACAGAGATGCAAATAGGGATGGGCATCACCACCATCACCACCAACAATGACATTGCAGAATTTTCTGCTACTGAATCACCATGGCCAGATGTCATGATAAGCAGGCTAGTGTGCAACAGAATGCCATAACCACCATGGGACTGGTTTCCTCCAGTAGTGATTTGGGACTAGGACAGGTTCCACTTAACCACTAATAATCCAGGTCCTAGTTCTAGTGCTGATTTTGAGGTAGCTGTAGCATCGTCTGCCCCAGTCAGTGAAGGGGATTGTGGAGAAGAAGAAGAAGGAGGCCATTCTTCTCCACCTGTCCCCTCCCTGAAATCATGGGTGTGGGAATATTGTTCTCCTGGAGCAGGCACAGAGTAGTCATCAGTGACCACAACGTTTATGTTAAGCAATAAGTATGTGAAAACCAAAGCGCCAAAAAGAATGGGAGCTGTTGTCACTGTACCCACTGTCCTTCCCCAAGGACACACAGAAAGTTGGCAAAAAACCCAAGAGGAAGAGTAGAGAAGCCCAGCCAGAACCTGGAAATTTGAAAGCAAGCATAAAGTCTGCTTTGTCATCAGCTTCTTGTGCGCAGGAAGACATACCAACTGCCCCCACCCTGGTACCCTCAGGATCCCCTACCTCCTCATCCGGCATCCCAACTTTGCCAGCATTACCTCCCTCACTAGCTGATAGCAATTCTGTAGCTACGAGGATCTGGCAATAATTCGTGTCTACCCCTTCTATATTGCGTGGTGCACTGACCACACATAGCAATGTGGTGAGGAGCAATAGGATGTTCTGCACAATATGTTAAGCAAGCTGATGGCAGGGATGATTCATCTTTTTTTTTTTTATAGAAATGTTTTTATTGACAGACAGGTTGACGTTACAAATCAAAGTAGGTGATACAACATCTCAAGATACAGCAGCGTTATTGTATATGATAGCATTATTTGTAAAGAGTTGAAAAACATGCCATGTATTTCATGTCAGCCTATCTGCTTGTTTTATGTTATTGCTAAACTAACTAACAGAGATAAAATCCCCCAAACCTTACCTCCCAAAGAACTCCCATACCCCACCTACCAAGGCACTCTCCCCTCCCCGGCCCCCCATCATCATGCCCCAATGTTTCATATAGGTCATACAGAGATCACTCTCCAGATAAAGGGATGCATTACATACTATTCAATTGATATATAGTAATATGGATATCAACCATATTTCTCCAGCCACTTCCCCCAAATTAGCATAAATTTATGAGCAAATCCCCTATATACATGAATAAATATGTAATGTGGAGTGTTTTTAGTTACTAAATTAAGCCAAGAGCTGTAAGTTGGTGCCCTGGTTGAAATCCAGCACATTGCCACCACCTTTCTTGCCATAATGAGAAGTTTCTTAAGAATCACTTTATCATAGGTCCGAGCAACACCATCAGGGACAAGCGAAAGGATACACAGCCCTGGGGACAAAGGTATTTCTTTCCTGATCACTTGATTTATAGTGTATAGCACTTGTCTCCCAGAACCATTGGACTATAGGACATTCCCAGATTAGATAAAAAAAATACCATCAACTCCCGAACAGTGGGGGTAGTCCGATGGCTCCAGTCTTCCCATTTTAAACAGCCTACGTGGGATGTAATATGCGCTATTCAAAATTTTTAACTGAATTAGCTGATGGCAAGTATTGGTTGCCAGCAGCTTGGGTCCAAATATTGCACTTTCCCATTCCCAGTCCTTGATGCCACCCAAATCTATGTCCCACGCCCTTCTTCTTAGGTAATTTTTTTCAGCCAGTAGTAGCTGCAGTGGAAATGGGGAAAGACATACACTCTCACTTCCCCACTGTGCCTGTAAAGCATGCTGAAGGCACAGGTAGGAATAAAATAAATTATTGGGAAAATTACATTCTAAGTATAACTGAGCAAATTATTTAAGTATGTTAGCCTGGTACAAATGGCCCAATGTTTTTATCCCATGAGTAGACCATCTATGACCAAATTCCAATGTAGACAGTTGCTCCAGACCAGCCGGACCCCATAGCGGGGTACTGCAGCATGCTTAGCTATTGCCTGAGTTTTCTAACATATAAAGTTCAGTAAGGTATATAATGGGATAGGGCATTTACTAACCCTTGGGCCCACTGCCAACAGTAGTCAGGTAGCAGTAGTGCTTGATCTATGTGAACTAATTGGTGCGTTGACTGGGGATCTAATTAAGTCATTGCAAATTGTCCCTGTGCAGCCAAATAATAGTGGTATAGATTGGGGAGAGCTATACCCCCACTTCTAGTTTGTTGCATATGTGTAGCCATTTTTAGTCTAAGGCTTCCTCCACCCCATAAGAATCCCAGTGGAATAGTATTTATCTTTTTTAAAATATATCTTAGGAATATTGATAGGGGTATTTTAAAAAATGTATTGGAATCTGGGTAGGAATATTGTCTTTAATCAATTGGATCTGCCTACCACGTTCAGAGATAGTGTTTGCCAAGTAGTTACCTTATCTCGAAACTGGTCTATGATGGGTATTAAGTTGTGTTCAATGTATCACCTGGGATCAACCATCACCAGTATACCCAGGTAATCATATTCCGTCACACATTTTAGTGGGGTATCAACAATCCTCATGTCCTGTGGTAGGTTGTCTATAAGCATAAGGGATGACTTGGTCCAGTTGATTCTTAACCCAGAAAAAGTCTCCAAAATTATCTACAGTTTTTAGAACAGATCGTAAAGAATTATTTGCACTACCTAAAAAGAAGAGCACATCATCTGCGTATAATGCAATTTTTTCTTCTCTACCCCCAAGACACAGACCCTATCATGGTGCCCGTGATCTTCCTCTGTCACTCTTTGCTGTGGTGCACTCCCATTGGCTGAGCTTGTTTGACCCACCCAGTATGGCCTTTTTATACCTGGCCATTGGCACCTGTCGGGTGCCCTTTCGTGGTGTTCCTGAGCCATTGTTGCTGTGTAGCTGTGTTCCAGTGTTCCTGCTTCCTGTGTACTGACTTGGCCTGTCTGACTTTGCTCCTTGGTTCCCGTCCATGATCTGACCCAGCCTGGCTGACGTTCCTGCTCCGTGACCTGACCCGGTTTTTTGCTGACCCTGCCTGTGTTCCTACTGTGTGCTGTTCCAGCGTCGCCTGGGCGACATTCTGACTTCCGCTGTGCTTGTGGCAGGGCTGACTGTGTCATTGCCTCCTGTGTACTGGGCCTTTCCGTTTACTCTAGCTGAGCCTGCTGCCTCCGTTACTCTGGGCCTCCGTTTATTCTTACAGAGCACTGTGCCTTCCGTTATCACTTGCAGAGCCATGCCTCCATTCACTGAGCCTCCATTAACACTTGCAGAGCAGCTGTCTCCGTTCACTGAGCCTCCGTTAACACTTGCAGAGCTGTTATCCTGAGCCTTCCTCTACACTTGCCGTGCCTTGGGTCTCCATATAGCGCCCGTGAGGGTGTCATTGGCTTTATCCAGCTAAGTACTTGCAGTGTAGTAGGTCTCCGTTACAGCGCCAGTGGGGGTGCCATTGGCTCCAATCAGCTAAGCTCTTGCAGTGTAATTTGTCTCCGTTACAATTCCCATGGGGGCTATTGGCTCTATTACCCTCAGCTCTTGCAGTGTAATTAGTCTCCGTTACAATGCCTGAGGGGGCTATTGGCTCTATTATCCTCAGCTCTCACAGTGTCCTTGGTCTCCGTTAACACACCTAGTGGGTGCCATTGGCTCTATACAGCTAAGCTCTTGCAGTGTAATTGGTCTCCGTTACAACGCGCTTGGGGGCTAGTGGCTCTATAATCCTCAGCTCTTGCAGTGCACTTGCTCTCCATTCGTGCACCGGCTGGGGTGCTAGTGGCTTTAGCTCATTAGCTCTTGCAGAGTATTTTGGCCTCAGTTTCCTGCTCAGAATAAGCAGTTGTCTCTGTCCTGTTCTACTACTGGTGTTTTCTCATCTAGCACCACTTACCGCTCCTTCACCATCTATTGGGCGTGTCAAACACACCACAACAGAGACTGATTGATTTCTATGTACTTTAACCATTGAGTACCCGTTATGTTAACTTATGCCTGTCCTGTGACAGTATATATTTATTTCTCTGTATACTGGGACTGAGAGGGCATCTGTACTTTACTGTTCATTTCAGTTATTCTGTGTTGCCTACAGAGGGCAGTCTTTCTTGTCTTTTAAATAAACTGTGTTTTATTCTAACCTGCTGGTCTGAGTGTCCTACAAAACCGTTACAGACCCTTATCATCTTCGCCGCCAAGGGCTCAATTGCCAAGGCAAAAAAGCCCGGCGAGAGGGAACACCCCTGTCTCATTCCCCTAGCCAGTGGGAAGTCCTCCGAGGTCAGCCCCCCAGCCCCCACCCTGGCCCTAGGTGTATTACACAGTGTCTGCACCCACCGGACAAAGACAGGACCGAAGCCAAAACACTCCAACACCCTCAAAAGATATCTCCACTAAATTGAATCAAATGCCTTTGAGGCATCTAGAGAGACAAGGGCTCTATGAATATGTATATGTATAGCCGTCTTAAATTATGAGATGTGGATTTACCTGGTTTAAATCCCTCTTGATCTGGGTGAACTATGGTCATAATAACAGAATTAAGTCGTTTGGCCAGGATCTTTGCCAAAATTTTTGCAGCAGTAGTCAATAAAGATATTGGGGTGGTATGAGTCACAATATTCAGGGTCTTTATCAGGCTTGGGTAATACAATAATAGAAGCAACCCTGAGAGACTCAGGAAGACATCCACTATCCAGGGCTGCACAATAAGTATTTAACAGATGTGGAGTCAAAATGTCAGGATATCGCTGGTACCACTCTGCTGGCAAGCCATCACTTCCCTGAGGTTTTCTGGATGGTAAGTCTTTAATCGCCTCAACTACCTCACACAACAGGATCGGGGCATCCAACATGGATCTATGGTCTTTTGGTCACACCATGGTTGGGAGGTCACACTGGGCCAAATAAGCTGCTATTTGAGGGTCCTCCTTATCTATTTTACTATCATATAGACTTCTATAAAAATGTGCAAACTGTTCATTAATACCGTCAGGATGAGTGATCAAAGAGCCGTTCCCAGATGTCTGGGCAGTTACGTCAGGGAGACCTGTATTACTCCTCACTAAATACGCAAATAGCTTGCCTGCCTTGTCCCCATTCTCAAATAAGATGTGTTGTTGTAGAACAATTGTTTGGAGTTAATATCTGACATTTTAATCGACAGTTTCGATGTACTGAAATGAAAGGCTTCATAAGAGGTTGGATCTCCCTTATGTACTATTGTTCAGAATATTTTACCTCCTCCTCTAACGCCCTAATTTCTTGTTCTTTCTCTTTTTTGAATTTTGCTATATGGGATGTCAGGGAGCCCCTGGCCACAGCCTTCATTGCATCCCAGACCATCTCCTGTGGGGCAGAATCAGTGTTTAAATCAAAGAAGGTAGGCAAATCATCTCCATGTCTCTGATCTATATGTTCCACTGACAACCAAAAAAAATTTAGCTTCCACTCCCGGGGCACCCCCAAAGTACAGGGTAAGAACCAAATGTGCATGGTCTGAGGCCAACCTAGGGAGGAAATCACATGGCCTCGTAACACTCCAAACAGTGTTGGAAACAAAAGCAAAGTCAATATGAGATAGTGATTTATGGGTGGAGGAGTGGCATGAAAATCCCCTCTCTGTTGGGTGCATTAACCTCCATGAGTCTTGAAGGCCCATATCCCCCAACAGGCTTCTAAATATGTGAGTATTCGCCCTACTCTCCCCTGAGCCACCCCCAATTCTATCCAGTGCATTGTCAATGTCCATATTGAAGTCACCCATACAAACAACCAGGTGATCCGGTCTGTCAGTAATATACCTCAAGGCATCTTTAAGAACAGATGGCTCAAAAGGTGGCGGAATATAGATGCCGATTAGAACAAACGGGGCCCCATGCATTTTGCAAGTTAAAAAAACAAACCTGCCCTTGTGGTCTGTTTTCAGATCCCCAAATTCAAACTTTAATCTCTTGTGTAACAGCAAGGCGACACCCCTAGCATATGTGTTGTATGTAGAGTGATAATGTGTTTCCACCCATTGTCATTTGATAGATAGGATTCTGCTCTCTGCCAGGTGTGTTTCTTGGAGCATAATCCCATCTGGAGAATGTTTCTCAACATAGTTAAGTATCAAAGACCTTTTAGCAGAGTCATTCAGACCCCTAACATTCCATGTCAGGAATTTACATGCAGTAGTCGACATGGTAATTGCAGAATATATATATCATAAGACAATCATCTGAAAGTGCACAGGATGTACACCACCCACCGGAGGAGAGAGTACCCAGCAGAAACCCAAACTCCCTCACCACCCAAAACCTAAAGATACCCAGCTCCTACAATCACCCCCTGTCATCACCCCCACCTTCTAAAAAACAACCCCCCCACCCTTCTCCCATCCCCCCCCACCTGATGAGGACCTTAACCCAAAGCAGATAGGCCATCGACCGTTCCCAATGTGCCCACATCCCCCCTCCCCACGCCCAACAACAGAACACATACACAGACATAATGTTTGCATTAAACATGCCAAACATATAAGAACAGATTGTCCCAATTATTTAATCACCTGAGCAAAGTTCAATGCAGATGAAGAAAATGCAGAAGCTGTCTCATCCCACCAGCCCCCCAAGACCCAGGGCCATCCGTCCCAACCCGCTCAACACCAGCATTACAGCATACTATCAAGCACCTCCCCATGTCACCCACACCTCAGTATTCAGAGTCTACACCATCACTCTGCCACACAGCTGCACCCCGCTCGGGACAGTATATCCATTGATGAAAGAGAGAGATAGCGAGAGAGAAAAGAAAGGAGGGGAGCGAGAAGAGAGAAAAGGGATAAAGGGGGGAATGGAAGGGAGAGAGGGGGTTTCTGGGAAAAAGAGGGTAAAAATACATTGCAATCTCAACTATAGTATTGACAGCATGACAAAGTGAGATAATACATTTCTGGGCTATCATTAAAGGGTCAAAGAGCAGAGGCAAAACATCCACACTCGACCACGAGGTTACAAGTAACAACCCAGATATCATAATATATGACCTGAAATAGCACATGTAATTCACTCCTAATAGCCATCAAAGGAAATAGCCTTCCCAGCGCTAAGTAGAACCCTGCTCCCCATAATACACAGGCCAATACATATCAAATCATTCTACCCAATCCCCCCACTGTATATGTTCACTCTATGGAAGGGGAGTAGTATTAGGTAATAAACAAAGAAGTAAAAAAGAAAGGGCATCTCATAATCAAATACAGTGTATCAAACTTTACAACATACACATCAGAGATAATGCCCCTAGAGATAAGAGCTAAGCGTCTGCAACACACCTTGGCACCATCCGGGCAAATCCAAAGGTATATATAAGCATATTACATACCCACTCTTTTACTCAGCCGAGACATGTAAGTGGTCAAATAACCCATTGCTCACAGGGGATGTCCCACATTTTACCTGTTACAATAATAGATATCTTAGTAAAAGCTCAGTGTATCACCATGGTGCCCAAACAGAAGCCACTTCACTCCGCCCCCCCAGAAACATACATCTAAGTTATACAAAGGGGACAGTGGGAAAGAGGAGGATGGAGAGGGGAAAAACAGAAAACAGTATTGTATTTCACGCATAAGTACAGTAGATCACAAAAAAAAAAAATGTAAAATGGACAGCAGTGGATAAAGGATATAGTCCACAGAATGATGATATAATGTGGTTTCAGAGTAGACTCAGATCGCCAATTACAGACAGGAACCTGACAGTTTGTGCATTCAGAGTCACATCAGACATTGAGCCATGTTAAAACTCATTGGAGCGAACCCATGTCCCACAATTTGTCTGTAACACTGCCAAATTACTATCTGAGGACAAGAGCACACCAGTTTGTATGAAAAATGTCATGGTGTAAACTGCAGTTGCGGCAAGGGCAGGAGTTCAACTCCTTGGAATCATTCCAGAGCAACGATGACAGTCAAGCAGTGCAATTGGGCACATAGAAGCCACACGTCAGCATGGCAAGGGATACACCTGAGACTCCATGGAATCTATGGAAACACAGTAGACAAGTGAGTCCTCCACATCCCCCCATCCGCGGAGATAAAACTATTCAAATATCACTGTGTTTCTAACCAGGTGCCTTGGTTGTGAAAAAGTGAGTGGTACCTCCGCGTACCACACGTAACCTCGCCGGAAACAGCATAGCATATGGTAAATTCCGGTCTCTTAGTCGACACTTAACATCCAGAAATTGTTTTCTTTGGCATTGCACATCCTGAGAGAAGTCAGGGTAGATACTAATTATATGGTTTTAGTAGACAATGTTTCCCTTTATCCGAGCCAATCGCAGAATAGTATCCCTATCTCTGTAGAATCTTATCAATTAGAGGTCTAGGACCTGCTCCTGGTGGTGGCAGGACCGCAGGCACCTTATGACCCTTTCAACAACAAAGGATTGTGAGAGACCTTCTGATCCCAAATTTGTTTTTATCCATGTTTCTAAGAGTTCTTCCAGTTTCTCTGCTGCCTCAGGGAGACACAAAAGACGTATGTTGCATCATACAGACCTGTTTTCCAGGTCATCAGTTTTACGTTGTAAAGTATGCAGCTGTTGTCTGAGAGAGTTGATATCATCTGTAACCTGCGACATAGAATCCTCCACTGCAGATATTCTTCGCTGCGTATCTAAGACCTGTTCGCTCATGGCCTGTTGGTCTGCTCTGAGCAGGTTCAATTCATTTTGAACTGTATCTATCTTAACAGTGAGGATGTTCTGACAATTAGTAATTGCTGCCATAAGTTCGGTAATAGTAGTGTCATCAGTCTCTGAGGAGTGTGCTGGAGAAGTTGGTGCCGATGTCACCAGCTAATCCATTATTGCTTCCATCTCATCTTCTGCAATTTGACACCTTACATATTTGCTCAGCCTGGATTTATATTCAGCAGACTTCTTGCCCATATTAAAAGGTGTCTCACAGTACAGCAATATATGATTTAGGGTGGAATCAAGAGGCTCACATTAGGAATGACACTAGTACACGCATACAAGCATGACAAATCTAAAATAGTAGATCACATCAGAGTTGACATATTGGTAGCATATTGTATATCTGAACATTGAAATTTCACACACCATCACCACTCGTAATGTCATTGACCCATTGCCTCAGGAAGGTCAGATGGGAATGGCTGGTCTTAGTCACCTAATGGGAGGGAAGGGGAGACTAGGGAACTCAAAACAATAAACAGGACGGACCTCTAATATGAGGGGCCAAGGGGGGAAAAAATGAGCGCAATGGGGGGGCGCTCAGTCAGCGGTACCACCAAGTAGTCACTGCCACTATAGCTTCACCACACAAACATAAGGGCCTAGGGCTGAAGCACAGCCCTCCTCTCACACGGCAAGCAGTCCACCAACATCTGAGCAAGAGATAGAACCCCCGACTACACTGTCATGTCTGCTTTTGGTCTACCAGTAAATAGTCAGGTAGTCCTATATTTCTTTTTCAGGCCATTAGGTCTTAAGTCAAGGGGTGAAGGAGGGTGACCTCACAATGTGACAGAGGTATGAGGCAGCATACAAAATGTGAGAGGCTTCTGGGCCTCGTCAGGCCCAGCTGGATTCCCTAGGCACTGAGAGCAAGGGGTCCACATCTGGATTACCCTTCACTCTTAGGGAAACACCGTAAGAGTATTCAAAATCTGCATACAAAATGTGAGAGGCTTCTGAGGATGAACAACAGCACAATGGCCTGTCCTACGGCTAGTCACCATTCATTGTGCTGTTGTTCGTCCTCAGAAGCCTCTCATATTTTGTATGTCTGTTTTGAATGTTCTTAGGGTGTCTCCTTAAGAGTGAAGGCTAATTCAGACGTGCACCCCTTGCCTAGGGAATTCATATACATCCTCCTGACAAGGCCAAATAACACTGAAACATGCATCGGAGGTCAGCTGGTAGTCCTGTGCAGGGTGGACTTGCCCATCATTTTGGAACTGGAACACTAAAATGTGATGCTTCTGAGTGGTGACTAACCATAGAACAGACCATTGTGCTGTTGTTTGTCCTCAGAAGCCTCTCACATTTTGTGTGCCAGAGGTACGAGTCTGCCAACTTCTCAAAGTTATCAGGGGAGCCCCTCCACACAGTGTCAATATGTTAGGGTAAAGGTCCTCTTCAACACAGTCCTCTCACCACTGGCCGGCGGAGTAATTAATCTAGACCAGGGTTGTGAGGCCCAGTATCATGGTGCCCGTGATTCAGGTCTGTGGCTTTACCTGTCAGTTTCCTTGTGTGTGCTAGGTGGCAGCATTAGGGGTCAGTGACTTTCTGTTTACTCGCGCATCATTCTGTGCGCTCGCTATTATTATAGCTTGTACTTGATTGACCCTAGCTTGACCCTGCCTCTCCGGTAGGCCTTATATGCTGCTTCCTGTCCTAGCCTCAGTGCCCTTTTGTGATGTACCTGAGTGCTTCTAGCCTTATGTTGTGATTAGTTTCTGGCTGCTGATTCCGATTTGTGTATGATCCTTAGCTTCGTCTGACTAACCGATTATTGCCTGAACCTCTTGCCTGGACTTGCCTGACTATTCGCTCCGTGATTGATTCCTGGCTACATCCAACTACCCACGCAGTGTATGACCCTTGGCTGGGCTGACTACCAGCTCTGTGCTAAGTAATTTGACTTTGTCTGACTACCCGATCTGTGTATGACCTTGGCTCTGTCTGTCTTCACTGGCTATCCCTAGCATCTGGCTCCCTCCGTGCAGGTTCCCAGTCCTGGTCCTTGGTCAGGGTAGGTTCAGTCCATAGTCCAGCAGTCAAATAGAAAAGGATAGGGAGAAAGCGCACCAGAGATCTAAGTGTAGTTTTTGTTAGATGTTCTGAAAGCAAGTACAAATAAATTCCTGTAGTGTACGTGAGCAAGTGCTCATCAATATATGTTTAATAAAAGTTACATACTTTATTGTAGCAGCATAAATAGTTACATAAAAAAGATATAGAAAATATTGTATATCTCTAAAATCAATATACAGGTTTAAAAATAAAATAGTAGTTAACTACGAATGTAAGATAAAATAGGAGAGTTCTTGCACCAATACTAAATATAAACAATGTAGCTAAATATAAAATGTGGTATGGTGGCAATCTGAAGTAGAATTTATGCTGCAATGTGTACTTAGAGACTGTATAGTTAAATATAGGACATAATGTTATTGGGAGGCGTCAGAATACCCGCTGATGCATAGAAGTTTGTATCAGAATGAATTGATAGACACGTGGACGTATAGTTAGAGGATGAATGCCATTGCATACAATAACCAAAAGATACACCCGAATGTACGAGCTGCTTACCGGATGTATTCTTGCTCTGTTTCAGTATGTTGTTTTCCTTCAAAAACTACACTTAGATCTCTGGTGCGCTGTCTCCCTATCCTTTTCTATTTTGCATGCTACTGCTCGAGCGGACTCCGGGCTTCAGACGGCAGCACAGAGACTTCTACAATTGAAATAACATTCAATATCACCATCCTCCATCTCCATCATTTTCATCATTCATCAATCACCTCCATCATTTTCATCATTCATCATTTTTTCATCTTACTTGATCATACAACCATAGACTATATATATTATATTTCATCCATTCCGAATAATAGACTGTGGACCGAATAGGAAACATTATAATACATATACTCTGATATATGCTTTGGAATTTTGCAAGTGTATAATATCTATCTAAGATTTTGTTTTTAGTACTACTGTCATCTAGTCAAAGTGACAAGTGTACAATTACTATTTATAGGTGATTGATTTCATTCATTCACATACATAATTTACAGAGGTTTTAATAAAGAAAAAAAGTACATCAGAGATACAGATCCAGTACACGTAAATAGTCACTTTAAAAGTACAACACATAAATTCCTAGCATATATACAGATCCCTAACACAACAACCTAACTTCCCAGGTGAGCACCAGCAATACACATATTTTAAGAAAACCCCATTGTCCAGCAGTGCCTGGTACTACTGTTGCTCGGGGATCCTAGCGTTGTGTGAACCTAGCATTCTAGGATATTGTGCCTCCAGTATTCTGAACCTCAGTACTGTGTCACTTACCACTGCACGTTATCTCTAGTGATTCTGCTGACCTTACTGGTTCACTTCATGTCTGTTCACAGAGTCTGGCCAAGTTCAGTGTCTGCTCCTGGTAGTGGACTGCAGCACTGTCCTCACGCCTGACCCCGGGGAGTTTGGGGAAGTGCCTATTACCTTTCTCCTGTATTTGCTCTTAATAAAGTGGTGTTGATTTTACTTGTACCTGCCAGAGTCATTATTTCTCTAAGTCTCCCGTGACAGTACGAAAGGGCCCTGACATCTTAAGGTACAGGTAACCCACAGGTCATTAGTATTCTTACCAGAATGTAAGTACAAGATCAAAGGATTGATCAGCTTTCCTTGGCAGATAGTTCCGAAGGCTGTCTGGATCTGCTCCACTCCCTCAACGATATGATGGGGAACCTACACTCTGTCATGGGTTCATTAACCAGTTGGGCATATTTCTGGAACTAGTACCAAATGCGTTTCCCAGTGATTGAAGCAAGGTTGGCTTCATGATCTCCCTCCTATCCGGTAAAGCATTGGCATGGGCCAATCCATTATGGGAGACAGGGAGACCCATAATCTCGAATTTCAAGGAATTTGTGTCTGCTTTGCATAGGGTTTTTGATGTTCCAGCCCAGGCAATATCGGCGGCAAAACAAGTTATGAATATCCGCCAGGGTGCACGCACTGTAGCCGTGTACTTTGGCTGTGGATGTGAGCTGGAACAATGAGGCTCTGGTAGCCGCATTTTCACTAGGGCTCCGATTTTGTCGCATCCCAACCCCTCCCTACCCTTTACTCTGGAGGTGGATGCATCCGAATCAGAAGTGGGAGTCCTCATGTCCCAGTGATCAGGGCCTGGTAAAACCCTTCTTACCTGTGGGTTGCTTTTTAAAAAAATTACCTCATGCCCAAAGCCTGAATGATATTGGTGATCACGAGCTCCTGGCTCAGAGATTGGCATCACCTTCTTGAGGGGACGAGTTCCCCAATCCTGATTTTAACAGATCATAAGAATGTGACATATCTTTCTGAGGCCAGATGGGCATTATTTCTCTCCAAATTCAATTTTGTGGTCTATCTTTCTAGCTCTAAGAATGTCAGAGCAGATGCCCTGTACAGGCAGTTCGGGCCTGAACCTGTGGCTGAGAATACACCAGTTCCTATCATTCCATCCGATCATATTCTAGCCACTATACGTACTAGCATCACGTCTCCTCTGGGAGAGGAGATTTTGGCCTCCCAAGCTGCTGCTTCTGCTGACAAACCCAGTGGTAAATGTTTCATACCCTAGCCCCTTCGTACCAGACTGCTGGAGACTTATCACGCCTCGAAGGATGCTGGACATATTGGCCGTGACCAATTGACTTGGTCAGCCTCCCAGCTATTTTGGTGGCCCAGTCTTAGGGCAGACTGCTTGGCCTTAGTGGCAGCATGCTCCATATGTGCTCGTGCTAAGACCCTAAGACACCTTTCGGTGGGTCTACTCCAAACAGTTCCTAATGGCTAGCATCCCTGGTCTCACGTATCTATCGATTTTATGGTTGACCTGCCTGCATCCAAAGGTTACATGGTCATCCTGATGATTGTTGACCGATTTTCGAAAATGGCGCACTTTGTCCCTCTTCAGGGACTCCCTTCCTCCAGGGAATTAGCTGAGGTATTTGCTAGAGAGGTGTTGCGACTCCACGGAGTGCCCAAAGTGTTGGTTTATGATTGAGGGACTCAATATGTGTCCTGGTTTTGGAGGTCATTCTGTAATCAGATGGGTATCCAACTCTCGTTCTCCTCTGCCTACCACCCCCAGTCCAACGGTGCTGCCGAGAGAGCCAACCAAGGGTTGGAACAGTTTTTGTGTTGCTTCATCTCTGCTCATCACAATAATTGGGCGACCTTGTTACCATCGGCTGAGTTTGCCAGGAACTGTGCAGTGAACTCTTCCTCGCAGAGTTCTCAGTTTCTGATCAACTATGGGTTCCTGCTTCCTGACTACTTTCAGACACAAGACATTCTGGCTCTGGATGAGCACCTTAGGCAATTCCGCTGCACTTGGGTATGGGTCCAGAGAGCCCTACAAAGGTCCACGCAGCACTATCAGAAACATGCATACTGTAGGAGACTTCCAGCTCCTGTTTTTCAAGTTGGGGACAGGGTATGGTTATCCTCCCGTAATATGAACCTCCAAGTACCTTGTAAAAATTTGGCCTCTCACTTTGTAGGTCCATACCGGGTGTATCGTAGAGTGAACCCTGTCAGATTATGTTCTGGACCTTCCTGATGGAATGTGCATTCACAATGTGTTTCATGCATTGATCTGCAACCGCTACACTTTGGCACCGGTGGTGCCAGGGCCTGTGCAGGTGGAGGACCATGATGAGTATGAGATACAGAGCATTCTGCATTCTTGCAGCGTCAGCGGTCACCTCCAATATTTGGTACACTGGAAAAGTTATGGTCCTGAGGAATGCTACTGATTGACTAGTGCCAATATCCATGCTCCTGCACTGCATCGTAAGTGCCACTCTCGATTTTCAGATAAACCTAGTTCTCTTCTGTGGGGTAGAGGTCATTGAAGGAGAACACTATCATGGTGCTCGTGATTCAGGTCTATGGCTTTACCTGTCCGGGTGTGTGCTCGGCAGCAGCTTTACGGGTCAGTGACTTCCTGGTTACTCACGCGTCATTCTGTGTGCTCGCTATTATTATAGCTTGTACTTGATTGACCTAGCTTGACCCCACCTCTCCGGTAGGCCTTATATGTTGCTTCCTATGCTAGCCTCAGTGCACTTTTTTGTGGTGTACCTGAGCGATTCTAGTCTTCGTTGTGATCTGTTTCTGGCTGCTGATTCCGATTTGTGTATGACCCTTGGCTCCCTCTGAATACCCGATTTGTGGCTGAACCTCTGCCCTTGCCTGACTATTCGCTCCATGCTTGATTCCTGGCTACGTCCGTTTACCCACTCTGTGTATGACCTTTGGCTTGGCTGACTACCCGCTCCGTGCTAAGTACTGTGGCTTGTCTGACTAGCCACTCCATGCTAAGTACTTTGCTTTGTCTGACTACCCAATCTGTGTATGACCTTGGCTCTGTCTGTCTTCACTGGCTATCCCTAGGGTCTGGCTCTCTGTGTGCAGGTTCCCAGTCCTTCCTTGGTCAGGGTAGGTTCAGTCCATAGTCAAGCAGCGCCTTGACCTACTGTTGCTCATGGACCCTAGTGCTCTAGGGTGTGTGGTAGTTCCGGTGACCCTTGCATTCTAGGGTGTGTATCTGTGACCTTAGCGTTCTAGAGTATTGGGCCTCCAGTATTCTGCACCTCAGTACTGTGTCGCTTACCGCTGCACGCTATCTCTAGTGGTTCTGTATTTGATCTTAATAAAGTGGTGTTGATTTTACTTGTACCTGTCAGAGTCATTATTTTTGTAAGTCTCCCGTGACACCCAGGCTGCCACAGCCGCAGAAGGCCAATCCCTGCATCGATTTCAACAAAGCTGGACTCCAAAGGCAACGGATCTCAAGCAGGGATATATTCTGGCCCAGGGAATGTAGTTTGTAGGCAAAAGGCCCCAGATGTTTACAGATTTCTTTTTAAAGTTGCAGACCAGCTTTCAACCACATCGATTCAGAATGGCTTCAAAGCCACGCCCCACAGGATTAATCTTTTTACAACGTTTTTTGTTGTCAAGTGTCCTTAGAGGAGTGGACAAAGGCCATAGTGACAGCAGTATTTGATTTCTAGGGGGATGGTTTAACATTGCCCATCAAGGTGTTTTGTTGCAGTTGTGTCAGATGTTTCATATGTGAGCAGATTTGTCAATTGTTCCCAGTCTTTCCTCTATTTCAAAATGTTTAGTTACACACACACTCTGTACATTGCAGTTGCTGATGAAAGCCACGGTTCCTTCCTGCTCTCAAGGCAAAAATAGCATTCCAATATTTTTGAGGAGGAGAAGAAGAATTGTCAATCTTCATTTCAGTAGATGCACCTGAATTGGTGGAGGCTTGTTATTGTGCTTCTGCTGCATCAGCAGCACTGGAACTAGGTGCAATTGGAAGCATCATCATACCATTGCTTGTCTCATATCCCAGTCCCTTGGAACAGTCTAATCCTCTTGCTGCTTAGACAAACCAGCATCAGCAATTACAGCAGTAACAAATGACAACATGTTACCAATGGCATTTGTCAACATCTAAAATACCATCATGCACTGCTGGCACTAGGACAGTAGTGCATTATGTTTTTTTGTCTCAGCACTTCTTTTTGACAAGCCTGAAGCCAGTTTTTATCAAGGTTTGTGTTTGTCAATGGCAAGCTAAGTCACAATTTTTCTCATGGCTTGTGTTTAATAAGCCTAAGTCCTGCTAAACAGTGTAAATAGTGGTTGTGTTTAGCTATCCTAAGTCCTGCAAAATAATTTTTATCAGGGAACCTTGCACCACATAAATATTTTTTCAGGATTTTTTCCTCTCTGTAAGCCTGCTGCTATGCCATTGCTGACTAACCATTTTTATTTGTCTCCTTTCCAAGAACTCCAAAGGTGTGGATTAACAGTTCATGACAGAAGAACCCTGTAACTTGACTGCTTTAGCAACATGACTAGAGGAGGTGGTGGAGGCAGAGGCAGCAGCATGTGTAGGAAGTCTATGACTCTTGCCATCTCCTACAGAAATCTCAGAGTTCTACTCTTCTGCAACAGGAGCCATAGGTGTTATATCAAATTAACAAACTACTGGCACTCTCTCTGACACATCAATAACATCACTACTTCTTTTTATTTGCCCCTGGGACCAAGGACTTTTTTGAGTCCTTCTGATGCTGCTGTTGTGCTTCAGGTGGGATATAATTGAGGAGGAGTCTAGGTGTGAGCCTGCTTTCCCCCTGCTCATATGATCTTTACACAGACGACAACAACATGTTTAGCTTCTGTATCCTAAGGGAAGTATCTACATACTGTGGACTTCATAGACTGTGGAGTTCGTGAGGGGCTGCTATTACTATCGGGGCTAGATATTGCTGCATTTGCACTACTACTACTGGGTGTCCAACAGCAGCAGAGGAACTCATTACAGCTGTGGTTAAGAATGTTGATAACCTTTGTTGTTGTTGTTGCTGCTGGTTACTCAATACTAGAAGTGAATATGGCTAGATGTTGATGCAATTCTACTACTATTACTAGGTGTCAAATGTGCTACACTTCCAGCAGTTGCAGAGGCACTCATCACAGCTTGAGCATGTTAATTACCTGTCTTGTTGATGCTACTGGTTACTCAATGCTAGTAGTGTGTGCTTCAGTGAGACTTGGACTTGGAAGCAGTGATGATGCTGATGCTGACTGACAGGATGACTGTATTTCTGAACATCTTTGCTTGTTGAGGCTCAGATCTTCCAATTGTTTTCTCAAACAGTTTATTGACAGACACAGTGCTCCTTTTCAGTGATGGAATATTGAGCTTTTGCCTTTCAACTAACTTTCTAGCCATTTCATCACCTCTCTCACTCTCACCTTCATGTGTATCTGAAGGGATATATTCTAGATCTATATCATCATCACCATCATCAGTCATCATTAGGTTATACTCAGCATTGCCCAGCACTTCTTGCCCTCTACCTTTATATTCCTCTAGGTTTTTAAAGATTTCAAACAGTTTATTTTTACTTTTACTTTCACAAGATTTGCTACAATTTTCACATGATGTCTTTTTGAGTTTGTTTTTCTTACTGTCAAATGCAGCAGTTTGTTGAGCTAATACTCCTAATTTCATATCCCAACACTAGAATGTGACTTGTTTTCATCTTCAGAGTTCTTAATGTTTTTTTTTTATAGTACTGGCGCTTGTCAGGAGAAGAGGGATCACCATCATTTATTGCACACTGTGCAGCAACTTACTCCTTTCCCAATGGTTGGCAGGGAATGATGTAAGTTGTAGTCTGGCAGCAGCTGGAGGAACTCATATTACCAACCACTGCACACTGAACCACAAATATGGAGAACCTTGCCTTGTCCCACTGCACTTGTAACCATAGAACCACATATACTAAACCCCAGCTTTGTCCCACAGTAGTCACACAGGACTACACATTATGACCCCCACCCCAGCCTTTTCCCATTGCACTGGTTGCATAGAACCTCTCCCGTAATTTGATAATTTGAGCATCCTAGATGAGCATCTCAGAGCATTACATGGTTTATTCTTAGGATATACAGTAGGTTTGATCCTACACCACTTGTCATTATGCTATACTTCAACACAAAATAATACAACAACTTCATTCTAGGCTGAAAGAATATATGTTTATTTTCATATTATGTAAGTTTTTAAATAATATGAATATGAAATATATTTGACTTTGAAACTTTTGTTTCTCTGAAGTAGTGAGGTTTTGTTGGGAGTCCCATGGTCTGTGTTGTACAATACAACATGAAATAGGCTTTAAAGAATGACAATAAAATAAAAACTTAGATAATGTGACTGACAGCGCTGTCATTAAAAAAGATTGCTAATGGCTTTCTAATATAGGTGGAACATTCTAGTCAAGAGACAAAGATATGACTGACAGGAACAATTGTACCTTTCACTGATATTCCTCAGCTTTAAAGTAGAAAGGCTGAAAAAGCGTTTCTATTCATGTTATATTTTCTCCCATTTATTTGCTTGTCAATGCTCAATTTATTATATTATTGAATGTATCTTGTATTAAGAACTATGAATGTATACTTTCTGCCATTTTCATCAGATATGATTTGACAAATGTAGAATGCCCTTGAAAAGAATTTTATTTTTTCTTCTGCTTCCACAGCTTTGAAAGTAAATAACTTGATAAATGTATAACTATTGCTATGTAACCACTTAAATGCTTCTTCTGCTGTAAAGAGCACATTGCAGCTGATGTACTAGGGTGCATCAGAGTGAATTAATGAATTGCACTATTGTGTGTTTTACCTTTTGAGTCTTCACTGGATTCTGAAGTATGAAATTTATTAAAAGTCACATTTTAATCAAAGGGAAATTTTATTTGTCCCTATTGGCCCAAATGGTTTGACCAAGAATTATTCCAAGTCTTCTGGAAAGTGTTTCTCATTGCTGTTTCTGCTTTGTACCAAAAAACTTTGGATTCTTGGTACTTAGATAAACAATGGGTTACCATCACCTCTCCTGGAAGTGCAAGGCTGCCCTGTACTTTATGCATAAGTCAAAGTAAAACAGATACTTGATGTACCTTTTCCTTTAATGTCAGGTCAGGAAGTATACAATCTGAATCAGGGAGTATACTATCTCTCAAGGTCCCCTGCCTTATTCAGTAACTATTAACCAAACACTGGGAAAACAAGTTTCTTCTACTTATCTCTAGTGATCAGTTTCAGTGTCCCATGACATACTAGTCATGTTCAAAGCAATAGCATTCTATAAGCCTTGGGCTATAGAAATATTGCCATCCACTTATTGGGTTTCCCTACAATAAAAGGTTAGACTGAATCAGACTTTTATTCCTCTCACCCAGTGATTGGGAGAGCAAATAGGCTAGAAATGAAGCTTAACTCTTTAACTGTAACAAATATGTGCCATGGTTCTTCTTTAGTGAGGCTTTAGGGGTGGGTGTGAACACAAAGATGGCCAAATTGGGAGATCTAATCCTATTCAGAAGTCATCACAGATCATAAAAATGCTTCCCACTCACCACAGATACCTTTATTTTAGTAGTATTCTCACAGGAACTTTAGCAGTAGAACAAAAGTCATTAAGACACTGTACAGGTACACTAGACTGTCTCTAAGGCTGAGGCATATAAGCTTTAGAGGGTGGCTCCTGCAATACAGAGCTGCAGACGAGAAGAACAGGACCTCCCTACCTGCAGAAAAAGTAAAGTGGCAGTACTATGATTGGGAACGCATGAGTGGTGGTGGTGGTGGTTGACCAGTATTGAGATCTTACTTGCTCAAAAGCCATCCTTGTGCAAATCAACTCAAAACCCAAAACCCAATAAATAAATTAAGGAGGACCTGGGCACATATTTATCATAGACAAGAATCCCTAGTTCCTCTGATCTCTGGGTTGTCTCTTCAAACTAAAATGGGTGGTAAATGGCACTGGCTACTTGGAAATTTCCTGTAAAAAGTGCCATTTTCATGCTTTTTTCACTCAGATAATTGCATTGAAATTCTCATCTTTTCCTGCAGGCATATAAAGGGCTATGAAGCTCTCACAGCATGCCATTCTACGTTCACGAGAGGAAGAGAGAGCAGCACATTTTGAACTAGAGAAGATAGGCAAATAAAGTGGAGCTGAAGCTTAGTTTAGGGAGTCTTTTAGGTAGGACATTTGTTCTCTGTATTAGGGGAGTGTGGGAGCATTCTGGGGGAGAATGAGAAAGAAGCAGGTTGACCCCAAATGCCACAAAATTTGGTGTGACTGACTGGCAAGACACAAGGAGCCATGATCCAAGCTTCTTCCTGATCTGGATCCAATTTTCCTTGCTGGTCTTGCTGTTATTATTTCTGTGTTGGAAGTGTCTGGGGGTGTGAGAAGGGAGCAAAGAAGGTTGACCCCAAATACCCCAACATTCTGACTGATTTGATTCAAAAGACAAAGGCAGCTGCAATCCAAGCAATTTCCTTTTTATCTTGCTGTTATTATCACTGTGTTGGACGTGATTGGAGGTATGAGAAGGGAGCAGAGTAGGTTGACCCCAAATACACCAACATTCCGTCCAACTGATTTGAGCTGAAATACACATGATACTGCAGTCCAATTTCCTTACTGATCTTGCTGTTATTATCTCTGTGTTGGACATGCCTGCATTAATGATGCAATTTGGGTGCAATAAGGCCACGTTAAGGATGCAATATGGGTGCATTATTTGTGGACTTGAGTTGGTTTTGGGTTGGTTTTGTTGGGGTTTGGGTTTGTTTTGTGTTGAGTTTTGGGTTGGTTTTGAGTTGGTTTTGGGTTGGTTTTGGTGGGTTTTGGATTAGTTTTGATGGGATTTGGGTTGGTTTTGGGTTAGTTTTGTTGAGTTTTGGGTTGGGTTTTGGATTGGTTTTGAGTTGATTTGTTGGGTTTTGGGTTGGTTTTGGGTTGGGTTTTGGGTTGGGTTTTAGGTTGGTTTTGGGTTGGTTTTTGTGGGTTTTGGGTTGGTTTTTGGGGGGTTTTGGGTTGTTTTTTCTGGGTTTGGGTTTGTTTTGTGTTGAGTTTTGGGTTGGTTTTGAGTTAGTTTTGGGTTGGTTTTGGTGGGTTTTGGATTAGTTTTGGTGGGATTTGGGTTGGTTTTGGGTTGGTTTTGTTGAGTTTTGGGTTGGATTTTGGATTGGTTTTGAGTTGGTTTGTTGGGTTTTGGGTTGGTTTTGGCATCATTATTGGACCCATATTGAATTGTTTCCTTAATGCACCCATATAGCGTTATTATTGCAGCCATATTGCATCCTTAATGCACTCATATTGCTGCGACATGTTAATGCACAATATGGCAAATGCGCCATTCAGAACTACGCAAAATGTAGAATTTGCAACACTTTAAGATGCAAAACTTTAATTGCAACACTTCAAATGATGAGGCCAAAGACATTCGACATTTTATGACACAAAACTATACATACAACACTTTGATAGTAAACCCATTCTGTCTGACTGATTTGATTTGAAAGAGACAGGCAATTGCCATCCAAGCAGCTTCCTTACTGATTTTCCTTTTATCATCATTGTGTTGGACGTGCCTGTGGGTGTAAGAAGGGAGCAAAGAGGTTGACCCCAAATACCCCAACATTCTGTCTGACTTATTTGATTTGAAAGTCAGACATCTGAGGTCCAAGCAATTTTTGCTGATCTTGCTGTTATTATCTCTGTGTTAGACGTGTCTGGGATTGTGAGAAGGGAGCAAAGGAGGTTGACTCCAAATACCCCAACTTTCTATCTGACTGACTTGATTTGAAACACACAGACAGTTGTGGTCCAAGCAGTTTCATTGCTGGTCTTGATTTTGTTATCTCTGTAACGGGGAAGCCTGGGGTAAGAAGTTGTTGATTTTGAATTTTAGCGATAATTTTTTTTAGGACAGTGATAATATATGGTGGAAAACTGTAAAAAAAAAAAAAAAAAAAGAAAAAAATAAAATAAAAAATATTTGGTTACATACAGCTGACTGAGACCCTGATGAGAGCTCTGGGACTTAGGCAAAAAGGCAAATGCTCAATCTTTCACACACTGAAAAGGAGCACTGTGACAGTCTATAAAATGCTTGAGAAAACCATTTGAAACTTTGACCCTCTACAAGCAAAGATGGCAAAAAATACACTATCATACCTTTAGTCATCATGAGCATCATCACAGCTTTTCCTAATTAGTAACACACACTCATAATGTTGACTCTAAGTAACCAGTAGCAACAACAGCACAGGTTATTAGCATAAACAATCTTAGCTATGATGATGGCCTCTGCTGCTACTGGAAGTGCTGCTCTTTTGAAACATGGTAGTAGTAGCAGTAGAATTATGTCAACATCTAGCCCCAGTAATAATAGTAGCTCCTCAGGAACCCTGCAGTCCATGAAGTCCACAGTATGGAGATACTTCACTCAGAATCCAAAAACTAAGCATGTTGCTATATGTTATCTGTGCAAAAATCACATGAGCAGGGTAGAAGCAGATTCACACCTAGGGATTGGTGAAAACCTTCGCATTAAATCAAAAAATCAGTGAAAAATGCCACTTCCTGCTTTGAAAATCATTTCCCGCAAAAAATTTTAATTTTCCTGCTTTTTCACCTAGCTCATTGCAACCTCATTTTGTTTATTAAAGTTACAGGGTTCTTCTGCCATATACTGTCAACCCACAGAGAGTTCCTGAGAAGGAGTCAAAAACTTCACAGTATCACAGTTTCCCTTGGGCTATCCTGTGCTTCCTTACCTGTGTATAGCCACCGGCCGGCATGGCCTCTGGCCACTTCCTCATTGCTACATCAGGTAACAGGCACTAGCATGGACGCCTGTTTATGGGCCTAATCTGGGTGGCCTAATTAGGTCCCGCCTCCTTATGCTCCTTTATAAACCTCCCTGGGCCTGGGAGTCATTAACCTTACTTGGTGTTTCTGTTAGTTACTCTTGTGCTCTGTAGTGACCTGTGCTTATCTGAGAATCCACTCTGTGTACGACCCCAGCTTGTCTGACTACCCACATTGTTTCTGACCTGTGGCTCTGGCTGACTTACTCGCTCCGTGTATGACCCCAGCATGTCTGACTACCCACATCAGTTCTGACCTGTGGCTCTGGCTGACTAACTCGCCCCTTGTTAACCCCGGCTTGTCTGACTACCCACATCGGTTCTGACCTGTGGCTCTGGCTGACTCACTCTCTCTGTGTAGTCGTCTGTTTGTCTGTCCTCCGGCTCTGGCTCCTATCTTGCTAAATGTATCCCCACTTGTGTGACCTACGGTTCTGGCTGACTACTCGCTCCGTAAGCTCCTAGCCTGCCTGACCGTTAGCCTCTGTGTCCCACGGCTCTGTCCAACTCTCGCTCCCTGTTGCTTTTGGTCTCCAGTACCTCGCAGTAGTGCAGTGCGTAGCACAGTGTGCAGCTCTGGGTAGGAGCTTGGGCCCTATCATCCAGTGGTCTGGGGTTGTGTGGGATATTATCATCGCTATATCTCATATATTATTATCACTGCATATTCCAATAAAAGTGGTTATATTTTATTACTGTGTCTGTCCTTCTTTGCCTGATTACCGTGACAGTACATAAGGGCCATATCGAATGAAGGTACGGGCAGTCCACCTAATAAGACCATCCTGTCCAGGATGGATTTCTCAAGACCAGAGAATAGACCCATTGTCTTTTGCTATGCAGACACTGTTAAATCGAACGGCTCACCTAGAACGTTTTGCTTCGCAACTGGTGGCTTCCCCAGCACCTGCACCAGCTATGACTACTGCCCTCTGAGGCGGGCATAACTAGTGGATTGTCTGTCTCCGCTACTCTACCCCAAAGATATGATGGGGAACCTGCTATGTGTCAGGGGTTCTTTAATCAGCTGGGCATTTTTTTAGAGATGGTACCACACACATTCCCTACTGAGCGAAGTAAGGTGGGAGTCCTGATCTCCCTTCTATCCAGCAAGGCATTGGCCTGGGTGAATCCACTATGGGAGATGGAGAAGCCCACAATCCACAATTTCACAGAATTTTGGCCTTTTTGTGGAGAGTCTTTGACATTCCTGGGTGTACTACCTCCACTGCCAAATGACTGATGACAATACAGCAGGGTGCACTTACTGTAGCGGACTATGCTATTGAGTTCTGCAATCTGGCAGCAGAGGTTGGTTGGAACCATGAAGCCCTAGTTGCTGCATTCTCCCAGGGCTTGTGTGACACAATTAAGGATGAGATGGCAGCCCGGGAACTGCCTGGTGATCTGGAGGAGTTGATCTCAGTCACTATCCTGTTAGAAACGAGAATCCGTGAAAGGCCTTCATTCAAAGAGCATGGGAGTAAAACTTTATCCCGGTTGGCAACTAGTTTCTCAGGCCCACCCTGTCCTCCCTCACCTCCCACACCTCCTAATTCTGACCCCGCTGGGGGGGGACCTATGCAGCTAGGCTTTACATGCCTTTCTGAGGAGGAGAGGGCTCGGCGCAGGAGGAGGGGCCTTTGCTTATACTGTTGGGAACCTGGCCATTGTTGAGTGCATGCCCTATTTGGCCGGGAAAATGCCCACAAATAGGGTCAAGTAGGGGACAGACCCTGGGTAGAATTTCACAGTCCCCAGAGACAGTAATGGACAAGCCGATTTTTGAAGTCGTACTATCTTGGGCCGAGTCTTCTGTGGTGACTCTGGCACTACTGGACTCAGTGGACGCAGGGTTTTTCATTGATGTAGACTTTGCGGCCATACATGCTTTTCCGTTGTTGCTTCGCTCCTCTCCGTTGGTCATTGAGGCTATTGATGGCAGACCTCTACAACCAGCACAAGTTACTCATGAGACTCATCCCTTGTCTCTGAGGGTAGGGGCACTCCATCTGGAGACACAACAGTTCCAAGTGATACATTCCCCCCATCATGTCATCATTCTGAGGTTTCCATGGCTGCAGACTCACAACCCTAGAATTGATTGACAATCCCGTGACATCCTATCGTGGTCATCTATATGTGCGAGGTCTTGCCTCCAGGAGCCTACGAGGATATTGTGTACTTCTACCTTTTTACCTGCTGAGTATCAGGCCTACAAAGAGGTATTTAATAAGGTAGAGGCCAGTACATTGTCAACACAGAGGCCCTACGATTGTACTGTTGGTACCAGGTGCAGTCCTCCTAGGGGCCGAGTTTATTCCTTTTCGGTGGAGGAGAAGAAGGCCATGGAGGACTATGTGGAAGACGCCCTAGCTAGGGGCATTATTTGGAAGTCTTCCTCCCCTGCAGGGCGCAGGCTTCTTTTTCGTGAAGAAAAAAGATGGGGAGCTCAGACCACGTATTGATTTCAGGGGCCTAAATAAGGTAATGGTTAAAAACACTTATCCTATACCATTGATCATGGAGATACTTGATCGAATCAAAGGCTCGACAATTTTCACAAAACCTTGACTTGAGGGCCGCATACAACTTGGCACGAATAAGAGAGGGCGATGAATGGAAGACAGCGTTTAACACTCAGAGAAGGGACTATGAGTATTTGGTTATGCCTTTAGGATTGTGCAACACTCCCGCTGTCTTCCAGTAGTTCATTAATGACGTTTTAAGAGACCTACTCCAGAACTGTGTTGTAGTATATTCGGACGATATACTCATCCATTCTCCTACCTTGGAGACACATAGAGCAGATGTAGCCCAGGTTCTACAACTGCTATGAGAGAACAAGTTGTTCTGCAAATTAGAGAAATGTGAATTCCACAAATCCCAGGTGACCTTCTTGAGATATGTGATTTCATCCACTGGTATGGTCATGGATCCGCAAAAACTGTTGCTGTCTTGAAGTGGCCGCTTCCCGTGGGACTAAGATCCTTACAGAGGTTCCTGGGCTTCAGTAATTATTACAGAAAGTTTATACTAAACTTTTCCTCAGTCTTGAAACCACTCACTGACATGACTCAGAAGGGCGCTAATCCTTCAGACTAGGCACCTGAAGGACTTCAGGCTTTTAAAGACTTGAAGTCCACCTTTTTGAAGGCCCCGATATTGTCCCACCCAAACCCCTCCCTGCCATTTATACTGGAGGTGGATGCCTCAGAGTCCAGTGTGCGAGCGTTGCTGTCCCAGCATGCAGGGCCTGGTAAACCATTGCTGCCATGTGCCTTTTTTTTCTAAAAAAACTGTCAAAGGCTGAGAGTTTATATGATGTGGGTGATCAGAATTGCTCGCTATCATCTTGGCCTTGAAAGAATGGTGTTATCTGCTGGAGGACACAGCAGTTCAAATCCTGATACTGACAGATCACAAAAACCTCATAAAATTTATCAAAGTCTAAGAGGTTGTCTTCACATCAGGCCAGATGGGCCATCTCCCTTTCGAGGTTTAATTTTGTGGTTTCCTACCTTCCTGGTGCGAAAAATATTAGAGCGGATGCTGTCTCTCAACAATTTGGGTCCAAATCTCAGAAGGAGTCTCCTCTAGTGCATGTTATTCCTCCCGACCACATCTTGGCTACGATACACGCCAGTATTACATCTCTGCTGGGTGAGGAGATTTTGGCTGCTCAGGCTTCTGCCCCAGCGGAGAGACCTAATGGGAGATGTTTTGTGCCTGAATCCCTCCTTACCATACTTCTGGAGACATACCATTCCTCTAAGGCTGCAGGATATGTTGGTAGAGACCAACTGATATGGTCGATGTCCAGACTCTTTTAGTGGCCCAGCATGAGGGCAGATTGTTCTGCGTTTGTTTCATCATGTTCCACTTGTGCACGAACTAAGACTCCTTGTCACCTGCAGGTCAGCCTCCTGCAGCCCATCCTGGACGGGGAGCGTCCATAGTCTCACTTGTCAATTGACTTTATGGTTGAGTTGCAGATATCTGAGGGTTACATGGTCATTCTTATGATCATGGATAGATTTTCGAAGCTGGCCCCTCCAAGAAGTTGGCCGAGATCTTTGCGAAGGAGGTAGTTTGTCTCCATGGTATACCCACGGTGGTGGTGTCAGATCGCAGGAGCCAGTTTGTGTCACATTCTGGAGAGCTTTTTGTTTTCAGATGGGGAATCAGCTCTCGTTCTCCTCAGTTTACCACCGACACAGTCAAACGGCGCTGCTGAAAGGTCTAATCAGGCACTGGAACAGTTTCTCCATTGTTTAAAGGGATAGTAATACTTCGTTTTATCTTTATTTTATTTTGTAGGCATTAAAAAAACATGAAGAACGATATAAGTCTTATCGCTCAAACCTTTATGGTTTAAGAGATATTCACAAGCAAAGTATCCCCCCCCCCCTGTTCAGCTAGAGCAGAAGGGAGGTGCCCAGGTAGACTGCAGAGAGGGACAATCTTCAATTAAGATAAGGGAAAAAGCTGAAAAACTTGTCAAGTGGGGAAGGGCTTTCATTCTTTTCATACAAAGAAGATTGTCCCCTGCTGTTATCTATCTGGTCTTACAACCAGATTCACATCTGAGAAGAGATGTCTTACACTAGGTAAAAGGGGTGGGAGGGGGAAACTTTGCTTGTATCTCTTAAACCATAAAGGTTTGAGAGATAAGACTTATATCATTCTTCATGTTTTTTTAATGCCTACAAAATAAAATAAAGTTAAAACGAAGTATTACTATCCCTTTAATTTCTGGCCATCATGATAACTGGGCGAACTGGCCAAAAATAGTGCAGTTAATTCCTCCTCTTGGAACTCTCCCTTTCTGATTAATTATGGGTTCCAACCTTCTCTCCTGCCTGAGTCATTCGAGGTGCAGAACATTCCTGCTCTGGAGGAGAACTTGAGGGTGCTTCACTCCACATGGGTACGGGTTCAGAGATCCCTGCAGAGTTCCATGATGAGATATAAGTGACAAGCAGTCCGTAGGCGATTACCAGCTCCTGTGTTCCGGGTGGGAGAGAGAGTCTTGTCCTTACGCAATCTCAATCTCCAGGTGCCTTGTAAAAAGCTGGCTCCCCAATTTGTGGGTCCCTTTTGAGTTTTCCTTAGGATTAACCCTGTGACGTATGCCCTTGAGCATCCCGCTAACATGCCCATTTCCAATGTGTTTCATGTGTCGCTACTCAAATCTCTGGTTTGTAACCGTTATACTAAGGCTTTGGTCCATTTCAGACCCATTCAAGTGGGGGACCATAAGAAATACAAAGTACAGAGTATCCTGGACTCTCGCATGGTCAGAGGCCGGGTACAATATTTGGTGCAGTGGAAAGGCTACATCAGGTAACAGGCACTAGCATGGACACCTGGTTATGGGCCTATTCTGGGTGGCCTAATTGGGTCACGCCTTCTTCTGCTCTTTTATAAACCTCCCTGGGCCTGGAAGTCATTGTCCTTACGTGGTGTTCCTGTTAGTTACTCTTGTGATCTGTTGTGACCTTTGCTCTGTGAATGACCCCAGCTTGTCTGACTACCCACAACGTTTCTGACCTTTGGCTCTTGTTGACTTACTCGGTCCGTGTATGACCCCGGTTCGTATGACTACCCAGATAGGTTCTGATCTGTGGCTCTGGCTGACTAACTTGCTCCTTGTTAAGCCTGACTTGTCTGACTAACCACATCGCTTCTGACCTGTGGTTCTGGCTGACTCACTCGCTCCATGTAGTCCCCGGTTTGTCTGTCCTCAGGCTCCAGTTCCTATCTCGCTCAGTGTATCCCCGGCTTGTCTGATCTGTGACTCTGGCTGACCACTCACTCCATACGCTCCTAGCCTGCCTGACCGTTAGCCTCTGTGTCCCTCGGCTATGCCTGACTCTCGCTCCCTGTTGCCTTTGGTCTCCAGTACCTCGCAGTAGTCTAGTGCGTAGCACAGTGTGCAGCTCTGGGTAGGAGCTTGGGCCCTATCATCCGGTGGTCTGGGGTTGCGTGGGATATTGTCCTTGCTATATTTCATATATTATTATCACTGTATATTCCAATAAAGATTGTTATATTTTATTAATGTGTCTGTCCTTCTTTGCCTGATTACCATGACACACAGAAACAATCCCAAAGTATGCCTGTGAAATGGCAGGATTGCCAAGATGTTGGCAGTGGACATGCTGCCGTATTTGTTTGTAGAAAACTGAGGTTTCAGAGAACTGATGTCATGTGTAGCTCCATGTTGGCATATGCCAATCTGCAGTTATTTTTCCTTAATGGCTGTGCCTGAATTGTACAAGCAGGTGGTAAGTGTGCTGGGTAAAGAGCTGGAAAGGGCACACTGCAAGAAAATCCAAATAACAACAGATATGTGGGCAAGTGGGCACAGCACATACTATATGACTGTGACTGCTGACTGGGTTTCCCTCCCACCACCAACAGTGGGCAACACTAGCTTACAGCATCAGGTGACAGCTAGTAATCATGCCTCTGGTTCTGGCAGTGTGATTAAAAGACAGTGCGAGTGCTGGTTGATTTAATCTTTTTGGTACACTTATGAGGATTCCACTCAACTTCAGTACCCAGATTGTCTCTGTTTAAAGGGGATGTATCACCTTACCAAAAGTTTCCCTTAATCTGTTTGTTTTACATATTGTAACAATGCTGTGTTGTGTTTTTAAAAAACGCTATAGAAATGCAGTTTGAGAGATTACTTTTTCCCCTTGACATCTTCTCCTTATTCTGACCGGCAAGACTCTTGCCAACGAGAATACAGGAGAGATCCTCCTCCACGCTGGTCTGTCTGTAAGTTGCAGCACTATCACTGGCTAGATATCAATCTCTGACAATGAAAGTGCTGCAGCTTACAGACAGTCCAACGTGGAGGAGGATCTCTCCTGTATTCTCATCATCAAGCGTCTTGATGATCAGAATGAGGAGAAGACGTGGTGGTGACATATAACTCTGTATTGGTCTGGTGGTGACATATAACTGTATTGCTGTTCTGGGGACATATAACTGCATTTCTCTTGTGTGACATATAACTGTATTGCTGTGCTGGTGACAGATAACTGTATTACTCTGGTGAGATATATAACTGTATTGCTCTGGTGGTGACTTATAACTCTTTATTGCTCTGGTTGTGGCATTCAAATATGTTTTAAAATGCATGGTTTCCCCTTTTATGAGCAAGAAAAAAATGCCATTATGCTATGGGGCTGGTATAATGATGCAGTGCTATGGAGCTGGTATAATGACACAATGCTATGGGGCTGGTAAACAATTTTTTCCAGGGCTGGTTTTTATTTCCAGTCCGGCCCCGCCGGCATCACTACCAAGTGCTCTCTCTGTCCCTTGCACCTTTTTTCTGGGCTGGTGGCTTTGTTCTGGTCTCATGTGAGTCAGGCAGCAGGAGACAGTCCACTCACTGACTTAGACAATGATGAGCCAGCATATGCAGCCAGTGATGTCGCATGTACATGCACTGGCGCAACAAACCACATACTAGTTGATGGTAATGAGTATGAGTTCATACTGTCTGGGCACGATTTCTGTTCTCCAATAAGGTACCTGCTCACAGGGTAGTTACTAGTGTTGAGCGAGCACCCCGATGCTCGGGTGCTCGGGTGCTCTGACCGAGCACCCCCTGAGGCTCGAGTGCTCGGCCGAGCCCCATTGAATCCAATGGGGCGACACGAGCATTATACCAGGCACCCCCTGCTCTGATGAGGGGAGGGTGCCTGGTCAATGCCCCCCTTCATCTCCGCTATGCCCCCTTCATCTCCGAATGCCCCCTTCAGCTCCGCAATGTCCCCCTTCATCTCCGCTATGCCCCCTTCATCTCCGCTATGCCCCTCTTCCACAATGTCCCCCTTCATCTCCGCTATGCCCCTCTTCCACAATGTCCCCCTTCATCTCCGCTATGCCCCTCTTCCACAATGTCCCCCTTCATCTCCTCTATGGCATAGAGGAGATGAAGGGGGACATTGTGGAAGAGGGGCATAGCGGAGATGAAGGGGGACATTGTGGAAGAGGGGCATAGAGGAGATGAAGGGGGACATTGTGGAAGAGGGGCATAGCGGAGATGAAGGGGGACATTGTGGAAGAGGGGCATAGACTCTATGCCCCTCTTCCACAATGTCCCCCTTCATCTCCGCAATGCCCCCTTCATCTCCGCAATGCCCCCGTACCTCCAGTCCCTGGTGGTCCAGCGGAGCGTCTTCAGATCTGTGCCTCTTCCGGCACAGATCCCCGCCACCCGAACATGGCGGGCGAGCACATGGCGGTACTCGACGAGTACCGCCATGTGCCGAGCAGAGCGATGCTCGAGCCGATCCGAGCATCGGCCGAGCACGCTCGCTCAACACTAGTAGTTACATGAATTTTCCATCACTTTACCCGGAGAATCATGACTGAGTAGTCTGGCAGCAGCTGGAGTTTTCCACGTTGCCTAGCTCTGACAAAATATGTACATGCATGTCACATTTGTTTATATTCATGGGTGCATGGACATGTGTGCATATATATATATATATATATATATATATATATATATATATATATATATATATATATGCATACGCACACAAATACATTGTGTACTGTGGTTGTGTGTATGCCCTGTCATGTAATTGTATATGTGCTTATGTGGCAGATTGTATGCCATCATGTTTTTCACTATGTTTCTAGTGATGTGTATGTACTGTCACTGTGTAGCAGTATATTAGTACTTTATGTGAATGTGTGGAGTGGTGTGTATAGTGTTAGTGTTTGTAGTAATATGTATGTACTGTGACTATGTAGTTGTATGTGTGTATGTAAGCACTTTGTATGTATTGTATTTTGTATGTATTGTATTTTTTGTAGTGTCAGTGTGTGTGCTAATGTGTAAGTACTGTCAGTACATGGTAGTATGTGTGTAAGTAATATGAATGTGTGTGTAGTAGTGTTTCTGTAGAAATGTATATGTACTCTGATTTTTTTTAATAATATATGTGTGTGTTTATACTGCAGTTAGTTCTGTATTTGCTCTGACTTTGTATTGTAGTGTATCTATCTATCTATCTATCTATCTATCTATCTATCTATCTATCTATCTAACTATCTATCTATCTATATATACTATGCAGCCCGCCCACCACTATCAAAGTCAGACAAAAAAACAAAATGGATGCCACTTGCTCCTACACCACAGACAAACACACATGCCCCACTCACACAGCACCAAACACACACACATGCCCCACTCACACAGCACCAAACACACACACAGCACCACACACACACACAAGCCTCACTCACACACACAGCACCACTGGCACACATGCCCTGCTCACACACACACAGCACCACACACACACACAGAGCACCAAACACACACAAAGCCAGAAAGATATATGTCTGACACAAACACACAGTCACTCACTCTGACTCCCATTGGCCTCAGCAGGACCTGTAGTATAGTCACTGAAGGGTGCTGCATCACCAGGGGTTAAGGTAGGTCATCATTGCTCAGTTATTTTTTCACTGTCATCATTTGCCATACAACACAGAGGACAGGCAGCCATCAGGTACACACTTAACCCACTGACTGCCACAGGGCTTTTTATCAAGTTTTACCCCTCAGGGAGTGTGTTCAAACCCCTCACACTGTAAACTTGCATTTCCCTCCCACTTCTCCTCCTTCCCCAGCCTATTACTAACACTTTTCCACATTTCTCTTAAGCCCCGCCCCTACTCACGATTAAGCCCCGTCCACTTTTACCCCAGATTGCCCCATTTGTCTCTCCACATCAGCACCACATAACTCCCCTCCAGGGACTCCACAAATCAAAGTTCCCAGGTATGAATACACTTCCCACTGTTATTTAACTCTGACTTGCCTCTCTATACCTTAACCCTTTTAGTGCCAGAGGGGTGCACAACTCATGTGCTCATGTGTTTCTGAGCATATATGTTGCATATGTGTGTCCATGTGTGCATCTCCGGTGTGTCTGTGTTTGTGCATGTCTTTTGCATGTTTCTGCCTCTCACTGTGTGTATGTGTCTGCCTGTGTGTTGCATATGTCTGTGTTCATCAGTGTGTCTATATTTCACACACGTGCACCCAATGGTCATAACATGACGGGCAATGTCTTCCCACATTGGTAGTGTATATATGTAAGAGAGAAAAACTGCATCCCCTGCCACACACACCCAGGGGCAGCTGTAAGAAAGAGTTAGCCTGTTCCCCAACATCAGTCTTAAAGTTTGAGTGCCAGAGGGGTACTCATACATTGCAAAGCAATGCGTTGCGTACCTCTCTGGCACTCAAAGGGTTAACCCTCTCTCCCCCCTAACTCATCTACTGCTACATCACTTCTCTCGACTTACATCTCCTACAGTAAACAACTCATGGCACAATAATATAACCCACCAACCAGCAGCTCCCATTTTGATGAGGAGCCACACATTGATCAGATTGGAGTCAGGTGAGTGGAGTCAGCTGGAGAATAAGTTAGAACACACAGATCTTCAGTTTCCATGGTAAGAACTGGGGCTGATGGGCTCACTTTGTTTCTTTGAAAATGTACATTGATTTCAATGAGGCTATTAATCTCATGAATGCTACAGAGAATGCAAACACATTGCCAAAGCAACACGTTGGGGACCATTGTAGCATTCAAGGGGTTAAAGCCCCATCTTTGTCAACACGATTTTCCTGAATTTTTAATTCAACCCTATGGTGTCAGTTTTTTATAAGTTGCACCCTTTATCTTGATACATAAGGCCCATACATTTATACTCTTACCCCATTAATTTAAACCCATTTATACTTTATTTATACTTGCAGCAACTGACTGTGCACTGTGATCTGTGAGGCTGATGTACTAACAGAAAGAGGAACAATTCATCTGTACAATACAGAACAAATAAAATGCTTTGCTGACCTCTCTAGCGTTGAAGACGTTAAAACGCCCATTTAAATAAATGGGTATTGTTCTCTGTGCTGCTGTTGCTTTTGCACAAAATTCCACCACTTTACTTAGTATATGAGCCTTCCTGTTTTGAAGCCTATTAGCTGTTAGGGGTCCCTGTATTGATCCCTTGCCTACGGCCCATGGACATATAATCCGGTTCTGTCCCAGCCAGCCACCACGGCCCACTAATGCAAGGAGTGCCCAACATGTGTCACTTAACCCTTTCACTGCCAGAGGACTATACAACTCATTACACAGCAATGTTTTGCGTACCTCTCTCGCACTCAGACTTAAAGTGCTTCACTTCAACCAAATGCTACACTAGGTCTGTATAATGCAGTAAACCTACAGCCCTGTATTTCATGACTACTTCACTGTCTATGTATAGTCATTTCTTCCCCTCACTCATTACTTTACTTTAACACTTCACTGTCCCTCTTCTCAATCTCTCATCGCCTCCTCCCTTGTCACCCCCATTCACCTATACCCTTGCCATTCATCCATAGTCCCAATCTCACCATTTTACTTCCCCATCACTATTATCTATCACTGCATCTCTCACTTAACCCTCTGTCTGCCAACCTATTTCTTCAAATGTACTGCAGTATCCACTGCTGTAATCTAAATTATTCCTTTACTCACAAACATCTTCTCACTGTGACCTTCAACAAGTAACACATCACACTGACTTCAACTGTAAGATTTCCAAGTACAAAAGGATACAGGGCCTTATTCTTCAAGCTGAAGAGCTGCAATTAAAACCTTTGTTACAACTCTTGCGTCTGTCACACACTGTCTACATATGTGACATACGTCCATGTATGTGTGTGTCTCTCTGTACGTATGCGTTTCACAGTGACACGCTCTTTCTCTTTAAGTACGTGTCTGTAACACTGCATATTTCTGTTTCACACAATGTCTCTCTGTGTAAATAACATGACGCGCAACGCCGTCCCACATTTGTAGTATATATATATATATATATATATATATATATATATATATATATATATATATATATACCCCTCTAGCACTAAAGCGGTTAAGTACTTTAATTGTGTGAATGTACATACTGTTAGAGAGGCTGGTATACTACGAGAACTAGACAAACCAAATGCACAATTGTGTAGTAATAAAAATTATTAAACTTCCCAAAGATTTAAGTGGTTCTTTTAAATCCTGTAATGCTAGCGAGATCTCCTCCAGCACATCAGGTAACAATGTGTTGGACACCACTGTAGCATTTACTTCGATGGGAATATTTATTTGCCTCCTATGATGCAGTTGGTTTGCCCAGAAGTACTCCAGTTTTCTCAGCCTGTGTGTGTAGTACTTTGTATGTACCTATGGTAGTGTGCGCAGTAAGGTGCAGTAGTGATTTCTGTATGGTACTGTTCATATAATGTAATGGTTTACATAGTAGGGGTACTGTGGTCAGATTTGTACATGTGCAGTAGGTTATTTATACTGTATATGGTGCTCAGCCACAGACTTCACAGGTTTTATTTACAACCCCCATATACCCCCCTGTACTAGGCTTTAAAAGTTGAAACAGATGATCTGTGGGGCACAGCATGGCACAGGACAGAGATTGAGCTGTGATACTTCAATCTTGCAGTTCAGTCTCTTTCCACAGGACCAATGGGGGACTCCCAAAGGTCTCTTTTTAAAACCTGTACTATTCCCCCCTGTTGGCACACAGGGGCTTACAGTGCAGCCCCGGCTTCATCAACTTGCAACATTGAGTGGTTTTGCCCCTTTTGCATCTCCTCTATTTTATTGCTCCGCCCTCACCGACCCACAACTATGGCCAGTATTTTTTTGAGGAAAAGGTGGCAACCCTGGGGGTGGGTGGGTTGGTGGCGGGGGGCATCAAACTGCACTTCTGCCTGTGTAGACAAAAATCCTTGCACCGGTCTTGACCCTGAGAATCAAGCTCATCCAGAATTTGTCAAAGGCAACCTATCCAGGGGGTTCATCAAACACTCTTCCTCTTCAGCCAGAACCGGTTTCTTTTTTGTGGCTAAGAAAGATGGTATATTAAGGCCTTGTGTGGACTATTGTGGCCTCAACAAAATTATCATAAAGAACCTGCATCCATTGCCCTTATTCCATAGTTATTTTACACCCTAAAGGGTGCAACAGTGTTCACCAAGTTTGACTTACAAGGGGCTTATAATCTGATATGCATCAAGGAAGGAGATGAGTGGAAGACAGCCTTCAACCCTTTGTATGGGCACTACACATATATTGTCATGCCTTTGGCCTCTGCAACTCCCCAGCTGTATTCCAAGGCTTCATACATGAGATATTCTGAGATGTCCTACTGTCAAAAGTGGTGGTTTACTTGGAGGACATCTTGATCTTCTTCTCTTCCCTTGTACTTCATAGTCATCATGTCCGAAATCATTCTTCAATGTAAAAGCTGAGAAATGCCCCTTTGAGAAGACACAATCATCCTTCTTGGGATACATTTCTCAGATACTGAACTCAGTATGGAGTCCCCCTGTTAAACTGGAAGTGGTGGTGAATTGACCTAAAAAATTATGACAACTGAGATCTGTAAAATGGCATTGGAGGAATGCTTGCATCTCCTAGAGGGAACCACGATACCTGTAAAAAAACCAGACAGACCGCAAGAAATTGTAATTTTTGGAAAAGGCTCAGCTCTTGAATTTCAGCAGTCCTGTTGGACCTTGCTTTCATCAGATTTAATTTAATCATCACCAACATACCAGGGACAAAGAATTGCAAGGCTGACGCCTTATCCTGATTGTTCTCACCAGATCCTGACCCTCCACCAGAACCTATTTTACCTTCTAAAAGCATAGTTGCCAGACTCTCTCTCTCCATTTTAATCCAAATCAAGGCTATTCAGGGTCTCTACAAACACCTTTATTAAGAAATAGACTATCCATTTACTGTTCATTGTCACTGATTTCAGAACAGCCCTACTCTGTTAGGCTTGCCAGTCTCCTGTTTCTGGACACCCTGGAATCATATTGAGTTCCTATCACGGTGCCTGTGCTCTTGGCTGCCGGCGGTGACATTCTGACTTCCCAATTTCATTGCCTTGCTCTGATTGGCCAGGTATCTTTGTCGCTGCCCAGTGATAGCCTTTATATACTCTGTCATGTCTACACTATGGTGCCCTTTCATGTACTAGTACTTTCGTGTACTAGTTCCTGATGTTTGTTCTGAGTCTCTCTGATCGTGTATGACCTGGCCTGCCTGATGACGTTCCTGTGTTTCCTGTGTTGCTGTTGCTCCGTTGCTGACCGTATCTGGCTGAGAACCCGCTCCATTACTGATTGTATCTGGCTGAGAACCCGCTCCATTGCTGATCGTATCTGGCTGAGAACCCGCTCCATTGCTGACTATACCTGGCTGAGAACCCGCTCCATTGCTAACCGTTTCTGGCTGAGAACCCGCTCTAGTACTGACCATATCTGGCTGATTACCGCACTGTTGCCATCTATGCCTGGTTATACCGCTTGGTTGCCTCCATTTGGGCCAGTGACACCCGCTGTTGCCTTTCCGTTACGCAAGTCGGTGTGCGCCGTGTGGCGCTTTTATTCTTTGTCGACCATAGGCTGAGCATTCATGCTTTAGCTGTTTTCTTAACCGCCTCTGGCGGTGTGCACACGCAAAGTACCGGTACAATATTGCATAGCACTGACTGTATTACTCTGATCGCTCTCTCTGTGTCCACCTCTGTATCATTGCTGGGCTCACTCCCTTTGGGAGTTGCAGTATCTCTCTGGGCATTATCTATTGACTCTTCCTGTGCCTGGATCATCCAGGCAGGGTCAGTGCTCCATTCCTCACTGCAGTAGCCTTGGGCTCAAGAGCCAGCGGTTGCGTTACACCATACTTCAGTGTGAGGGAACACTGTTTGCCTTCCTTATGTTTATTACGATCCACCCCTAGAGTTCTAGGGTTTGCCAACTTAAGTGGTTGCCTTGGTCTCCCTGTGGCCCTTGTCCTAGGGTCAGTGCTGCCTACTAAAAGTGGTTGCCTTGGTCTCCCTGTGACCCTAGTCCTAGGGTCAGTGCTGCCTACTAAAAGCGGTTGCCTCGGTCTCACTGTGGTCCAAGTGCCAGTGATTTTCTCCATTTCATTATATATTACTAAGACTGGCTTTCTATTGCTGTTTATATCTGTACATATATATATATATATATATATATATATATATATGTATATGCTCTGTTATTGTGGGTCTAAGGGCCTAACTAAGTGTTTGTACTTTATCCTAATAGAGTCATTTTAACCTTACCGATCTGGTCTGAGTGTTCATCAAAAACCATGACAGTTCCTCCTTCGAAGATTCTGGTGGCCCACTTTCAAGTCTAATCTCAAGGCCTTCATCTCAGCCTGTGCTACCTCTCAAAAAAGACCAGCTGGACTTCTACATCCTCTACCAGTCTCTGACATGCCATAGACACAGTTGGCGATTGACTTTATTACAGATCTTCCTGCCTCTCATCACTGTACCACAATACTGGTAGCGTTTGATAGACTGACTAAACGGACACGTTTTGTCCCACTCTGTGACCTTCCTACTCTTAGTAATTTGCTGAACATTTTCCTCACAGAGATCTTCTGTCTACATGGAGTACTAACCAAGATAGTGCTGGATCGAGGGACACAGTTTGTTTCTTTTTTTTTGAGGGTGTCTGTTCTTAACTGGGAATTGATCTCCATTTTTCCTCTTCATACAAACCACAGTCCAACAGGCAGATTAAGAGATCAAATCAGAGCTTAGAGATGTGAATCATTACGTCGACCTCACCATTCCAATTGGGTAAATCTCCTGTCTCTTGCTAAATTTACCTTTAATAACTTACATCATTCTTCAAGTGTTCTCCATTCTTCATAACCTTGGATAATCTCATTCCTACAAGCCCATTGGTCATCAGTTCATCTCCTGATTCAACTGGCATCTAGGGAGGGGTGAAACTTTCTGCCTTAAACTGAAATTGGTGAAAAATAGCACTTTCGGCTTGGTGAAAAATTTCCTGCAAAAAGTGCAGATTTTTGCTTTTTTTTTCATCTAGCTCATTCCATTGAACTCAATGGAAACATAGAAGTTACATACAACAAATAGCAAATATAATTTTATTTCCCAAAGGCATAGTATAAAAGGGGCATGAGGGTGCCTGTGTTGGTGGGGTGTGGGGAAAGAATCAGTTGGACAGGGGATGATTTTGGGGGGGGTTTGTGACGGGGGGGTACAGGGGTTACATATTGGTAGGCCGAGGGTTAAGCGATATATCCAGCCAGACAAAAAGATAATAAATTGCATTTATTAGGGTTGTCACGGCACAAAACATAGGACAACAATTACAGGCAAACAAACAGGGGTAAAACATAAAAACTAAACACTTCTGCTGTTCTCTTCTTAGTTGCATAACTTGCCAGGGGTTACAAATAATACTCACAGTCCATTTTAGCTTAATGCTGGAGCTTATTCATAGTCCCACTAGAGGCAAGAGTAGGCATCCTGCCCACTCTACATGCTGCTGGATCACATGAAGTTTCCTTGTATCTTTTAGTCCTGGAAGAGGAGTTGGGGAAGACATCCTAAGATCCTTGTGGCAGGAACATCAGGGTACTCTCTCTGTGTCTGAAGCTGCCTTAACTTACAGCCCACAACTGAAAAGGGGACCTGGCCCTACAGTGACCGCTCACTCTAACTCTTCTGGTGAGGGCACTCACCAGTCCCAGTTTCTGCAGTCTGCTTTAGGATGCCCAGGGACCCTAGGCCTCCCACCATTATGGAGAGGCCCTTTCTCCTGGTCCTACATTTTGCAACTCCCCCTCGCTCTCTCACTTTCTCTCTCCCAGGTTCTCTCTACCCACCCCCTACAGGATGTGTTGTCACAGTTCCCATCTACCAGGTCTCTCTCTGCTTAGCCTAATGTGAGGGGGGAAGATGCACATCCCCCCTCCATCTAACCAACACTGGTTATCTCATAGCACAATCTCTGGGTTTAGCTAGACTGCATGGCACCATTCCTTTGTACATCCTACACACTAACTAACCCATTCACTGCTGGTAACTGGACAACCCTCTCTAATGCATGCACACATAGGGGACATTAAGGTTTCAAGAATGGGAACACGTTAAGACAATGGCAATCACTGAAAACAGACACATTTCATTCTCTGGGTGACACCCATTCCGTCACAGGGTTGTTTACTGGGATTGGGGGGCAGTTAATAAAAAATAAATCCTAAATAAAATTAAAAAACCCCATAGAACATGCTATAAAAGGGGTCTGAGGAGGATGCCTGTATTGGTGGCCCCCAATTTTTTTTTTTGTAGGACTATGTTTATTTTTTTTTTGTAAAGCACAAGCCCTCAGAAATAAAATGCCCTCCTGCCCTAATGCCAGCAGGTCATGTTGACCGGTGGCCACTGGCCATTGTCAAATGTCATCCGTCCTGAGTCTGAGTCCATAATAGCGGAATTTGCAACTGCTGTTCTTGCTGTTGCTGCTGAGATGTTTAAGGAGCAGGATGATTAGACAACAAAAGGGAATAGAATCAGCAATAGAAGTAACATGGGTGATGGATGATGAAGGTTCCACTTGCCATGACTAACTCCAGTGATGTGCCTGAGGCAGTATCAGCACAATAATTAGCCCCTTGTTTTTGTGGAGATGAGAAGAAGTTGGCCAATAATTCTCCATATGCCCCTCCTCCAAAATCATGGGTGTGTTGTTATTAGAATATACATTTTTCCCTTGAGGGCAGGAACTGTGCCTCTTGTCAGCAACTGCAATGTGCGTAGTATGTGTGGTTGTCAAGGTTTGGCTGAGCTGCTCTAACTCTGCTTGTTGATTTTGCTGTCTCAGCTAATCTAGTGCTCTGCTATCCATTGCTGCTGCCTTCTGAGTTCCTGGGTCTGGCTGAATCAGCTGACCTCTCTGATTACTCACCTGACTGTTATCAGCCAACCCTTTCAGGGTATTTAAAGCAGCTTGGCTCACTTCCTGATTGTCCTTGTGTTTGTCGCTGCTGGCTGATGTGGATTCTCTTGTACTCCTGTTTATTTGTGTATGATCTGGCTTCCTCTGATGATCCTTCTGGCTCCTGACTGCTGGCTGTTCCTGACATCACGGACTTCTGTGTTCCTGACCCCTGGCTTGTTCCTGACATTGCAGACTCCTGTGTTCCTGACTCCGGCTTGACTGAGTACCAGTCTTGGTTCCTGACTCTGGCTTGTCTTTTGGTTTATGCTCCTGGATCATGATTCTGTTTTTGTCACTTTAATATAGTTGTTTTGCACTTTACATTTTTGTGTCTGTCTGGTTCCTGGTCCCTAACAGTACAAAAGGACCATGAACTCAGGAGGCTCAGGCAATCCACCAAATACTTTTTTCAGCTTGGACCAGGTAGACCAGGGCATGGACCAGTTTGCTGCAGCCCTCCAGCTTTGTTCCTCCGTACTGAGCATCTGGTTTCACCAGCCTCACCGCCCATACGATTGTACCTTTGAACTACATCCGGGTGCCATACCTCCTCAAGGTCGAGTCTAACCTCTTTCTGTCACGGAGAATAAAGCTGTGGAGGAGTATGTTGTGGATGAGCTGTCCTGGGGTTTCATCAGCAAGTCCTCCTCTCCTGTGGGGGGCCTGATTCTGCTGTAATACTGAGCTATTCGATTGATTGAAAGGGTCTAAGGTATTTACTAAGCTCGACCTGTGAGGGGCGTACAATTTGGCATGGATAAAAAGGGTGAGAAAGGGTACCTCTTTTTAGAGGTCATCTTATTGAGGAGCTCCGCTACAGAACTCTCATGGAACAGGCCAATGCAACAACCATTTGTTTTACACATAAGAGAGGTAGAGAAAGCAGAACTTGAGAATTGAATCAAAGTACTAAGAAGAGAATAGAGTACGGTAAAAAGGGGAGATAGAGAAAGAGAAAAAGAAGTAAGGGGAAAGGGCCAGGACAAGTAGAGGGTTCCAACGGTAATCTTCCTAATAGGTCAAGGGGGTTGGCTTATTAAGCTATGGCGTATTGCAAAGAAGAGTATGGGGTCTCTGGGGCCTTCTTGTATAAAAAACAAAAAAATTGTGCATGGGTAGATTAAGTATTATGGCAAGGGCAATAGTGCTTTGACCATGAACCACCTACAAATTAAATCAGTTAAACGTTGTGGATTTTGACGTCTGTGGATCCATGTTAGTTTAGTGAATATAAGATGGTCTTCCACTTTACATAACCAATTTTCATACGTGGGAGGAGATGTTGATTTTCAACCAAGTGGTATTAGGGACTTTGCAGCATTTAGCATGGTTAACAGGAGCACTTGCTGTGCATTTGATTTAAACGGCAAATCATAGTATAAGAGTATTGTCCAAGGAGTTCTTCGCAATATAACATCTAATAGACGTTCAATATGTGAAAGGCATTGTGACCAAAACTGGGCAAGGAGAGGGCATGTCCACCAAAGGTGAAGAAAGGTACCTCTGACTGTTTTGCACCTCCAACAAGAAGGAGAAATTAACAGGTAGATCTTGTGTTGTTTGACAGGCGTATAATACCACCGAGTTAGTAGTTTAATGTTCATTTCAGTTACAGCAGTAGATACTGATGAGTTATGAGTTGTGAAAAAAATGGCAGTCCAGTCTGTTTGAGATATGGTCAAGTTTAATTCTCTTTCCCAAGCACTAGCATATGAAGGTTTATCAAAAGTTATCCTCTTTTTCAAGGGAAAATCTGATTTAAAACTAGTGCTTAAAATTTTCACATCTTTCGTCCATTCGCCAACATTTTTCGCAATTTTTTCAATGGCTATAACGTTTCCGCCCATTGATTTATGTTGTTTTCTGCACTTCTGCTATAAAGAGGTGATATTTTTGCTGAAGGCAGACACAACAGAAGCAGCTACAGAGTGAGATAGACATGCTGTGCTGTTCTGCTGTGATATTTTGCAAAAATTGAGGCAGGAAAGGCTCATAGTGACTGCTATCACTATGAGCAGGGTGAGTTTGAGGAGGAGGAGGAAGTGACTAGCAGTACTGAACCAATGCTGTCCAGTTCCCCCTAAATCACCCCAAGGGATCTTTGGGATATTTAATGGGAAGGGAGGGAGAAAAGGGAATGGGAAGGAAGGGAGAAAAGGGAATAGGAGGGGAGGGAGAAAAGGGTAATACCAGTGAGAGCAGGACAGGTCAGATGCCTGTGCCTGCTGCAAGACGTGCTGCCTCTGCAGCCAGTGCCACCATTTCTGTCCTTGCAGCCACTAGTGTTGTATCTGCTGCCAGATGTGATTCCACTAGTGTTGTACCTGCTGCCAGTGTTGAACCTGCTGCCACCAATACTTTGCCTGCCGCTAATGTTTCTTGTAGTACTCAGCGGGGAAGGAGAACATGATGCTAAGTGTGACAGCAGGGGACCCTCTGTCACGTTGCTTGTCACCTCCTCCAAGCATCAGTGAGATGTCTGTAATAGAGCAGCAGCATGTAGGGACTAGTGGTGGTGGTGGTGGTGTTGGAGGAGCTGGGGTGGAAGAGACATTGATGCCCATTTTATCAGAAAGTGAGAAGGAATGGGAGACAGGCATGAGGATGGACATCAGTACCACCACTAGCAATCAGCTTTTGGAATTTGTGGAAATTGCAACTGCTTTAATTTTTGCTGCTGCAAGGGCAACAGGCTGCTGAGGAGCAAGCTAGTGTGAGAATGGGGTCAAAAAGTGATGCGAGACAAGGGCAGGTTCCACTTGCCAGCAGCAGCAATACTCCTGCTGCCACAGAAAGTGAAGGGGAATGTGGAGGACAAAAAGAAAGAGGCCATTCTTCTTCATCTGTTCCCTATCCCTCCCCCCTGAAATCATGGGTGTGGGACTATTTTTCTCTCCGGCAGGCACAGTGCAGTCATTATCAACAATGACACAGTGCAAAATTTGTGATAAGTTATTGAAAAGGGTAAAAAAGGGAGGGAACACACCTTGGCACAACCTCCCTGATAACAAACATGAAACACAGACACCATGACATTTTTGGCAAACATGTTAAAGCCAAACACCCATTACAGAATCCTAACACCGCTGTTACTGTACCCTCTGACTCTCCAGAAAGGCACCAAGAGGTGAGATGGAGATCAAAGAGGAGGAAGAATAAAGAAACCCAGACAGACACTGGAAGTTCCATGATGAGCACAACAACTAGCTCGCCATCAACATCACCTTCTTCATCTAGGGTAACAAGTACATCTCCTGCCAATCCACCTCGTTCATCATTACCTCCCCCGCCAAATGATAGCCACTCTTTTGATGTTAGGATATTGCAGTTCATCTCTACCCATTATACACTGTGTAGTGCACTGACCACACATGCCAGTGTGGTGGAGAAGAATCGATACCAGGTCATCAGGTGGCATCTGAGGAGATTCCATCCCACAGAATATGCTAGGATTCTGGCAGGGAGGGTTCATAATTACTATTAAACTGTCAGAAAGTTGACATGTGTTCTTACCTGGGTCTGAACAAGGGGTACAGTGACAATGGCAGTACTTGGTTTCGGATGTCATGGTGTTTGGATACAGTTGTGCCCCCAGATGTTATTTGCCACACACACACACACACACACACACACACACACACACACACACACACACACACACTGTGCACATTGCAGTTACTGATGGAAGCCACAGAGGGGCAATGGGAGAAGAATTATTGGCCAACTTCTTCTTTTCTTCACATATACTGGGGGCTACTTATTCTGCTGCTACTACCTCAGGCGCATCACTGGAGCCAGTCCTGGCAAGTGGAACCTTTATTATCCATCTTTCATGTTACTGCTATTAATGATCCCATTCCCTTTCAGCTGCCTAATCATCCTGCTGCTTAAACAACTCAGCAGAAACAGTACGAACAGCAGTTGCAACTCAGGACTCAGGAGGACATTTGACAGTGGCCACTAGCCAACATGACCTGCTGGCATTAGGCCAGTAGGGCATTTTTATTTTTTTCTCAGGGCTTGTGTTTTGAAATAAATAAATAATAATAAAAAAAAAACTAGTGCCACAAAAACAGTGAACCAATGCTGTCCAGTCCCCCTAAATCACCCAAAGGGATCTTGGGGAATTTAATGGGAAGGGAGGGAGAAAAGGGAATGGGAATGGAGGGAGAAAAGGGTAGTACTAATGAGAGCAGGACAGGTCAGCTGCTTGTGCCTGCTGTAAGATGTGCTGCCCCTGCTGCCAGTGCCACCATTTCTGTACCTGCAGCCACTAGTGGTGTACCTGCTGCCAGACATGCTGCCCCTGCTGCTACTAATGTTGTACCTGCTGCCAGATGTGCTGCCCCTGCTGCCACCAGTGCTGTACCTGCAACCACCATTGCTGTAGCTGCTGCCATGCTGAACCTGCTGCCACCAATACTTTGCCTGTTGCTAGTGTGTCTTATAGTACTCAGGAGGGGGGAGGAGAAGATGATGCCAAGTGTGACAGCAAGGGACCCTAAAACACACTTGCCATTTTCAAGCAGTCCTGCCAGTGCTAGTACTACTGCTACTAAGGTCCAGCAGCTTGTTAGCGTTAGATGTGAAGGAGGGGGAATCAACAATATCCTCATATTACTAGTGCCTGTGAGACTGAGGAGTAAGACTCTGCAGCTGAACTTGATGTGGTTGGTGTTAGTAGTAGTAGCAGTAATGGCGAAGTAGCTAGAGTGGAAGGGGGAACATTTGACAGCGTCCAGATTAGCGGTCAAGGGAGCCCACACCATTCCTCTGACTCTGGGACTGGGAGTCCTCCCCTTCCCTTGAATACAGTGTCCAGGTGGATCATGATCCTGAAGAGGCCAGAACTGGTATTGAGGGAAGAGACCAGGCTCAGATTTAATACCACCACCACCAGCAGGAACACAGATCAGTTGCCTGTGCCTGCTGCTACTGCTGCTAGTACTAGTCTGTCTTCTTCTTCAGGTCAAAAGGAAATGGCAAGAGTGACATTAGGGGACCTTCTGTCACATTGCTCTTCACCTCCTCCAAGCAGCAGTGAGATGTCTGGAATAGAGCGGCAGCATGTAGGGACTAGTGGGGGTGGTGATGATGATGGTGTAGAAGCTGGGGTGGAAGAGACATTGATGGCCTTTTTAGCCTAAACTGAGAAGGAATGCGAGACAGGGATGAGGATGGGCATCATCACCACCACTAGCAGTGACATTTTAGAATTTGAGGAATTTACAACTGCTCTAATTCCTTCTGATGCTGAGTTGCAAGGGCAGCAGGATGCTGAGGAGCAAGCTAGTGTGCCACAGACCACCCTTGACACAGTGGGAATGGGGTCAACAAATGATGCAAGACTAGTTCAGATTCCACTTGTCAGTGGCAGCAATACTCCTGGTCCTTGTTGCATTGCTGAATCTCAGGCAGTAGCAGCAACAGCAAGAACATTATACACTTCCACAGACAACGAAGGAGAATGTGGAGGACAAGAAGAAAGAGGCCATTCTTCTCAATCTGTTCCCTCCCCCCTTATGTCATCATGGGTGTGGGACTATTTTTCTGTTGGGGCAGGCACTCATCAGCAATGGCACTGTGCACAATTTGTGACAAGTCAGTGAAAAGAGGAAAGGAGGGAACACACCTTGGCACAAGCACCCTGATATCACACAGGAAACACAGACACCATGACGTTTACATCAAACATGGTAAAGACAAACACCCACCACAGAAATCAAGCACTGCTGTTACTGTACCCCCCCAGTCTCCAGAAAGGCAAAAAGAGGAGAGGCAGAGATCAAAGAGGAGGAAGAATAGAGCAACCCAGGCAGAAAATTTAAGTTCCATGATGATTGAAACAACTAGCATCAGCTTCTAGAGTAACAACTACATCTTCTGCCAATCCATGTCATTAATCGTTACCTCCCCCGCCATATGATAGCCACTCTGTTTATGTTAGGATGTAGCAGTTCATCTCTACCCATTGCACACTGTGTGGTGCACTGACCACACATGTCAGTTTGGTGGAGGAGAATCATAAGCAGAGCATCAAGTAGCATCTGAGGAGGTTCAATCCTGCAGAATATGCTAAGCTGGTGCCATGGAGGGTTCATCATTACTATTAAACTGTCAGCAAGTTGTCATGTGTCCTTAGTAGGGTTTGGACAAGTGGTATAGTGACAGCGGCAGTACTTGGTTTCGGGTATCATGGTGTTTGGATACATTTGTGCCCCCAGATGTTATTTCCCACACATACACACACACACACACACAGTGTACATTGCAGTTGCTGATAAGAGCCACTGTTCCTGTTCTCAAGGAAAAAAATTCTATTCTAATAACACACCCATGATTTCTGAAGAGGGGCAGGCGGAGAAGAATTATTGGCCGACTTCTTCGTTACTCCATATAGACTGGGGGCTACTTATCATGCTGCTACTGCCTCAGGTGCATCACTGGAACCAGTCATGGCAAGTGGAACCTTTATCATCCATCTTCAATGTTACTGCTATTGTTGATCCCATTCCCTTTCAGCTGCCTAATCATCCTGCTGCTTAAACAACTCAGCAGCAGCAGTAGGAACAGTTGCAACTCAGGACTCAGGAGGACATTTGACAATGGCCAGTGGCCACTGGCCAACATAACCTGCTGGCACTAGGCCAGTAGGGCAATTTTCTTTTTTCTCAGGGCTTGTTCTTTTAAAAAAAGTACAATACAAAAAAAAACATTGTCCTACAATAAAATAAACCATATTTGGGGGGTTTGTTTCTAACAAGCCTATGTCCAACAAATCAAAGTTTCCTCAGGGCTTGGGCCTCTAACAACAAATCTAAGAAATCATCCTCTACAAACTACTCTATCAAGTCAAGTATCAGTCCCCCAAAACAAATTCCCTGTTCAAATGATTCATTCATTCACCAACACAGGCACCCTCCCCAGCCCCCTTTTATAGCATGTCTTATTGAGTTTTTTATTTGTATTTAGGATTTATTTTTTATTAACGACCCTCCAATCCCAGTAAACAACCCCCAAAAATCATCCCCTGTTCATTTGATTCTTTCTCCATACCCCACCAACGCAGGCACCCTCATTCTCCTTTTATACTATCCCTTTGGGAAATAAAATAATATTTGCTATGTGTTGTGTGTAAACTAAAATGTTCCCATTGATTTCAATGGAATGAGCTAGGCAAAAAAAGTGGAAAATCAGCATTTTTCGCAGGAAATTTTTCTCCAAGCGGAAAGTGTCATTGTTCGCCGATTTCATTTTGAGGTGGAAATTTTTGCCCATCCCTACTTATAACCTTCATTTGAGACAGCCCTCCCATAAGCTTGGCCCCAAGTTTGTAGGATCCTTCCGGATCTCTGTACAGCAGACACTGGTGACTCTTTGGACCTATCAGTGTCTCCCTTCTTTGACCAGTTGTACGCAACCACTATTCTTGAATATAAAAGACACCTGCTCTGCTTCTATTAGATGGTTTTGGAAGACAAATGCATCTATTTATAGCACTTCCTTTACCTCTTCCCCCTTATTTTCATTCCCTCCCTCCATGTTTACTTGCCTGTTGAATTTAGGTGGCTGTACTGCAGATGTCCATCTCTCCTGCCTACCTCTCTTGTCCAACTCTCAAGTACTTAGGAAAAAGGTGTATTTGCACAAAAGGTGCTAACTAAACACAACCCAGCTAAAACAGACCCCAGCTAAAGCTCTACTAAATGTATCTTATTGAATTTATGAATATAAATAGTGTAAAAAAGAAATATAAAGTACAAGTACAAATTATGGTAGTCTTTTAATTTGTGTTAAAAGAAAATATTAGTTGTTGAAAACTATTGAAGCACAACATGTTTCTCAAAAAATATATGAATATCAAATTAAGAAAAAAGCTTTGTCACATCAAATTCAGGTATGAAATTAAGATAATCAAAATTCTTTAATTTATAATATCTTGTGTATTTTCTCAGTAACCAACATCTTGATTAAGTCTGTAATTAGTTGGTGCATCTGGTGGCACTTCACTTACCATGATTTACAGATGCAGAGAGACATTTAAGTGTTAATGAGCAAGTTTTATATGTATATTCAAAGTGCCAATTAATTATATGAAACAGCATTTTCAGTTTGTTTAGTTTATTTTAACATAGTTATTCGAGTTGAATATAAATTTAACCTATTGAATAGTAGAGACAAATGTAACACACTGCTTCTTATTGCATCTGAATTGTATCTAGCATACAAAGGGTTAAGTATCAGTGTCTTTAGTATAAGTATAAATTGGTAGAAATAAGAAAACCTATTTTCCAAGTTTGGCATTACAGGATCAGTTCTTTGGTGGCAAATTAGCCTCCAAGCATAATTCTCTCATGTAAGATATTAAAATGAAGCTAATCTTTTTTTTTTTTTTTTTTTTTCTCCTTACATATACAAATATACACAAACATACATTTACCATTACATAATATACATACTCCAAGACACCATTGCCCCGTGGACGAGGACGGAGGTCCCAACATACTCCAAACACCCCCCCCCCCCGAGACGCGCATGGATTTATAGATCTACTACTTCTTGATATATTTGTTCACTCACTTTACCTATTTTTTCTAACATGTTAGAGCCCCAATAAACTCCTTGTTCCATTTTTAATTGCCATTTCAATTGTGACATAAATTGTATCGTTGTCACCGGAAGAGAAGACTTCCACCCTCTTGCTAACAATATCTTTATAGCCGCAAAACAGTGTGTAACCAAGAACTCTTGTTTCATTGTTAATGCTGGCCAATACAAATTCAATAAAGCTATTTCTGATTTTTTTTTTTTTTATTTAATGTTAAAATATTTGCGAAGGAAATTAAACACCATGTCCCATGCTGACCTGGCCTTACCACATGCCCACCAAACATGATAGTATGTTCCCCTCGCATTACCACATCGCCAACAAACATCTGAAAGTTGAGGATTCATTTTAGAAATAACCGTGGGAACAAAATGAAGCTATTCTGTTGTGGAAAAAAAAGATTATCATATTTTCTCTGGATGGACAGAACAAATAATGACAAAAAGTTTTGTTCCCACAGAAATTCCTGGCCATTGTGAAACCCATATATTTTGGAACATTTTACTAACACCCCAGATTTTCAGCCAATAATGGTTAGGTTTCCAGCCTGTGTTTTCAATGGTGGTGAGAGGTCTTATAATTCAAAATCCAGAACTTCACACCATACAGCATCTTATAGAATAGATAGGTTGAAGAAAGTAAGCAGAAAAAGTGAGAGAGATTGAAAAATTAAGTTGTTTTGGTGAGATTCCTTGCATAATATGATGCTGGAGGACTGAGGTTGAGTCTGCTGAATCAAATGCGGAGGAATCCAGCAGCAGCATAAGCAGTTGGAAACCCAGTTCCTCCTGCCCATGTTGTGAGCCCCAGACTCCAAGATCTGCCCCAGTGATCTTGGGAAACATAATAAAAAACTGGTTACTGGATACTACCAGAGGGGAAGGTTTAAACTTTTTTCCTCAAAATAGAATAAATGGCACTTTTCACAGAGCGTTAAACTGTTCATGAGAAGTGCCGATTTTCTGCTTTTTTCCACCTAGTTCATTGCTTTCAATGGGAAGACTGAATTCCCACCACATGGCAAGTTTCCCTTCTTTTTCCATAAACAGGGTGTCATCATGATCTCACAGAGAAAGCACAATATTTGTGAGCTAGTTAGGACAGGCAAATACATTTAAAATTGTAGTGTAGTGTAGGGATTCTTGCAGACAGGAAATCTGTTATCTTTATTAGGGGAGTTCAGGGGACTCTGTGGGACTCAAAATACCCCAAAATTTTGCATGACCAAGTAGACACAAGCATCAGTGATCCGCATTCCTTCCTGATCTAGCTATTATCTATGTATCGGGGAGGGGAGGTTAAAGGTGTGAGAAAAGAGTAAAGGAGGTTGACCCCAAATATCCCACCATTCTATGTGACTGTAAAGGCACAGGCAGCTGTGATTCAAATTCCTTCCTGATTTTATCTCTGTCAGTGGAGTCTGGGGTTGTGAGAAGGAAGCAACGGTGAATTACCACATATACCCCAAAATTATGCATGACTGACCATGAAGATAAAAACAGCAGTGATCCAAGTTCCTTCCTGATCTGGCTCTAATCTCTGTGTTGGTGAAGTCTAGGGAAATAAATAGTTTAGGAGGGAGTGTGTGTTTTTGTTTGTTGTTGATAGTGATAGGAATAGGGGGGCAGTTACTTAAGGGAAAAAAATATAAAAACAATTGATAGGTGACAGAGACCAGGACCCTGACAAGTAATGTGACTGAGGCAAGTTGATACTAGACAAGATAGGTTATTTTGTAGAGGGCCAGGGCAAGACATCACAAACAATCGGTTTTATTGTATGCTTTCCAGTAAAACACACACAATAGTTGAGTGATGTCCAGCAAATGCACAAGTGGTAGGGGAAAGGGGAAAGGAATAGGAACAGTGCAGGGATGTGTGAATAAAGTGGTAGTCAAAAACTGACTGCAGCCAAAGTACAATAAATTATGATTATCCCTCTCTTCCCAAGAAGGATTCAGCTTGTTCCACCAGCCCAAGCACCAATACTATTAATAAATCATCTAAAAACAATATGATTGTGAGTCACATTTCAGTGTTGATAGCAAAATGCGAGAAGGTGAAGTAACTTAACCAACGTCTGCATCTGACAGAGAAACAAACAAGCACAAAACATCTGTCTTGAATTTAGTGGATAATGTTGTGAAAATCCCTCTAAAGGGAAAATAAAAAGAAGTAGTTTGAGACTTCTAAAAGCCTGTACTAATATAAAAGTATTGGGGAAGAAGTGGTGGGCGATGCTGAGGATGACCTAATAATTAATAATGATGATTATGTAGATATAGAATATATCCCTCCAGCATTCTCCTCTTCTTCAGATACAGATGAAGTTGAGAGTGAGAGAGATGATGACATGGCAAGAATTTTAGCTGAAAGACAAATGCTCGAAATTCCACCCCTGAAAAAGAAAACAGCATTGTGTCCAAGTCTCACACATCCACATACACTAATAATGTTGAGTAACCAGCAGCAAAACAGGTTATCAACATCCACAATCTCAGCTATGATGAGTGCCTCTGCTTCAGTTGGAAGTGCAGCACCTGTGACACCTAGTGGTAGTACAATTGCAGCAACATCTACTCCCAGTATAGAAGCCCCTCAGGAACTCCAAAGTTCACTTCACTCATGATCCAAAAGCTAAGCATGTTGCTATCTGTTGTGTAAAAAGCATTTCAGCAGTGGGAAAGAAGGCTCACATCTCGTCACCTCTTCAATGAGATCTCTCCTGAAGCACAACCACAGGTCTGACTGAGAGACACATCAACATTTCAGAGGTGCCACAACTAACAACAGAGGAAGCACTCTTAAAAGTTCCTGGAGCTCTAGGGCACATAATAAGCATAGTGATGTTGATATGTCAGAGAGTGTGTCAAGGGTCAAGTGCAAGGAGAGTGGGGGGGGGGACTTTAGCTGCGAATACCTCTCAAACCATAAAGATTTGAGAGATGGGACTTGCTCAAGATGCATTATTTTTTTTAAATCTACAATATAGCAGAAAGTTCTAAGTGGACATTACTGTCCATTTAAGGAATCTAGAGCAGATGACAGATGAATGGTGCGTGCCCCACTAATTAACAGCTGGTTTTGTGTCTGCTTATAATCTCTCCAGCATAATAATTGCTTTGAGAATAGGTGAAACGATTCATGTACCCTGCTTTGCCCATGTGCTAACTTTAGTTTACCAGATTCTTTGCAGAAACCCTCAGAGAGATGCTAAATATCACCCTCAAAATATGTACCTATTTTAGCCGTTCCTACAAGAGCATGCAACTCTTTATATTCCATGCAAGACAATGCCAACTAATGAGCAATGTATGTGAGCTGCCAAAAACATTTGAGGAGGCAAGCATGCTGGTTAGTCACATAAGGGCAGGAATTGATGAAATTCTTCCACTCATATATTTACTGCAGAAAAAAAATGAGCAGCATGGCTGAGGAATCTTACCGTAAGGACAACACAGACATGCACCAGCTTGTCAAGGCCATGCTTTGAGCAATATCCTTTCATAGTGTCCATTAAAAATAATGAGGAATGCTTTATTACTACTTTACTAAACCCCCACTTTTAACACAAAATTTCAGAATTTCTGCCAGAATGATCAGTTTGTCACAACAAGGAGTCATGATCAGCAGGATCTTTCTGAGGAATAGGATTTTGTCAAGGAATATAAAGCTATGTTTACAGATGGACTGAAGAGTTGCATTGTGGGGAAGAGAGGAAGAATGTTAGAGCCAAAAGCATAGAAAGCATAGGGAAAAGGAAGGCAATAAAGGGTTTATATCAGCATCAACCAGAACATTCCATTCCCAACATATTTCTGAAGACCTCATTGTTAGCACATAAAGCGATTCATGGATCTCAGGGCAGGCAATCAAATCAAGGAGTGCACATATGAGATGCTTTCAGCATACTTGAAGGATAGCTGCATTCTCATTAGAAATGATGACCCCCATGGACTACTGGCAAACAAAATGTGTGTGGCCAACACTGACACAAACAACCATGGAAACCTTTAGTTTCCCAACAGTAAGCATGGAGTCTGAGTGGTTTTTCAGTGCAGTGAGTTATAATATAAATTACAATAGGACACAGCTAAAATGCAGCAGTGTTGATAGTGGAAGTGGACAAAACCACACATAACAGGGAAACCCAGGGCAGATGTATTATTAACAGCAGCACAGAGGATGAGGAGGGTGTGGAGGAGGGTTTGAATGGTTGCTACCATCTATAACTGTTGTGGTCACTGCTTTGAGCACTTATTAATGTGTGTGTCAATAATTTGAGAATAATGATAGCTTACATTAGACTCAAAGATGATAGGGGTAGAAGAGGTAGAAGCTACAATAAAATCAATGAAAAATGGCAAAGCAGCTGGACCTGATAAATTTACTATTGAAATGTTGAAAGCCAGAGGTCAACACTTATTCAAAGCTCTAGCTAAACTATTGTCAAAATACTTACTGCTTGGCAGTGTCTATGACAGTTTAAATAACTTTTTCATTGCGGGTTGAATGAATGGGTTGAAGCCCTGATAAACATTTTTTCAGGACTCAGCCATGCCAAAACAATCCCTGAGTAAATTTTTTTTAGGACTCAGGCTTGCCAAAAACAAGCACTGAGAAAACAAGTATGCCCTAATGGCCCAGTGCAAGCTGTGCATGGTGTTTTTGGCAAATGCCACTTGTAACTTTCTTGAATTTGCCTGAGTCCTGCTGTGACTACTGCTGCTTCTGAGTCATCAAAGCAGCAGGATGATTAGGCTGAACCATGGGACTGGGATCATTTAGCACCACTAAAACAAGGCAGGCCATGGTACAGTGCTACTTTATAAAAATAATAAATGCTACCTGCCACCAGCTTTGCATATTCAATGGGATGGCATGTCCACAAATCATCTCTGATCCCCTGCATCCAATTACTCTCCACCACATTGCCATGTATGGTCAGTGCAGCACACAATGTGCAATGGGCAGACACAAACTGCCAGATCCACACATCTACATGCTATTTGCTGGTGAGAGAGGTAAGATAGTTGGTATACCAGAGGAGGAGTTAGTAGATCATGATGGTGCCAGGGTGTGGACAGTTGTTACATATTCCCACTCCTGGACTCAGTTCAAGAAGATAATGATGAGGCAGGTGTTACACTTGCCATTGAATATCCAGGTTCAGGCTGGGTTTCTCTGGTTTTCTGATAGGATTTTCACTCATGTTCTTTGTGCCTTTGGAGAGGAACATGATGCAAATTAACAGCAGCTTGTCTCATTTTCTTATTTTTGGGGAGTTTGTCTTTCACCTGCTTAAAATAAATGCCAGGGTGTTTAAGTTGCATTGGTTTAATCAGGGATGTTGTGCCAAGTTGTGTTCCCTTTTCACAACAGTGTTACCTATGATTTAAGTGAGGGGAGAGTTGAGTAAAATGGCCTTCTTGATCTCCACAATCTCCTTCTCTGGATGGGCAAGGTGTTGCAGCTGCTGGTTCAACATCATCACTGGAGCTAGGACCAGTCCCATGGTGACCACAGTGGTCTGTGGCACACTAACCTACACATCACCATCCTGCTGCTGAGACAGATGAAGATCTGCAACAAACTCCAAAATGTCACTGTTGGTGGTGGTATTGATGGATCTGCATCTCTTTCTCCCATTCCTTTTCAATTTATACCATAAACTCCCTCATACTTTCCTCCACACCAGTTACTCTACCACCACTCTTGCTCTCATCAGACCTCCATCAGTCTCCAGCTGCTGTATGGTGGTGGGTCTGCTTGGGCATGACAAGTGTGTCTGAGGGTCCCCTGCTTTCACACTATCTATCTCCTCCTCAGTTGATGGCCCACTGGTGTCAGTAGCAGCAAGAGCAGGCAGCTGACATGTGCTGCTTACACAACTACCCAGTTCTGCTTTCTTCAAAATTTGTCTCAACTTCCAAGAGGCAATTCTGGAGGACTTGGCATCATTGGGTCTGACAAATGTAGGCTTCCAGTCCCTTTATCACTGGTGGTGCCACTACTAGTGTCAGTGACTTCCTCCTCCTCCTCAAAGTCACTAGCTTCAGGGTCCATCCAACTTCTCTTTTTTTTCAAGTGGTGGAGGTCACAGTTAGGCATAGGTGAACATTTTCTACTCAAACTGAAATAGGCTAAAAATGTCACTTTCTGCTTGGTGAAAAATGTCCCCGTGAAAAATGCTGTTTTCACATTTTTTTCATCTAGCTCATTGTACTGAAATCAATGGGTAGAAAAATATTTCTCTACTTTTCTACAACCATATAAAAGGCTGTCAGTCTCTCACAGCATGCCATTCTGTGTTTGTGAGAGGAGAGCAGCATATTTTTGAGCTAGAGAAGACAGACAAATAAAGGGGAATTGAAGATTAGTTTAGGGAATAATTTAGGTAAAACATTTGTTCTCTGTATTAGGGGAGTCTGGGGGCACTCTGGGGGAAAATAAGGAGGAAAGAGGTTGAACCAAAATACCCCAAAATGTGGTGTGAGTAACTGGCAAGACAGGCAGCTGTGGTCCAAATTGCTTGCTTCTTTTCCTTTTATTGTCTCTATGATGTGGAAGTCTGGGGAAAGAAGTGGTTGATTTTGTTTTATAGTTATATATTTTTTGGACTGTGATAAAATAGGGTGGACAACTTCAAAAAAATAAAATAAAAAGTACATAAATAATTAAACAAATAAATATATTATACAGCTGACTGGGAGCCTAATGTGAGCTCTGTTACTGAGGTAGACTTGATAGACAACAGATGACATTGAGGATTTTGTTGAGGGCCAAGGCAAGATGTCACACTCTATCAGTTGTATAATGTAGAGAGAGTAAAAACACACACAGCAGTTGAGTAATGTCTAGCAAATGCACAAGCGGGAGGGGGAAATGTGGAGCAGTATTGGGATGTGGGAGTAAAGTGCTAGTACTAAAACTGCAGCAATGGGTGCAGTAAATGATGAAGAGCCCTCTCCTCCCAGCATGGATGCAGTTTGTCAAGGTCCCACCAATCACACCATGCTAGTCCCTCACTACCACTACCATACACATCTTCCACATTGTAGGCTGTACTTTTTTTTTTTAATCACTTCACATCATCATTAATACGTGCCAGTGTCACTTTAGCAGTAAGTAAGTGTTGTGGGCAAAGGTCAAATGCACTCTGCATGCTAACACATTTTTCATGGTATATGTTGCTGTAGGACTCACAACTTTGACTTCCAGCTACTTATTTCTCCATTACAGCCCTCAGAAGAAGTAATATTGTGCTGGAAAATGGTGCACCATATTATACATATGAGAAAAATGTGTTGGAATAGAAAAAAATGTGTTGGAATACTAGAAAAACATGTTGGAATAGGTGTAACATTTGCTGGAATAGGCGAAAAGGAAGAAAATTTAGCACTGGAAAAAAGGAGAAAACTTTTCCAAAAAAAAGAGAAAAATCATCAGTTTTTCGCGAAAAGTAATGCAGGAAATTTTTCTCACTTTTCACCCACCCCTACTCACAGTGCCAGCCAGTAGGGGTGGCCAAAAACTTTTACTTCAAACCAAAATCAGCAAAAAAAATGTCACTTTTTTTTTTACTAATAATTTCTCACGAAAAGTGCCATTTTTCCCACTTTTCTCTCCTAACTTACTGCATTGAAATCAAAAGGAATAAACATTTTCCCCCATTAAATGAACTTTTTCTCTGCTTTTCTACAGCCATATAAAAGCATGTCAGGCTTATACAGCATTCTATTATGTGTTTGTGAAAGGAGAGAGCAGCACAGTTTTGAGCTAGGGAAGATAGGCAAATAAAGGGGAACTAAAGCTTAGTTCAGATTTTAAGCAGGACATTTGTTCTCTGTATTACGGGAGTCTGGGGGCATTCTGGGGGAGAAGAAGGGAAGAAAGTGATTGACATCAAATACCCCGATATTCAGAGTGACTGATAAGCAAGACACAGACAACTGAGGTACAATTTGCTTGCAGATCTTGCTGTTAATGTCTCTGTGACACACTAAGGGGCTCCCCATCTAAAGTGACCCATCTTAAGTGAAAAGAAGACTTAAGCAGGAATATATGATGAAGATGTTGTTGCTCTCATCTCTAAAGGTATGATATTAACCCTTACCATCACAATATCATCTGTCTCTCTGCACCCCTGCTAACATCTAAACTCCTGTTTACTGGGTATGATATTAACCCTTACCATCCCATATCTGTTTGTCTGCAGCTATTGTTATTAATCTCATTTCTGTTTGATCAACAAACAGAAGTTCTGCAATCTACTAAACTTCAAGATTCTCTGTACAACACCAGCTTGTGGACTCTGTTTACAAAACAAACTCTTCCATCATGAGAAGGTGCACTCGGCCCATTCGTACTGTTTCAACATTATGCCCTCTGCAAACAGTATCTAAATACCTAATATTCCTTCTCTCCATAGCTGCAGTTCTCACTAAAATATCTGGTTCCTTCTACCCTCCACCATCTCCTCCATGCTATGTTTATATCTCTCCTTCACTTCTACCATCCACACTCACCTCTACACACCAACTCCTTACTCTTCTCTGCTCCAGCACTCCTCCACCCCACAAAAAACAAATACACACAAATCACTCTCTCATCTCCTGTCTCTCTCTTTTCTTCTGTTAATGGCAGCTGAAGATATCTCTCCAAACCCTGGCCCCATTCACAAACACTCTACCTCCAGTCAGCATAGGAACAATTCAAATCTAATCACCATTCCCTGCCTTCAACCTCAATTTCTTCCCTTTTCCTTTGCTTTGTGGAATGCCCGCTCCATTACTAACAAATATAACACTGTGCATGATCTCTTTTTCTCTCGCTCCCTCAATTTACTTGCTATTACTGAAACTTGGCTCTCTCAATCTGACACTGCTTTAGAGGCAGCAGTCTCCTATGGTGGTCTCTCCTTCTCTCACACTCCACGCTCAGCTGGATATGGGGGAGGTGTGGGTTTGCTGCTCTCTGAACATTGTCATTACAAACCAATTTCTCCCCCCTTCTCACTCCGCTTCTCCTCTTTTGAACTGCATGGTGTCCGTATCTTTGCTCCAGTCTTTCTACAAGTTGCAGTCATCTATCGCCCACCTACCACTTCACCTTCAGACTTCCTTTCTGACTTTGAATCATGGCTCTCCTTCTTTCTCTCATCAGACACTCCTTCACTTCTTTTGGGGGACTTCAACTGTCATGTGGATGATCTCTCCATCTCCTGGGCATCCTGTTTTCTCTCTAACATCTGCGTTTGGACTAACCCAGTGGACGAATGCTAGTACTCACAAGGATGGTCACTTCCTAGACCTTGTGTTTACGAGAGGCTGTGCACTCTCGGATTTTAATATCTCTCCTCTTCCACTATCAGATCACCATTTTCTAAATTTTAGCACTACTTATACACCTTCTGCAACCCCTGCTTCCTCTCCCCACTTCACGCGTAACCTCGAATCCCTTAATCTCATGGCCCTACAGTCCTCCCTGGCTACTGGACTTTCATTTATTTCCATTAATCCTGACACTAACAGCCTTGTCAAAACATACAACTCAGTCCTATCCTCATCTTTGAACCTGCATGGGCCTCTGTTTCTCCGATTGGCTCGCAGAACTAACCCGCGCCATGTCTTAATAAAGACACCAGCTTCCTCCGCTCCTGTACCCATTCAGCTGAATGACTGTGGAGAAAGTCTGGCTCTCTGGCAGACTTTCTCCACTACAGGTTCCTCCTTTCCTGCTTTAACTCGGCTCTGTCCCTCACAAAAAATATTACTTCTCACAACTAATCAACACTCATAAATCCAACCCCTGACGACTTTTCTCTTTCTTTGACTCCCTCCTTCACCCTCCATCTGCTTCCCCCGCTAACTCCATACAGCCACAAGACTTTGCTGACTACTTCAAAGCCAAGGTGGACTCCATCCGGGATAATATACCACCTTGTATATCTCCTCCTAGCCTCCCTCATTCTCTTCTTAGCACTCTGGACTCTTTCTCACTAGTCACGGAGGAGGAACTGACTAACCTACTATCCTCCGCTCCGTCCACTACATGCACACTTGATCCGCTCCCCTCTCACCTCATCCAATCCCTCTCCCCCACAGTAATCCCTATCCTATTACAAATCTTTAACTCCTCCTTTGCCACTGTTACCTTTCCTGATGACTTCAAACATGCCTTAGTAAAACCTATCCTCAGGAACAACTCTTCTGACAGTAACACACCCTCTAGCTATCGATCCGTTTTTCTTCTGCCTTTTGCCTCTAAACTCTTGGAACGCTTAGCCTACTCATGCCTGCTTGACGTCCTCATTGCATACAACCTGCTCAACCCTTTACAATCTGGATTTCGTACTGCTCACTCCATTGAAACTGCTCTTACAAGAGTCATCAATGATCTTCACATTGCCAAATCTCAAGGTCACTATTCAATTCTTATCCTGCTTGATCTCTCAGCAGCTTTTGATACTATTGATCATGCACTCCTCCTCCGCATTCTTCACTCTGGGAATCTGCAACACAGCACTGGACTGGCTCTCCTTTTATCTATCTAACAGATCCTTCAGTTTCTCCTCTGCCACCTCTTCATCCTCCCCCGTCCAACTCTCTGTTGGGGTTCCTCAAAGTTCTGTTCTAGGACCGCTTCTGTTTTCTCTTTACACAATAACACTTGGTGATCTTATTAACTCATTTGGTCTCAAATATCACCTTTATGCAGATGACACCCAGATTTACTCATCTGTACCTCGACTCACTTCTGATAGCCAGGCTAAAATCACAGATTGCCTCTCGGCTATCTCAGACTGGATGGCTCATAGGCACCTCAAACTCAATATGTCTAAAACTGAGCTGCTCCTCATCCCACCTAGACCTTGCCCTGTAGCGCCCTTCCAGGTGACTGTAAATGGCACTACCATAAATCCAGTATCAGAAGCGCGGTGCTAAGGGTGATAATTGACAACTCTCTCTCATTTTCCCTCATATTAATGCCATTACTAAATCCTGTCACTTTCTTATGCGTAACATTGCAAAAATCCGTCCCTTCCTCTGTTCCTCCACAGATAAAATTCTTATACACGCAATCATCCTCTCCCGCATGGACTATTGCAACATTCTTCTGTCTGGCATTCCTGCTTCCCATCTCCAACCACTTCAATCTATACAGAATGCTGCAGCACAAATTACTCTTCTGTCACCTAGGTTTGTCCCTACCCCACTCCTCCTCAAAACTCTCCAATGGCTGCCTATCAAACTCCAGATATCTTACAAAATCTTACTTCTCTCTTTCAAGACACTTCTCTCTTCTACTCCTTCTTACATTTCCACTCTGATCTCCCATTATACACCATCCCACCAGTTATGTTCAGCCAATGACTGTCTTCTCTCAGCTCCTTTTGTCTCTACAGCTCTGTCACGTATCAAACCTTTTTCTCTTATTGCTCCATATCTATGGAATGCTCTACCATCCAACCTGCACCACTGCACCTTCAAATCTCACTTGAAAATGCACCTCATGGATAAAATCTCAACATGCTAGAAAGCACTGATGCTGTACAATGAGCGCTCTTATAAATTATTTACATTACTGATGTCCTCTATCATCATAAGAACTAGCACTGTATTCAGCACTTGACCCTAATGTCTGTATGTCTCCCATTACCACTTTTGATTGTAAGCTTTTGGGCAGGGACCTCGCACCCCATGTTTCACTCTACAAAGCACCTGTAACCCTGTATTGTTTAAACCCAGAAATTGTAAAGCGCTGCGTACACTTATGGCGATGTATAAATAAACATATTCATTCATTCATTCATTCATTCATTCATTCATTCTGTGCTGAGGAAGACTGGAGAAAGAAATTGTTGATTTTGGTTTTTTTTGGACAGACTGATAAGGTAGGGTGGACAACTTTTTTAAACAATAAATAGGTGACAGACAGCTGACTGAGAGCCTGACATGACGTGTATGGCTGAAGCAAACTTAATAGACAGCAAACGGCATTGAGGGTTAAGGCAATACATAACACTCCATGAGTTGTGTGCTGTAGAGAGTACAAATACGCACACAGTAGTTGAGTAATGTCCAGCAAATACACAAGAGGGGAGGGGAAAAAGTGGAGCATTGCAGGGACATGATGAGAGTGAAGAGGTAGTTCAAAAACTGACTGCATTAATGGTTGTTGCAGTGTGTGCAATAAATGATGATGCTCCATCTCCTCCTGGGGTGGATATAATTTGTCATGGTCCCATCAATCACACCAGAACCACACCATCACTACCATGCACATCTGCCACATTGAAGGTTGCACTTTATTTTTTTCTTTTTAGTCAGTTGAAGTCATTATGAATAGGGATGGGTGAAAAGTAAAAAAAAAATTCCTGCATGACTTTTCACAAAAAATTGGCTGATTTTTCTCTTTTTCCACAAAAGTTTTCTCCTTTTTGCATATGTTATCAAATTTTGTACCTATATTTCCCATGAGTACACTATTTCCCACTGCAATATTACTTCTTCTGAGGGCTATAGTTTAGAAATAAGTAGCTGAAAGTCAAAGCTGTGAGTCCTACAGCAACAAATGCCTTGAAAAATGTGTTAGCATGCAGAGTGCCTTTGTCTTTTGCCCACAACACTAACTTCCTGCTTAAGTGACACTGGCACATATTGATGATGTCAAGTGATAAATATATTAAAACACACACATATTCCTACAGCAATTTTTGCCATTGTCATGTTTGTGTCAAATCACTATGCTCCTTCTCAGATTATTGGCACACATTACTTATTCATCATAGCAGTGGTCCCAAGTGTGGTAGATAGTACAACCCTTCTCCTCATCATCATCTGTGCTGCTGTTAACATACTTGTCCTGGCTTTCTGTGTCATGTGTGGTTTCTCTTACCTGATACTTAGATGGTATGAGATGTTGGTTCATTTTTAAGAATGTTAGACTCCAAACATTGCTGCTTGATAGCCGCATCCTGCTGTCACTAACAATATATCCAGCTGCATTGAAAACCCTCTCAGACTCAACACTTGCTGGAGAATAACTAAGGGTTTCCACTGCAGTACGTGTCAATGCTGGCCACACACATTGCTTTGTTTGCCAGTAATCCATGAGTTCATTGTTTCTGCCTAGAATGTAGCTATCCCGCAAGTATGCAGAAACCATCTCACATGCAAAGGGACCACATCTAGAAGCTGCATGGTGTTCCTGCATGTCAGTTACAACCAATACTTAGGGAGCAAGTCCCAAAGAGATATGCTGCCACCACCACCACCACCACCAATGTTTAGTTTTGCCACCCATGCTGAGATCCATGAATTGCCATGTGTTCAGAATGATTGATGATGTAGGTGCCTCTGCTGGTTCAAATGCTTTGCTGCATTCCTATTCACTATGCTGTTTAGATGTTTTTTGTGCCCTCACTTTCTCCCTCTCATCCTCCACAATGCAACCCTCCACTCGATCAGCTTTGTGGGATTTTCTCTCAAAACTCTGCATGCACAAGGTGGTGTGCCAATGGTATGGGCTATCCTGCTGTTGCTGTCAACTTTAAATCACACTGCCAGAACCAGAAGCATGATAACTGTCTGTCACCCGATGCTGTAAGCTAGTGGTGCCCACTGTTGGTGGTGTGTGGGAAACCCAGTGAAGAGTCACAGTCATATAGTCTGTGCTTTGTCCACTTGTCCAGATATCTGTTGTCAGGTGGATTTTCTTGCCATAAACACTTTTCAGACCTTTGCCCACCACACTAACCACCTACTTATACAATTCAGGAACAGCCTTCCTGGAAAAATAACTGCAGTTTTGGATATGCCAACATGGAGCTACACATGACATCAGTTCTCTGAAACCTCGGTTTTCTACAAAAGAATACAGCTGCATGTCCACTGCCAACATATTGGTAACCTTGCCATTCCACAATGGATTGTTGAGATTGTTTTTGTGAAGTTTTTGACTCCTTCTTAGGAACTCAGTAAGTGTGGGTCAGCAGGACATGGCAGAAGAACCCTGTAACTTTATTGCTTTAGCAACATGACTAGAGGAGGGGGTGGAAGTAGAGGCAGCATGTGTGGGTAGTCTATCACTCTTGCTATCTCCTATAGGGATGGGTGAAAAGTGTGGAAAAATTCCCGCATGACTTTTTGCGAAAACATAACAATTTTTCTCTTTTTCTGCAAAGGATCTTGTTCAAAGCATGCTAACATGTCCTTTACCAGCTGGTGCATGTCTGTGTTGCCATTCTGGTAAGAATTCTCAGCCATGCTCCTCATTTGTTTCTGCAATAAAAATATCAGTGGTCGAATTTTACTAATTCCTGCCCCAATGTGACTCATCAGAAAAGTTGCTTTCTCAAAGGGTTTCAGCAGCTCACATACATCACACATTAGTTGCCACTGGCCAGTTTACAAAGAGGCTCCCTCCAAAGCCTTCCAGTTTTGCATGGAGTACTCTCTAATGGCCTTATTCTGCTTGTACAAATGCTCTAGCATGTACATGGTGGAATTCCACCTGCTAGGGACCTCCATTTTCAGCTGGTGAGGGGGCAGGTTGTTACACTCTTGTATGAATATAGAGCATTGCATGCACTGTAGGAGCGACTAAAATGGGCACAGATTTTGTGGGGAATAGTAAGCATCTCTTTGAAGGTTTCTGATTCTGCCAGGAATCTGGTCACAACTAAATTTAATACATGGGCAAAGCAGGGCACATGCACCATATCACCTATTCTCAAAGCAGTGATTATGTTGGAGCCGTTATCAGCAGACACAAAACCAGCTTTTAAGGAGCAGGCTACAAGCCATTCCTCTATCACCTTGTTACATCTACCACAATTCCGAGTCTTCTATCAGGATCTTGGGTACAAAGCTGGGGAGTGATGCCCGAAGCAGTAGTAGGGTAGGTCTCTCTTGCTCGAGCTGAAGAACGGGGTACAAGCCCTCCAGACGGAAGGTGACGTGGTACGACCGAGGAGATCCAAATCAGAGCTGACCCAAAGAGGAAGCCGTCCTGGAAAAATAACTGCTGCTTGGGATATTCTAGCGTGGCGCTACACATGACATCAGTTCTCTGAAACCTTGATTTTCTACAAAAGAATACGGTAGCATGTCCATTGCCAACATCTTGGAAATCTTGCCATTCCACAGGCGTACTTTGGGTTTGTTTTTGTGACGTTTTGACTCCTTCCCAGGAATTCAGTCAGTGTGGGTTGGCAGGACATGGCAGAAGAACCCTGAAACTTTTTTGCTTTAACATTACTAGAGGAGGTGGTGGCAGCAGATGCAGCATGTGTGGCCAGTTTATGACTCTTGCCATCTCCCATAGCAAACTCAGAGTCATCCTCTGCAGCAGGAGCCATAGGTGTTATTTGGATTGGACTAACTGTTGGCACTGGCAGTAGCACACTCTCTGACACATAAATATCTTCGCTACTTCTTTTTTATTCCCTAGAGCCCTGGGAACTTTTAAAACTGCTTCTGCTAGTTGTGGCACCTTTGGCCTGCTGATAGTGTGTCTCCCAGTCAGACCTGTGGTTGTGCTTCAGGTGGGATCTCATAGAGGATGTGCCGAGGTGTGAGCCTGCTTTTCCCCCTGCTCATGAGCTTTTTGCACAGACAACAGATAACAACATGCTTAGCTTGAGAATCCTGAGTGAAGTATCTCCATACTGTGGACTTCATGGTACTGAGGTGGTACTGCTGCTACTACTACTACTGGGTCTATGTGTTGATGCAATTCTACTGCCACTACTACTAGGTGTCAAGAGTGCAGCACCTACAGCAGCAGAGGCACTCATCATAATAACCTGTGTTGCTGTTGCTGGGTACTTAAAACAGGTGTGTGTGTGGCTGAGTGAGACTTGGACTTTGAAGAGGCGATGATGTTGATGATGACTGATAGGGTGATTGTGGTTTTTGACATCTGTGCTTGTCCAGGGTCAGACTTTCCAATGGCTTTCTTAAACAGTTTATAGACAGGCACAGTGCTCCTTAAAAGTGGTGAAAGATTCAACCTTTGACTTTCTGCTAGCCTTATAGCCCTATCATCATCCTCATTCTCAATTTTATCTGTAGCTGAACAAGAGAAGGATGCTGGAGGGATATATTCTAGATCTGCATCATCATCAGTCATGATTCGGTCATCCTTAGCAGCATCAGCATCACCTGACAGTTCTTGCCCACTACTAACCTTATATTCCTCTAAGCTTTTAGAGGTCTCAAACAATTTCTTTTTACTTTGAAGATGGGTGTTTTGGTGCTTGTTTGTCTCACTATCTGATGCAGCAGGTGGTTCAGCTGCTACACCTTCCTCTATTATTCTATTACCAGCATCATCAAGACTTGAATGCGACTTGTTGTTATCTTCAGTGTTCTTCTTATATGGTTCTTTATTTCTACTGGCACTGGTAGTGCTGGAACTAGTTTTGCTGGGACCTTGACAAACTGCATCTCCCTTGGAGTAGAGGGATCATCATCATTGCACATGTTGCAGCAACCATTGCTGCAGACAGTTTTTGAACTACTACTTTACTCTCAAGTCCCTGCACTGCTCCACCCCTACCCCTTCCCCTTTCCCTTCCACTTGTGCATTTGCTGGACATTAAGCAACTGTGTTTTTTTACTGTACGGTACACAACACAACTGATGAAGCTGTATGATTCCTTGCCTAAGCCCAGTCAGCTGTCTGTCACTGTCACCTAATATATTTAGTTCTTTATTCTTTTTTATTTATTTTTTATTTTTTTTACGTTGTCCAAACGTCCACCCTGTTGTCTTATCACAGTCTGTCCAAAAAAAAATTATAACTGAAAAACAAAATCAACAACGTCTTTCCCCAGACTTCCCCACCCAGCACAGAGACAATAACCGCAAGATCAGCAAGCAAATAGATCCCTAGTTGCCTGTGTCTTGCCAGACAGTCACGTGGAATTTTGGAGTATTTGGGGTTAACCTCCTTCCTCCCTTCTTATCCCCTAGAGTGCCCCCAGACTCCCCTAATACAGAGAACAAATGTCCTACCTAAATGACTCCCTAAAATAAGCTTCAATTCCCCTTTATTTGCCTATCTCCTCTAGCGCTAAATCATGCTGCTCTCTCCTCTCACAAACACAGAATGGCTGCTGTGAGAGCCTGACAGCCTTTTATATGGCTGTAGAAAACTTTCCTGTGATGGAGAAATATTTTTCTTCCCATTGATTTCAATGGGCAGAAAAGGTGGGAAAAAGCAGAAAAAAGGGCACTTTTCATGGGAAATTATTTGGCAAGCAGAAAATGCCATTATTCACCGATTTCAGTTTGAGGCCAAAATGTTCGCCCATCCCTAGTGACGAATTTAACCCAATTTCTCCAGGTAATAACATCACCACACTTATCAAAATTACAACCAAAAAGTAAATCACGTCTGTGTCTCCTAGGCCTCCTTGTATGCTTTATTTAAATCATGCTCTTCATAACACCCAGCACAAAATCTTCCTAACAATTCCCGAGAAGCTTCCTCAAAACCAAGTTGAGTGGAACAATTCCTGCGATAACGAAGAAACTTGGGAATGTTATTGACTTGGTGTCGTGGGTGTGAAGAATAAACACGTAATAAACTATTCCCTGAGGTGGGTTTCCTATAGGTATTACTAACAACATTATGTTCAATAGCATCGCCACTCAATGTAACATCCAGAAAAGAAACACTGGTTGAATTAAAAAAAAAGTAAATTTCAGGTTCATTGCATTATCATTTAAGAATCAAACAAATGAATCCGCATCCTGATGAGTTCCTGACCAAATGAAAGCAGGTCGTAAATGTATCTCCCATTCCACAAGATCTGATCCCTGAAGGGGTTCATACCCCCAAAGACGTGGGTGGTTTCCTACCATCCTAGAAATAGGTTAGAGAAAGATGGGGCAAAACATGCTCCCATCGCCACTCCACGTCTCTGGAGGTAATACACCCCATCAAAGGAAAAGAAATTGTGGAATAGGAGATAATGAGCTCTGATGAATAGTTTGAAAAGTTCTCAAAATGATACTGCAAAGCCTGAGTCCACAGATGGTGATGGATAGAGGGATAAAGCACCGTGACATCAGCGGTTAACCAAGACAACCCTTTGTGCCACTGTGTGTCACACATTTGCTGCAGCACCTGTTTAGTATCAATAAGCAAAGTGGGCAGTGTTTCAACCAGAGGTCGCAAGTATTGGTTGAACCAGAGGGAAAGAGGTTAATTCAATAACCCTATGCCCAACACAATCAGTTGTGCAGGTGGCTGGGACAAGCTTTTGTGTACTTTGGGAAAATGGTGAAAAATGGGTACCCCTAGATTTTCAGGGACCAAATACTCTGCTTCACTCTGACTGAGTATTCCCAGCACCTTGCCTGCCTGGACCAGGTTTTTCAATTTCAATCTATAAAGAAATGTAGGATTATGGGTAAGCTCCAAATATACATTCTTATCCTCTAATTGTCTAAAAGCCTCTGACTTCAGGACCACTATTGAACCCCCCCTTCTCAGACATCTTAATAACAATGTCCTCATTCATCGCAATTGAGCAAAGGCCTTTTTCTCAACCAAACTTAAATTATGATTTGTGGATCTGGATGACTTCTCAAATAAATCCACCAAGCCTTTTTCCAATGACTTTTGAAAGACCTCTAACTGGCTACCCTTATGATTTGAAAAAAAATTAGATTTAGAACAGAGGCCACTGTCAATACTATCAACACAAGGTAGATGTCTGACAGGGGGATTGGATTCCAATTGTAATGTTTGAAGATCCATAACTACATATTGGTCATTAAAACTCAAAGGGCCAGTCCTTGGCACAGCTTTTGGCTCCAAATCATAACTGATACCACCACCATCACCAGAAACTTTTTGCTTCATAAAATATCTTTTATTTGAAATATTTCTAACGAAACGGTTGGCGTCAAGAATGGTATTAAGTAAATTGAACTTCCCCTGCAGAACAAAACCCAAGCCTTTCTCTAAGACTCTAACTTTGGAATTTGTCAGAGTGATTTTACGTAAATTCAAAACCGTCAGTGAGTTTGAGGAACCACACTCTGAGGCGTTGTGTATTTTTTGCCTCCTTGACCCATGTCGGCCTCTTCTTTTTGGTCGATAGTTGATTGACCTGTTTTCTTCTTTCTGTGTTTCTTCTGCCCTCTGTGGATTTTTGAAGATGGCATAGACACCGTGACCATGTTCCCATCTTCTTTATTAAACCCACGTGATGAAAAATTATTGATGGCTTCATCGGTATTGGCCTCACCCTCTTCATCTGTATAAATATCTGAAATCTGGGAAAAGCTGCGCTTAGTTGATGATTTCAAAGTTGATCTAATAGATGAATTCCTATGCTTGGATCTTTTCCATACATAAACCTCATCCTTCCCATAGTCCTGCTTGACACGATTAAACTTACATTGTTTAAACACAATTCTTTATCTAATTTATCCTAAGAGGTTTTAAGCATTTTATCAAAACTAGGAAAGGATATTGAAGTAACATATGACTTCAAAGCCATTTTTATGCTGTACAATCAGATCCATAAGTGTGAAAGAACATTCACTCAGCACATTATTCCATTTGCTGATAAATGTGGAGCCTTTAGTTTCAGAGGAAGGAAACTTTCTAATACGCAACCCCCTGGGTATGCGTTGCACTGATATATATTTCTCAAAACTGTAATGTCCCACCACATTCTGAGCTCTAGGCTAATTTCCTTCTCCTATTGTCTGAAAAGACTCTTCCTATCAAACTTTTCAACATCTTCATTATTGATCGGCATATCCATTTCAAACACAGAATCAACCTGTGACTGACGTTCAGCTGAATTCAAAAAATCACTAAGGGCAAAGGTCTCCCCCTCTAATTCAATAGCAGCAGCCATCCTATTAAACCTTCAAAACAGCCGTTGCCTAAAATCTTAACTAATCCTGCAATGTGGATAATGATGGTGTATCATCAAAGGACAAACTCCAGTTATTAACACTTAGTGTCCAATAACTTCGTGATGGAGCTACTCAATATGGAGCCAATTCGAAACAAATAGAAGAAGGATGCTACAACGCCAACTTGCCTTTTTTTTAATAATAAATTATTTATTGAAAGGTTGGTGAAGACAATACAGTTCCAACATAAAACAATAAACAAATATCAAGAATAGCATAGCACACGGAAACGGTAATAAGTTGGCACAAACTAATGCATCAAAAAACATGAAGCTAGTCCACATGGAGGTCTTTCATAATCTGTACTGATGTAGGATGGAACTACTACATGAGACAGACATATATGACCAACCTAAGTTTCAAAAAAGACACTGAAAAGGAAGATCGCCAAGAGAAAGTGGAATGAGAGTAAGAGAGATACAGCCCATGTGTGTGTTTTAGGATCATGAGTAATGCAAAACTCAGTGAGGTTGGGACTAAGTCCCGACACTGATGGTTAGTTTGAGGGTCATCCAATGTTGAGACAGAGACAATTCCTCAGGGTATTTTCCCAATCTTAACCACTCAAAGAGAGAGGGAGGAAAGGTAGATTTCCACTTTAGGGGAACCATGGCTTTAGCGGCATTTAGCATTGAAAGTAAGAATAGTTTCTTAGCCTGAGAGGTGTGTGACAAGTCTCTGAACAACAGGATAATCCAAGGTTTCTTAGGAAGAGTGGTATTTAATAGTGCTTCCACTACTTGCAAACATGAGGTCCAAAACGTTCATGTCAAGGGGCACGATCACCAAATATGTAAAAATTTCCCTAAATGCAATGAACAGCTCCAGCATAGGGGTGATAAAACATGATCTGTAGCATGAATGCGATATGGGGTATAGTATCAGGGAAGGAGGAGTTTATAATTAATTTCCACTAATTGTGCCGAGATCAAGGAGGACTAGGTATTCTTCCATATCTTACTCCATTCTTGAATGGATAAGGAGTCGCCTAATTCCTTTTCCCATGCTTTTTTTTTATATATGTGGCCTAAAAAGCCTGTGTGGCTTTGAGTCTTGGTCATAAGTAGTCGTTCAATTGCAGAAGTCTGGCTCAGGGAAGACAAACTTACCTTTGACGTACGGGGAAGGATGAGCGACCAGTTTATGTGATCTGTTGAGCCTACTCCAAATGTTTAAACTATTTTTAACCAAAAGATCAAAGAGGCTAAAGATAGGATGACCTAAAGAAGGCAATAAGGCTGCATGTAGAAGATCTCCTGGATAGTGTGATTGTCATTCAATCTGAACCCATAACTTGTAGGAACTTTGATATTTCCAATTAAGAATAGAGGAAAGTAGGGTTGAGTGAAAATATTTTTTTAAGATCCAGAAGGCCAATACCACCCTGAGCCTTGAGCCTATGGAGCATTTGTAGGGCAACTCTAGACCTTCTATACCCCCAAAGAAAAGTAGATAGCATTAGTGAGGCCTTGGAGAAAAAGCTGTTGGACAAGGGTATGGGGAGGGTTTGAAAAAAGTATGGATTTCCATCGGTATAAAACCTTCTGTATGGATCATAAAAGTGGGGGATAATTTAACTCATACCATTTATGCGGATGAGGGAGAAGAACACCTAGATATGAAATGGCCTAGGAGGACCATTTAAAGGGGAAAGAAGTGGTCAAAAAGGAGCAATCGTTTTCAGCAATCTGCACCAGAAGACCATCCGATTTAGCTGCAATTACTTTGAAATTTGACACAAAGGAATACTTTTCCAACTCTGCCAAGAAGGCAGGAATGGCTACCTTCAGATCCTGTGTTGACAGCACGTCATCAGCGAACATAGACAATTTGCATGTGGTAGAGGTGATGGGTACAGGGGATAGTGGACACCCCTGTTGAGTTCCATTAGTGATCAAAAACTTATTCGAAAGTTGTCCATTCACTCTAATCCGTGCATTGGGATTCGTGTATAGCGCCTTGGTAAAATGCATGAATCTAGGAACAAAACCAAATGCTTGGAGCGCATTCATCAGAATTTGCCAACCCCCCCGATCAAAGGCTTTTTTCTGCATCTATTGTTAGAAGGATGGTAGGTATCTTTGCAGAATTCACATGATGTGAGATGTTAAGTAATTTGCTATTGTTATCACAAGCTTCCCGCCCTTGTATAAAGCCAGCTTGATCCGTTGCAGTCGATTTGACATCTTGCCTTTTGATGCATACCTTGGCACAAGCTCCCTGATATCATACATGAAACACATGACAACCTGACATTTATATCAAACATTTTAAAGCCAAACACCCACCCACCACAGAAATAAAGGACCACTGTTGCTGTACCCCCTGACTCTCCAGAAAGGCAACAAGAGGAGAGGCAAAGATCAAAGAGGAGAAAGAAAAGACCAACCCAGGTACAGACTGGAAGTTCCATGATGAGTGAAACAACTAGCTCGCCATCACCATCACCTTCTAGGGTAACTACATCTTCTGCCAATCCACCTCTTTCATCGTTACCTCCCCCGCCAAATGATAGCCACTCTGTTGATGTTAGGATGCGGCAGTTTGTCTCTACCCATTGTATACTATGTGGTGCACTGCCCACACATGGTAGTGTGGGAGAGTAGAATCACAAGCTGGGCATCAAGCGGCATCTGAGGAGATTCAATCTCACAGAATATGCTAAGATACTGGCGGGGAGGGTTCATCATTACTATAAACAGTGAGCAAGTTGTCATGTGTCCTTAGCGGCGTCTGGACAAGGGGTATAGTGACAGTTGCAGTACATGGGTTCTGGTGTCATGGTGTTTAGATGCAGTTGTGCCCCCAGATGTTATTTACCACACACACTGTGCACATTTAAGTTGCTGATGTGAGGCACAGTTCCTGCTCTCAAGGGAAAAATTTCTATTCTGATAACACACCCATGATTTTGGAGGAGGGGCAGATAGAGAAGAATTATTGGCTAACTTCTTCTACTTTTTGTGCTGCTACTGCCTCAGGCATATCACTGGAGATAGCTTGGCAAGTGGAACCTTCATCATCCATCACCCATGTTACTGCTATTATTGATCCAATTCCCTTTCAGTTGCCTAATCATCCTGCTGCTTAAACATCTAGCAACAGCAGCAAGAACAGCAGTTGCAAATTCCACAATTAGGGACTCACTCAGGAGGAGGACATTTGACAATGAGTGGCCACTGCCCAACATGACCTGGTGGCACTAGGCCAGTAGGGCATTTTTTTTCCTCAGGGCTTGTGCTTTGAAAAATTTTGGGGGGGTTGTTTCTAACGAGTCCTACAAATCAATGTTTCTTCAGGGCTTGATCATCCTCTACAAAATACTCTATCAAGTCAAGTATCAGTCCACCCCAGTGGCAGCTTATGTCAGGGTGTCCTGTCCCCATCACTTTACATACAAATTTCTTAATTTATTTTACTGATTTTTTTTTTTTATTTACTGCCTCCCCAATAGCAGTCAAGAAACTACGCCAAAAAAAACTGCCTGTTCAGCTGATTCATTCCATAAACTACATCCACCAACACAAACACATTCCTCAGACCCCTTTTATACCATGTCTTATGGGTTTTTTGTAATTTTATTTAGGACTTATTTTTTATTTACTGCCCCCCAATCTCAGTAAACAACCCCCCCCAAAAAATCATCCCCTGTTCAACTTATTGTTTCCCCACACTCCACCAACACAGGCACAAAAAATAAATAAGAGGTGTGAACACCAAATGAGGAGTGGAAACGGAGGTGGTTCATATCCCTGGATGTATTATTATCAAATGAAGTTGTGATATTGAACATCCTTGAAGCGGGAGCCCAATATCTTAAAGAAATATTTGGATTATAATCTAATGTAGAAGGGATAAGATCGTAGTGTTACATTAAGAGATACAGTTTTCTTATATGAATGATAGTGGGACTAACGAAATAAAGATTGATCAACGATGAAATAAGAAGAATTTATTGGGATTATTGTGGGACTTTGTGATACACATTTTTTTTTTATATTTTTCAAGTTTTTATAGTTTTCTTTTTCATTTTTTTTACATTTTTATTTTCTAATCGATCAAGGGATATTTTATTTGGGTATTAAAGGCAATGTTGTACTAAGAGGTAGAATTTTTTGTCTTGCATCTTCCGTCCTTCTGAGAGAATAAATGAGTAGGGGATGGTAATGAAAGGGTATGATCTGATCCTGGATCTAGCTGGTAGCAAGAGTTGTTCTTATATCCACAGATAGGGCTTTTTGTTAGTCTAGATTGTGTGGAAGGTGAGACCACTTATTAATGCTCCAAAGGAGACAGGTTGGATTGGTTTAACCCTTGAAGGAGAGGGTCGGAGTATCCTTGACCATGGCACATGCGCATTAGTACTGAAGGGTACAGAGGGTGTTAAGATTTCTTTGGAATTAAAGAAGCACACTTTGGAAGCACAGTATGCGGACTTCCTAGCACATATATATATACTGTTTGTATTTTTAGAGTATATATTGGAATTGAGACATCACTGACAAAGGATAGTGTCCATTGAGGTCAATCAAATTTCCAACATTTATAGGGAGATCGTTTAAATTATTTGACATTGATAGTAACAATAAAGAATATATATTTTTAACTTGTTTCTGGAGTAAAATGTGATTGAAATAAATGTTTTATATAAATATGGAAGAATATCATTATTATTGGTAATCACTGGTTGAAGCTCTGGATAAATTTGTAATTAATTTAGTATTTTTCAAGATCCAATAGCAGGGAACTTATATCTGGCTGCAGCTACTTAGTGATATAGCATTTTCCTCCACTTAGCGCCATCTCTTACACATTTATTTAAGAAAAATGTATAATTTGAGCGCTAATACAGACACACCAAACCAAGCCTGATAATCTAAAAACTATTTTAAAGCAGATAAATAGTGATTAAAATGCCAATAAATCAAAATGTCTGTCCAATATCACACTGTAATGGGGCATACACCTGATAATTGATGTGCCATATAACCCCTCAGCTCATCGCTGAGACATACAACTCAGAAAACATGAAGGTTGCTGCAATACAAAATCCAGTTGCAAAATAAACGTAATGTCATATATAGAATCTAATGAATAAATAAGCAAATCACATATATGAATTGTTTAAACACTAACACATGCCATACAGTACCACCAGTGACAGGTAAATGAGTACTGAAAAATGTAGTCAATGAATGAACATAGCACATATGTGAAGTGTTCTAGTATTTATACATATTAACATAATTGTACATAATAACATTGAATGTACTCCAGTGTTCCACAGTGTGAATACAAGTAGAAATATAATAAGTGGAAACATGAGATGTAGATACAATTAAAATATTCTCTCTGTAAATGTACTAATATACCTCTGATGCACACTGTAAAGTACAACAAGGTGAAAACTTGTCAGGGGTTGGCTGCTTTTCTTGTTCAAAGAGGAATTGACTGGCATTTAGTGGCTGAACTGCTGCTATGGCAAGACAAGTATGATATGCCTTAGGATATTTCCTCTCTGTGAAAGGCACTAGTGGGCTAAACGAGACTGCACCCTGGGTAGGATACCATTCCTAGATACCCTGCAAATTTGTTTTGCAGGATCTTTCCTAGTTGAGTGTTTCTTACTCTGTATTTACGGACGCACACCGTATGACACCTGTTTATGCCATAAAGATGTGTACAACCAAATGTAATAACATAAACATATATTACAAGAATGAATATAAAATATACACATATTTAAATGTCCAAATAATAGAAAATCATAGTCTAATATAAATAATATAATATGAATGTTGGGTCGACTTCTGGTGCATATATTATTAGTGCTCAAATTATGTATAGTTCCAGTCTTTTTTGTATGTATAGTTTTTTTTTATGTATAGTTTTTGTGCAAATGGGAAGCAATTGGGTGTAAGTATAACGTGTATTAGCTGGGTTGTAGTTCTGTGGGTAAGACCTCTTGTTGTAGAAATGCTTTACAGGTTGCAAAGTCATCTTCATGTGAATTGCTGGGATAGAGTGATTTCACATCCATAGTGGCTAAAATTGTTTCCCTTGGGATAGAGCCAAGGTCAGAGAGTTTGTTTAAGAGGTTAAAATCCACAAATACGGTATAGCACCAACTAAAGAATTAAAGATAAACCACATTCATAAAATCCTAAATGGACCAGGTGCTCTCAGGGTCATACAACAACATAAACACAGAATAATGAAGAGCTCTAAATGAAGACAAAAAGAGCCCCCCAAAAGGACCCAAATGAATTGAGGCACACTGGGTTTATCAATAAACATACACAAAAAATACACAAAAAATAATGATTTTATTGATACAAAATAAGCACACATAAAAACAATTAAAAACAGATCTGGGAGGTCTAACCAGATAAAGTAAATGTGCTAATAAATGCTGGGAGACCTGAAAAGGAGGTGGCGATACGCGATGGGTCTTTGGTCTGGGGAGTCTGACTATGATATGTTTTGCTTCTGGGATTCTTTGACTTTTGTACATCAATGTTGGATAAGTATCCCTGTTTCTTATTTGCACTTGCCTATTTGCTCCTTTATTTGTAGTGCATTTGATTACATTGCATTTTTGTAGGCTTACTTGTCCTCCTTTTCAGGTCTCCCAGCATTTATTAGCACATTTACTTTATCTGGTTAGACCTCCCAGATCTGTTTTTAATTGTTTTTATGTGTGCTTATTTTGTATCAATAAAATCATCATTTTTTGTGTATTTTTTGTGTATATTTATTGATAAACCCAGTGTGCCTCATTTCATTTGGGTCCTTTTGGGGGGCTCTTTTTGCCTTCATTTAGAGCTCTTCATTATTTTGTGTTTATGTTTAAGAGGTTAAATATCTTGTACTCTCAAAAAAGAGAAGAGTCTAGAGAAGATTTATGGTCCATACTGATAAGACTATCACTGCCAGTAGAATTTAAATGTTAAAATAATGTACATGAGTTTTAAAGTCATATATTTGTGGGAGGGGCTAACGGAGACCCCAAACTGCCTGACCCGCGATGACCTAAGAGTCCTGACTAGATGAATTTGGCAAAACCTCGGTCCCTAATGGACCCAGGCCCGATGACGAAGAGCCGGCCTGATTAGAGGCCAAAAATAAGGACAAGACTATATGCTTTGAATACTTTATTAACTTTACTGACATAAAGAAGAGAGGGCAAGACGAATTTCTTTTTTTGGATTGGGAATATATCTAGTGTAACATTGCGATTTCCATCTTCCCAGTTTCTGAATAATGTGAGGGGGTGTATTGTTTTGAGAGGCGGCAGAGGCTGCGCCAATGCAGAATGAATGGCCAGAAAAAAATTCCGGGTTCACTCCTGCGTGAATGAGAGAGATGCGGACTAGCTTTGTGAACTCGGAAGAGGATAATGGGCCGTTAGGAGTGGGAAGGAGAGGACTGTTGTCGGGCTTGCTTTCAATAAGGTTCTTCAGCTTAGAAAGGGCAAGTACAGGGCAACATGAGTCTTGAGTAGGGTAGAACGGGATCCAGGCCCCTCTGCCTGTTTGGTCGGTCTTGGAGCTACGGAGGAAAAACTTAAAACAGGTCGGCTGGGAGAGCAAGTCTGCTTTGATAGGGAAGGCTGGAGAATAAGAGGTTTTAAGGAATTCGCAGGGTCTTAGGAAGCCATAGAAACCCATACAGATTGCGGCTAACAGGGCTAGACTTGTGCACGGGCAAAATTTTCGGTAAAATTCGAATTCGGACAAATTTTTTTTTTTCTAATTCGGATGATCCTAATTTCGGACCGGGCCAATTCGATTCGGACGAAATTCTGATCCATTCTGAATTATTCGGCCGAATTTAACATGGGTTAAATTATAGCAGTGCGCCTCCGTGCACGCTGCTATCATTATTTGCAGACAGGGTGTGCATTTAGAAAAAGATCCATCCCAAAAACGAACATTGTCATACATTGAAAGTCTGTGCATGCCTCTACTCTAGCATGGGATGCCAGTCACAATGCAAACGTCGAACATCGAAAACCCATGCCTGTCATTCAATTTATCATGTTCGAACATCGAAACCCCATGCCTGTCCTTCAATCTAGCATATGTTCGAACATCGAAACCTCATGCCTGTCATTCAATTTAGCATATGCTCGACATCGAAAACCCATGCCTGTCACATCCTACTCAACATAAGTGGTCGACTCGAATATGGACAAACTACATGTAACATTCTATGTTAGAACATGGTTAAAGATTAAGGTTTCATTTTCTGGTACCAGCCTCCTACCCTACTGTCCCTCTTTAGTACCCAAATTCCTCTCTCTCGTTTTCCTATCCTAATTTCCCCTCATATCAGATAACTCTATGTGTATATACATTGTAGAGTTTCATACTACATCAAGAATAAACATCAATGATTGTAATGTGATAGATGTAATGTGTTAACCCTTTGAGTGCCAGAGTGGTTACGCAATGCATTGCAAAGCAATACGTTGCATACCACTCTGGCATTCAAAGGGTTAAAAAGAAAAATTGAGACATTCTGTTGTGAACAAACTGCAACACAGGAGAGAAATAAAAAAAAATGCTTGACATCTATACTGAAGAGGGGTCCACAACATTGTCTTAGTATAGCAATATCACCGTTTTCCGTGAGTGTGCAATACAGGGCTCTACGGTAATTGTTGGGCATTTCCCAATGTCATAATCAGGGGATGATGGGAGTTGTATTCTAACTACTGTTAGGAAACACATAAGTGATGCACATTCATCTCCCACCTAGAAATTATTTACACACGAGGCAACTCCCCCAAGTAATACCTAGCCCCTTTCCAAGTGAAAGGACTTCCAGAAAGGCTTTAGATCTCTTAGTGACTCACCTGTTATTGCCAGTCAGCGGGACCCAGAGAGTAGGAGGGGGTGATGCTATGGCTGCACGGCACGGTGCTCTTAGTTGGTCACTTGTCGCAATGTTGAAGCTCAGCCCGGCCAGCACCTTCTGGGTGGAGACACCTCACAGCAATCCTGTTCAGGACACATCATGCACTGTTGTGCACTCATACTAGGGATCCCAAATATTTAGACTCATTTTGTAGAGGGGGCACCCTCCTGTATTTGTAAAACCTCTGTAGGAAATCTGGGATGGTAGATCTATTTACTCAAGTCTTGACTTTAGGTGGGCGATAAACAATACAAAATAGGCATAATGTTTCACTATCACATAATTCACGTCACTGAAGCAGCCAACAGGCATCGCCACTGAGTGAGCATAGGGCTGCCCGGCTGCTGACAGTCACACTGATGGGACACCCTGCAACACAGAAATGGCGGAAGAGCACAAAATAAACATGCTATGGGACGGCAAATTGCCGCCCCTGTCAAAGTGCCGCCTGGGTCCATGGACCCACTGGGACCCATGTAAGGGCCGGCCCTGTATTCGAACAAATACCTAATATTTTTTATATTTTGCACAGGAACAAATATTACTTGCTCTTGCAGTGGCAATAACTGGAACTAATGCTGGCTGCCTAGCCTAATGCTAATGCTACCTGCCTGCCTACACAACAACTGTACACTCTCTAATCTCTTCTCTCTCTGAGCTCCAACAACCCAATGAGGAAATGCAGGCAGTCTGTCTGTGTGACTGTGTCATTAGTCCAACCCCCATCATGAAACGAAGAAGGCTATTCGAATACAGACAAAAGAGAGAAGTAGTGCATGAAACGGAGAATGGAATTGGACTAGAGACATGGAGGGAAAATTATGGAGGGAAAGTAATTGAGCGCGCACAGGAAGTACAAAATGTCCTGGTCAAAAGTAGTCAAAATTTTTGGAAATGTGTGGATTGCCGAAACTTCCGAAAGTTTCGACGAATTTCGAACCTGGGCTGTTCGGAGTCGGATCATTTTTTCCGAATGACCCTTGAGTTTCGGATTAGCCGAATGTCTCCGAATGACCCCATTTTCGACGAAATCCGAATGTCTCCGAATGAATTCGCACATGTCTAAACAGGACACAACTGGTTTCAGCTTCAAATATGTTGGATGAGATAATTTTGTATAGCTTGCAGAAGAGAGGGCCCGAGATTGGCAATCTTGTCTTGGGTTGGGAGGTAGAGATTTTTTTCAAGGCCCTTAAAAAAGAGTTTAGTTTGGTAGACAGAAAATATGGAAGGGCGGTTAGGGTGAATAAAAGCGAGGTAATGACGAATACCCGCCAGTTGAAGCTTAATGGAGCGAGGAGAAAGGTGGAGGGCGTGGTGGCAATAGGCTGAAAATTTTAAAATGTTGGCAGTCGAGTAATCGAGAGGGGCTTTGCACATTCAGAGAAACTTAGAAAACGAGGCCCTTGCTCTGGCGTAGTTCTTCTTGGTACAAGGGGCGAGAGCTAGATTAATGATGTCTTCGGCTGAGGTACTACTGGTCACCGTAATGCGAGAAGATGGAAAGGCGGAGGCTTGGAAGGATGGTCTTGAGCGAGAGGTTTGAGTTCGTGAAATGACTGCAAATTGGAGTGAAGAAGAATGTTAACTGGTTGGGAACCGGATGACGGAAGATGAGAAGCTGAGAAAGAAAACTTAAATTGCAGGGAAAGCCAGGTAAGCCTCCTTAAGAAGGACATAATGAGGGGGGACGAGGACCTGCCTTTGTTGACTGCTTGGGAGGAGTCAAGGTCAGGGGTAAAGAACACCACAGATCTCAGTGACTACTCACTGCCCCAACAACTGGCGGCTGCGACGATGGGAACTAATTCCATGCAGCAGCGAGAGCGGAAGAAGTGAGGGATGACTGAGGTCTCTGAGGGCCATGTTTTGAGTAACCAATATTCTCTACACAAAGCTGCAAAGCCAGTATTTGAGGTGATGGAAAAAACTTTGATACTAGGAGAGGAGGGGGATTTAGGGAGGAATGACTTGCCATTCCATGAATGGAGGAATTCGGCCCACATGGCTAGGTCAGACCGAGCTGAATCGCAGATGGTGATGGGTGAGGAATCTGAACTCCCTGAGAGTAAAGATAGGAGATAAATGAACGGCCTTGAGGAATGATGCGGGTAGCGAAGTTGAGGTAGCCTAAAAGTGATTGAAGGTCTGATCTCGAACAGGAAACTTTTGATGAGAAGTCTTGGACAATAGTTTGGATGTGGGATACTTTGTCTGGCGGGAGGCGGGCTTCCATATTGCAGGAATCCAGGGTAATACCTAGAAATTCTAGTTCAGTAGAGGGACCAACGGTTTTCTTGGCAGAGACGGGGATATTGAGCTCCTGAAATAAATGAAGGAGGGACTTAAGAGCGGAAGGGTGGGGCTGAGCTTTTTCAATCAGTAAGAAGTCGTCTAAGTAGTGAAGCACCATTGGGCATCTGCAGGAGTTCAAAAGCAACCAGGCGAGAGCTTCGGCAAAATAGTTAAATAATTTGGGGCTACTTTTTGAGCCGAACACTAAGCGAGTAGAGAAGTAAAATTTGTCTCGCCATCTGATGCCCTGCAGATGCCAATGGGAAGGGTGAACCGGTATCAGTTTAAAAGCGTCCACTATATCTACCTTGGACAGCCAGCATTTAGGACCAGCCTGTTGGATGAGGGAGATAGCGTTCTCTATGCTGTGGTATTCCAAGGCAAATTCAGAGGAAGGAATGAGGGAATTTAAGCTAGGAATGGGCGAGGAGTGAGGGGCAGAAAAATCGATGATGAGCCTGACTTTTGTGGAGAATTTCCTGTAGGCGATGCCAATAGGGTTGGAGCGCCAAACAGGAAAGGGGGGGTTTGAAAGGGGTCTTGCATGAAGCCTTTCTCTACTTCTTTGGAGATGAGGAGGTCGACTGTAAGCGGGTCAGCTAGTGCAGATTGGAGGTTGGGGCAATCCAGGGAATTGGCGGGGAGAGCAAGGATACCTAGGAGGAAGCCGTTAGAGAGAAACGAAGTAAAAGCTTTGTCTGGGTGGTTTGACAGCAGTAATTCCAGGAGACTTGAATTAATGCTACCTAGTCATTTATTGGAACGAGAATAATGTGGACAAATGGAGCGAGCGTGAGATTGGTGACAACAAGAGCACATATGGAGCATGCGGCAATTGTGGAAAAAACAGCCTTGGTCATTGAAGTTATTGCATATTGGAGAGGAACCATGTAATGAATGGTGCGGCCTAATTTATCTACCGTGGTGCGAGACTTGAGGGTTGGGGCGTCAGAGGGGGGGCCTGATTGGGCTGGCGTGGGGGTTGCATTGGCTGAAGTGCTGGGCCAAGCAGCGGGGCATAAGCTCAAGTTGTGATTGGCTGATTGGCAAGAAGGGCAGACCGGGGTCTTTAAACCTGCAAAATATCTGCAAAACAATTCTTGGTCCAAAGCACCCCAGTCTGTCACATAGCCGAATTGTTCTAGTGCGGCAGCGGCTTTGGCGGAAAATGCTAAATGGTAATCGTAAAAGCTGAAGCCTCCATAACGATAGCCTAAGTCCACTAGGATGTACATATATTGGTCAAGCTCTTTTCTACGAGAGGGGAAAGACGAACACAGAATGTCTCTGAAAATTCTGAATGCCAAGACGAATTCTGGAATAGTCAGTTTCTTGGCAAGCCAAGGATCTTTGGCTTTAAGGGTTACCACGTCGCCGCATTGGATAGTGCGGTTTTCGGCTAGATCCTGGGTAGCAATTAGTAGAGACACTAGGTTCACATCCTTCCCCTCCAGAATATCCTTGCGAAGATGGGCTGGAACCATGTGGGTGGGGGTAATTTGAGGGCTGAGGGAAGGGGAAGAATTACCTTGGGATAACTGAGGTGATAAAGATGCGGCTGTTTGAGTAGAAGATCTGGAGATGGATTCTAGGGAGATTATTCGAGCCTGCATGTCGGCCATTGCGGATGACATTGAAGTGAGCATTTGTGTAATGTTGTCCAACTGGGAAGAGTGGGCTTCTGGAGCTGAGGGATGACTGGGAGAAGAGGAGGGGGTGAATTGGATCTGAGGGGAGTGGGAAGAGGAAGGAGGATGAGCGGGGAATAGGAGCCTAAAAAGCTCGGGTTTCCTAGCAGAAGAGGGGAAGGGAATATTCCGCCGGGAAAGTTCCGCTGTAATGCGTGGAATAGTCCATTCTCTGTAGGTCTGGCCACTAAATCCTGGATTGGCTGTGGGATCCCTTTGAGGTGACGCTTGATTGACGTTGGATCTGGGAGATCCGTCTTCCAAGGCTAAAGGGAGAGTGAGGGATAATTAGTTGTGGGGAAATGCCTGAGGCGAGGGAAATTGGGAAAAAAGGGAGTATACTTGCTTGACGAGCTGGACTACTCAGGCCCCTGCCCCTGAGGACTCGGCAGACGAATTGTCTGAGGAGGCAAGGGTGAAGGAGAAGACTGGTAATCCGAAGCGTACCGTGAAGACAGAGTTGAGGGAAGAATGACCTCTGCCGAGGATATCCCATCTGCCTGGTCACCAACAGGAAGAATAAGATATCAACGCTGGGAGGCGGCGGGAGTGAAGGAAGACCGTGAGGGAGAGGCAAGGGGATACTGCTGACCAAGGAAGGAACCGTGAGTGGAAGGTGTTTTAGTTGAAAGCTGCTAAAGAGGAGCGGGGGATTTTTAGACGAGAGGGTCGCTGTGGGGAAAGGATACCTCTGACGGGAGGCACCTATAGGATAGACTAGGCCGAAGTCTCTGATGGGAGACCGCCTGGGGGAATTAAGGATTCCGGGTCTCTGACGGGAGACTGACCGGAGACAGAGAGCTTGAGGAACCTCTGACGGGAGGAACCTAGAGCGAAACTGGAACCTGACTACCAGTTAGACAGGGGGAATGAGGAGGGAGTGAAGACTACTTCTAGCGTGATTGCTACCACTTTCCTTGATTGGTGTCCATGGCTTGAGAGGAGAGACGAGTTAAGGACTTGCGATGAGAATGGAGGCTGTTTGTGACGGAGCCCAACTGGACGGATTTCTGAAAAGACTAAATAAATTAAAGACTGCTGTATGCATGAGATGTATGGATTATCTGACAGAAAATGACTGACACTTACCGGAGAAGAATCCTGGAGAAAAATGATTTGGCTTACTGGGCTGTTAGAAAGAGAACTTTAATAATCTGGAACACGGAAGGAGCACCTAAGCTGACCAAGATAAGGATAATCGATTAGAACCGAGGAGTTGAAAAGACGTGGACTAAATTTAATGGCCACCAGGTAATCTTGGCATGAAGTAAAACTTTGCGCACGTGAAAAGGAAAATACCCAAGCCAGAAGGACATACATGCGCTCCAGAGACCAACCCACATAAGTACATATACCCGCATATGTAAAGACCTAAACATACATACCCCCTAATAAACCGAAATTTTTTTTTTTTTTTTGTTAGAAGGCATAGGACTTGAGCAGGCTGACGAACCACTGCCCATGCCTTCCAAGGAACTGAGGTAAGGCCATATAAACGAGACAGAGCATAATACCTTAGTTTATAGCTGACAATTGACCCCAATGGTACAGCTTTACCATGAGCAAGATTTTAAATCTGTGACTTTAATGTTAATGGGCAGGGGGGGGAGGCAACAAGAGGGAAGGAGGAAAACTGGCGTACCGGCAGGGAAGAGGAGAGTATGTGGCGAGGAGGCGCCCGTCAGCTGGAGGCGACCGCTTGGCGGGGGAGGACTAGTGCAGGCTAGACCGGCCAGATTGTGTCGATGCGGTAGCCTGGAAGTGACGACGGGCGGACGTGATGGGAAGTCCCGCGAGAGCTACCTGGCGTGCTCCGGATGATCGCAACGGATGCCAGGTATGGAAGCCACAGGGACCGTATTTGAGGGCTCCTCCCGCCCCTCCCACAAATGCAGGTGTAGCCTGCCTACTATGAATTCAGCTTTCATTCTTATTATGCCTGCAGAAGAGACATATGTTATGGCTAACACAGTGCCTTGCTTTACTTATATACAAATAATATATAACTAGACACTATAAAATGGATCAGTCATCTAACTAGATCACTCTCGCTACCTATATTTTTGCTAAAAAGTATTTTAAAAAGAATATATATATATATATATATATGTGTGTGTGTGTGTATGTGTATATATATATATATATATATATATATATATATATATATATATATATATATATATATATATCAGAATTAAAAATATATAACTATAGTTTGTAAATTAAGAAAATCCTCTTGTTCAGTAAATGTTGAAGTGCACCAACTGGTTAAATTTGATTTCCTACCTTTGTGATTTTTCAGATTAAAATAAATATCTTTGTTGTGATTCCTGTATTATAGCTATGACATCCTAAAGACTTAGGAAATGTGTGTGAGAAATGAGCATTCGTTTTTTGAGTTTCATTTGTATGTTCTGATTTATTGCCCTAGCTAGAGTTTTTTTTAAGATGATGTAGTACTTTCTGTTATTTCTGTAAAATAATGTGTTCATTCTTAGTTTCTATAAATGTATGTTACATGAATCCTCTTCTTTAAAGCTAATTCATGTCTTTTATTTTGTTTCTGATTTCAGTGAGAGCTTTCATTTTGGGGAAAAGCAGCTCAGATGTCCTGTTCCAAGAAAAATCAATATGGTCCTGTAAAATTGATTGGCTAGTATCAACAGGTTTAATGGAAATGTCAGTAGAAGATTGATCTTGTGTGATCATTGGTTGTGAATTTGAAAATATATAACCACTTGCAATTTGGAGTCATTCTGCTGCTATTAAAATGTGAGTATATCCAATGAAAATGCACAATAGAGCTAAAATTGCCTGGTAAGTGAAGCAATACAACTTTAATAAAATAGTGCATATTCCATTTTACTTGCATTGTGCCTAAATCACCAAGAGTGATTGATCAATTCTATCTCTGCTTTTCAGTTTCTTTCTATTTTCCCAGTTATAAACACATTAACACTATAACATAGTTGATGAGGCTGAAAAAAGACATGCGTCCATCAAACTTAGTCCATGCCATATTATCCTTGTTTATCCAGAGTAAGACAACAACAATTTCCAGTTAAGCCCCAAGTGGATAAAAAAAATCCATCCTGGGTCTAAAGAGGCAGTTGGATATTTCCCTGTGTCAGCATCCTATCTGCTTTGAAACCAACTGTAATAACTGTTCTAAGCAAGAAAGGTATCCATTTCTTTTTTTAAATTAAGTAGAGTCTCTGCAATAACAGCACCCTGAGACAATGAATTCTAAAACTTCCCTGCCCTTTGTTTTAGTAGAATACATCTTTATTCTAGTCTTAATGGATGACCTGTTGTTTTTTGCTCAGCTATTTAAGTAAATAGTTCCTCAGAGAGTTATTTGTATTGACTTTGAATGTATCTGTAAGTGTTATCGTATCACCTCATAAATGTCTCTTCTCTAATGAAAACAAACCCAGTGTGGCTAGTCTTTTCTTATAACTCAGAACCTCCACATATAAGTTTCGATTCAATTGGGTCCGATGGCAAAAAAAAAAACAAAAAAACAGCCAATGACAGATTTATAAGCACATTAAGCCATTCAATTATACGTCTTAACAGCAGCTAACAGCAGTTTTAAAATCCCAAAGGACAATAATATATTGGTCATTAAGGACAATGGAACAGCTATTCTCAGAGCCATTCAAATGTGTGTAGTAGTGCTAATGGATGATAAATTGAAATATTTAATGGATTAAAATCTAGACCAAGTTTTTCTGGCCGTACACCACACAACGGATAGTAAAAAGCACTGTCAGACAAAATCAGAGAAACAGCAGCTCACACAACACGCAGCACTTAGTACAAGTCCAGTAATGGCAAAATTAACCCCTGCAAAGTCAAGCAAACACACCAACAATGCCCATGCCCTACAAACAAGTCATGAACAAACCAAAAAAATCTAGCAACACCACAGGGACAAGGGCTTCACAAAGCAACACAACACAATCCCACATACGATGCCCCAGAACAGCAGGTGTTAACACTCAACAATATATATGTACACACACAACAAAATAGACACATGTCAATCACAAAGCAAACAAAGCTCACCTGTACAACATCATCAGCCAATGGAGACATAACATTCACCTGACAATGTCACACATGCACATGGCAGGTACACAGCAGTTACAACAAATCACACAAACACACCAGCAAACACACACTCACCCATTGGTCACTCCTGACCTCATGACCTTACCTGGACAACACCCCACCACTGTCTTACAGGGACAACCTCTCCCAAGCACACCTGTTCAACAGCCTTCAACTGTTGCAAGTGATGATGCTCTGGCTGAAGAGCCACACGGAAACCCATCCCCACCTAGAGGACAACACTTGGTGGCAGCATCCCAGCTGCAGCAACAGGATGTCCCACAGTTCCCACAGATGCTGAAGGGACCTGTGTAGCAGCACAGGGATGGCACACAATCACCAAGGCCCAAGATATTCTTCTCAGGGGTCACACTTCTTGGAATGACGGACTATGAAGTAAGAGACAGCTATAGGTTGATGTCACAAAGCATCATCAACATATATGTGGTTATGAAAGATTAAATCAACCCCATGTACAACACCAACTGTGCCTTATCCAGATTGCAGAAGCTCATGTGTGCCACCCATTTCATGGTAAGGGGATAATTCCAGTCCACAGAAGGTCATGTATCTGACATGTCCCAGGCCATTTGTTCAAGGGCACTGACTCAGGTGTTAGCAGCCCTAAAGAGGAAAGCCAGAACTTACATCCACTTCCCCACTACCAACATGGAGTGAAAAAGTGTCAAACAAGGCTTTAACAAATGGGAAGGAATGCCCAGGGTCATGGGTGCCACAGACTGCACATATGTGTGAATAAGAGCTCCAGCATAAGAGGGACATCTGTACATCAACAGGAAAAATTTCCATTCCATCAATGTACAGATGGTGTCTGATGCCACAATGACATTAACCAATATTTGTGCCTCCTATATCAGCAGCTGTCACAACTCCTACATTCTCAGACACTCCTCATCACACCACAACCACTGGTGTAGTCACATGACTCATGTAAACACATCTTAGCATGGTCATGACACACGAGTAGTCCATCATCAACATAACATTTGCTCCCTGTCTCACCATGTCATGTTCTGTCCATAGGTGCTGTTGGCTATGGGTGCAAGTTGTGGAAGCTCACGTCAGGACCAGTAATGCTATAGACTTTTGGCCTGCTCAAAGCCTGATTCAGTTGCCTGGATCACTCTGGAGGAAATCTGCAATATGCATCCCAGAAAGGCATGCAACATATTCTTGGGGTGTGCAATACTCCACCCCATAGACATAGGTCTAGTCAAGAATGCGGAGACACAACAGCTCATGGAGAGCCCTGTTCCCATTGCAGAGGAATAGAATACTTTGAGAAGGGAGCAGATAAGAAATAGACTACTTTCCCTGTGAGAATATCGCATGGTGACTAGGGATGGGTGAAAGGTGCCGTCGTGTTCCTGAGAAAAATCCTAGAAAACAAAGTGGTTGTCCACTTTTTCATGGGAAAATTTGCTCTAAATACAGTGATTACAATCTTTCCTGTTTTTTCCTAATGGCAAAAATTATTTTCTATTTTTTCAATGGCTAGAAAGTTTCCACCCCTTTATTAAAGTCTTTTTCACCTCTTTCCTATAAAAACGTGCTGTTTTCAAGGAAGTGATAAAAAAATACAAGCAGCTACATAGCTAGAGAGAGGTGCTAGGCTGTTGTGCTGTGAATTATATATCAAAATCGAGGCAGGAGAGGCTCATAGTGACTGCTATCACCATGAGCAGGTTTAATAACAATAAAAGTAGCACTTGAAATCACTGTTATGCATTCAGTGAGTCTAAGGAGGAGGAAGTGACCTCCAAGGGGTGGGCAAAATCTCTCATCGTGTTCCTGTGAGAAATTCCGAGAAAACCACGTTGTTGTCCATTTTTTTGCAGGAAAATCAGCTTTAAAACTAGAGATTTAAATTTTCACATTTTTCACCAAACGTGACTTATTTGCAGAAGTCAAACACAATAGAAGCAGCTACAGAGAGAGGTAGATGTGCTGTGCTGTTCTGCGTGATCTTTTTGAAACATTGAGGCAGGAGAGGCTCATAGTTACTGCTATCACTATGAGAAGGTTTAAATATTAAAAGGAGGAACTGGAAGGACCCATATGTGTCCATTGAGTCTGAGGAGGAGTAGGAAGTTAGCACTACTGAACCAATGCTGTTCAGTCCCCCTAAATCACTCCAAGGCATCTTGGGAAAATTAATGGGAAGGAAGAAAAGGGAATGAGAAGTGAGGGAGAAAAGGGAATGTGAAGAGAGAGAGAAAAGGGAATGGGAAGGGAGGGAGAAAAGGGTAGTACTAGTGAGAGCAGGTGTTAGCTGCCTGTGCCTGCTGCTAAATGTTCTGCCTCTGCTGCCACCATTGCTGCCTCTGCTGCCACTAGTGCTGTGCCTGCTGTCAGACATGTTGCCCCTGTTGAAACCAGTGCTGTGCGTGCTGCCAGTGCTGAACTTGCTGCTATCAATACTGTGCCTGCTGTCAGACTTGCTGCCCCTGTTGCCAGTGCCACCAGTGTTATGCCTGCTGCCAGTGTTGAAGCTGCTGCCACCAGTGCTATATAACAACACACCCATGATTTTCTCCACATAGACTGGGGCTACTTATTATGCTTCTACTGCCTCAGACGTATCACTGTAGCTAGTCTTGGGCGGCAAGTGGAACCTTCATCATCCATGAATCATGTTACTGCTGTTGTTGCGCCTATTCTCTTTCAGCTGCCTAATCATCCTGCTGTTTAAACAACTCAGCAGCAGCAAGAACATCAGTCGCAAATTTCGCATCTATATCAGGGCATTTGACAATGGCCAGTGGCCACTGGCCAAAAGGACATCACCTGCTGGCACTAGGCCAGTAGGGCATTTTTTTCCTCAGATCTTGTGCTTTAAAAAAAAAATAAATAAATAAAAATAAAATAATAATAATAATAAATAAATAAAAATTGGGGGGGGTTGTTTCTAACAAGCCTACAAGTCCTTGGGCTTCTAACCAAAAAATCTAACAAATCATCCTCTACAAAATACTCTATCAAGTCAAATATCAGTCCACCACAGTGGCAGCTCATGTCAGGGGGTTCCTGTCTCTATCACTTTAAATACACATTTCTTATTTTATTTATTTATTTTAATAACTGTCTTCCCAATGCCAATCAAGAATCTCCCAAAACATATTCCTTGTTCAACTGATTCATTCCTCAGAGTCCACCCAGCAGCACAGGCACCCTCCTCAGACCCCTTTTATACCATGTCTTTTTGGGTATTTTATTTGTATTTAGGATTTATTTTTTATTAACTGCTCCCCAATCCCAGTAAACAACCCCCCAAACAAAGCATTCCTATTCAACTGATTCTTTCCCAACACCCCACCAACACAGGCACCCTCATGCCCCTTTTATACTATGCCTTTGGGAAATAAATAATATTTGTTTTGTGTTGTGTGTAAATTCAATGTTCCCTTTGATTTCAATGGAATGAGCTAGGTGAAAATTATTCACCAAGCGGGAAGTGCCATTATTCGCAGATTTAAGTTTGAGGCAAATTTTTTTTGGCATCACTTGCTAAGATCACAAAATAACCTCTTGTAGCTTCCTGATAGGTTGAATTGCTTTTTGGCTTTGTGTAAATACATATCTTCATGCCAAAGTATAAAATCCCCCCCCTTTGTCAGGAGCTTTGATGACGATGTCCCCGCAGTGACTCATTTTATATGTCTTTTCTCTCTTGCCAGTCCAAGTTGGTATCTGAGTGGCAGACTGGGAATTGCATAACTTCTCTCATTTCAATATCAATGAAAATCTGGACACTGGGACAGATTTGTCCAGGAGGAGTGCATGAGATTTGAATCTTAATTCCTTCTGTTTAGTTGGAATCTCACTCTTCATATCAGTAGTGGTCTCAGAAGTGTTCAAATCCTGATTAGAATTAACAAGAAGCATGTTAGATTTTTTTTAAAGTGTTTGGCCAACAGCAATTTGCAACCATATAAGTGTAGATCTTTTAAAACATCAAAGTGATTGAGATCACTAGATGGTAAAAAAGATAGGCTGTTAGATAAAAATCTTATGTGTACATCAAGGAGTTGATGTTTGGATAAGTTAATAATTTGTAGAGCATCCTCCATAACTAATGGCGTGTTCTCTGGGTTCTCGATCTGCCTCTCCCCCTGTGATATTGTCTGGGGTAGCCTCTCTGCAACTGAATCCTTTGGTAAGTGAGACTGGATCCTCTTCCCTCCATCCTCTCTGTGGGGCTTGTATTTCTTTCTCTGTGGGATTTCATGATCCTGCAATGGCTTGTGTATCTAATCCACTTAGTTCTGCTAAGTCAGTCTCTATATCATTCTCTGATTCTACTTCAGAGGCAGAGCTATTCTCATCTACTGCTGCAGACTGCGTATGATTAATTTTGCAAGAACTTAGTGGCCATTTATAAACAGTTTGATTCTTGAAGTCATTTCTTCTCTTTTTTTCAGTAATCTTTTTCTCTAATATGTCCAGTTCTTGAATGAAATTGTCAGGATCCATTAGTATGGATTTGACAAGTTCCAATTTTTTCAGATCTTCCTCAACGTCAGTGATTTACTTTACTACTGTCCCAATAATTTTGTTTTTGTAACCTTTGACAATTGACATGAATTACAAGTAACATTTATTGCAAGTCTCTTCCCAACTTTTAAGCCACTTCATTAAAAGTAAAAGTTGTGAATATTAGAACACGTAAGCCTCTGGGGGTAAGTTTTAGTTCAAAGTATTTCTCATACATAATTTTGTTCCACCAGGACTTAGTAAGTCATGTATGTGCTTGTTTATAATCTTCTAACAGTTTAGGGTAAATGCTGGATGTGTCATCTGTAATGACTGGTTGGTCAATGGAAAAAAAAAACAAATTTACTTGTGATGTCTATTGTGTGTAATGTTAAAGTTAGTACTCATGTCTACGTATAGTGATATTATTGGATGTGCTGATCCAGAGGAGAAATTCGGTTCACTGAGTACAATTAGTAACAAAAACAGAGGGGATCTGGATCTCACTAGACCAATAGATGTGGATTAAGCCCAAATACTAGGACGGGTGGAAGGGAAATTCTTAGAGATAGTGTCCCTTCTACATGAGTGGATCTTCACCCTTGTGTTGAATTCCACCCCATGGTGTTACAGTGGGCTCAACCTGTTAATCACACCTGCTATGAGTCCATCCTACATGTCACTGCACGAGTGAAAACAAGAACACTATTTTCAGTTCTTTAAAACTTACACAAATCTGTTTGTTATTTGAATATCTTCTACCATCATATAACTGCCACATCACTGAGTAATCGTCTAATATAAACCCATCCATTTGCCCTACATAATTATTTCTCGTTGGGTACAATAATATCAATTGACATTAGCACACTGAGTCAACAATGTGTTGCAATCAGTAGTGATGATCGAGCACCCCAATGCTCGGGTGTTCGGGTGCTCTGACCGAGCGCCCCCGGAGGCTCGAGTGCTTGGCCGAGCACCCGAGCCCCATTGAAGTCAATGGGAGGACTCGAGCATTACACCAGGCACCTCCTGCTCTGATGAGGGGAGGGTGCCTGGTCCATAGGAAAAGGGCAGAAAATGATGGAAACACCACAGAAATGGTTCAGGGACAGCATAGGGAGGATGTCTGGATGCATCTTGGACTCCAACATCGCTGCTGGGAACGATCTTTCGCCCGTAGTACGCCATTTTTACAGACTGACCGTAAAACACACAAAAAGGAAGATAAAAACGACTTTAGGCGAAAAATTGTTACCAAACAGTATTTGCTGTATATTTACTTGTATATCATCTGCAAATTCTGCAAAAAATGTCATCGATTTTTCGGAACTGGGGCCATGATTAAGAGGGAAACGTGCGCAGAGGCAAATTCTGCAAAAAATGTCCTCGATTTTTCTGAACTGGGGCCATGATTAAGAGGGAAACGTGCGCAGAGGCAAATTCTCCCAAAAATTTCCTCGATTTTTCTGAACTGGGGCCATGATTAAGAGGGAAACGTGCGCAGAGGCAAATTCTCCCAAAAATTTCCTCGATTTTTCTGAACTGGGGCCATGATTAAGAGGGAAACGTGCGCTGAGCCGACCATCTAAAACATTATGGGTGAGGGTCTGCTGCGGAGCTGACCATCCTAAACATTATATGCGAAGGCCCGTTAGTGAGCTGACGCTATAAAACATTATATGAGAGGGCCCGCTAGAGAGCTGACCCAATAAAACATTATATGAGAAGGCCCGCTGGTGAGCTGACCTATACAAAAATTGTCAAACAGCGCCCGCTGGTGAGCTGGCCCTATATAAAAATTATATCACAGGGCCCGCTGGTGAGCTGGCCCTATATAAAAATTATATCACAGGGTATATGGAAGAGAGTCAACCATATACCCGTTTTTTGGGTGGAAGGGGTGAATGGGAATACAGAGTATTCCCATCATTGTAAATAACATATATAAAGTGACTTTATGTTCCCCCGGGGCTTTCCTCCAGTGGAGTGGAGAAGTCAGGGGAAATCCAGGCCTTGTTCATTTTTATAAGTGTCAACCTATCAGCATTTTCGGTGGAAAGGCGGATACGCTTATCTGTTATGATGCCACCAGCAGCACTAAATACCCGCTCAGACAGAACGCTGGCAGCAGGGCAGGCCAGCACCTCCAAGGCGTAGAGTGCCAGTTCATACCACGTGTCCAGCTTGGACACCCAGTAGTTGTAAGGCACAGAGGGATCATTGAGGACGCTGACACGGTCTGCTACGTACTCCTTCACCATCTTCCAAAACTTTTCCCTCCTTGTGACACTAGGCTGCGCATCAGGGTGAGGGTGCTGGCGGGGTGTCATGAAGGTGTCCCACGCCTTGGAGAGTGTTGCCCTGCCTTTGTCGGAACTGCTGTGTGCTCCCCTTTTCTCCCCTTCTCGGTTGGCCAAGGTAGCACGTACTCTGCCGCCAGCGTTGTCAATTGGAGCAATTTTTTTGACAAGAACCTTCTGGTATTGCACCATTTTGCTTGTCCTCTCCACCGGAGGAATGAGAGATGAGAAATTCTCTTTGTAGCGGGGGTCCAGAAGGGTGAACACCCAGTAATCCGTGTTGTCTAAAATGCATATAACGCGTGGGTCACGGGAAAGGCAGTCTAACATAAAGTCAGCCATGTCTGCCAGAGTACCAACAGGCAAGATTTCGCTGTCCTCACCAGGAGGATGACTCTCAATCTCCTCATCCTCTTCCTCCTCTTCTGCCCACCCACGCTGAAGAGATGGAACTAAAGTTCCATGGCTACCCTCTGTAGCGGAGGCAACCGTGTCTTCCTCCTCCTCCTCCTCCGCCTCCTCCAATTGTCGCTGAGAAGACAAAGTGAGGGTGCTCTGGCTATCACCTTGTGTAAGCTCTTCCTCCCGCATTTCCATCTCTTCCACATGCAAAGCGTCGGTTTTAATTGTGAGCAGCGACCGTTTCAGTAGACACAGAAGTGGAATGGTTACACTGATAATAGAGTTATCGCCGCTCACCATCTGTGTCGATTCCTCAAAATTGCGTAAAACCTCACAGAGGTCTGACATCCATTCCCACTCCTCACTTCTGATTACAGGAAGTTGAACGGAGAGGCGACGACCGTGTAACAGCTGGTACTCCACTACTGCCCTCTGCTGCTCACAAAGCCGGGCCAACATGTGGAAGGTGGAGTTCCAGCGCGTGCTCACGTCACACAGCAGCCGGTGAGCTGCCAATTGTAAGCGCTGCTGCAGCTTCAACAGGCCGGCTGAAGCTGTTGATGACTTACGAAAATGTGCACACACGCGGCGCACCTTGGTCAAGAGATCATGCAAATTGGGGTAGGTTTTTAGAAATCGCTGAACCACTAAATTAAATACATGCGCTAGGCATGGTACGTGTGTGAGCTTGCCGAGCTCCAAAGCCGACACCAAGTTACGCCCATTATCACACACAACCATGCCTGGTTGCAGGTTGAGTGGCGAGAGCCACTGCTCGGTCTGGTGACTAATCCCCTGCAACAGCTCTGAGGCCGCGTGCTGTTTGTCCCCAAGGCAGATCAGCTTCAGCACGGCCTGTTGACGCTTCCCCACTGCAGTGCTACACTGCTTCCAGCTACCGGCTGATGGGTGAGTGGCGCTGCGCGCAGAGAATTCGGAGGTGGAAACGGAGGAGGAGGAGCCAATAACGTAGGTGCTGGCGGAAACCCTGATGGAGGTAGGGCCCGCAATCCTCGGCGTGGGTAGCACCTGTGCCATCCCAGGGTCTGAGTCGCTCCCAGCCTCCACGACATTCACCCAGTGTGCCGTCAGGGAAATGTAGTGTCCCTGGCCACAAGCACTTGTCCATGTGTCAGTCGTTAAGTGGACCTTCCCAGTAACTGCGTTGGTCAGGGCACGGGTGATGTTACGGGACACATGGTGGTGTAATGCGGGGACGGGACACCGGGAAAAGTAGTGGCGGCTGGGGACTGCGTACCGAGGGACAGCTGCTGCCATCAGGCTGCGGAAGGACTCAGTCTCCACAAGCCTAAATGGCAGCATTTCGATGGCCAGTAATTTGGAAAGGTGTGAGGTTAGTGCTATGGCCTGTGGGTGGGTGGCTGGGTATTTTCGCTTGCGCTCAAATGCCTGGGGTAACGACATTTGGACACTGCGCTGGGACAGGGAAGTGGATGTGGTGGCTGATGGTGCTTCAGATGGTACAGGTGCAGGGCGAGAGGTATGCGGGCCTGCGCCTTCGACAGGCGATTGGCCGGCACCGAAAACAGGGGAAGAGGAGGCAGTGGTGTGGCCTGCAGACACAGATTGGCGATCCGGGTGTTCCTCCCACTTATTACGGTGCTTGGATGCCATGTGTCGGATCATGCTGGTGGTGGTGAGGTTTCTAGTGTTCATGCCTCGGCTCATTCTGGTGTGGCACAGGTTGCAAACTACAATTTTTTTGTCGTCCGCACTTTCCTTAAAAAAACGCCATACCGCGGAACACCTAGCCCTTGGCAAGGGAGATTTACGCAAGGGGGTGCTCCGTGGAACATTTGCGGGCCGGTTTGGTGCGGTCCGCCTTCTTTCTGTAGCCACACCACTGCCTCTTCCAGCCTGTTGCGGTGCTGCAGATGGCTCACCCTCAGGACTGCTGTCATCGCTCGGCTCTCCACCTTCCCAGGTGGGGTCAGTCACCTCATCGTCCACCAAGTCCTCCTCCACTTCCTCACTCTGATCATCCTCCTCATTTCTTGATCCCACCACATACTCAGTCATTGACAACTGTATATCATCCTCCTCATCAAGGTCTTGAGACAGTAATAGTGGTTGATTTGATGGCAACTGTGTCTCATCATCATCATCATCCACTTTCTTTGACCTTAAATGCCGTTCACCTCTGTCATCTTCTTGTGATTGGGTACCCTCTAGAGGTTGTGAATCAGGGCACAAGATGTCATGTTCCTCTGCAAGCGTGCTTGGAGAGAGGTTCAAATTAAGGATTGGTGATGAGACGAGCTCCTCACTATATCCCAGTGTGGGATCACTTCTTTGACCAGACCCTCTATGGTGGGAGGAAGGATGATCAGGGTGAGGATTATGTTGACCAGACTCTTGGCTACTGAGAGTGGACTTGGTGGAAGACAGGGTGGTGCTTAACCGACTGGAAGCAGTATCAGCTGAAATCCAACCGACCACCTGTTCGCAGTGGTCTGACCTCGAGAGTGATGTCCTGCGACGCCCTGTAAACTGAGACATGAAGCTAGGTATGGTGGATGTCTTTCTTTCTTGTGCTCTGGCACCAGGCACAGTTTCTACGCGTCCTGACCCGCGCCCTGAACTATCAGGATCACGTCCACTTCCCCGTCCCTTTTTACCCGCCTTCTTCATATTACACAGAATATGTGCTGCAAATCTGCAACTTTGCACACTAAACAGAATGTGCTGCTTATCTGCGGCTAGGCACAGTGAACAGAATATGTGACTTTTATTTTTTACACTTTGCACACTAAACAGAATGTGCTGATAATCTGCAACTTTGCACACTAAATAGAATGTGCTGCTAATCTGCAACTTTGCACACTAAACAGAATGTGCTGCTTATCTGCGGCTAGGCACAGTGAACGGAATATGTGACGTTTATTTTTTACACTTTGCACACTAAACAGAATGTTCTGCTAATCTGCAACTTTGCACACTAAACACAATGTGCTGCTTATCTGCGGCTAGGCACAGTGAACGGAATAAGTGACTTTTATTTTTTACACTTTGCACACTAAACAGAATGTGCTGATAATCTGCAACTTTGCAAACTAAACAGAATATGCTGCTTATCTGCGGCTAGGCACAGTGAATGGAATATGTGACTTTTATTTTTTACACTTTGCACACTAAACAGAATGTGCTGCTAATCTGCAACTTTGCACACTAAACAGAATATGCTGCTTATCTGCGGCTAGGCACAGTGAATGGAATATGTGACTTTTATTTTTTACACTTTGCACACTAAACAGAATGTGCTGATAATCTGCAACTTTGCACACTAAACAGAATATGCTGCTTATCTGCGGCTAGGCACAGTGAATGGAATATGTGACTTTTATTTTTTACACTTTGCACACTAAACAGAATGTTCTGCTAATCTGCAACTTTGCACACTAAACACAATGTGCTGCTTATCTGCGGCTAGGCACAGTGAACGGAATAAGTGTCTTTTATTTTTTACACTTTGCACACTAAACAGAATGTGCTGATAATCTGCAACTTTGCACACTAAAAAGAATGTGCTGCTAATCTGCAACTTTGCACACTGAACAGAATGTGCTGCTAATCTGCAACTTTGCACACTAAAAAGAATGTGCTGCTAATCTGCAACTTTGCACACTGAACAGAATGTGCTGCTAATCTGCAACTTTGCACACTAAACAGAATGTGCTGCTAATCTGCAACTTTGCACACTAAACACAATGTGCTGCTAATCTCCAACTTTGCACACTAAACACAATGTGCTGCTAATCTTCAACTTTGCACACTAAACACAATGTGCTGCTAATCTGCGGCTAGGCACAGTGAACGGAATATCTGACGTTTTTTTTTTTAAACTCTGCCCCCCAAAACAAAATATATCTGCTTCCCCCACACACAGTAGTCCTAAAAAGGACTTTTGGGTCTTTTTGTTGTTCAAACGCGCTTTTTTTCTCCCTACACTGACTTTCCCTTCCTATCCTCATGTCTCCCTGGCTAAGACTGAGCCGAACTCGCTGGTCAGGTGCTATACAGCACCCGATCACGGGTTCTGGCCAGCCAATCAGTGTAATGCCAGCAGCCAACATGGCTGTTGACATTACACTGATGTCAGAGCCTCCCCGCACGTTTATTGGCTGCGCAGCAGCCGCGATATGTGCGGGGAGGAGACCCGAACATGGCGGGCGAGCACATGCGGTACTCGTACGAGTACCGCCATGTGCCGAGCAGAGCGATGCTCGAGCCGAACCGAGCTTCGGCCGAGCATGCTCGCTCATCACTAGCAATCAGTAAGGTAATACAACTAGAGTCCTTTGGGGCCATTGATGGGGAGATAGTTTAATATTTTGAAGATGCAGGTGACGTGTTGGGTATCCCTTTTATACAGGCAACACCTCTTGGTGTCTCTTAGATTCACTGTAGCCTTCAAGGGCCCCTCTTCCCTCCAATCCAAATCTATCTTTGTACTGAGTGTCCCCTATTCATGTATAGTATATTCTTTATGCCCTAACTCCTATGGGCTTGACCATGGGAATTAATATACCATGAATAGTTTTTTAGTAAACATCTATTTTGCTGTGTTATCTCTGTTCAGTAATTTTAATAATTTTTCTAATAAACAAGTCTTTTTAAATTGCCAGTTTTCTTTTCTCCATCCATTGATCCTCACACAACGGATCGATATAGGGGCTATCAGGAGTACAATTGCAAAGTAATGACCTTTTGCTCTATGTGGATTTTTTTTTGTTGTAGCTACATTTTTTTATCACTGTGCATCCTTCTGTCCATCCTAGTATTTGAGCTCAATCCTCATCCATTGGTCTAGTGCGATTCAGAGCCCCTCTGTTTTCATTCTTAAATTTATAGTGTTAAGTGTATCAATTTATCGTCCGTTAGCAGTACAGCGCACAATTGAACGACTCTAAGAATTGCTGTTTCATTGTCCTCAATGGGCGATATAGAAACTGCCATTAGACATCTTCTTGTTGTTAAGACGTCTTATTGAATCGCTTACCATGCTTACAAAACTGCCCTTGGCTGTTTTTTTTCCCATCAGAGGTTATTGAATCGAGCCTTGTATGTGATGATAAAGAAGTAGTGCAGGTTTTTTGCTACAAAATATAATCAATTAAAATTATACTGGGAATCTTTTTCTTGTTAAAAGTTGAATAGTTATTTTTGTAAATTATCCAACATGTTCACAAACACAGCCATGATTTATATGCCATGTGAAACATAGCTGAATATATACAAACTAGTTGAAGAGCCCGTGCCACAGTGCCACAGCCAGCTGGCCGCGGTGCAGTCATGCTCAGTAGAGACTGCCCGCGCCGCGACTGATACAGAGCGGGATTCTTCTTCTGAGCTCCCCATTCTGTATCAGCTGCGGTGAGGGCAGTCTCTACTGTGCATGACTGCAGCACGTGCAGCAGTGTCTACTGTGCATGACATGGCATTACACACGATTTAGCGAATTATTATATAGGATAAGGATGGTGGCATTGTCAGCTGTTCTTTGTCATTCCTGTGGGTCAAAACATTTTTTCATGGAGGTACTTGATTACTTCCATGAATATATACAAAAACATGACTACTCAAATGTGCTCCCTAAATTGATATACAAATATGCAGCAGATATGGTGAGGGATTTAAGGGAAGTTAACATGGAACTAACAGGATTGAGAATATCAATATGAAAACAGTATTCAACTATTATTCCCATGTATATATTCCCTGATACTGCTTCTAATTCTTTACTTTATCCATTAGTTTAAATAATTTTCTGATAGGTGTTAGCTGCTGCTGCTCCTAAAAGCCTATTTCACCCTCATTTTAAATAATGTAGCTGCTCTGAAATGTTCTTATTTTACATATTGACAATATAATTCCTGTTAATTGTCTTAATTCCACTGTGTACTTAACATTTGACAAACCCTTTCAAGTTTCACTAAATTTAACGTAATTATAGTTTTGCTGATTTCACTGCTTATTTATTTTAAGATGCATAATAAAATGCAGTACACTGCCCTTATAGTTAGCATTAGTTTGATTACCTGAGTAAAAAGTATTAATCTAATTTATAATGTTTTTGCCATAGATGATACATTACACAAATATTTCATGCCAGCAAATTCTGAGTAATCAATTTTCACAGAGAACTAGACTGGTAACTGAATAACCTGCCAAATTTATGAATAGCAAGTTGACAAGGAGTCACATTGTATTTGAACTGATGTAAGACAATTTTAATAATTTAATCTTCTGTTTTTAGCTCTTTTTATCAAAATAAGAAACCAAGGGCTCAATATTATTCCCCCAAGTAAAAATCCAAAGTGGCGATAGAGGTTTTGAAAGCACACTTTGTTATTCTATTAACTGTGCTGTCAGAAACTACTGACAAGTAAAAATGTCCAACAGGTGCAAAATTTGTACCCAATGGACACAAATAAAAATGAGTTCAATTTGCCATTCTATGATATGTTGTAGCTTCAATGCATGTTAAGGTGAAAGAAAAGTGGTTTCCAACACACACGCATGGCTAGTGATACCTACACTAATCACACATGGATATATTAATATGGGGACCTAAGCCCCATATCAATACATTCATGTAACTAAAAATGTGTTGAAAATCAAAAGAAGATGAACTCTATGAGTGCCAGTGGGGTATGCAATGTATTGCACGGTGTTGCATACCCCAATGGAACTCACAGGGTTAACCTCCCTAAAGTTAACAACTTCCCCTGAAAAAAACACTTCCCTGTAATCCTAATGTCCAGAAGGGTCCTCAGCACCCTGGTCAGCTACTGTTCGTCTTCTACAATTTTCCCTCTTTATTCTTCTGTTTTCCTATCTGTATTTTAAAACAAAAAAAGTCAAGGATTGATGCTGTTGAGTGCTGAAGGGCCACCCCTCTGGCACTCTAAGAGTTAAATGCAGTTTGGCATATCTGTTAAAAAATATATTGGCATTCCAGCTTTAAAAAAAAGTTTAAGCCATTGTTTTTGTTAATAAAGAAAAGGCCTTGTAAAATTTAAGGTGACTTCACTGTCGCTACCTATGCTGGCTCTGCTGGCAGCAGCAAGAATGCATAGTGCCACAGATCATTCCCCCCAGACCTTCCGGGCCATTACCCAAGTCCAAATGAGGGACTACTGAAAATAAACTGGCTTTTTAAATGGATGTGTGCTTACACACCACCAAGCTAATCAGCTTCTAGGGGATTTTGTCATCTCCTCTGCTGGAAGCTGATTGGAAGATTAGAGAAGAATAAAGAGAGAAGATTTAAGAAGAAATGTTGAAGTTTTATCATTCTGAGTGTTAGGATAGTGTTAGGGGTAGCATTGTTTAAGTGTCATGTTAGGGATAGTGTAGGGTTAGCGTTTGGGAGGTAGGGGAGGGTGACCTGTGTTTTGAGCTCTCGTTATTTGAAACCGTGTCAAACAACAAGAGTTGGCTATTTTCCTTTGATGTTCCCACAAACCCTATCTAGGGTTTTAGTTGTTTGTAATTTGATTTCAGAAGACCATGCATTTTACAAATAATTTCCATTAAGTAGTAAGAACACATTAAACTTTGGAGGATTCTTCTTTGTTCAAATGTTATGTTATCTGAAATATCCCATCCCCTGCCAAATGCTGCTTTTATGTCCAGAACACTTATATATCTTACTTGTTTATCTATTTATTTACTTATTTATTTAAGAGCTGCACAATTTGTTATACATGAGTAAGTAAACATTTACTATACTCTTTTCTGTTGTCGTATAGATTAACATATAAATATAATGAACATTTTTAAAGGATTTATATTACATCAACATCATTTTAATCAAATTTTAAGGACTATATTTGTACAATTGAGATTTAAAACTGAACACTGTTTCATTTATTATTGTATTTCATTGGTAGGTAAAGTTCTATTCCTGAGAGTTACAATCATATTTCTCTTTTATGTTCTGATTTTGGAGCATGTGAAAAGGTGATCTTTTTTTCAGATTACAATATTGCTTGTATTGCTGTCATATTAGAGGAAAGAATTGGATTTGTTTTTGCTTTTGATATATCAGGGGACACTACGTATTTCTCGCCAAATAAACAGTTTTCCTGCTGCTTAAATTTTAATATATATGCAGATTAATTTTCAAGTTTTGACTTTTGTTTCATATTTTATTTCATTGGAACATGTTTATAAAATATTGCATAAGATAAAAATAAATACACAGGAAGGACAAATGATAATTAAACATTTTTCTGAGATGCACAGGATATCCTTGGCAATACTCAATATGTACTGTGGAAAACTACAACAAAATCATTCTCAATTTATGATCACAAACCTGACATTACCATCATAGTTATGCTTAATAAAAATTTCTGGAATACAGGTGCAATATTGTTACGTAAATATAAGCGAAAATTTACATAATACTGTTTTGCCTAATTAGCTTAATATTTTCTTTCTTTATTTAAAATAATTCATATTTTAAAATGAAACTTAATATTAAACAGATATTTGTGAGCTTAAAAAATGTATACAGTATGTAAAAGTACTGAAATGATGCACAAGAAGAAGCCCCCACAAAAACGTACATTGGGTACCAAGTCCTACAAGCAGTTGAGTATATACTGAAAGTCCCTCTAAATAAAACAAAATTGTTTGACACTTCAAAAATAGGGGTGGGTGAAATCTCTTGCCGTGTTCCCATGGGAAATTCTGAGAAAACCATGTTGTTGTCTGCTTTCTCGCAATTAAAATGTTTGCATTTTTCGCACATTGGGCAACATTTTTTTACCATTTTTTCAATAGTTAGAAAGTTTCCGCCCATTGATTTACATGGTTTTTGCCTTTTTGCTATAAAACCATGACTTATTTACAGAAATCAAACACAATAGAAGAAGCTACAGAGCGAGGTATATGTGCTGTGCTATTCTGCTGTGATTTTGAGGAAAAATCGAGGCAGAAGAGGCTCATAGTGACTGCTATCACATTTGCTGTGTGTTATGTAAATTCAGTGTTACCATTGATTTCAAATGAATGAGCTAGGCAAAAAAAGTGGAAAAACTTTTTACAGGAAATTATTCTCCAAGTGGGAAGTACCTGTCAGACCGTGGATGGGAGACCCAAGCTGAGCTGCTAGAGATCGATGCTGGAGTTCGTTGCTAGAGTATGAAGGCAATAGCCCACTGTCCCTTTGCAGCGGCAGAAGCTAAATTAAAGGTGCTGGCCTCAAAGCCAGATGTCTGATCCCAGGATAGGGTCAGGTACGTGCTGAACAAAAGGCCCAGGTCTTTCTAACCAAAAGGACCCAAATGCAGAGGATACTCAAAATGTGAGTAACTGTAGAAAAATAAATAACGAAACAAAAAAAAATAACTAGGGAGTATAGCTCGAAGGAGTACAGACAATGGACCCCGGACCAACTAATACAGCTGAAGGAACTAACGAATATTTAAAGGCAAGAAGCCCAGGAGCAAGACTGAGCAGCCCTAGGTGCTGTGGAACCCAGGCAAGCCTTCCGCAGCAGAAGGAAACCGCTAGACCAATCATAGGGGAGGGATAGCCTCAAAACCTCCACTAGAAGGCAAACAGAAATCCCAGTCCAGTCCAGAGGGTAAACACTATGTAAAGGAAATGCAACCGATAGGCTAAGACCAAAACCCACCTTGAACTACCCAAGAAGATCCAAGGACTTGAAGAGAGAGACCACCAACAGAAGAAGAAGGCTATTGGAAGCTCTGGAGGGCAGGAGTCCAAGGGTAAGTATAGTACCAAAGTGCCCACTAAGTTCAGAATCTGAAGCCTTAGGATACTATAGGCCCAGAGCAGAGAGACTAGCTGCAACAAGCGCCCCTGGAAGGCCCACTCTGCCTGCCCTCAGTGGCCAGGGACACTGCTGACCCAGAGAGGGCCCGACACAATGGACAGACCACTCCTGTATCCAAGCAGTAAGGTACGTCCGGCCGCAGTAAAGAAGAGCAGAGGAAATATCGGAGTAACCGGGCTCAGGGAGGAAAAGAAGAGCTGGAGAGTAGCTTCACCAGAGGTAACAGAGAGGGTGCCTACTTCCACAGCACAGGCTCAGAATGGATCGCAGGTACAAGGGCAAGGTACAAAGATACACCGACCCACAACAGAGAGACTTCTCTAGTGCTCTAATGAGGGCAAAGGCCCGAAGCCTACACAGGAGGATCAAGGTAAGCAAGGGAGAATAGTCAAAACTAGCCACTTACCGGGAGCAAATGAGGACAACGGAGATAGCACAAAGAATGGTCAGGAGGAAGCGGAGGTCACCAGGAGCGTCAGGAATCAGAATCGGAAGGCAAAAGCAGAGTCAAAAAACGGGCCAAGCCAAACACAAGTGACCATACAAAACAGGAACCTCCAACCACTAACAGTAACAAGCACGAATAATCAAGCAAAGATGAAAAAGGCTGGCAAGTAGATAAAGGATAGCCGCCCAATAAGAAGAAAGGGAGGCGATACCAGGGAAGGAGAGGAAACCAGGCACATGCAGCAGAAATCCTTACAGTACCATTAGTAGACGATTTTGGTTTGAGGTGAAAAATTTTGCCCATCCCTACTAGTAACCTAAAAGATACTGCACCCTGGGTAGGACCCCATTCCTATAGAGTCTTCCCAATTCTGTGGCAGGCTAGTTCCTAGTTGAACATCTCTGACTAGTTCTTTTGCATATGCAAATTACCCTTGGGATTGGTCACCCTGACGGTAAAAGGGGAATCCAGATGTGGACCCCTTGCTTACATTGCCTAGAGAGAGCAGCTACACCTCAATGACGAGGCCGAACAAGGTGGAAACGTATGTCTGTAGTTGTTTGCTTCTCTAGTTCGAGAGGAATTGTCTGTCACTTTGTGACTGGACTGCCATTTTGGCAGGGGCAGTATATTGTGCTGTAGGATAATTCCTCTCTATGAAAGGCACTACTAGTGAGCTAAAAGAGCCTGTACCCTGGGTGGAACACTATTCCTTTAGAGCCTCTTAATTTTAGGGCAGGCTTGTTGAGCATCTCTGACTAGTTCTTTTGCATATGCAAATTACCCTTGGTATTCATCACCCTAAGGGAAATAGGGGAATTCAGACATGAACCCCTTGCTCACAGTGCCTAGAGAGATCAGCTACACATCACTGATGAGAACCAACAAGTTTGAAATATATGCCTGGGATTGGCTGCTTCTTTGTTCAGAGAGGAATTGACTTTCACTTTGTGACTGGACTGCCATTTTGGCAGAGGCAGTATTCTGTGCTTTAGGATATTTGCTCTCTGTGCAAGGCACTACTAGTGAGCTAAAAGAGACTGCACCCTGCGTAGGACACTATTCTAATGGAGCTTGCTCAAGTCTAGGACAGTCTTGTTCCTAGTTGAGCGCCTCTGACTAGTTCTTTTGCATATGCAAGTTACCCTTGGGATTGGTTGCCCTAAGGGTAATACTGGAATCCAGACACAAACTCCTTACCTAGTATGATCAGCTACACATCACTGATGAGACCTAACAAGGCAAAAACATACTTCAGGGGTTGGTTGCTTCTCTTGTTCACAATGTAATTGCCTGTCACTTTGTGGCTAGACTGACATCTGTACAAGATCAATAAAATGTGCTTTAGGATATTCCCTCTCTGCGAAAGACACTAGTGATCTAAGGCAGACTGAACCCTGCGTAGGACACCATTCCCTGAGGGAAAAATATTCCCACACCCATGATTTAAGTGAGGTAAGAATGGCCTTTTTCTCCACAATCATCTTCTATGGCTGGAGCAGGTAATGCTGCTACCTCAACATGATCACTGGAGCCAATACCTTTACTTTTGGTGGCAAGTGGAGCAGGCCCTGGTCCCATATCATAATTGAGGGAACCCACCCCATGATCACCACTGTGCTCTGGGGCGCATTAACCCTCTCATCACCATCCTGCTGTTGAGACATCTAACATCTGCCTCTGACAACCCAGCAACAAGAATTACAGCCACAACAAACTCCACAATGTCACTGGTGGCTGTGCCAAAAATTCCCTCATACTCCCCCCCCCCACACCAGGTTCTCCACCATAACCCTCACTCCCATCACCACCACCAACAGTCTCTTGCTGCTGTATTGGGGGTACAATGTCAGGGTAATGGGAATCAGAGGGTCAGTGGTATGTGGGCTCCTTTGACTCTTGTTTTCCTGCTGATGTCCTCTTCCACCTTAGCTGCATCAGAGTCCATACACATAGTCCCTGCTTCTTCACCACTACCCTCACTTTCATCAAGACCCCACCAGTCTCTAGCTGCTCTGTGGTGATGGGTGTGCTTAGGGATGACAAATGTGACTGAGAAACCCCTCTTGTCACATTTGCCATCTCCTCAGAAGAAGAAGAACGCCCACTGATAACAGAAGCAGCAGACACAGGCAGCTGACCTGTGTTTCTCACTCAGATATCCAGTTCAACATTCTTCAAAATTTGCCCCTAGATCCCAAGAGATAATGTTGGGGGACTTGGCATCATTGGTTCTGGGAAATGTGGACTCCCAGTCCCTTTAACCACAAACATATATTACCCTACTCGATCCGATTTCCATAGTACTATTAAGCGAATAGGAAAATGTTCAGTCTAGAATTATAATTGCTTCAAGGTTCTGTTGTTTGTAGTCAAGGTCCCACAGCAACATTCCAGGATATTCGTCACACCTCCACCCCGCTAGAAGCTGATTGGCTGGGAGGTGCATGAGCACTTCCCAACCAACTGGAGACTGCTAATGTGTGTTGAACCGAGCCTGGCATATAAAGACCAGTCTTGGTTCAAAATCTTCAAAATGGACAATTGTAAACACATTTCATATATTTATTTCATGTGGACTTTCAGATGCCACTTATAGTATCCCTTTGAGTGCTGGAGGGCTACCAGAAGCATCTTTGAGGGCTTATTTTTTTTCTTTTAAATCAAAGAACACGCATGAACTTTTTTTTTTTTTTTACAGCAAGAAGAAATGAAGACAAAAGAGAAGAAGAAAGAAAAGAAGAAGAAGCCGGCTGTGACCCTGCTGGACATCAGGATTACTGGTAAGTTTTTATTTGTCAGGACATGTGTGAACTGTTTGTAGATTAACCATATGAGTGTCAGTGGGGTATGTAACACATACTGGTGGTTTTCCCTGTGTGTTTGGGACTCTGCGCCTGTCTTCTCATGGCTCAGGATTTGCTCCATGAAAAGTGCAGTCTTAAAGTGGAACTACCACATCTAAGCAACTTGAGCTTCAATAAGTCCCCATCTGGTGACTAGCGTTACTAAGCAGCTAGTTGCCAGATGGGGACTTATTGAAGCTAAAGTTGCTTAGATGCAGTAGTTCCACTGTAAACATTCAGTGAAGCCACCACATGGAATAAGATATCAAAGCTGACAATTTAAATGCTCCAATGGCTGAAAATTGCACACCCACTGGACATTTTTGCACAGTTTTTGGTGTTTACAGCACAGTTTATATAATTGTAAACTGTGCTGTCAAAACCACAACCTCTGGTTTTAAAAATACTGGGGCTATTCGAATCAAGTTCTAGGGCATATAATTTGATTCCTATTAACCTCATCCACACTTACATCAAAGTTGGGCTCCATAGATTCTCCAACTGACTAGTTGCACTCCAAAAGTATTGATGATGACAAAGATTTACTGCAGTGAATACTATTAAAATATATCAAATCTAAAGTAATATAAAACAAACAGTGAACATTGCCAAGAGAGCCTACGAAAGAAAACAGCAAATAGATTTTTTTTCATGTGCACTGCCTTTGCACTTTAGTTTCCAGACCCTTTTCCGTGTCTCTTGAGTCATTCCAATCCAATAAATCCCCCACCTAAACAACAGTCCAAGGTACACTTCCTCAGGAGAAATAAAGAGGTATCTAACTAACTACCATCTTTATAAAAAAACTATCCGTTTGACATCAGTTGCCATTGGTACAGTTAACCCTTTCTTTCAATCCTACAATTAAGAATTACAACACAAAGTAACGAAACCATTTATATTACAAAAAGTATTATTAAACTAAATATTCAAACCTTCGGAGGGCGTGGCATGGCAGCCATACTGAGCGGACGCATTGTGGAGGAGCTCTGCTGTTGTTGCTGCCTATCCACTGTCATCTACAAAAATCTAGCTTTGTTACCATGTTTATTTCTCTGGATCTACGTCCACTTGCCAAGGAGCTGCCTGGGGATACCTGCATTTAAATATTTGACATACCTCACTGCCGCCGGACAGTTGGGCCTGGAGCTGCGGCCTTGAGTGCTGCCTCGGCCCGGCGGGAGGCCAGTCTGATAGCTCAGCTGCGGTTCGGTCCTCCCGGTTGCTGATGCGGAGATTCCTGGAGAGTGTGGGAGAGAGACAGCCGAGTCGGTGAACTCTGTGGTGCTAAGTGTGACAACGGGAGGAGGAGGCGGGGGAGCCCCTCTCTGTTACCGGAGTGAATCGGGCAATACCAGATGACTCCTGGCAGTCTGCCAACATATTCCGCTGTCACACTGAACTGATCTGCATCCAGTGAGTGACTCACTCGGGGGTTTGGTCCAGCTAGGTACTCACAGATACTGCAGATTCTAGCCCCATATAATAATACTCCTTTTCCATCTTACTGCACCATTTTGTTTGTTGTTTTCTGTCCCAGTACCCCCTTCCCACCCCAGTAGGTCTCCATATCTACTATACTAAGCCGGGCAAGTCTTTTCTGGATGCTACATATAACGCTGCTTCCCTTTGGATTGCAGATTTCCCCTGTTTGTTCTCGTGCCTGTATATGTTTCCCTCCTCTGCCCCGTGTATGATATATACAGTGGATTTTCTACATATTTCCGGTTGCATATTGGATAATGAACCAAGCGGTGTGTAACCTTAGAACTTCCTTTGCTTTTGGCTTGCTTAAACTGCTACATTCTCTTCTACTGCAGCTTTCTATATTCAAGATACCAAGATGGCTGAAATGGCTGCTGATGCTGCTCTGGCCCATGATTGTGGTCAATGCTCCTAAGTCTTACATATAAGCCTACCATTACCTTCAACGGAGCAATTTTCCCCAGTCTGTTGCCTTTCCAGTATATGTTTTCCCCTTCTGCCCCATGTATATTTGAATTCTCAGGCTCAAGTATCACGGTTCCTGTGATCTCTCTGTCACTCTCACTTGTGCTGCTCCCTTATTGGTTGTGCTGGTTGGGCCCGTCCCTGGTGACCTTTTTATTCTGGCCAGTGGCGCCTGTCAGGTGCCCTTTCGTGGTGTTCCAGAGCCAATGTTGCTGTTGCTGTGTTCCAGTGTTCCTGATCTCCTGTGTACTGATTTGGCCTGTACTGACTACGCTCCTGTGTTCCTGTTCCGTGATCTGACCCGGCCTGGCTGACATTCCTGCCCGTTGCTGATCTGGCTTGTCTGCGAATCTCCTCCGTGATCTGACCCGGCCTGGCTGACGTTCCTGCTCGTTGCTGATCTGGCTTGTCTGCGAATCTCCTCCGTGATCTGACCCGGTCCGGCTGACTTCCTGCTCCTAGACTTGTTCCGGCTTACTACTGTTCCAGTCTACAGCTCCTGTTGTCACCTCTGCGACATTCTGAACGCTGCAGCGTGTGGGTCTGAGCCTTTCGAGATTGCTGCATTAACTCCTGCTGATCCGTGTCTCCTGAGCTGAGCCTTCCGTTTCTGTGGTGCATTGTATTATGTATAGCTGAGTCTCCTTGGCACTTGCTGTGCTATCTCGCTACTCATTGAGCCTCCGATCACTTGTACTGTCTTCACCTTCCTCGCTGCTACTATTAACTCTTGCTGAGCCGTTACCTTACACTGCTTCTGCTGAGTCGGCCGCGTTCTGGGCCTTGGTTGTTGGCGGCTCAATTGTCATCTACAGAGCAGTAGTTCTCCGTTAACGCGCCCGTGGGAGGCTCTATTGGCTCAAGCAGTGCAGCAACAGGTGGTCTCCGTTATACGCCCGTGGGGACTATTGACTCAAGCTATCACGATACTGTTGGTCTCCGTTACAAGCCCAAGGGGCTAATTGGCTCACGCCCTTGCAGTACTGCATCCTCCTTTATACGCCCGTGGGGGCTATTGGCTCAAGCATCCTGATACTGTTGGTCTCCGTTATGCCCGTGGGGACTATTGGCTCAAGCAATCTCTATACTGTTGGTCTCCGTTACACCCGTGGGGGCTATTGGCTCAAGTGAGCCCAATACTGTTGGTCTCCGTTATACGCCCGTGGGGGCTATCAAACAACTACCCTGCAGCTTCAGTCTCTGATTCAGCTCTATCCAGCAGCTCTGTACATATATGGACTTAAGGTGTTGTGTGATCTAGCTCCTATTGCTGCCTCTCATCACCTAGGGCGTGCCTAACACCACATTTGAGACTGATGATTCTTGTACTTAACTATTCATTGCCAGTCGCTGTTTACCTGTTCTGTGACAGTATATGTATTAGCCCTGTTTCTGTATCCTCGTCCTGAGAAGGCCTACGTAGCCTATTTCTGGTATTCACAGTAGTGCCTGTAGAGGGCAATCTTGTTGTTGTTTTTTTTTTCTAATAAAACTGTGTTTTATTTTAATCCTCTGTCTGAGTGTCTGAAAAACCGTTACATCAAGACTCTGACTAGTGTTGAGCGAGCATGCTCGGCCGATGCTCGGATCGGCTCGAGCATCGCTCTGCTCGGCACATGGCGGTACTCGTACGAGTACCGCATGTGCTCGCCCGCCATGTTCGGGTCTCCTCCCCGCACGTTTTGCGGCTGCTGCGCAGCCAATAAACGTGCAGGGAGGCTCTGACATCGGTGTAATGCCAGCAGCCATGTTGGCTGCTGGCATTACACTGATTGGCTGGCCAGAACCCGTGGTCGGGTGCTGTATAGCACCTGACCATCGAGTTCGGCTCAGTCTTAGCCAGGGAGAGCTGAGGATAGGAAGGGAAAGTCAGTGTAGGGAGGAAAAAAAGCAAAATTGTGAAAAAAAAGAACCAAAAGTCCTTTTTAGGACTACTGTGTGTGGGGGCAGCAGGTTATTTTGTGTGGGGGGAAAAAAAAAAAAAAAAAAAAAATATATATTCTGTTTAGTGTGCAAAGTTGCAGATTAGAGCACATTCTGTTTAGTGTGCACAGTTGCAGATTAGAGCACATTCTGTTTAGTGTGCAAAGTTGCAGATTAGAGCACATTCTGTTTAGTGTGCAAAGTTGCAGATTAGAGCACATTCTGTTAAGTCTTCAAACTAAAATATCAAAGTCACATATTCCATTCAGTGTGCGTCGCCGCAGTTTAGCAGCACATTCTGTGTACTGTGCAGAGTTGCAGAATAGGAAGAAATACTGTTAAGTCTTCAAACTAAAATATCAAAGTCACATATTCCATTCAGTGTGCTTCGCCGCAGTTTAGCAGCACATTCTGTGTACTGTGCAGAGTTGCAGAATAGGAAGAAATACTGTTAAGTCTTCAAACTAAAATATCAAAGTCACATATTCCATTCAGTGTGCTTCGCCGCAGTTTAGCAGCACATTCTGTGTACTGTGCAGAGTTGCAGAATAGGAAGAAATACTGTTAAGTCTTCAAACTAAAATATCAAAGTCACATATTCCATTCAGTGTGCTTCGCCGCAGTTTAGCAGCACATTCTGTGTACTGTGCAGAGTTGCAGAATAGGAAGAAATACTGTTAAGTTTTCAAACTCAAATATTAAAGTCACATTTTCCATTCAGTGTGTGTCACCGCAGTTTAGCAGCCTATTCTGTGTACTCTGCACAGTTGCAGAATAGGAAGAAATACTGTTAAGTTTTCAAACTCAAATATTAAAGTCACATATTCCATTCAGTGTGTGTCACCGCAGTTTAGCAGCCTATTCTGTGTACTCTGCACAGTTGCAGAATAGGAAGAAATACTGTTAAGTTTTCAAACTCAAATATTAAAGTCACTTATTCCATTCAGTGTGTGTCACCGCAGTTTAGCAGCCTATTCTGTGTACTCTGCACAGTTGCAGAATAGGAAGAAATACTGTTAAGTTTTCAAACTCAAATATTAAAGTCACATTTTCCATTCAGTGTGTGTCACCGCAGTTTAGCAGCCTATTCTGTGTACTCTGCACAGTTGCAGAATAGTAAGAAATACTGTTAAGTTTTCAAACTCAAATATTAAAGTCACATATTCCATTCTGTGTTCGTCACCGCAGTTTAGCAGCCTATTCTGTGTACTCTGCACAGTTGCAGAATTGGAAGAAATACTGTTAAGTTTTCAAACTCAAATATTAAAGTCACATATTCCATTCTGTGTTCGTCACCGCAGTTTAGCAGCCTATTCTGTGTACTCTGCACAGTTGCAGAATAGGAAGAAATACTGTTAAGTTTTCAAACTCAAATATTAAAGTCACATATTCCATTCTGTGTTCGTCACCGCAGTTTAGCAGCCTATTCTGTGTACTCTGCACAGTTGCAGAATAGGAAGAAATACTGTTAAGTTTTCAAACTCAAATATTAAAGTCACATATTCCATTCTGTGTGTGTCACCGCAGTTTAGCAGCCTATTCTGTGTACTCTACACAGTTGCAGAATAGGAAGAAATACTGTTAAGTTTTCAAACTCAAATATTAAAGTCACTTATTCCATTCAGTGTGTGTCACCGCAGTTTAGCAGCCTATTCTGTGTACTCTGCACAGTTGCAGAATAGGAAGAAATACTGTTAAGTTTTCAAACTCAAATATTAAAGTCACTTATTCCATTCAGTGTGTGTCACCGCAGTTTAGCAGCCTATTCTGTGTACTCTGCACAGTTGCAGAATAGGAAGAAATACTGTTAAGTTTTCAAACTCAAATATTAAAGTCACTTATTCCATTCAGTGTGTGTCACCGCAGTTTAGCAGCCTATTCTGTGTACTCTGCACAGTTGCAGAATAGGAAGAAATACTGTTAAGTTTTCAAACTCAAATATTAAAGTCACATATTCCGTGTAAGATGAAGAAGGCGGGTAAAAAGGGACGGGGAAGTGGACGTGATCCTGATAGTTCAGGGCGCGGGTCAGGACGCGGAGAAACTGTGCCTGGTGCCAGAGCACAAGAAAGAAAGACATCCACCATACCTAGCTTCATGTCTAATTTTACAGGGCGTCGCAGGACATCACTCTCGAGGTCCGACCACTGCGAACAGGTGGTCGGTTGGATGACAGCTGATACTGCTTCCAGTCGGTTAAGCACCACCCTGTCTTCCACCAAGTCCACTCTCAGTAGCCAAGAGTCTGGTCAACATAATCCTCACTCTGATCACCCTTCCTCCCACCATACACGGTCTGGTCAAAGAAGTGATCCCACACTGGGATATAGTGAGGAGCTCGTCTCATCACCAATCCTTCATTTGACCCTCTCTCCAAGCACGCTTGCAAAGGAACATGACATCTTGTGCCCTGATTCACAACCTCTAGAGGGTACCCAATCACAAGAAGATGACAGATGTGAACGGCATTTAAGGTCAAAGGAAGTAGTGGATGATGATGATGATGATGAGACACAGTTGCCATTAAATCAACCACTATTTCCGTCTCAAGACCTTGTTGAGGAGAATGTTATACAGTTGTCAATGACTGAGTATGTGGTGGGATCAAGACATGAGGAGGATGATCAGAGTGAGGAAGTGGAGGAGGACTTGGTGGACGATGAGGTGACTGACCCCACCTGGGAAGGTGTAGAGCCGAGCGATGACAGCAGTCCTGAGGGTGAGCCATCTGCAGCACCGCAACAGGCTGGAAGAGGCAGTGGTGTGGCTACAGAAAGAAGGCGGACCGCACCAAACCGGCCCGCAAATGTTCCACGGAGCACCCCCTTGCGTAAATCTACCTTGCCAAAGGGTAGGTGTTCCGCGGTATGGCGTTTTTTTAAGGAAAGTGCGGACGACAAAAGAATTGTAGTTTGCAACCTGTGCCACACCAGAATGAGCCGAGGCATGAACACTAGAAACCTCACCACCACCAGCATGATCCGACACATGGCATCCAAGCACCGTAGTAAGTGGGAGGAACGCCTGGATCGCCCATCCGTGTCTGCAGGCCACACCACTGCCTCCTCTTCCCCTGTTTTCGGTGCCGGCCAATCGCCTGTCGAAGGCGCAGGCCCGCATACCTCCCGCCCTGCACCTGTAGCATCTGAAGCACCATCAGCGACCACATCCACTTCCCTGTCCCAGCACAGCATCCAAATGTCGTTACCCCAGGCATTTGAGCGCAAGAGAAAGTACCCAGCCACTCACCCACAGGCCATAGCACTAACCTCACACCTTTCCAAATTACTGGCCATCGAAATGCTGCCATTTAGGCTTGTGGACACTGAGTCCTTCCGCAGCCTGATGGCAGCAGCTGTCCCTCGGTACGCGGTCCCCAGCCGTCACTACTTTTCCCGGTGTGCCATCCCCGCATTACACCACCATGTGTCCCGTAACATCACCCGTGCCCTGACCAACGCAGTTACTGGGAAGGTCCACTTAACGACTGACACATGGACAAGTGCTTGTGGCCAGGGACGCTACATTTCCCTGACGGCACACTGGGTGAATGTCGTGGAGGCTGGGAGCGACTCGGACCCTGGGATGGCACGGGTGCTACCCACGCCGAGGATTGCGGGCCCTACCTCCATCAGGGTTTCCGCCAGCACCTACGTTATTGGCTCCTCCTCCTCCGTTTCCACCTCCGAATTCTCTACACGCAGCGCCACTCCCCCATCAGCCAGTAGCTGGAAGCAGTGTAGCACTGCAGTGGGGAAGCGTCAACAGGCCGTGCTGAAGCTGATCTGCCTTGGGGACAAACAGCACACGGCCTCAGAGCTGTTGCAGGGGATTAGTCACCAGACCGAGCAATGGCTCTCGCCACTCAACCTGCAACCAGGCATGGTTGTGTGTGATAATGGGCGTAACTTGGTGGCGGTTTTGGAGCTCGGCAAGCTCACACACGTACCATGCCTAGCGCATGTATTTAATTTAGTGGTTCAGCGATTTCTAAAAACCTACCCCAATGTGCATGATCTCTTGACCAAGGTGCGCCGCGTGTGTGCACATTTCCGTAAGTCATCCACAGCTTCGGCCGGCCTGTTGAAGCTGCAGCAGCGCTTACAATTGCCAGCTCACCGGCTGCTGTGTGACGTGAGCACGCGCTGGAACTCCACCTTCCACATGTTGGCCCGGCTTTGTGAGCAGCAGAGGGCAGTAGTGGAGTACCAGCTGTTACACGGTCGTCGCCTCTCCGTTCAACTTCCTGTAATCAGAAGTGAGGAGTGGGAATGGATGTCAGACCTCTGCGAGGTTTTACGCAATTTTGAGGAATCGACACAGATGGTGAGCGGCGATAACGCTATTATCAGTGTAACCATCCCACTTCTGTGTCTACTGAAACGCTCGCTGCTCACAATTAAAACCGACGCTTTGCATGTGGAAGAGGTGGAAATGGGGGAGGAAGAGCTTACACAAGGTGATAGCCAGAGCACCCTCACTTCGTCTTCTCAGCGACAATTGGAGGAGGCGGAGGAGGAGGAGGAGGAGGAGGAGGAAGACACGGTTGCCTCCGCTACAGAGGGTAGCCATGGAACTTTAGTTCCATCTCTTCAGCGTGGGTGGGCAGAAGAGGAGGAAGAGGATGAGGAGATTGAGAGTCATCCTCCTGGTGAGGACAGCGAAATCTTGACTGTTGGTACTCTGGCACACATGGCTGACTTTATGTTAGGCTGCCTTTCCCGTGACCCACGCGTTATACGCATTTTAAACAACACGGATTACTGGGTGTTCACCCTTCTGGACCCCCGCTACAAAGAGAATTTCTCATCTCTCATTCCTCCGGTGGAGAGGACAAGCAAAATGGTGCAATACCAGAAGGTTCTTGTTGAAAAATTGCTCCAAAATTTTCCATCTGACAACGCTGGCGGCAGAGTACGTGCTACCTTGGCCAACCGAGAAGGGGAGAAAAGGGGAGCACACAGCAGTTCCGACAAAGGCAGGGCAACACTCTCCAAGGCGTGGGACACCTTCATGACACCCCGCCAGCACCCTCACCCTGATGCGCAGCCTGGTGTCACAAGGAGGGAAAAGTTTTGGAAGATGGTGAAGGAGTACGTAGCAGACCGTGTCAGCGTCCTCAATGATCCCTCTGTGCCTTACAACTACTGGGTGTCCAAGCTGGACACGTGGTATGAACTGGCACTCTACGCCTTGGAGGTGCTGGCCTGCCCTGCCGCCAGCGTTCTGTCTGAGCGGGTATTTAGTGCTGCTGGTGGCATCATAACAGATAAGCGTATCCGCCTTTCCACCGACAATGCTGATAGGTTGACACTTATAAAAATGAACAAGGCCTGGATTTCCCCTGACTTCTCCACTCCACTGGAGGAAAGCCCCGGGGGAACATAAACTCACTTTATATATGTTATTTACAATGATGGGAATACTCTGTATTCCCATTCACCCCTTCCACCCAAAAAACGGGTATATGGTTGACTCTTAATCTTCTCATCCTCCTCCTCCTCTTACATATGCCCTGGGATATAATTTTTATATAGGGCCAGCTCACCAGCGGGCCCTGTGATATAATTTTTATATAGGGCCAGCTCACCAGCGGGCCCTGTTTGACAATTTTTATATAGGTCAGCTCACCAGCGGGCCTTCTCATATAATGTTTTATTGGGTCAGCTCTCTAGCGGGCCCTCTCATATAATGTTTTATAGCGTCAGCTCACTAGCGGGCCTTCGCATATAATGTTTAGGATGGTCAGCTCTGCAGCAGACCCTCACCCATAATGTTTTAGATGGTCAGCTCAGCGCACGTTTCCCTCTTAATCATGGCCTCAGTTCAATAAAATCAAGGAAATTTTTGGGAGAATTTGCCTCTGCGCACGTTTCCCTCTTAATCATGGCCCCAGTTCAGAAAATCAAGGAAATTTTTGGGATAATTTTCCTCTGCGCACGTTTCCCTCTTAATCATGGCCCCAGTTCAGAAAATCAAGGAAATTTTTGGGATAATTTGCCTCTGCGCACGTTTCCCTCTTAATCATGGCCTCAGTTCAGAAAATCAAGGAAATTTTTGGGAGAATTTGCCTCTGCGCACGTTTCCCTCTTAATCATGGCCTCACTTCAGAAAATCAAGGAAATTTTTGGGAGAATTTGCAGATGATATACAAGTAAATATACAGCAAATATTGTTTGGTAACAATTTTTCGCCTAAAGTCGTTTTTATTTTCCTTTTTGTGTGTTTTACGGTCAGTCTGTAAAAATGGCGTACTACGGGCGAAAGATCGTTCCCAGCAGCGATGTTGGAGTCCAAGATGCATCCAGACATCCTCCCTATGCTGTCCCTGAACCATTTCTGTGGTGTTTCCATCATTTTCTTCCCTTTTCCTATGGACCAGGCACCCTCCCCTCATCAGAGCAGGGGGTGCCTGGTGTAATGCTCGAGTCCTCCCATTGACTTCAATGGGGCTCGGGTGCTCGGCCGAGCACTCGAGCCTCAGGGGGTGCTCGGTCAGAGCACCCGAACACCCGAGCATTGGGGTGCTCGCTCATCACTAACTCTGACAGCTCTTCGCTCACCTCAGTTTAAATTTGCTTTTGCAAACCTATCACTATCTTCAGTGGTGCAATTTTTCCCAGTTTGTTACCTCTCCAATATATGTTTTCCCCTTCTTCCCCATGTATAGTTGAGTTATCAAGCTCAAGACTTTACTTAAAGGTGAAACCTTGAGATCAGTTATGTGTGTCATTTGAGTTCTGGAAGGTCCTGTCTGCGCCTACCCACCTGGGCGGCATTTATCCACCCAACTCTGAATCTAATCTATGTTGATCTGACCTATACTTGCTTATCCCAATCTCACTATGGTTAAAAAGTCATCAGAATATAATAAGAAATTAAGTAAATTTACTAGAAGATCTATGGCGGTGGAAGAGGTTGCGGCCATGTTGGAGGCACCATCTACGGTGGCCTCGCCGGTGCAATCCTCAGCTTCCGAAGAGGATGATTCTAAATCTCAATTTACTGAAATCATGTCTGCAATTGCTACCTGCCAGGCAGTATTGACCAATAAAATTGATACAGTGCAGGTGGAGATTAACCTCTTACGTGCAGACCAACAAAATCTGCATGAAAGCATTACTGATGTTAGACAATGTATTTCTACTGTAGAAGACACTCTCCGTCCTATGGTTACCATGGTGGATGAGTTGAAGAATCAAGTACGATCTTTGCAATCTAAAGTGGATGATCTTGAAAACAGGTCCAGACGCAGTAACATTCGTATACTTGGGCTGCTGGAGGGTCGTGAGGGTTGTGCTCCTGAGCAATACATGGAGGCCTGGATAAAGGAACACGTTGGTATGGAAGGTCTCTCTTCATCCTTCACTATTGAGAGGGCACACAGATTGTCGACAGGCCAGAGACCTCCTGGATCCTCTCCTCGTCAGATGATTATCAAACTCCTAAATTATAGAGACCGTGATGCCATACTTTGTTTAGCCAGAATGAAAGGTCAAATTATTTTTGAAAATCAACAAATCCCATTTTATCCGGACTTCTCGACTGATGTCCAACACCAGAGACGCAAGTTTGGGGAAGTGAAGTGCAAACTTCGAGAGAAAAATATTTCCTATTCTATGTTGTTTCCTGCCAGATTGCGAATTGTCCATGACAGCAATACCATCCTCTTTATGTCGGAGTCGGAGGCTAGAGAATGGGCGGATGATCACTAAAGCCCTTTCAGCATTTCATCGTTTTGTGGCACTGCTGTCGCAGCCCGTGAACTCCTGTGCTTGAATCTTTATAGTATACTCCTTTTTCTGCTGACCCATATGGTGGATCCCGAGAGACATGGTGGCCATCCGGACTGATCCTTTTCCTGCTGGTGCGCTTGGGAGGAAGCTGAACTGAACATGACGTGGTGACATGGTGTCTGTGTGATGTGGATGACAAGCAGTCCTGACACTGAGTCTCACCCTTCCACTGTACACATATTGTGACGGACTGCCCTGAGATCTTTACTGTGGTGATGGGGCTGGGGGAGGGTTATCTTGTTATATTTGCCTAGATCTGCCTAAATGTCTGTTCTCAAAATGCTCTTACAATATGTATCTGGGTGTATACGTATCTGTATATCTATCTATATATATATATATATATATATATATATATATATATATATATATACATATATATATATATATATATATATATATATATATATATATATATATATATATATATATATATATTTGTGGGAGCCCCCTCCCTTCCCCCTAGCCCCCCTCCTTTTTTTTTCCATCACACTGTTATTGTGGGCTACTGTTCTACAATGTTATCATTGTGCTAGTATGGTCTTGTATATCTTGGGTGGTGGTCAGATGCTATGTTGCGATGATTTGGCTCCTAGATTTTTTGAAGTTGATATACTCTGTTCATATGTTTTATGACACCTCCGACCCACCTGGGATGTGCTGGCACGGGGTGTATAAGTGGGAGGAGCATCTGGTTGCTCCGAGGGATGTGCTCTGATAATGGATGGGGGATGTTCTGCTCTAGGGGGGGCTGTGGTGGTACTGTCATTGGGTTTTCTTTCAGAGTTGCTATGAAGTGAAGATGTGTTTATCTTTGCTTTATTCTAATGCTGTGGGGGGCGGGGTGTGTGGATGGGACTGTTTGTGTTCTACTTGATCACCAGTTAATTGGTTTATGGATGTTGGGTGGGTGGGAAGGGGAAGATGTTTTGGCTGCCAGGCCGCGGGAATAGGGTTGTTATGGGATAAACTCTCTGTCAGGTTGGGGGAGATAGAGATAGGGGGGATGTTCTGAATGGGGTTGGGACTGTGGTTAGTTTTGGGAATTCCTCTGTCTTCTGGGCCGGGCACTCCTCACCCTCAGTGGGCCCCGCCATATGGCCAGAGTTATAACGTGTAATATCTATATCTGTAATGTCAATACTAAATTGTAAATTTTTATCATGGAATGTGTGTGGCTTGAATGATGCAGTGAAACGATCTTTAATCTTAAACCACGTCAGGAAGCAAATTCCAGGGGTGCTAATGTTGCAAGAGACACATCTTACTGCAAGCAGAGTCCTATCTCTTAAAAGGAAATTGATACAGGGTCATTATCATGCTACATACTCTACGTATGCCAGAGGTGTTTCCATTCTTATCACTAAACTAGTTTCATTTGAATTCATTGACCTCAAGACGGATCCACAGGGACGCTATCTCTTTTTAACATGTAAATTACAGGGAGCTCTGTTTGTTTTTTCTGAATGTTTATATCCTGTCGTCCTTCGACCCTTCAGTTCTTAGACACATACTCATATATATTTCTGACAAGTCACATTACCATATAGTATGTATGGGTGACTTCAATATAGCTACCAATGCTGACTTGGACAGATTGGGTGGGAAGGCAGTCGACTCCAAATTGCATAGAGATACCTTCCTCGGTCTCGTAGGCGACATGGGATTTATAGATGTATGGAGGACTCTCCATACGCCAGTTTGGGAGTTCTCGTGCCACTCGGCCACCTACAAAACTTTATCTAGAATCGACTATGTGTTCGCTAACCGGACGACCTTGAATTGGGTTCCAGATTGTTGTTTTCTGACCAGGGTAGCTTCCGATCATTCCCCGCTATTACTGACGCTACAGCAAGACCAGAGACCTAGATCTAGAGTGTGGAGGCTTAGTCCTGTTTGGTTGGCCAATACACATTTGGTGTCTAAACATAGAGATGATGTATATGAATATTTTGACAATAATGTTGACACTGCTGCTCAGGACATTGGGAGGTGGCCAAGGTGACTGCAAGGGGCTCCTTAATATCTCTAATATCTATGAAAAATAAGCTTGGGTCTAGGGAAGTGGAGGAATTGGAATCGGATGCTGCTGAGGCAGAGAAACAGTTTGTGGAGAAAAGTGATTCAGTCTCTTATGCTAATTTCAAATAAATTGGACTAAGTCCTCTTTGATTCCGATTGATAGTAATTCACAGGAGTCTGGTCCGACTGACATCCCGCTTTCGTATGTGGCTGATTGTATGTACTTGGGGATTAGGGTGGCAGCAATGACGGACTCCTTTTCTGAGATGAATTTGATACCTAATATTCAATACTTTAACGACAAAACAAATGCATGGCTTCACCTGCCCTTAAATGTTATTGGTAGATCGAATCTTATTAAAATTATTTTTTTTGCCTAAATTTTTGTACGTTTTTCAAAATACGCCGGTCCCTATTCCTAAAAAATACTTCCGACAAATAGACAAAATTATCTCGCATTTTCTATGGCGTGGGGGTCGGGCTAGAATCAGGCTGACTACTCTCATGAGACCTAAACATGAGGGGGGAATTGCTTTTCCCAATTTTTATAGGTACTATTTGGCAGCTCAGTGTAGATATGCGCTGGATTTTGTTTCTCCCCAACCTCGCTACTAGACTACTCAGATAGATACATTACTGTTGCAGCCTGCCTATACTATACCCCAGTTTTTGCATGGAGGACTCCAATGGCAGCAACCTTGCATGGGGCGTGGGTGGAGTTAGAGGGGCTGCTGGGATACATTGTTATGGACCTGGATATGCCCTTGTGGGGCGCCATGGTGCTACGTCATTTACACGACAGTGACTTTGGTCCCTTGTGGGCTAGACTTGGGAATACTAACCTTGGACAGCTATACCAGGATAATCAACTGAAACCCTTTGCACAATTACATGACGAGTACCATATACCGTATAATCTCTTTTACTCATATTTATGTATTAGACATGCTCTTCGAGCTCATTGGGGTGATCGTGCCACAATGATTTTGTAACGGTTTGTTTGACTCACAGACACAGTGGTTAGGATAAAAACACAGTTTTATTCAATAAAACAATACAGTAAGAACCCTCACAGGTCCTGTAGTATACAACAGTATAGTACAGACACACGACAGGTAAATTATTCAATGCCCACAATGATGGTAAACAGTCCCATGTGTGAAGGTACTGGAATGATACTTTAACAAGCCAAGGTCAGCAAACATACGTGAACTGCCAGCTCAACTGAGGTAGAATGAGCACTACCGGAGCAATCACTGAGGCACACACTTGCAACCGGTATGACTGTAACAGAGGACTAAGCCAGAGGTGTTCTGCCAGAGCAGTAACTGAGACAACACTGGCAACCTGCCGGAGCAGTAGCGGAGGACAAGCCAATGGCACTTTACCAGAGCAATCACGGATGCACACACTTGCAACCAGTATGACAGTAACGGAGGACTAGGCCAGACTTGCTCTGCCAGAGCGGTAACTTGAGACAACACTGGCAACCTGCCAGAGCAGTAGCGGAGGACAAGCCAATGGCACTTTACCGGAACAATCACGGAGGCACACACTTGCAACCGGTATAACAGTAATGGAGGGCTAGGCCAGAGGTGTTTGCTGGAGCAGTGACTGAGACAACACTTGGCAACCTGCCGGAGCAGTAGTGGAGGACAAGCCAATGGCACTTTACCGGAGCAATCACGGAGGCACACACTTGCAACCGGTATGACAGTAACAGAGGACTAGGCCAGAGGCGCTCTGTCAGAGCTGTAACTTGAGACAACACTGGCAACCTGCCGGAGCAGTAGCGGAGGACAAGCCAATGGCACTTTACCAGAGCAATCACGGAGGCACACACTTGCAACCGGTATAACAGTAACGGAGGGCTAGGCCAGAGGTGCTTGCTGGAACAGTGACAGACAACACTTGGCAACCTGCCAGAGCAGTAGCGGAGGACAAGCCAATGGCACTTTACCGGAGCAATCACGGAGGCACACACTTGCAACCGATATGACAGTAACGGAGGACTAGGCCAGAGGTGCTCTGCCGGAGTGGTAACTTGAGACAACACTGGCAACCTGCCGGAGCGAGCGGAGGACAAGCCAATGGCACTTTACCGGAGCAATCACGGAGGCAAACACACTTGCAACCGGTATGACAGTAACGGAGGACTAGGCCAGAGGCGCTCTGTCAGAGCAGTAACTGAGACAACACTGGCAACCTGCCGGAGCAGTAGTGGAGGACAATCCAATGGCACTTTACTGGAGAAATCACGGAGGCACACACTTGCAACCGGTATGACAGTAGCGGAGGACTAGGCCAGAGGCGCTCTGCCAGAGCAGTAACTGAGACAACACTGGCAACCTGCCGGAGCAGAGACGGAGGACAAGCCAATGGTAACCGGATAGTGAGAGGACTAAGAATGTCGCCAAGGTCACAAGGACAAAGGAAGCAGGAACGTCGATCAAGCCGGGTCGGTGCACAGGAACGTCAGCCAGGCCAGGTCAGAACACAGGAGCAGGAACGTCAGCCGGTCTGGGTCGGTACACAGGAGCAGGAACGTCAGCCAGACCGGGTCGATACACAGGAGCAGATACTGAAGAGTAGTCAGGCAATCCGGGTCGGTACACAGGAGCAGGAACTGAAGAGTAGTCAGGCAGGCCTAGTCGGTACACTGGGAACTTTGAGCAGTTAGTTAGCACTGGTACAGGAACACCATGAAAGGGCCCAGTGTGGGTGCAGGAGCCCAGTATATAAAGGCCATACTGGGTGGGCTCAACACAGGGCAACCAATGAGAGCATTACACAGGATAACTGACAGCAAAACAAAAACAAGGGAGCATGGGCACCGTGATAGATTTCTACATTCCTGCTTCTTACTAGATTGATGACTTTTGAGCCTTTGAGACCTCTTTCTTTCATTTACCAGTGGCTGGAATCTCATGTGGAGTGTCAGAAGTTTCCTTCACGAAACAAATGAGAAATAGATGTGGGTCCATTAGAGAATTGGGACTGGGATTTGACTAAGGCGGGACCAGCACTGGTGGTGACGTCGACTAGACACCAGATGATACAGTTGAATATATTACATAGAATTTATTATACACCTGTCAGACTGCATAGAATGGGGAATTCTGGTACCGACTGTTGTCTTCGGTGTGACAACGTTCAGGGCACAGACTTGCATATGATCTGGGAGTGTCCTGGAGTCCGGAGGTTCTGGAACGGAGTAATGCGTATTGGGGTCCTGGTGTTGGGGAAACCTGTTCCTGTGACTCCAAAAATTTGTTTATTACCTGTTTTTCCTGATGAGATTGAGGATGCAATTGACAGATCTATACTGAGTGAGCTCTTGGTGATGGCAAGAAAGGTGGTGGCCTTGAACTGGATGTCAAACAGAGTTCCCAGTTGCAGGGCGTGGATAAACCTAGTTTTACAGTGCATTCCACACTATAGATTGGTTTACTTACAACGGGGTAAACCGAATAAGTTTAACAAAATCTGGGGAAGATGGCAGAACTGGTGGATGAATAGACCAGATACTACTGTGGCATCGGATGATGTGCAACTTACTGGTCATGGTTGATTGAGGTCACACCTGCTTGTTGCGTGGATGGCTGTGATGTATAACTGATGCATGACATTGTGAATGAACCCTGTTCATACCAGGATCTCATGAAAATGCTGGCTGGTGGGCGGATGGGGAGGGGGGTGCTGTGGGTTCGGGAGAGAGAGGAATTGGGGTTGGGGGGTATAGTAAAATTTAAGTTAGTTTAGATTCTGGGAGTTTTGGTTATTGGAGGTTGAAATAATAATAAAAACCTCAGGTTGACTCTGTACGCTCTACTGATATGCATATATTCTTTTCATTTTTACAAATGTCTACATATTTATGCTGTACTTGAATGATTCTACATGTACTTTTCTGTATTTGAGATGTGTATGGAGTGATCTGATAATAAAATATATTTAAAAAAAAAATATATACATATATATATATATATATATATTCAAACCTTCAAGAAGCAATTTAAATCAATGTTAATATTCGGACCTAACGGTTAAAGTTATCAGTTTTTAAAACCACTCAGTTCCTTTCTTTGAAATGGCATTAATTATATCACTCCCTCTCCAGTGGGTATGTAATTGATCAATAGCTATACATTTTGAAACCAGTGGATCTTTATTACCTAGTGAAATATTCAGAGACACTATGACCTTGATTCAATTGAGGCCAATAAAACAGAAGGTAGGGCAACATTGGCTAACGGCCCGTTATCAAAAAGTGCTAGCAGAGCAGTTCAGTTGCCTTACCAGCTGAAACCACAATGGTCGTTAGGCCACAGAAATGGACTTGTGCCCAAATGTCCATTTTGTGTGTTAAGTTCCCAAACCACACGCTAAATAGAGTGAATAATGGGAACATCAAAGGAAAAGAGCTAGCGATTGGTACCTGACACACTGTCAAGCACCGACTGTTAGCTCAAACACAGTCACCCACTTAAACACTACCCCTAACATTAAAGCACTAGCCTAATGCCCAGATCTGTGTAATACTTACCTGTCATCCAGTGTTGATCTTCTTCAATATTCCTTCTTTTTTTCTCTGTAATCTTCCATCTTATCTTTAAAATCTGTACAGTAAAATAAAAATAAAGTCAATGAGAGATATGTTTGTAAAAAAAAAAAAAAATGACCCCAGGATATGCCTGAGTTAATATTGTGAGTGCCGGATCAGGCATATCTTGGGGGCATTTTTTTACAAACATACAGTACTGTGCAAAAGTCTTAGTCAGGTATGAAAAAAATGCTGTAAACTAATCCTTAGACATGTTAATAGTTATTTTTAACAATTAACAAAATGCACAGTGAGTGAACAGAAGAAAAGTCTGTCAACTCAATATTTGGTGTGACCACCCTTTGCCTTCAAAACAGCATGAAGTCTTCTAGGTACACTTGCACACAGTTTGATAAGGAACTCAGCAGGTAGGTTGTTCCAAACATCTTGGAGAACTAACCACAGTTCTTCTGTGGATTTTGGCAGCCTCAGTTGTTTCTCTCTCTTCATATAATCCCAGTCAGATTTGATGATGTTGAGATCAGGGCTCTGTGGGGGCCGTACCATAAATTGTGTGTGTGTGTGTATATATATATATATACATATATATATATATATATATATATATATATATGTTTTTGCAATTATATATGTATACTGTTATTCCCTGTTTTCCTAGATTTCTTTCTTTTCAGGGGGTTTCCTCAGGTTCTATCAGCATTAGTATCCAGCCCTTATAGAGCTTACAGTTTTCTACAAAAGAATACAGCAGCATGTCTACTGCAAACATCTTGGCAACCTTTCCATTCCACAGGCGTACTTTGGTATTTTTTTCGTGAACTCCTTCAGTCAGTGTGGGTTGGCAGAAGAACCCTGGAATTTTATTGCTTTAACAACATGACTAGAGGAGGTGGTGGTGGTAGAGACAGCATGTTTGGGCAGTCTATGACTCTTGCTATCTCCTACAGCAAAGCCAGAGTCATCATACTCCTCTGCAGCAGGAGCCATAGGTGTTATTTGGAATGAAGTAACTGTTCGCAGTAGCACCCTCTCTGACACATAAATAATATCTCTATTTCTCTTTTTTGCCCCAGAGCCCTGGGAATTTTTTGGAGTGTTTCTGCTGTGCGTTGCGGCACCTCTGACCCGCTGATAGTGCATTCTCAGTCAGACCTGTGGTTGTGCTTCAGGTGGAATCTCATAACTTGATTTGCTGTGGGGTTGACATTGTCATTGGGTGTTTTTGTTGCTTGTCCATGACTTGGCATTGGCATTGTTTGTGCTTGGCTTTGCAGGGGGTTAAATTTGGCATTGGTGTACTTGTGTTATGTGTTTTGTGTTGTATGAGCAGCTGTTTGTCTACTTTGTGCTTTTTCTTATCCATTTTTGTGGTTAACGGCAAACAAAACGTAGTCTTAAATTTCTGCCGAAATGTATCAGTTTATGGTCTGTTAGCAGTACCGCACACAATTGAATGGCTCTGGGGTTGGCTGTTTCATTGTCCTCAATGGGTGATATATTATTGTCCATTGTGATTCTGAAACTGCCTTTAGCTGTTGTTAAGAAGTCTTATTGAATCTCTTACAGTGCTTACAAAATTTCCGTCGGCTGGTTTTTTTTTGTGTTTAAGGTTATTGAATTGTGCTCTAAATCTTTATTTTCTTCTAATTCCCTAATTGCATCCCTTTCTTTTTTTGTTACATTATGTCTTAATTTTTTTAATATTAATTGCTCCATATCGTCTAAAATCAATGTTTTAAAAGTGTCCGTATAATACAACTACTGGAACTAGCAGAAGAATTAAACATAGAGTTAACTTTATAATGTGTATATTTATATAGATCTCCACCATTTTATATGATTTCACTATCTTTATTTAAATAGTACTTCTTAAGCTATACTTTTCTCATGAATTTATTTACATGTAACTATTGTTCATCCTTTGTGATGGTTTGCAAAAATGTAGCCTCTTCTGTAACATACTTTCTTGCTCCTTATTGATATCTACTTTGCTCAAATAGTATTATATATGGGCTTTTTGATTCCTAAATGTATCTTCTTACCTCCTCTCTTCACCTCTTCCTTCTAGATTTGTTATGTCTTTGGTTATTATTGTAAGGTCTATTCCCTTCTTGTGAATGGAGGAATTAAAAGTATGAAAATTATCAAGATCTAAATAGACCTTACATTAATAACCAAAGATATAATGAACCTAGAACACAGAGGAATGCCCATCCTCAAAACAATAGATATGTACTGCTTAGATATGAGGATTCAACCTTATTTCCTTCTAACAGGGAGACAGGGATTGAGGAAATATTTCCAGGGAACAGAATTGGAGAGAAGACAGGGAATGGAGACCTCTCTATTTCAGAGATACAAGAGAAGGAAGAGGGGAGGAGAGGAGGTAAGAAAATACAATTAGGAATCAAAAAAGCCCCAGATATAAGAGACACAGTAAAGAGCCTGGATATAGTTGTGCAAAGGCGGTTCACGTGCAGAACAGGCCAATCATATAATCTGTTTTGATTTCTGTTGGAGACCCTCTTGCCATTTGTTCTCTGTTTGTTTTATATTATGTTAGATTTTTCTTTAGGTTGGATTAGTTTTTATCAGTAAATTGGATCTATTTTTATGATTTTCATTGCGGTAAATCTACTATCATTATTGATGCTACTGGTCAGTTGGAGAATCTAGGGAGCTCAATGGTGTTGTAAGTGTGGATGAGGGTTAATGGAAATTGAATTATCTGACCTAAAGTAACCGTGAATACTCCCTTCTACTCTGAAAGTATCAGGCAATAAAGGAGTTCAAGTATAACAGAACATCGCTATCATCATCTAAACTGACCTCTAGGGGATGCAGATTAATCCTTCGGAAGCTGTCATTGCTGGATACAAGAATTGATTGAATGCTTTGATGAATATTTATTGTGGGGAACAAATTACTGATTACCTGGTTCCTCTCTTCTGTTGTGAAAGTTATATTCCAGGGACCGGAAGCATAAGATACTAAAGATAAGACCCTGACAAATAAATGGATATTATTGATGAGTTATATGAGTGAAGAATAATGTATTGATTAGTCACCTATGTCTCCCTTTCATTATGAATTTCTTTGAATGTTGCTGTGAGACCTTGACAACAAACATTGATATCTTGGAACAATTAGAATTCTAGACTGAACATCTGTTTATTCTCTTAATAGTTATATAGAAATTAAATTGCCTATGGTAGTATATGTTTGTGGTTTGTTGTGTCTAAGAGAGTTAGATTTAATCTAGGGATAACCCAGTAGTATATATCTTCTATAATATTGAAAATGTAATTTTTAACTTATCATAGTACATTTAGATATACATCACTGAAGCCAATTTCTTTTGTTTCCCAGTCCCTATAGCACTAATGATGCCACTGCTAGTGCTATTGAATTCCTCCACTGTCACACTGCCACAAGCTTCAGGGTCCATCCTGCTTCTCTTTTTAAAGAGCATTTGTGATCGCAGTATGATCATAGTGTCAGCTAACACTATGAACCAACAGTAACCACTTTATTTAATATTTGAATTAAATATCTGTCTCTCTCCTTCTACTCTGATTTTCTCCCAAAATACACCACACCGCACTGAGAGAAATTATATATGGGTGCGAAGTTTTGTTATGAATACATTTTACAAAATTTCCCATGGAAACAAAATGGGACTTTTCACCTATCCCAAATCTGTAATACCCATATTCCACAAAGGTAGATCAATATAAGGGGACCCATCTACCCTAGGCTTCTATTGACCTACTTAAGTTATACTTATATAGGTTTAGAGATACCATATGGACAAATCTTAAACAAACTGGCTCAGCCCATGATCACAATGTCTACAGACAATCATGCAATACCTGTACAAAGAAAACAAAAGAATCCAACACTCAATAGTTTACTAACAACTTGAACAGTAACATATCAAAACCAGCCAACTTTTGGAAGGTTATTAAAAATATCTACAAACCCTCTAATCATTTTCACCCATCAACTATAAAAAATAGGCAGTGAAGCAATGCCCCATGTCAATGATCAAATATATTTTGTACTATATAAGCTCTTCAAGACATAGTTGAAAATGAGAGAAAGTTCAATGTATTCTTCCTAGTAAAACATTTTCTAAATAGGCTATATAATAATTTGACCTGTGATATTTGCTGCTTCTTAACTGAACTAAATTATCAAAATGCCACAGTTGGTGATACCCAGTCCCAGCTACAAATCTTTCTTCCACTCTTTGGTGTCACAAATATGGATAAAGCAGGCTCAGGAAGCTTCACCTCTGTGTAGCTACTACATGCAGCCCCATAGGAAAATCAAAAGTTCTTCTTTAGAAAAACAGGGGCCTTGGGAATGAGTTGGCAGCAGTGATAGTCCTGTCTCTCAATACTACTTGTTGCAATTGCTGTCTGTGAATTTCTTTATATCCTCTGTAACAACCTTCCAACTCCTCTTATTTATTTTTTAACTGAGTCCAGGAAACCATCAGCAGTAACACTCCAAACAATTTTTTGCTCTAGTTTTTTAGATACACATTACTCTCTATCAACTAAAACCTTAACCCTTTGAGTGCCAGAGGGGTGCACAATGCATTGCTTTGCAATGTGTTGAGTACCCCTCTGGCACCCAAAGGGTTAACATTAGAATGTTCTGTTTTTTATGGTATTAGAGGGAATTACCATGCTAATAGAAAGCATAGCAGAAACATCTAGTGGGAATTGCATTGAGGGCTGTAAAAAGACAGAAATGTCAATGGATTTTCTGTCTGAGGGATTTTCCATGCAAAAAAGAAAAACTGTTTTTTTCCTGTGAAAATCCTGTAAAAAGATGGAATTTTTCCTCCAGTCCCTACTATTAAATTCTTTAGCCAAACTCCAGATACTTCTGGTAACACGTACCCTTTACTACTGTACCTTTTTTTCCTGTCCAGAATTTTATATTACAGTGTTACACTGGTTAGAGTGCATGGATTGACGCAATTAATGATGTATTTTAGGTGTAGACAGTGAGTGTAAGACTATGGGTATGAAATCATCTGATGATGTCATTAGCTTCCATTTTGATTTTAACCAATTCTGTGCCACAGAGTGTGGCCCAAACCTACATAGAAAAAGCATTAAAAAGTATTATGGCTATATCTGAAGATTGATTTAGAAAATGTTATTATCATTGTGATAAAAAATGTTTTGACTGAATTTATGTTAAGAATTATTGCATAATTTAAAAACATTTTAAATATAAAATGAATAGTCCCATCCTCCTCCCAATGTTTATTCTTTCTGGCTAAAAGACAGATTGAGAGACATCCAGAATTACTGAAACAGAAAATAAAAGATAAGAAAAAGATTATTTTAGCATTATGTTTAGATATATTTTTTGCCATTTACAGAAGATTTTCCGATTTAAACCAATCCAGTACAAAAGATAAATATAAAAATAAAAACCTAATCGGTTCACAAGAAGGTGGTTGACTCATATCTCTACCAGATTATAAACTGCAAACATAAAATGATATATGTACAGTAAATAAGCTTGGACACTTGAATTTAATAAGTGAAATAAATCTAAATTGACATCCAAGAGATTAGAATTGTCACAGGTTGTAATACCATTTACTAGAGCAAAACGAGAGTTCTAATGTGTATAAAGCTGGGAATAATTTATTTTAGGCATGTATTTTATAGACATAATGAATCATATAACACTTAAAATGAAAAGCTACACTACTTCAGATGTGAACATTGCATTCATTTTATACTAAACCTGTTTCTACTAATATGTATTTAGAATGTGTACAAAAACAGAAAAAAAGAAGAAAGCTCACAGCGTTAACTCATCATAAAATATCCATATAATAAATATAAATTAATATAATAAATATAAATTAAATATAACTATAAAGATGAAAGATATAGATAGCAGCAAGAAACGAGAGGGTTCTCCAGTCCCCCTGTCATTAGGCCTATACCCAAAAGTGAAAACACATACAAACAAAATAGATCTGTGCTCCTCTATATGCTGTGAATGATGTGTGCCCTGTAATGGGCATATATAATAATCCTTAGTAAATCTAAGTGAAATGAGTGAGAATTTCGTCCCACAAATTGGCCAATCCGTGTGCAAGCTTACCAACCATGCCAAGGTATCTCACTTTATGGTAAGTCCTACTCTAATACACCTACAAATACAATCTAAATTAAAAATCCCTGAAGAAAGATGTTATTTTGAAACGTGTTGGAGGGAACACTTTAAATTATATTTTGATGATTTTATTATTATTTGTGGGTCCCAGTGTAGTGCAATTAAAAACAGCAGACATGCAATAAAACAAAAAAGGTGTAGATAAAAGACTTACCTGGTGCACTTAAAATGAAACGCTATACTACTTCAGATGTGAACATTGCATTCATTTTATACTAAACCTGATTCTACTAATATGTATTTAGAATGTGTTAACTGAATAACCCATGCATGAATGAGAACGTTTTGTCAAATAATATAAGATATTCTTTTAATTAACTGACCATAATTTTCTTTGAGAGTGTATGAGTCTAGTTTAGTATATAATTATTATTATGTAATGACTATTACACATTTCTTATTTTTTTCATTAGCATTAATTGGATTTCACAGCCTTTAAGTGCACCATAACATAGAAACCCAAAAAGACAATTCTACATAACTTTCTGAGAGACTCATGCATACAGTATCTCTGTATTCAGCAGGAGTTAAAAGGGAGTTAAAAGGCAAATAACACAAGTTACCAAGTCCATGTAAATGTACGCTTGCACATGCTCGTAGTCTTACTGGATAGATGGGAAACTGGATCTGATTGTGATGAATGAGCAGTATGATCTTTTAGGTATTATTGAAATCTAGTTTGATGAAACACAGAATTGGTCAGTGGATACCCATTTTTTAGGAGAGATAGAATAGAGTATGTCTGAATGGAAAGCAAACATTAACACCTATGTAATAGAAGATATCTCTGGAGCATCTTGTGAGTAGTGGTGATGTAGGTTAAAATGTGCACTAGGGGTGCACACTGGGGCATACATGCATTTGGGAAGAAAAAGTTCTAATGCTACTTATGAACTTAATGGAATCATTTTAGGGTACTCATTCCTGGAGAAAGACCTGGGAATCCCTGTAAACTACAAACTTAGAAGCAGAGACCAGTGTCAAATAGCTGTAGCAAAAGTAAAGTCTGGTCTTGCTTAGAAAGAGGTGTTGACGCAAGAGTGGATAACATAATTTTGCTGCTTTACAAATTGTTGGTAAGACCTCACCTCAAATATGCAATGCAGTTTTGGCCATCAGTTCTGAAAAAGGATATCTGAGAACTGGAAACAGTACAGTAAAGACAAACAAAATACATTAAGGCAATGGGCGACTTGACGTATGAATAACAACTAGACACACTCAGTTTTATTTACTGTAGAGAAAAGACGACAAAGAAGAAATCTTATCACAATGTACAAGTATATGAGAAGTCATTACAAGGATCTCTCTGGTGAACTTTTCATTCCAAGGCCCGATCAAATAACTAATGCCCTCTGTTGTGTCCTACATGTTGCTCTGGAATTGTGCACAAAGTGAGTGAATAAAGATTGTGCAGGCACACGTATGGGCACATGCACGTGAATAAATATTGCTCATGCACGTTGTTCTGGCACACTAGTAGTAGCATGAACCTGAGCAGTTTGGTAGTGATGTTGTCACACTGGGTGTGTTCAAGGCCTCTTTTTGTCCTCTTCTTCCTCTTAGTGATGGAGTGAATGTGTTCCTGCTATTTGGCCAAACCTCTTCTTGTGTGTGTGTGTGTGTGTGTATGTATGTGTGTGTCACATCCTTCCATTCCAATACCTCCTCCTGTGTTTGTGTGTGTGGTTTCCTCCAACTCCCTGGCTTTTTTGCACTTGTTCCTGTGTGTGGGTGTTTCCCTCCTACTTTATATACTCTACCCACCATCTCTTTGAAACCACTTTTGAAAATTGTAGGAATAGAGCAAATACCTGTGAGCACAAGGGTGGGGGGGATAGATTTAGGAAACTCTGTCAGAGAGAATCCTATTGGATTCATACATTACAGACTATGAGTCCAGATGGCATAAATGAGGAACTTGATATTCATTGGTTTTAAGTTTAATACTAATAAACACTTAATGTTTTTAACTATATATTTATATACATATTGATATTTTTATCATTATTATATTTTTTTAGATGATACTTTTGAAAGATTTTATAACGAGTGTTTTACACCTTATGATGCCGTTGAGACTCAGATGTGTATGAAGACTCATTGAGAAATAATTTATCTATTTGTTTACTGATAAATATGTTCATGAATTTTATTTATATGGATTTGATTATTGTGATGTTATGAGATAAAAGACTATATGAGGTTTTGTTTAATGTATCATTATTTGATGCATATGTAAATATCTGAATGGTTAAAGGTATAAGTAGGAAGATGATACATGGGTAGCTATCCCTTGAGAAAGCAGGTAAAGCCTGTGAAACGTACATAGGGAATTGAGAATCACTGAATCATGATCTCTGAGCTGTACTGGACTGATCCAGACCACGCTGAGGCTGAGAAAACATGACTGAACAATCCTCTGGAGTGACGTCACCGGAGAGAGTCGGCTTTGCAGAAGCATACAGGATGCCGAAGACAAGTGTGGTGGTTGATTTACAGACAGTGAATTAAAGATTTTGAATTCTATGGGCTTAACTTTTGATTACATCTTATGAGTAGGCACCCTGAAGGGTGGCTTTTGTTTTTTATAGACTATATTTCATATTAAATCTAGTGACTGCACTTCGATCGGGTTCCTCTGTTTTTCTGCTCTCCTCTTTTCGTTTTAATTGTAATTCTTTAACTATCTACAAGGAGGCACTGCTTGTTCATTGGACTGAGTAGCTGGCAAAACATCAGAGTACATAAAATGGACTTTTAATGAACTGCATGTGTGAGGACTGAGACGCTATATAAAAGATATACATTTAAAGTAGATGAACGACTGGAATTGTACTTTACAGAAATAAATATAGGAATAATACTACATATGGTAACCACTTAAGTTAGACTTCTACAGTTGGTATTTAAGAAGGCCTAGTGGTATCCATTTCCAGAGTGCAACACTTTTTAAGCGAAATTGTGGTCAGCTAAGGGGTATTTTAAATAAGGGAGACATTGTTTAGATTTATTATTTGACTTTAAAGTGCATGGACTGTGATTTTATTGTGTTGAGGATTGTGTGAGGAGTTAATTCATTGTTGCACAAGGTTATAACTTTCTCTTTATGTGCATGGTTATTTAGGGAAAGTTCTGGTCTATGTCTATAAAAGAGGATTGTGTGAGGTTTTAAATCATAGCTGCATGGGGTGAAACAGAGTTAAAATGCAGATTAAAAGCTTTGGAGTGTATTTTTATTCTTCAACTTTTTTGTGGTTTTCTTGATAAAAACATACAGAAAAACATAGGTGTATGGGTAGACTTGCATGTTGTAGACCTTTTCCTGGGTTCACTGTTACAATACTAATAGGTGCATGTGTATATCAGGCCTGTCACTCTGCTGTTGCCCAGCCTACTTATTTCTATTGGCTAACTACCCTTTTTCTAGGGGCTGAGCCTAATAGGCTCTGCCTGATTATTCGAGTTCCCTATGAAGTGAAGTTTTTCTAGCTGTGACCACTATTTCTTTCTGACCTTGCCTTAGCCTTATCCATTTGTACCACGATCTGATTGACCCGGTGTCCCTGTTGATGATCCCTCTGGTTTTCCCCAGTGGTATTGTGTTTCCTAGTATGTGTATGACCCGGCTTGTTTAAGAGCACAAGATTCGTCTTACCCATAATCATCCCAGTATCCTTACCAATATCGGACTATTCTTCCACTTTAATTTGATATGGTTCGATCTTCTCTCTTTGAAAAAGTGGTGGGTTAATAGCGTGAAAAGCATTAGAGTGTATTTTTATTGACTATTTCCATATTTATGGTTATATATACTCTTTGTTAAGATTTTTTATATATTATTTTTAATTAAAACTTTTATACAGGAGAGTTTTGTGGTGTTTCACTTTGTTTTGTTTGATTAAACTGTACCTCAAGAATATCTTTAGGATTATGGGGAAAAACCCTAAGAAGAGTGGCTAATAGTAAAAGAACTCCAAGCAACTGAGTGGAGACGGTAATAATCTCTCCATTTGCTGTTTTGTCTGAGTTATCTCTGACCATCAGATTTGTGAGTAGCTTTATTTCTATCCCGTTCATACTCATATCATTTGTGGATTCACACTACTGGGTGCACTTCGTGTTTCTGCTTTTATATTACATAGTCATTTTGGAAGAGTGAGTTTTCTTTGGAGCAGCTCATTAGAAGTGTATCAAGACGATTGTAGTTGGGACAGATTGTTTTCCCACTGAAGATTGTTTGCTGTGCATTACAAATGTAGCTTCACAGCATACAATTTTGTGAGAATATACCTTATGGGTGCTTTGTGGTGGAGGATGGTAAATGAGATTATTAAACTATTTTCTCTCTCTCTTATATTTTATATATTTTGGTTTAACCCAGCTTCCCTGTTGACAGTCCCTATAGTTTTCCCCATCAGTTCGGTGTTTCCTAGTATGTGTGTGACCTGGCTTGTTTAAGACCATGAGTCATCCCATACTCCTTCCCCATATTGAACTATTCTGCCACTAGGAGTCTTGCTTGCAGTCTCACCAGAGTCATCCAGTATAGAGTTGCCCACTGAGACTGTGGCTAGCTCAGTCTATTCGGCCTCAGGAGACACCTCTGGTGGTTCCTTATTGTGGTTCTGCCCACTGACATTGTACCTTTATACTCCTCTCCTTTTGGCACAGCCTAATGTTGGTTGGGAAAGTGACTTTGATATGCAGCAAGTAGCGAAGTAGTACACTGATCTAGGTTCCTTTTGGATATTGCATTGGTCAAACCTTGTCAAGCATCCTTTGCATAGTGTGGCCTTGCAGGCAGTCGTATTGCAGGTGGTCTGAACCTACTATTATTACCATTCTATCACGGTGCCCATGATTTCATTGCCTGCTGTGCCTATCCAGTATACTAGAATGGAGTGGCATGACTCTGACTCTATCCATCTGCAGGCATGCATCATTGACTACGCACTCGCTATTTTATACTTTCTGTCAGTTTAGTGATTATGCTCTGCCTTCTGGCATCGGCTTTATAGCCTGGTTGCGAACTGGGCCTAGTCACCCTTTGTGGTGTTTCTGTGCAAATTCCTGTGTTGCTCATCTGACCCTTGCTTGGCTTCTGTTACTCTCTGGTGTTCGATCCTTGGCCTGTCTGACTACTCACTCTGGTTGTGACCATTGGCTCCATCTGACTACCCTCTCTGTGCTGTGGCTGACTACCTGATCCGGCTCCTGACTGTAGCCTGTCCAACTACTCTTTGTGCTAACGATCGCTCCTGACTGACTACCACATGTACGGGTAGATCAAGGGCTCCTTTACTTTGGCACTCAGCTACCAAGCTGGTAGCTTTGCAGTTGCTTCTGCTCGAACTAGTCTGTTGTCTCCTGTGCTATCTCCAGTGTTCAGTCTCCTCTCTGTGAGTAGAACCAAGTTTGGATCTATATACTACATACCTACAAACCTGCGGTGGTTCAGTGTCAGTTCTTGGGTAGTGGACTAGACACTCTCCTCATGTCTGTCTCCCCTATGACTGAGGAAGTGTTTTGCTCTTTTCAATATTTTGATTATTTTAATAAACTGGTTAAATTCACTTGTACCGTTGTTGTGTGTTAAATTCCCCAAGATCCCTTGGGGTGATTTAGAGGGGCTGGACATCATTGGTTCAGTACTGCTAGTCACTTCCTCCTCCTCCTCTTCCTCCTCAGACTCAATGGACACATAATAAGGGTCCTTCCAGTTCCTCCTTTTGTTGCTCATAGTGATAGCAGTCACTATGAGCCTCTTCTGCCTCAGTTTTCACAATAAATAACAGCAGAACAGCACAATATGTCTACCTCACTCTATTGTGTCTGACTTCTGAAATAACGTCACGTTTTTATAGCGAAAAAGCAAAAACAATGTAAATCAATGGGCGGACACTTTCTAGTCACTAAAAAATTGGTGGGGAACTTTGGCCAATGGGTGAAAAACGCAGAAATCTTACTGGCTGTTTGAAAAGCGGAATTTCTTGCCAAAAAGCAGACAATAATGTGGTTTTCATGGAACTGCTCACGGGAACACAGCAACAACTCTCTCCCATCCCTAATCCTGAACAGGGCATAGAAAAAGCTTCTGTTTCTTTGAATTTTAGTTAGTTTATCCTTAAAAGAAGACTTCAGTGTGTCTCGTAGCCGGAAGACATCAGAGCCTCTTGTTTCTCTCTTTTCTATTTGGACTTTCAGGGTGCTTAGATATATTTTTTCAATACTATTATTATGTCCAACAAACATGTTTGTGATAAGGATACGTGCATGGATTTGTTCATTGTAGTAAAGTCATACTACTAAAAACTGACTGTGGCCATGGTTGCTGCAGTTGTTGTTGCCATAGTGAAGGACGATTTGGCAGCAGTGAGATGAACTGTTGTATCAGATAGTGACAACCCACCACAAATTAGTGGATAATGTTAAAATCCTCCTAACGGAAAAGTAAAAAGAGGCTTTTTAAAGCCTATAAAAATATGAATAATATATATAATAATATGAATACAGTAGTGGTTAGTAAGAGATTTTGCAACTACCGCAATCTGCTGCTGTTGCTGCTAACCTAATCAAAGTCTCTCAATGCTACACCTCTTCTTTCGATATAGATACAGATGGTGATATGTCAAAAAATTAAGTATATCTGACAGGAAAAGGCTCAGTTTTCCACCACAGAAAATGAGCAATGTGCCTGTTTATAACAGATTGAGACTTTACCTGGAAAGTCTGAACAAGTGAACATGTCTAATATTAATAATACACAATAGTGACTTTCAAATCCAACCCTCACCTAGTCACACTTACTGCTATTGGCTAAACAGTAACATAGGTCAAGATCAACAACCTTAGTTATGAATGTTTCTGCTTCTGTTAAGTGTACAGTGATAACCACCACTACTTTTGCAACTTGTTGCCAATGTAATAGTGAATTTAATGATGTAATAATCCTTCATGGAACCCCTCAGTCTATGAATTCAAAATGGAGATATTTTCCACATGAACATAAGCTAAACATGTCTGTCTGTAAAAACTAAATATCTGAGCAGAGGGAATAAATCATCACATATCACATACAGGTACATCTTCATTTATATATATATATATATATATATATATTTATTTATTTATTTATTTATTTATTTTTTTTTAATTGAATATTTTATGCCAAACAAATAAAATATAGTATAGTAAATATAGTATAGTTCAAAATAATAACATATATAATCATTGCACAATACAATGTAATGTACACTTGTAGCAAACATTTATGGCTGTGTATCTCTGAAAAATGATGAGTTAAGCTGCAATAGTACTAAAATCTTATTAAAATACAGAACTGTCTATTGTTTAGAAATGAGAATGAAAGAAAGAAATGTTTGGAAGAAGTCTAGGAGAAAAAAAAATGTGAAATAAAGATAGAAATGAAAGTGAAGATCTATAATTAAGCTGGCCGTAAATGCAATACAGTCTCAAATAAAGATATGAGTATATTCATATGTAGTGTTGTTTTCGGTCAATTTTAACAATGCTGGGATGGAAAGTTGAGCCAGGGACGCCAAGTATCTAAAAAGTCTCCCGTATTAGAAATAGCTCTATGAAACAAAATTTCCATTATCATGAATGATGGAATACATTGTTTAGCTGCATTCACTAAATGATAATATAAATTACTCATTCCAGATTATCTGGAGATGTTCCTGTGACCGAGATTCAAAAGAATATATATTGGTTGATGTTGTAAGTTGATTTGAGTAATTTTGGACATGAGTTGACCACCATATATGTATCATATTACCTCTAACATGTCCACATCTCCAACAGGATGGTTCTACAGAGGGACATGTTGTGTGTAACACCACCAGAGTTCTGTACCGTCTTGTGACAATTTCATAGTTTGTTTCAACAATTAACACATTCTTAGAAGAATGCAGTGGATTATGGAGGATTTGCTGCCACTCTTTATGTGATATTTGTCTATTCAACTCAGTTTCTACTTGTGTTTTCTGAAAAAATTCAGTATCATTTCAACTCCTTAAAAATTATACATTTTAAAAATGCCATAGGACTCATAACACATATTTTCAAATCCATTTAAAAACCTAAAAGATGTGCGACTATGTACAATACTGTTTAAATAAGTTACAAGCTTATAGTAGGCCAATTCGTCATTGGAGTGCAGCCCCAATTTGCCCTGTATATATTTGAAAGCCATCAACTTAGAGTTATGTGTTAGAACTCCATTTTGTTTCCAAGATTTCAGTTGGTCCTTATCTATATCAACTAAATGAAGGGGTAGATCTAGAATGGATTGTAATGGAGAATGGGAATACTTTAAAGAAGGAAGGGAGTCACACAATTTACACCATATGTACCATAGAGATCTCAGAAGTATCGGGAGTCTATAAAGTGTTTGTTTTGGTATATTCTGACACCATAAGATTGAGGAAATTCTAGAAAAATTGCCCAAGTCTTTTAATAATTGAATTGTCTAATGCATCTGCTTGTTTGGCTGTGAGCTTAGTAAGAGCTGCACTCCGGACATAAGAGTCAACCAATGCTTCATGGGAATCAGATGGTGAAGATTTAATATTATAAAAGGACTCATAGTGTTCCCTAAAAGTTTCTGAAATTTCTGGACAGTTTCTTGATAAATGTTTTTTTGTAATTTAAATCTGAGTTGTATTATGATTGTTAGTATTTGGAGAAGCCAACTGGGATAGTAGTCTTCCACATTTATTGACACGAGCATAAAACCTACTCTTGCTAAATAAGAATTAATTTTCTATGTTAGATTGTAAGTGGGATTTGGCTCTGTTTCTAAGCACCTGAATTTCATAAAAGATAAAAGGATCAGCTGAGTTTTTATGTTTACGTTCTAAATCAGATAAAGATCGCAATATAGTGTTCAATTCTTTTTGAGCCATTTTTTTCTTAAAGTAAAACTTTTTATAAATTCTCCTCTGACAATGCATTTAAGAGATTCCCATCTGTTAAGAAGTGAGGTATCTGGGTTATTGTTTTCAAATAGAAAGTTCTTAATACTTTTTTTTATTTGAAATATTACTTTTGGGTCATTTAATACAGTAGGGTTTAAACAGCAAGTGGAAGATTGTGGGATTTTTAAAGGAAGAGATAAGTTTAGCTCTATAGTTGAATCATCTGAACAAGAGATAGGATGTATCCTTGTGGAATGTTCATTATGTATATAAGATTGGTGGACTAAAAGGAAATCAATTCTAGTATAGACCTTATGAACATGGGAATAGATGGTGTAACCTCCAAGGATCTAATAGATTATGGGACTGAAAATGTTTATTTAGTTTGTGGAAATGACAGGGTGGTAAATGAAATTTCCCTTGGGAGCAATCTAATGTGGGATCTAGTGGGATATTCCACCAAAAATCACCAGATCATCTCGAAGTTATGTCAAATCCTCTAGAACACTAGAAATAAAAGAGACCTGATTGGAATTTGGGGTGTATATATTAGCTAGTGTAATTTTCATATCACCCAAAGTCCCCTTTACAAATAAATATCTACCGCCAGGGTCTGCACATGTAAAGTGTTCTTCAAATGGCAAATGATTACTCATGATTACTGCAACTCCTCCCTTCTTTTTATCCAAAGAGCTATGATATTGTTTAGAGTAAAGTGGCCAATTTATTCCTATCATAGTGGGTCTCCTGAAGAAAGCAAATATGGCCTCCTAGTCTCTTACATTCTCTATAAAGAAAAGCTATCTTCTGAGGAGTATTTAATCCCTTTGCATTGATTGATAAGACTCTTAGGTCAAAAGTATCAGACATATTTGATTTTGATAATTATAATTGGCTCTCTGGCAACTGTAGAGACCTCCACTTTGGAACAAGAAGAAAAAAGTAAATGAGATTAGAAGCATAACAATTGGTGAATAATGGCAGTTTAAAGAGTATAGCTTGGTGTTTAGTAAAAGATACAATATTGGTGAACAAAACCCTTGTGAGGGAAATGATGGAGGCATTTATATCTTCTCTAATTCAGCTATCACCCTGTTTGGAGAGCTACCAACCAAGAGATGAGGAGCCAAAACCTCCCAAAATACATACAAAAAATGTGAAACATACAGGTTCCTGGTGAGCTCAATATAGCTTTTTATAGTGTTCAATTAGTTAGTAAGTAAACAAAAAGAGATATCTGCGTATTAATTCCTGAATTTTGCAAATAACTTCACAAGAGTTTTGTTCACGGTAGAGATAAGGTGAAATCACTGTTTTAATTGCATTATATTAAATACATGTTCACACATATTTTAGGAAGCTAGGGGCTTGCCTGTATCTGGGATGCCTTGACATGATATTAGGCAAGCTTTCCATGCCTTTGGCCAAAAACATGACAGTAAGCCCCACTGTTTTATTTGTAGCAAGTCATATGTTGTTTATTTGTTAAACTCAGGATCTGATGTGCAGACATCTCTTTTTTGTTTAAAGAACCAATGTCGTGTGTTGCATCGTGCTGGAACATCCCAAGGAACAGCTGTTTTTCAAGGATGGTTGTGTCAATGTTACTTAAGCAGGAAGTTAGTGTTGTAGGCAAAGGACAAAGGCACTCAGGCTCCTAACAACCTTTTCAAGGTGTATATTGTTGTAGGACTCACAACTTTTACTTTCAGTTTTTTTATTTCTACACGTCAGCACTTAGAAGAAGTAATATTGTAGTGGGAAATATTGCAGTCATAGAAAATATGGGTGAAAAATGTAATGGCAGTGGTGAAAAGGAGAAAACCTTTTGCAGCGCCAAAAAGGAGAAAACTTTTGCAGTGCGGAAAAGGAGCAAACTTTCTAGAAAAATCATTACATGTTTAAGGTGGTTGATAGTGACTGAGGTGGAATGTTAAAGAGGAAAACAGTAGTCAACCTTCTTTGGATCAAGAGTGTGACAGCAGATCATGTCTATACCTACTCTCCTGTGTTATGGTATGGATATGTTTCATCCATTGTAACTAAGAAGTGTATGTAGAGAAAGCTCAATGAAGTTTTTGTCTTGTGGATATAAAAAATATGCATTTCTTTATTTGAAATGTAAAGCTTGATAAAGTATGTCATACACTAATGGGATTACTCTTTTTTTGTACCATTATATAGAGACTCTTTGTTTAGAGGCATAATATAAACCATTCTTTTCTTCTAAATTAATCAGGATACATTTTTACATATTATATTATGTTGTATTTATCTAATTTTCTTGTCTTTGCTTCACACAGGCCTCAGCCTGATAACATTTTACCAAGGTTTGTGTTGCTGAAGGACTCAGTTGTTAACAGACTGTTACCTATGACAACTTAAGACTGATAATATGGCATTTGGGATTCAAATAACTCAGAAGTATGTCAGTTAGCAAACAAAAAGAAAAGGGATGGGGAGGACAGCGCTAAAAAACCCTTTAAGTGTAGTATCATTAGCAAATGCTAATATCCAAAAAGAAAAGCAGCAAAATAGATGAAATACAATAAATATACAGTCGATTTATTTAGTGATAAAGGACTCACACAATATAAAACATAGGACAATGTGAACGAGAGAGAAAAATCTATGTCTAAAAATAGTCTCTGACCTTCGTAGGATATCTCCTAATGATGTTCTGCATTAACTATAGAGTATATAACATATGCATAAAAAGAGAAGACAATGGAGCACCTAAAAAGTAAATAGTCCCAGATTATAATCTCTCTAGATAAGTGGCACACATATAAATGGATGTTTGCTTACTAGACGCAAGTGTAAACAGTGCTCAATCCAAAAATAATGTGAGTGTCTCTTTAACAGAGATCCAGAGTTAATGCGCTCATCTGGATATAAACATTTGTTGTCTCCACTAGGGATGCGCAAAAGTTGTCACCGTGTTCCCGCAAGAAATTTAGTCAAAATCACGTTGTTATCAGCTTTTTTGTGGGAAAATTCACTTTAAAACAAGCAGTTAAAATCTTTCGCCCATTGTCCAAAATCTTTTGCCATTTTTTCACTGGCTAGAAAGTTTTCGCCCATTGATTTATGTTGTATTCACCCTTCTAATATAAAAACGTGATGTTTTCATGGAAGGCAGACACAATAGAATCAGCTATAGAGCGAGATAGACGTGCTGTGCTTTTCTGCAGTGATATTTTGCAAAAATTGAGGCAGGAGAGGCTCATAGTGACTCCTATCATTACGAGCAACAAATAGAGGAACTGGAAGGACCCTTATTATGTGTCCACTGAATCTGAGGAGGAAGAGGAGGAGGAATGACTAGCAGTTCTGAACCAATGCTGTTCAGTCACCCTAAATCATACCAAGGGATCTTGGGGAATTTAATGAGAAGGGAGGGAGAAAAAGGAATGGGAAGGAAGGGAGGGAGAAAAGAGTAGTACTATTGAGAGCAGGACAGGTCAGTTGCCTGTGCCTGCTGCAAGACATGCTGCCCCTGCTGCTAGTGCCACCATTGCTGTTCCTGCAGCCACTAGTGTTTTACCTGCTGCCAGACGTGCTGCCCCTGCTGCCAGTGCCACCATAGCTGTACCAGCAACCACTAGTGTTGTACCTGCTGCCAGATGTGCTATCCCTGCTGCCAGTGCCACCACTGCTGTATCTGCAGCCACCAGCATTGTACCTGCTGCCAGACATGTTGTCCCTGTTGCCAGTGCCACCATTGCTGTACCTGCAGCCACTAGTGTTGTACCTGTTGCCAGTGCTGAACCTGCTGCCAGTGCTGAACCTGCTGCCACCAATAATTTGCCTGCTGCTAGTGTTTCTTGTAGTACTCAGGGAAGGAAGGAGAACATTTTGCCAAGAGTTACAGCAAGGGACCCTGAGGGGGAAAACTCTGTGGCTGAACTTGATGTGGTTGCTGTAGTATTAGTAGCAGTAGCAGTAATGGTTAAGCAGCTGGAGTGGTAGGGGAAACATTTGAGAGCATCCAGACTAGCGGTCAAGGGAGCCCACACCATTCCTCTGTCTCTGGGAGTCCCTTTCCTTCACTACAGTGTCCATGTTCAACATGATCCTTAAGAGGCCAGCACTGGTGTTGGTGGAGAGCAGGCTCAGAATTAATATCATCCCCACCATCAGGGTCACAGATCAGCTGTCTGTGCCTGCTGCTACTGCTGCTACTGCTAGTCTGCCTTCTTCTTCAGGTCAAAAGGAAATGGAAAGTGTGACATTAGGGGACCCTCTGTCACATTGCTTGTCACCTCCTCCAAGCAGCAGTGAGATGTCTGGAATAGAGCAGCAGCAACAACAACATGTAGGGACTAGTGCTGGTGATGATGATGCTGGAGAAGCTGGGGTGGAAGAGACATTGATGGCCTTTTTAGCAGAAACTGAGAAGGAATGGGAGACAGGGATGAGGATGGGCATCACCACCACCACTAGCAATGACATTTTGGAATTAGAGGAATTTGTAACTGCTCTAATTCCTTCTGATGCAGAGATGCAAGGGCAGAAGGATGCTGAGGAGCAGGCTAGAGTGCCACATACCACCGTAGACAAAGTGGGAATGGGGTCAACAAGCGAATTGGGACTAGGACAGGTTCCACTTGCCAGCAGTAGCAATACTCCTGATCCTAGTTGCAGTGTTGAATCTGAGGCAGTAGCAGCAACAGCAGCAACATTATCCACTTCCACAGACAATGAAGGGGAATGTGGAGTTCAAGAAGAAAGAGGCCATTCTTCTCCATTTGTTCCCTTCCCCCTGAAGTTATAATGGGTGTGGGACTATTGGGGCAGGCACAGTGAAGTCATCAGCAACGGCACTGTGCACAATTTGTGACAAGTCAGTGAAAAGAGGAAAGGAGGGAACACGCCTTTGCACAAGTGCCCTGATATCACACATGAAACACAGACACCATGACATTTACTCCAAACATGTTAAAGACAAACACCCACAACAGAAATCAAGCACTGCTTTTGCTTTCCCTGACTCCCCAGAAAGGCAACAAGAGGCAAGGTACAGATAAAAGAGGAGGAGGAATAGAACAACCCAGGCAGAGACTGGAAGTTCAATGACGAGTGAAACAACTAGCTCACCATCACCTCCTAGGGTAACTACATCTTCTGCCAATCCACCTCGTTCATTACCTCCTCTGCCAAATGATAGCCACTCTGTTGATGCTAGGATGTGACAGTTCATCCCTACCCATTGCACACTGTGTTGTGCACTGATCACGCATGCCAGTGTGGTGGAGGAGAATCACAATCAGTGCATCAAGCAGCATCTGAGGAGATTCCATCCAGCAGAATATGCTAAGATGATGGCAGGGAGGGTTCATCATTACTGTTAAACTGTCAGCAAGTTGTCATGGTTTCGGGTGTCATGGTGTTTGGATACAGTTGTACCCCCAGATGTTATTTACTACACACGCACTGTGCACATTGCAGTTGCTGATGAGACCCACTGTTCCTGCTCTCAAGGGAAAAATATATTCTATTAACAACACACCCATGATGATTTTGGAGGAGAGGCAGGTGGAGCAGATTTAACGGCCAACGTCTTCTTTTCTCCACATATACTGGGGTCTACTTTTTCTGCTGTTACTGCCTCAGGCGCATCCACTGGAGCCAGTCCTGGCAAGTGGAACCTTCATCATCCATCTTCCATGTTACTGCTACTGTTGATCTCATTCCCTTTCAACTGCCTAATCATCCTGCTGCTTAAACAACTCAGCAGCAGCAGTACGAACCACAGTTGCAACTTAGGAAGACATTTGACAGTTGCCACTGGCCAACATGACCTGCTGGCATTAGGCCAGTAGGGCATTTTTGTTTTTTTTCTTAGGGCTTGTATTTAGAAAAAAAATATAAAAAAATATAAAAAAAAAAAAAACCTAGTCCTATAAAAAATAAGCAATTTTTGGTCCTACAAATCAATGTTTCCTTAGGGCTTGTGCCAAACAAGCGTAAGTCCTACAAATCAATGTTCCTTCAGGGCTTGGGCCTCTAATAAGTCTAAGTCCTACAAAGGTGTCTAACAACAAATCAAAGAAATCATTCTCTACAAAATACTCAAATCAAGTATCAGTCCACCCCAGTGGCAGCTTAAGTCAGGGGGTTCCTGTCTCTATCACTTTACATACAAATGTCATATTTATTTTTTTTAAAACATTTTTATTAAGAGGACAGTAATGATGCATTGTATGTATGTATGTATATCTTTATTTATATGGTGCCACACAGTGTATGCAGCGTCTTACAATAGACATATGTTACAATAAATAAGATGTGTTACAAATATAATGCGTTACAGATATAATAATAGTGTACACGGTAAATAAGCAAAAGAGAAAAAAAAATACATACAATCAGATATATCAAGGAGTTACAGATGTCCCATTTTGAATTTTAAGGTAAAGAACCAACCTAAACCAAACTTAAACTACCCCCCTCCAACCCTAACCCTAGCTGAAATCCCAATAAAACTCAACCCCCCCTCCCCCCCTCCATTAGACAAGCACCACACCACATCCAGTAAATATTTATAAACAGATCCAAGAAGTAGTGAAGCTTCAATATGTAAATACGCATAGAAGTAGTACTATACATAACCACAGTCTCCAGGACGAATAGAAACAGAAAGCAAAACAGTGTGTAATAGTTATACATCGTGTAACCCTTGTTGAAAAAGAGTTCTAGAATTACAGTAAGAGGTCCATAGACCCCATATTTTGCCCCAATGCAAGTAAAGTCCCTTATAATGAGGAACATTATGTTCTATAAGGGCCATCTATTGGTCATGCTTGGGAGAGTGTTCTGACATCCACAATTGTGCCACCACCTTTCGTGCCATCATCAACAGCTCTCTAAGTAATATAGTACGAAAATTTGAACGGAGCTGATCAGTGAGAATAGAGACTATACACAGCTTCGGGGAGAGTGACACATCCCACTGCACCACAGGTGACATAGTACGGAGCACATCAACCCAAAACCCACGCACCAAAGGGCACTCCCACAGAAGGTGGAAGAAGGCGACGCCTGCCTCTCCACACCTCCTGCAATAATCACTATCCAACCTGCCCATCTTGAAAAGCCGCACAAGGGTATAGTAGGAGCTATACAAAATCTTAAGCTGAATCAATTGATGTCTGGCCGTAGTTGCTACCAGTGCAGGGCTTCTCAAAGCTATTTCCCATTCACAATCCTCAAGCGAAAGCCAGGATGTTGTCTTACACCGAAATTGGTCAATTAATGGTTACAGATTATCTTTCACGTAACTATCTGCAGAAGCAAAGACTAGAAGCCCCAGATACTTTACCGAGTTTTCATACTGCAGAGGAGCAGACAACACAGGACTTTCAGTCAGAATCGGATCCACAGGGAGGATAGATGATTTAGCCCAGTTTATTTGTAACCCTGAATAATCACCATAGGTATCAACTACATCTAGAACATGTGGAAGACAGCTAGTAGCCGCTCCCAAGAATAACAGTATATCATCTGCATATAGTGCCAGCTTCTCCTCCCTACTGCCCGATCCAGTCAAAACCCTTGCATAAAGAAGTTGTACCCATTTCAAAAAAGTCAGCCCAAACCCAAATCTCCATAGTGTACACCAGAGATAACCCCACTCCACAGAGTCAAATGCCTTAGATGCATCTAGCGATACCAATACTCTATGGCCAGTGTTATCTTGTTTTGTATGTAAATGAGATAATAATCTGCTTAGATTGTGAAACATTGACTTCCCAGACATAAATCCCGCCTGATCCCGAGTAAACAAGATCTGAGAACACTGCGCTCAATCTATTAGCCAGCACATTGGCTAAGATTTTAGCATCCAATGTAAGCAATGAGATGGGTCAGTACGAGTCACATTTAGTTAAGTCTTACCCGGTTTAGGAAGTACCACTATCGTAGCTTCAGTAAGGGACAAAGGAAGCCTACCTTCCTCAAAAGCTGCATACAAAGTATTGAGCAACTGTGGAGCCAAAGTATCTACATATTTCTTGTACCATTCAGCTGGTAACCCATCAGCTTCAGGGGATTTACCTGTAGGGAGGTAGTCGATGGCCACCACAATTTCGCTCAACAAAACGGGGGAGTCAAGCATCCTGCGTTGATCAACAGACAAGACTGGTAATGTCTGCCAAATAACCCTCCACCTGTCAAGGGGAAGAAGTGGCCTGAATCTTATACAAAGTAGAGTAAAAGTCTGCAAATACTTCATTAACACCCAGTTCATCATGTACAAGGTTCCCAGTCTTATCATGTATGGACGTTATCCTGCGTCTACCCTCCCTAGTTCCCACCAAGTGAGACATAAGTTTTCCTGCACTATCTCCGTTTTCAAAAATTTTCTGTTTCTGTTACATTACAAAGTTCACATTTTGCTCCATTAGTGCAGTGTTGTATGCAGAGGAGGCAAGCAAGAAGGAATCATGTGAGATAGTATGACCTTTATCTATATATGTTTTTTCTGCCATAGTAGCCTCTTTCACCAATTGGACCACCTTATCCCTTGTACGATTTTTATGTGAAGCAACTAATGAACCAAGGGAACCTTTCACCACCGCCTTTGCTGCCTCCCAAACCACTCCCTGCGATGCAGAACCCACGTTGAAGCAAAAGTAATCTATCAATGCAGCTCCATGACTTATAGCAATGTGATCCATAGATAGCCAGTATGGCTGGAGTCCCCAACTAGGAGCCAAGTAATCTATGCCCACACGTAAACGCAAGCACATCAGAGAGTGATCTGATGCCACTCTAGGTAAGTAGAAACAATCATCCAACAAATGCCACGCATGGTCAGAAACAAACATATGATCAATCCTAGACAACGATCTGTGGGTGGCAGAGTGACATGAATACTCCCTAGTGTTAGGATGAAGAGTTGTCTATGCATTAGTGAGGTTCAGATCCTCTATGAAACTTAAGAACTTAAGCCTAGAGGCCAAAGAGTCACTGGATCTAGCCTCCAACCTATCCAAAGCAAAGTCAGTGTAGATATTGAAATCACCCATAACAATAAGACAATGACCAGGTTTTGCAGATAAATATAGAAGAGCCTCCTGTAAGACATCAGGCACAAAAGGTGGAGGGATATAGATATTCATTAAGATAACAGGGATGCCAGCTATCAAGCAATCCAAAAAAAATGTATCTACCTAATGGGTCAGATTTTAAATCACCTAGCTCATACTGTAAGGACTTACCAATCAAAATAGAAACCCCCATTGCATGAGTTGAGAAGGTTGCATGATAATGTCGCCCCACCCATGCTTTCTTAAGAGCTAGTATTTTGCCACCTAGTAGGTGGGTCTCCTGAAGAAGCAGAATATCTGGTTTATATCTCCTAGAGTGATTCAAGATCAAGGATCGTTTGATACCATCATTGAGACCCCTAACATTCCAGGAGATAATAGTCACCACTTTCTTAACCATATTCCTCAAAAGAAATGTAAGGTGCATGGCCATCTCCCAGAGAACAGAGGTATAACCTACTGCAAAAACTTCCCAACCTAACATCCCAATCTATAAAAAAAACTGAACCACCCTCCCTGTCCCCATCCAACCCCAACCGGAAGAGGATGCATGCCCTAACAACAACCCCTAGGGATATCCCAAGCCGGACCCAGGACGCCCCCTGCATAAGTAACCGCAAATCTAAGAGATTAGCTCAATGAAAAATGTAGAACAATAATCAAACATTGTATCAATCCCATAGGTGTCCATGACGACCCACACCAACCCCATCACCACACCACCCGGCACCTTCAGGTGCCTCTAGGCGATCCAGCGGCGTAGCCGTCACAAGCACCCACGGCACATACATGTCAAGAACAAAAATTACAATGGAGATAGAAAAAAACAAAACAAAACCCACAACTGCTTTAAGTAAGCCAAACAATGCACTGGAGTGAGTAATGAGACATGCGGACCCGCCACTCTCACAGAGCAATAGACAAACAGTCCCCCAATCATGTGGTAAAGTATAGTGTAAACTGAGCATATCACGGATGAAAGCAGAGCTTAGAATCCCAGAGGAACAGCCCAGTAGCGGCCATAATAGCTGCGCCTCAGAGTATCCCCTCATTATAGAGCCCAAGGAGATCCACTAATACCCCTCATAACATTCCTTATATCCCCAGAGTACGTCCTCCAGCTCTCACAATTAAAGGGTAAATCTGTGCAGTCATGATCAAAATCTTTCGACCTCCCCATAAATTAATAAGTGTAGTAACCAGCAGGCCCACACATCACACCACCTCATCAATTATCACATGTCTCCAAGTCAGGGTAATTAAAAAATTATTAATAGACATATATAATTCTGCAGCACACATCCCCACCCCTCGATCTAGCTCATAGCCTCAACTTCAGATGTAAAAAAGGGTGTAGTTCCATTATGAGTCACACAAAGTTTGGCTGGGTATAACATGGCATATGAGATTTCCTTTTCTCGTAACTTGGCTTCTCTTCCTGAAACTTCATTCTTTGACGTTGAACATCCATCGAGAAGTCAAGATAAATGGAAATATGGGCATTACCATGCATGATAAGGCCATTCAGGCAAGCCATTCTCAGTATTGCATCTCTGTCACTGTAATTGAGGAGATTGGCAATCAGGGTTCTTGAAGCTGCCCCTGGGGGTGGTCACACTGAGGGAATTCTGTGTGCTCTCTCCACCACAAACGAACCAGAAAGTCCCTCTGCACCCAACTTCTCCTTCACCCAGTCCTCCAGGAACCGCTCAGGATTACGATCTTCATTGTTTTCTGGTAATCTAATAATACGAATATTACAGCGACGTGACCTATTTTCATCAGCTTTTTTCTGTAAAGCTCTAACCTGCTGTCTCAGTGATTCAAGCGATTCAGTAATGGGGGGTAGAGAGTCCTCCACCCGTCTTTGAGTATCCAACACTTTCTCCCTCATAACTTGCTGATCAGCTCAGAGCAAATTCAATTCCATTTATACAGAATCAATTTTTGTGGTTAGAACATTTTGACAATTGGAAATGGCCGCCATCAGTTCTATGAAGTGAGAATCAGAGGGTTCCCCGGCATCAGACGAGCGGGCAGGTGAAGACGGTGCCAAAGATTGCTCCATGATGGCTTAAACTTCACCCTCCTCCATCTGGCTTCTACCAAATTGACTAAGCTTATTTTTAATATCCCCTGATTTAGACTTCTTGCCCATCATAACAAGTAGCAGGAACAGAGCAATATTATGTTAAATATCTTAGTAGATCAAGACCATGCAATGGGGGTTTAGACATCCAGGGATAACTGTGAAGCACTACTTCATAGAAATCAGATTAACCAAAACCATGGTACGAAAATTAGATCATGTAAAAATAGTATCAGGGCAGTAAGTATTTTTCAATTATACATGGGGCAGGAGAGGGAGACACATATAGGGAAGAAAGACAAACAGGGGTTGGAGCATGTAGTAATGTCCCTGTATTGTGGACAGACACTCACAGAATGAAAGTGGTGATAGTAGGCTCTACAGTGAACAAAGATTCCACTCCTCACGGAATAGGCAGGAGCACCGATGAACACCAAGTAGTATATTGAAATGTCCACTTCTGTAGCTGCACTCTCAGACTTGTCATTGAGCGCTGGGCAGTACCGAGGCACCGAGTACTGTATCCTTACATGGGGTAGAGGGGGGACACACAGATAGGATAGGAAAAAAAACAAGGGTAGAAGATGGTCTGCTTAAATGATGTATTGCCCCCGGGCCAAGAGCTCAGCCACCAGGACAGGTCTTATGAAGTGGAGAGCAGTGCAGTTTGAGCCACAGTTGAACAGATTTTATCCATAGAAGAGGGGCTGCTGGACGCGTGAATCATACATGAGGTAGGCGGGGGCACATACATAGGAGAGAGAGACAAACAGGGCTCCAAGTAGGTGCTGACAGGCCTAATATCCCTGGTAGGACAAACAAAAGCAAACAAACAAGTAGATTCGGCCAGATTATGCCCAGATCCATGGAGCAACACAGGGACATGCGCTCCCAGTCCGGCTTCTGGCCACACCTCATACAAATGTCTTATTTTATTTTATTGATTTACTAGTTGAACAGCCCGTTACACTGGCCACAGTGCCTCTGGCAGCCGGTCGCGGGGAAGTCACACGCAGTGGAGACTGCCTGCGCCTCGGCTGATACAGAGCTGGACGCTCCTTCGGAGCGCCCAGCTCTGTATCAGCCGCGGCGCGGGCAGTCTCTACTGCGCATGACTGCCGCATGCGCAGCAGTGTCTACTGCGCATGTCGGGCATTACACACAACTTAGCGAATTATTATATAGGATTTGTTTAACTGTCACCCCAATAGCAGTCAAGAAACCCCCCAAAACAAATTCCCTGTTCAAATGATTAATTCAATCACCAACATAGGCACCCTCCTCAGACCCCTTTATACCATGTCTTATGGTTTTTATTTTATTTAGGATTTCTTTTTTTATTAAGTGCCCCCCAATCCCAGTAAACAACCCTCAAAAATCATCCCCTGTTCAACTGATTCTTTCCCCACACCCCACCAACACAGGCGACCTCATGCCATATTTGCTATATGTTGTGTGTAATGAACTAGGGGAAAAAATCAGAAAATCTGCCTTTTCGTGGGAAATTTTTTGCCAAGCGGAAAGTGCCATTTTTCGTTGATTTCAGTTTGAGGTGGAAATTTTTGCCCATTCCTAGTCTCCACTTCCTCATGGATCCTGGCTGTTATCCGGAGCTCAGGTCACATATCCCACATCTTCTGAAGTTCTTGTCGTACTCCCAGTTGCAGTCTGTGGATCGCGGTGCTGGTGTCTCGACCTACCATGTAGCTCAATGTGTTTTGGTGTACAAATAATGCCTTCATCTGGAGAATAGGGGCCCATACCAAACTGACCCTGATTTATAGCTGTATCCACCAATTAGAAATTTCATAATGCTCCATCCCACTTTATAGCATTAATAACTACACATGGATATAAAAGAATACATGTGATAGACAAGTACCTTTCATATTGTAGCAAACAATGTGTTGGATACACTTCAAACTGAAAATGTTATGTCAAAATAAAGGAAGTATAAGAGAGGATATTATTTTTTACTGTGAGACATCGATATTTTAGGTTAGAAAAACTCTGAATATATATTGGGTCGTGTCCTACATATTATACCATGTCTCAAGGTGGAACCAATAAAAGTTCAGAATTCTGGGAAGAAATACATGATAAAAAACTGCTGCACAGAAATGATAATATCAATATAAGGGTACTGTAACTGAGTGAACAGGCATACTGACAGATATTTATATTGATATATTAATGAGCTCTGTAATGAGCTATTTCAGAGAGGACTAGAGCCGAAATGACTAGTGTGAAGAAAGATCATATTTGAAAATGACCCCACTTAGAAAGGAGTGGTGTGATTTTATTATACATATACCTAATCATATCGAAAATTACGCCTTTTAGGAAAAAGTAGTATAATTGGTTGTAGGAGTACTAGGGACTGCCTGTAAAGTAAATAAATGGATGACATTTTTTTTGATTTGATGTCTGATGGAGGCTCTAAGGATCTGATAAAATGAATGCTCATTGTAAAGAGTGAATAGTAGGTGGAAAAAAGAGAAACCCGTTTATTACTTGATTTGGAACATATGGCCAGATAGGATACTGTTATCTCTTAGACCAGTGCTCATAAGGCGTTACTGATGTTATTTTCAGTACATGCACCATAAATCCTATTTTGCCCATTAATACACAGTATAAGCCTGTATGTTACCATATGACAGAAATGTATCTAATCTTTTCTTAAAAGTATTCATTGTATCTGCCATAACCACATCCTTTGGCAAGGAATTCCATAATTTAACAGACCTTACTGGAAAAAAAAACCCTTCCTTTGCTGAAGTCAAAACCTCCTTTCCGCTTATCTCATATACTTGTACATAATGAAAAGATCTCCTTTCAGTTGTATTTTCTCTAGAGTAAATAAACCAAGTTTGTATTATAGTTTACTTCATAGAATACTAAATTGTTAAATATGTAGTATGTTTTATTATGTGCACAAAGTTGCATAGTACAGTAATATGTCAGTGTTCACTGAACTTCGATTTTCCAGATTAACATAAAGAAAGCAGAATGATTTGTATGCAAGAAGCTAGTTTAATTAGTCTTTTAAATTTCAGGGGGCATTTAATCAATTTAGTTTATTTTGCTTAGTAAACAAGAAAAAAGACCCTTAAAACTTTTCATGCTAATGCAAAGAAATATAATAGAACTGTGCTTACTAATTAAACAAAATAAATGCTATTAGTTAATAAGATATTCAAACATTAATTACTTAGTAATAGTTTAAAAAAACATTGATGCAAACAAAATTAATTTACAGTTCACTCATTCCTAAAACTTGAGAATGCTTTTATAGTAGAATGTCAATGGTGACATAGCGACTCAATAAAATATAAAATAAATACAAAAAACTACTATGCTAAAATGCATAATGCATTTGGTGACATCATTTCTCATTCAAAGACATGATGTCAGTTTTTGATATGGTAGTTATGAAGTCTAATATTTTAAAGGGACAGTAATGTTTAAAAAAACAGCTGATCCAATTAATCGTCATAGTATTTGGGCTGTAACACTGCTCACCTCAGAGCAGCAAGACTGTCCAAATGGAGACCAGATTCAATATCTGAGGGGAGGCAGCTTACACTTGGTAAAAGGGGAGGGAGAAAGATACTTTATCAATCAATTACTCTTGAACTACAACTCTGACAGTGTTGAAATAACATGGCCCAAATACTACGAAGATTAATTGTAGCTGTTTTTATTGTGAAACATTGCTATCACTTTAAGGCATCAATTAATATAATCCAGTATTAAACAGTAACTAACATGAAAAGGAACATTAAAGCTTTGTCTTTTATTGGTTAGTTATTACTTTATTATTATACTTTATTTATGTAGCACCAACTTGTTCTGCAGTGCTGTACTATAGGGAATAGACATTCAGAGATACTAAATAGTACAACTGGACATGGAAAACAAAAGCATTAGATGGCCCTACTCGTGATAGCATACAGTCTAAAGGAAGGTAGGTGGGACACAGAAAGAGTAAGTGCTATGAGGTGTATGTGCCTCCCACTACATACTCCCACCCACAGCCAATTAGTGGGTGGGAGTAGGGATGGGTGAAAATGTTCATCTCAAACTGAAATCGGTGAATAATGCACTTTCCACTAGGCAAATAATTTTCCTCGAAAAGTGGCGTTTTTCCTCTTTTTCCCACCTTTTTCACCCATTGAAGTCAAAGGGTTTCACGGTTTCCCAGGAACAAATCAGGAGTCAGTAAAGTATAGTAAAACAATCTTTATTGAATAAATATAAATACAGTAACTCACAGAACAATGAGTAAGTAAGTCACAGAACAATGAGTAAGTAAATCACAGAACAAAGAGTAGAGGTCCTTCTAGTGGCCAATGACTCTATCAGAAATAGGAGTCTGCCAAAAGTTGGAACGTTCTTAAAGAGATCAGCAGAAGCCTCTGGAGTCTTTATATAATGAAGGTCCAGCAGGAATCCCAGTAAGAGACTAACTGACTCATGCCTACAGTCAGCAGGTAGATCTAGGGATCTCCCTAAAGATGATACGGTAAGGGAGAAGTACTGACTCAAGCCTGCAGTCAGTAAGCAGATGGCCGTCTCCTTTCTCAGAGGCACCAGAGTGATCCTGACTCATGCCTGCAGTCAGGGTGTTAGGTCTTAACCAGAGCCGCTGGTCTGCACCAGATTGGGTGTCTACTACACAACGGGAGTAAGCAGGAGAATATCATCTATCTTCCTGCATCATCCATGCGGCATGGACGGCTGCTGAAACCAAGGTAAGCTGTGATAAAGGGAAGAAAAATGTTTCTCCACCGCACAAAAGTTTTCTACAGCCATATAAAAGGGTGTCAGTCTCTCACAGCATGCCATTCTGTGTTTGTAAGAGGAGAGAGCAGCACCTTGTTTGACTTAGAGAAGAGAGGGGAAATGAAGTTTAGTTCAGGGAATCTTTTAGTAGGACATTCGTTCTGTGTAAGTGTGTATTCAGAGAGTCAGTGGGGCACTCTGGGGAGAAGAAGGGAGAAAGGAGGTTGACCCCAAATACCCCAAAATTCCATGTGACTGACTGGCAACACACCTAGTTGCTTGCTGATCTTGCTGTTATTGTCTTTGTGCTGGGTGGGGAAGTATGGGGAAAGAAGTTGATGATTTTGTTTTTCAGTTGTATTTTTTTTCGGTCAGACTGCGATAAGATAAGGTGGACAATTTAAAAAAGATAAATACATAATAAATAAATAAATAAAACAGAATAAAGAATAAATATGACAGGTGACAGTGACAAAGAGCTTCATCAGTTGTGTTGTGTACCGTACAGTAAAAAAACATACCTGCTGTATCAGATAGTGAGACAAACAAGCACCAGAACACCTGTCCTCAAAGTAATAGGGAACTTTGTTACAGTAAAAGTAAAAATAAATTGTATGAAACCTCTAAAAGCTTAGAGGGATATAAGGGTAGTGGGCAAGAATTGTCAGGTGATGTTGATGCTGTTGAGGATGACCTAATGATGACTGATGATGCAGATCTAGAGTGTATCTCTCCAGCATCCTTCTCTTGTTCAGATACAGTTGAAGTTGAGTGTGAGGATAATGACAGGGCTATAAGGTTAGCAGAAAGTCAAAGGCTGAATCTTCCACCACTTTTAAGGAGCACTGTGTCTGTCTATAAATTGTTTGAGAAAGCCATTGAAAAGTCTCACCCTGGACAAACACAGATTTCAAAAACACACAGTCACCCTATCAGTCATCATCAGCATCATCACCTCTTCAAAGTCCAAGTCCCACTCAGCCACACACACCTGTTTTGAGTACCCAGCAACAGCAACACAAGTTATTAACATCCACAATGTTAGATATGAGGAGTGCCTCTGCTGCTGCTGTAAGTGCTGCCCCTTTGACACCTAGTAGTAGTGGCAGTAGAATTGCATCAACATCTAGCCCAAGTAGTAGTACTAGCCGTAGCACCACCTCAAGAACCCCTCATTCCATAAAGCCCACATTATGGAGATACTTCACTAAGGATACTCAAGCTAAGCATGTTGCTATCTGTTGTCTGAGCAGGCTCACACCTACGTACCTCCCCTATGAGATCTCACCTGAAGCACGATCACAGGTCTGACTGGGAGACACACTATCAGCAGGCCAAAGGGGCCACAACTAGCAGCAGCAGAAGCATTTTAAAAAGTTCCCAGGACTCGAGGGCAGAAAAAAGTATTGAAGTTATTTATGTGTCAGAGAGTGTGCTACTGCCAGTGCCAACAGTTAGTTCAGTCCAAGTAACACCTATGGCTCCTGCTGCAGAGGAGTATGACAGACAAATCCAGGGCAAATATATTAATAGCAGCACAGAGGAGGAGGAGGTGGAGGACAGATGTGAAGAAGGGTTGCCACCATCTACCCCACTTGGGACGACTGCTTTGAGCGACAAGTAATGTTTGATAATAATAAGAGAAGGAGGATAGAGATTTGATGCAAACATGACAATAGTAAAAACTATATACATACACAAATCAAACCATACCAGCCAGTGCCCCCACCACTAAAATACACATCGGCCACACTGTAGAATTTTTGTTCGTTTGTTTTTTTATCTGTTGACATCATCATGAATATGTGCCAGTGTAACTTTAGAAGTAAGTTAGTGTTGTAGTCCATGGACAAATGCACTCTGCATGCTAATACATTCTACTCTGGCTCCACTTCTCCACCCATCCCACTGTCTGTTGGAGTGCCTCAAGGATCAGTCATGGGACCCTTGCTCTTCTCAATCTACACCTCATCCCTCGGAAAACTAATCAACTCCCTTGGGTTTCACCATCATCTCTATGTTGATGACACTCAAATATATATTTCCTCCCCTGACCTCTCCCCTTCCCTCTTGTCCCGAGTGTCTGTCTGCTGTGTCTTCCTGCATGTCCTCCTGTCAACTCAAACTTAACCTTGACAAAACTGAACTAATAATCTTCCCTCCCACCACAACCAGCCTTACCCCAGATATTACCCTCACCATCAACAACACTACCATTACACCGACCCCTACAGCTCGCTGTCTGGGGGTCGCATTTGACTCTGCCCTATCCTTCATTCCTCACATCCAGTCACTCTCCAAATCATGCCGCCTCCACCTCCACAACATCTCTAGAATCCGACCCTTTCTCACACATGACACTACCAAAATTCTAGTCCAAACACTCATCATGTCCCGTCTTGACTACTGTAACTCTTTACGATTTGGCCTTCCTCTCACCCGACTAACCCCACTACAGTCCATAATGAACTCTGCTGCAAGACTAATCTACCTCACTGATCGCTTCTCTGACACCAAACCCCTCTGTCAATCCCTACACTGGCTCCCATTAGCATACAGAATTAAATTCAAAATTCTGGTGGTTACTTATAGAGCCCTTACTAACACCACACCACACTATATTTCATCTCTCATCTCCCGCCATCTTCGCTCTGCACACAACCTTCTTCTCTCCACAGCTCTTATCACATCCTCCCACTCCTGCCTACAGGACTTCTCCTGTGCTGCACCTCAGCTCTGGAATTCCCTCCCCTGCCCAATCAGACTCTCCCCCAGCCTTCAGATCTTCAGACGCTCCCTGAAAACTCACCTCTTCAGGGAAGCCTATCAACTTCCTCCATAAACAATATCACTAAGAATCACCCCTTGCCTTGACCACTGCACTCAACAGCACTTCTCATTCCCACCCACTGACTGGCAGGTCAGGTGGCAGAAGGCACTTACACCCAATAGCACTTACTCCTTCTTTGTCATACCTACCTTCCTCTAGACTGTAAGGTCTCAAGAGCAGGGTCCTCTGATCCTTCTGTTCTCCACATTTGATTGTACTATTTAATACCTCTGTATGTCTACTCCTTTCTGTAAAGCGCTGCAGACTTTGTTGGCACTATATAAATAAAGATTAATAAAGGATCAATAATAAATGTCCTCAGCATTTATAAATAAGGATCAACGGAATGTATGTATAAAAGCAAAGTAATGAAATTCTGTCCACTCCACACCAAAAAGATCCAAATCATTATATCATTGATATAAAAGGGAATATTTTACCTCTTGAATGCTCAAACACTCTGCAAAATTTCTCTAACATTCAGAGGATTAAAAAGTCCCTTTTGAATGAATATGATGTTTTATTCACTTATTCTGGAATTTGTTTGTCCCAGAATTGAACAGATGGGCTATTAGACATATGTGTTTCCCATTTATGTTGGCCATCTTTGTGGTCCTTTTTAGTCCCCTGTTAAAATTCCACATCAGTTTTCTGCATATTACTTTTTCCTCAGCCCCTCTGTTACATGAGGGACACTCAAGGTATTTATTTTCAATGCATTATTAGCCAACCCAGGTGTTAAGTTAGTTGGATCAAAGCACTGACCACTACCCCTACCTCTCCCTACCTACCTTTCCCCATTCCTCTTGCCTCTGCTCCTTTCTCTGCCTGTCTACAGGCTCTCACAGCATGCCATTCTGTGTTTGTGAGAGGAGAAAGGAGCATGTTTTTGAGCTAGAAAAGGCAAATAAAGAGGATTCGAAGCTTAGTTAACGGAGTGTTTTAGGTAGGACAGTTGTTCTCTGTATTAGGGAGTCTGGGGGCACTCTGGGGGAGAAGAAGGGGGAAAGGAGGTTGACCCCAAATACCCCTAAAATCCATGTGAATGATTGGCAAGACAAATACAACTGGGGACCAGTTTGCTTGTTGATCTTGCTGTTATTGTCTCTGTAAAGAAAAAAGAATAAAGAAATAAAAAAACAACTAAATATATTAGGTGACAGGCAGCTGACTCGGCTAAGGCAGGACATAATACTCCATCAGTTGTGTTGTGTACTGTATAGTAAAAACATATGCACAGTAGTTGAGTAATGACCAACACATGAACAAGGGGCAGGGGGAAAGGTGGAGCAGTGCAGGGATGTGAGAGTGCAGTAGTAGTTAAAACCACTGCAGTGGTTGCTGCAGTGTGTGAAATAAATGATGATGATCCCTCTCCTCCACGGGAGGATCCAGTTTGTCAAGGTCCCACCAAAACCTCTAGCACCACCCCTGCCAGTACAAAAAAGAACCATATAAGAAGATATATAAGAGCACTTAAGACGATAACAAGAAGCATTCTAGTGTTGATAATGGCAATGGCATAATGGAGGAAGGTTTAGCAGCTGATCAGATAGTGAAACAAACAAGCACCAAAACACCTATCCTGAAAGTAGTAGCAAACTTTGGGAAAGTAAAAGTAAATAAATTGTTTGAGAACTCTAAAAGCTTAGAGGAATATAAGGTAGTGGGCAAGAAGTGGCAGGTGATGCTGAGGATGACCTAATGATGACTGGTGATGATGACACAGATCTAGAATATATCCCTCCAGCATCCTTCTCTTGTTCAGGTAAAGATGAAGTTGAGAGTGAGAGAGATGATAATGACATGGCCATAAAGTTAGCAGAAAGGCAAAGGCTGCATCTTCCACCACTGAAAAGGAGTACTGTGTCTGTCTATATAAACTGTTTGAGAAAATCATTGGAAGGCCTGACCCCTACAAGCAAAGATGGCAAAAAGTACAGTTACCCTATCAGTCATCATCAGCATCGTCGCCTCTTCCAAGTCCAAGTCCCACTCAGCCACACTCACCTGTGTTGAGTACCCAGCAGCAACAACAACAGCAACACAGGTTATTAACATCCACAATGTTAAATATGATGAGTGCCTCTGCTGCTGCTGCAAGTACTTCACCATTGACACCTAGTAGTAATAGCAGTAAAATTGCATCAAAATATAGTCCCAGTAGTAGTAGCAGCCCCTCGGGAACCCTTCAGTCCATTAATTCCACAGTATGTTTATATTTCACTAAGGATCCTAAAGCTAAGCATGTTGCTATCTGTTGTCTGTGCAAAAAGCACAGAGCAAGGGGAAAGCAGACTCACACCTAGGTACATCCTCTATGAGATCCCACCTGAAGCACAACCACATGTCTGACTGGGAGACACACTATCAGCAGGTCAGAGGTGCTGCAACTAGAAGCAACAGCAGAAGTACTCCAAAAAGTTCCCAGGGCTCTGGGGCAGAAAAGAGAAGTAATGATGTTATTTATGTATCAAACAGTGTGCTACTACCAACAGTTAGTTCATTCCAAACAACACCTATGGCTCCTGCTGCAGAGGAGTATGATGACTCTTGCTTTGCTGTAGGAGATGGCAAGAGTCATAGACTGCCCATACATGCTGCTTCTACCTCCACAACCTCATTTTGTCATGTTGTCAAAGCAATAAAGTTCCAGGGTTCTTCTGCCATGTCCTGCCAGCCTACACTGATTAACTTCCTGGGAGGAGTCAAAACTTCACAAAAACAATTCCAATGTACGCCTGTGGAATGGCAAGCTTGCCAAGAGTTTTACAGTGGATATACTGCCATATTCATTTGTAGAAAACTGAGGTTTCAGAGAACTGATGTGTAGCTCCACTCTGACATATCCTAAGCTGCAGTTATTTTTCCAGGTCGGCTGTGCCTGAATTGTACAAGCAGACGGTTAGTGTGGTGGGCAAAAGGCTTAAAGGGATAGTAATACTTGCAAATTACTAATCCCCATATTGTAGCTTTGTTAAAAAGAAACTTATTGCCCCCAGTGTCATCTCTCAAACCCTTATGGTTTAAGAGATGATAGCACTCAAAGTTCCCCCCTCCCTCCCCCTTCCCTGACTGAACACTGACTGCAGGGATATCTGGTTAGACTTGCATCTTGTGGCTCTGCAGCATTGCAGAGATCGCGTTTACAAAAAAGAAATATTTCACTAAAATGGTCTTCTACGTGTGCTTGCAATCCAAGCACACATAGAAGACCATTTCAGTGAAATAATTATTTTTTATAAACGCAATCTCGGCTCAGCTGCAGAGCTGCCTGATGCACAAAGCTACAATATGGGGATTAGTAATTTGTAAGTATTACTATCCCTTTAAATGTGCTGATGGCAAGAAAATCCACCTGACAACAGATATGTGGACAAGTGGGAAGAGCACAGAATATATGACTGTGAATGCTAACTGGGTTTCGCTCCCAGCTAGGGGTGGGCAAAATGTGAAAAAATTTCCCGTATGAGTTTTTGCAAAAAACAGATGATTATCCTCTTTTTTCGCTAAAGTTTACTCCTTTTCTCAAATGCAAAATTGCCTATTCCAACACATTATTCTCCTATTCTAACACATTTTTCACCTATTCCAACACATTTTTTCCTGTTCCGACACATTTTTCTCCTATGTTTAATATGGTGCAACATTTCCCAGCACAATATTACTTCTTCTGAGGGCTGTAGTGGAGAAATAAGTAGCTGGAAGTCAAAGTTGTGAGTTGTACAGCAACATATACCTTGAAAAATGTGTTAGCATGCAGAGTGCATTTGTCCTTTGCCCACAACTACTTACTTCCTGCATAAGTGACACTGGCACATATTCATGATGATGTCAAGTGATTGAAAAACAATAAATAACAACCTACAATGTGGCACATGTATGAGAGTGGTGGTGGGGGACTGGCCTGGTGTGATTGGTGGGACCTTGACAAACTGTATCCACCCTGGGAGGAGAGGGATAATCATCATTTATTGCACATGCTGCAGAAACCATTGCTGCAGTCAGTTTTTGTACTACCACTTTACTCCCACATCCCTGCACTGCTCCACCTTTCCCCCTCCCGCTTGTGCATTTGCTAGACATTACTCAACTACTGTCTGTGTTTTTACTCTCTACAGTACACAACTGATGAAGTGGGATGTCTTGCCTTGGCCCCCAACAAAATTCTCAATGTCGTCTTCTGTCTATCAAGTCTGCCTCAATCACATAGCTCGCAGTCACCTGTCTAATATAGTTATTTGTTTAATTATTTATGTATTTTTTTATTTATTTTTTTTATTTTATTTTTAAGTTGTCCTCTCTATCTTACCACAGTTAGTCAAAAAAACATTTATAATTAAAAAAAAAATCAACAACTTATTTTCACAGACTTCCCAGCATAGAGACAATAAAAGTAAAATCAGCAAGCAATTTGGACCCCATCTGCCTGTGTCTTGCCAGTCAGTCACACCAAATTTTGGGGTATTTTGGGTCAACCTCTTTCCACCTTTCTTTTCCCCCATTGTGCCCAAAGACTCCCCTACCACAGTGAACAAATGTCGTACCTAAATGACTCCTTAATGACGCTTCAATTCCCCTTTATTTGTCTATCTTCTCTAGCTCAAAAACATGCTGATCTCTCCTCTCACAAACACCAAACACAGAATGGCATGCTTTGAGAGCCTGACACCCTTTTATATGGCAGTATAAAACTTTTGTGTGGTGGAGAAATATTTTTCAACTCATTGATTTCAATGCAATGAGCTAGGTGAAAAAGTGGGAAAATGGCACTTTTCGCTTGAAATTTTTCATCAAGCGGAAAGTGCCATTTCTCACCGATTTCAGTTTGAGGCAAAAATTTTCACCTATCCCTACTCCCAGCACCAACAGTGCAAGCATTAGCTTACAGCATCAGGTGACAATCAGTAATCATGCTTCTGGTTCTGGAAGTGTGATTAAAAGACAGCAACAGCAGCAGGATAGACCATACTATCGGCATGCCACTTTATGCATGCAGAGTTTAGAGAGGCAGTCCCGCTAAGCCATAGATGTTTTAAGTAAGCTAGAGCAAGTGATAGAGGAATGACTTGTACCCTGCTCCTGGTTTTAAGTCTGCTGATAATGGCTCCAACAAAATTGCTACTTTGAGAATAGGTGATATGGTGCATGTGCTCTGCTTTGCCTATGTGCTAAATTTAGTTGTGACCAGATTCCTGGAAGAATCCGAAACCCTCAGAGAGGGCTACTATTGCCCAATATCTGTGCCCATTTTAGTCCCTCCTACAGTGCACATAAGTTCTTTAATCCATACAAGTGCGTAACAACATGCCCTATCACCAGTCGAAAATGACTGTCCCTACCAGGTGGAATTCCACACTGTACATGCTAGAGCATTTGTATGAGTAGAATATGGCCATTAGAGAGTACACCATGCAAAACTGGAAGGCTTTGGAGGAAGCCTCTTTGTCACCTGGCCAATAACAACTAATTTTCAAATTTATGCGAGCTGCTGAAACCCTTTCAGGAGGCAACCATGCTGGTGAGTTGCGTTGGGCAGGATTTAATGAAACGCTACCACTGATTTTTTTATTGCAGAAAAACTTGAAGAGCATGGCTGAGGAATCTTACCTTAATGACAACACATACATGCACCAGCTGGCAAAGGTTATGTTATTGTGCTTTGAACAAGATCCTAGCATAGAATCCATGAAAAGCAATGAGGAATACATTCCTGCCACTTTGATGGACCACTGCTGCAAACATAAAATTCCTGAATTTCTGCCAAAGGGCCATCAGCAGTTTGTCACAACAAGGAGTCATGACGATCAGCAGCAATTCTCTGAGAAATCAGATTCTGTCAAGGAATATTGAGATATGCATAGTGATCGAGTGATGGGTTGCTTTGTGGTGGATGAGAGGGAGAAAGTGAGGGCACAAAGAAATCTAGATAGCATAGTGAAAAGAAAGGTAGCAGAGCATTTCAACCATCAGAAGCACCTACATAAACCAGAATATCCCATTCTGAACACAGGGCAATTCATGGGTCTCAGCATGGGCGATAAAAACCCAGAATTGGTGGTGGTGGTCGTGGCGGCACATCTCTTTGGGACTGGATATGGGTTGGTAACTGACACACAGGTACACCATGTAGCTCCTAGTAGTGGTCCCACTGCATATGAGATGGTTTCTGCATAGTTACAGGATCACTACATTCTAGGCAGAAACAATGACCCCATGGATATCTGGCAAACAAAGCAGTGTGTATTTGGTCAGCATTGACTCCTACTGCAGTGGAAACCCTTAGTTGTCCTCCAACAAGCATTGAGTCTGAGCGGGTTTTCAGTGCAGCTGCTTACATTGTCAATTACTGCTGGACATGGCTATCAAGCAACAATGTTGGAAGACTAACATTCTTAAAATTGAACCAACATCTCATACCATCAGAGTATCAGGTAGCAGAAACCACACATGGCAGAGAAAGGAAGGAGAAATGTATTAACAGCAGAAAAGATAAGGAGGAGGGATGTGAAGAAGGGTTGCCTCCATCTACCACACTTGGGACCACTACTATGTCCAATAAGTAATGTGTGTCAATAATTTAAGAAGAAGGATAGCGATTTGACACAAACATGACAATGGTAAAAACTGTTGTAATATATATATATATATATATATATATATATATATATATATATATATAAATCCTATATAAAAATTCGCTAAGTATGTTTGTCAGAAGCCGTCATGAGCAGTAGAGACGGCTGCATGCGCTACAGTCATGAGCAGTAGAGACTGCCCACACTGTGGCGGCCCGCACGCCGCGGCTGATAACGGAGTGGGGCGTGCCAAATTCAGACTGGAGTTCTCTCTGTGCACCTTCCTGGGACCGATTGGCCCCAGGAAGGTACGCAGAGAGGACTACGGTCTGAATTCGGAGCGCCCCGCTCTATTATCAGCCGCGGCGTGTTCGGGCAGTCAGTACTTCACATACCTGCAGCGTGGCCAGTGACAAGACAGGAACCGGCCACTAATCGAGGTTGTTGGGTGGCACTGTGACCCGTGTACACAGGCTTTTCAACCAATGTATATATATATATATATATAATGAGAAGAAAGTGCTCTGAGTTATGTTATATGGAACATATTTATTAAAAAAAAAGTAATATAAATCACATAGCATAGAATATACTGTTAAAATATATAGACATGAATAATAAATTACTCTGGTACCAGTACTATCTAAATATATTTCCAAGATACTATACAATCATCAAATATGATAGAGTTGGATGTGATCAAATGGATATAGAGCATCCAATTTCACTATATGAATAATACACCATGTAGCCTATTGATGTATAGTCTTTGATTTTAACACCTTTAAATATCAATATACAGGTGCCACAGGCAGGTGTGTTGCAATGTAGACAAAGGTAATAGCTTACATTCCACTAATTTTTCTTTAATCTCATGTGCTTAGATATTACAATGTAGCTCATATTTTATAGAGTATCTCGGCGTCCTTTTAAATATTGGCGCGTTTCCCAATATCCAATCTGGATGTGAAGGTTTTAATTGCAACCATATGATAGTAATTCCTAAACCAATGGGAAATCTGCCAAATCCCGCATTGGGACCTTGACTGTTAACCCATTGTATTCTGAATATTCTAAAACAAATATATTAAAACCCATATTTTTAAACATTTTTAATTCCACTAATTTTTCTTTAAACTCATGAACTTAGATGTTACAGTGTAGCTCATATTTTATAGAGTATTCTATTAAACAGAAAGTACCATACATTAGTTATTTTTTCTAGTTATACTTGTGTTATAATTAACATTCAAAGATGCTGCAAATGAAACATAATTGATAATATATCAATTATTTCAACCATGGTATAAATGTTACTAATGAAAATCATCTAAAAAAATAACAAAAAGTTATTAAAGTGATATTTAATGGGATGTGTTCATTAAATTCATAAGTGACATTAACTTTCATAATATATATTATGTAAAGATGAAATTACTCAGTGTTTAGTCATAAATCCCACTGATGGCAAACACCATTTACGATAAAAACAATAAGTAAACTATGTAAACTATTTGTATCACAAATATAGATCCAATAATTCTTTCTTTCATATAATGTATGGAATCTAAGTTCTTCTGATATTTCAGAGGGAATGTATTCAAGTGGCATAATTTTTGTATTTAACATGGATTTTCTATGGAATTCTTTGTAATGTATTGCTAGAGGGTATTTAGGATCTGATGTAAGAATTGCTCTCCTGTGTTCCAAGAACCTGTCTTTGAGTCTCCTTTTTGTCCTGCTGATGTAAATCTTATCACAGGGGCAGATAATACTATAAACAACAAATTTTATGTTACAAGTGATGTGATGTTTTCTAACATGTATATTGTTCTTGCTGTCTTTATAGTTATATGTTTTATGTGTTATGAATGTACATGTTATGCATCTATTATTGTTACATTTGTATATTCCTTTCTGTGTAAGAAAGTTATCATTAATTATTTTATTTTATGTTGTCAAGGGTTTTTTCTTTGAACAAATACTTTTTAAATTTTGTTAAGTAGGGGATCTTGCAATAATAGATGCAAATGTTTTTTCAAAACTCTATTTCAAAATACACTCTATTATATTTAGTAATACATTTAGGTTTTTTTTGTTTTTTGTTTTTTTTGTATATTTCTTTTTTGTTTCTTTTATAGGTTGTAACATTCTGTTTCAATCCATTTTAGCTACTTGAAGGTATGAGACATCCACAAGTTGTTTTGGATAAACTCTATTGATAGACTTGTCCTTTAACTCTTCTGCTTGAATATTAAAATCTTGATCTTTTTGACAATTTCTACAGATTCTTTGGAATTGTCCTTTTGGTATTCCGGCCTTCCATCCCTGTTAGTGATATCTGATATAATGAAGGTAATGGTTAGTTTTATTTGGTTTAATATATGTTTTGGTTATGATATGATTATCCATATGTGTCAATGTGTTTTTTTTAATATCATTTATTATCAGATCACTCCATACACATACAAAGAAAAAAGGTACATGTAAAATTTTTCAAGTACAGTAAGAGTATGCAAACATTTATAGCAATAAAAAGAACAGATGCATACTAATAGGGCGTACAGAGTCGACCTGAGGTTTTTATAATAATTCAACCCAAACTCCAAACGTCTAACCGAACTGAGCTAAAACTATATCCCTCAATCCCAGTTCCTCTCTCCCCCGGGCCCACAGCACCCCCAACCCCCACCCACCAGCCATTGAGTCCACAAAATCCCTTTATGTACAGGAGTCATACACAAAAGTGTACAACAAATATATATACCACAATCATCCACACGGCAAGCAGACATGATCTCAGTCAACCAGCTCCAAAAAGTTACACATCGCTGGGAGTTACAGTAGTACTTGCTCTAGCTGTCCACCAGGTCTGCCACCGTGCCCAGATCTTATCAAACTTAGCTGGAGTACCTCGGTGTAAGTAAACCAATTTATAATGTAGAAAACACTGTGAAACCAGGTTTATCCACGCCCTACAATTGGGAGCTCTGTTTGACATCCAGTTCAAGGCCACCACCTTTCTCGCCATCACCAAGAGCTCATGCCATTTGCATCCTCAATCTCATCAGGGACGATAGACAGTAAACAAATCTTTGGAGTCACAGGAACAGGTCTTCCCAACACCATGGTCACAATATGCATTATCTCTGACCAAAACCTCCCAACTTCAGGACACTCCCAAATCATATGCAAGTATGTGCCTTGAACATTGTCACATCGAAGACAATGGTCAGTGCCAGAATTCCCCATTTTAAACAGTCTGATTGGTGTATAATAAATTCTATGTAGAATATTCAGCTGTATCATTTGATGTCTAGTCGATGTCGCCACCAGAGCTAGCCATGTCGCACTCCCAATCCTCCAATGGACCTAAATCCAGTTCCCATTTATTCCGTGAAGGAAATTCCTGATACCTCATGTGAGATTCCAACCACTGGTAAATAAAAGAGAGAGGTCTCAGAGGCTCAAGGGTCATCAATCTAGTAAGAAGCGGAAATGTAGCAGTCATTGGTGCTCAATCACCCCACTGAGCTCTAAGAGCATGTCTGATACATAAATAAGAATAAAAAAGATTGTGTGGCATACGGTACTTGTCATGTAGTTGTGCAAAGGATTTCAACTGGTTATCGTGATACAATTGTCCAAGAGTATGAATCCCAAATCTAACCCCGCGGCACCCCACAAGGGGGTGTCCAGGTCCATGGCCATGTAACCCAGCAACTTCTTCAACTCCCCCCCACGCCTCATATAGGGTTGCAGCTAATGGAGTTCGAATTTTAAAAACTGCGGGACCGCCATGCAAGAATTGGGGTAGCTCATAAGTAGGTTGCAATAACAGTGCATCTATCTGGGTAGTTTGATAGCGAGGCTGAGGGGAAACAAAATCAAGCGCATATCGACATTGTGCTGCCAAGTAATACCTATAAAAGTTGGGCAAGGCAATTCCCCCCTCACGTTTCGGTCTCATAAGAGTAGTTGACTTGAGTCTGGCCCGACGTCCCCGCCATATGAAATGTGAAATAATCTTGTCTATTTGTTGGAAATATTTTTTCGGAATAGGGACCGGTGTATTCTGAAAAATATACAAAAACTTGGGCAAAAAATAATTTTAATAAGATTTGATCTACCAATAACATTTAAGGGCAAGTGAAGCCATACCATTGTTTTATCTTTAAAAGATTGAATAGTAGGTAACAAATTCATCTCCAAAAAGGAGTCCGTCATTGCTGCCACCCGAATCCCCATATATGTACAGTCAGCGAGATTCCCACAGACCACCATCAATCGGAAGCAAAGAGGACTTAGTCCAATTGATTTGAAATCCAGAGTATGTACCAAAATCGTCCACCAACCGCAACGTGGTCCTCAGGGAATCCCCATCATCACCAAGAAAGAGTAGAATGTCATCAGCATACAATGCGATCTTTTCCTCTCTGCCCTCAATACTGAGTCCACGAATCAGCAGATTAGCACGAATTAGAACAGCCAAAGGCTCCAGGGCCAGGGCAAACAAGCCGGGTGAGAGCGGGCAGCCCTGTCTAGTGCCACAATGCAAGGAAAAGGATTGTGAACTCAGTCCACCCGTCACCACAGAAGCCCTGGGGTTACTATATAAGATATGTATCCAATTAATAAAGGATGGACCAAATCCAAAACCCCAGAGTACATGCCAAAGATATGGCCACTCAACAGAGTCAAAGGCCTTAGATGCATCAAGGGACGCTATCACCCGAGTTCCGATGGTATCATGTGGAAGCTGCAGGTGCAAAAATAATCTTCTAAGGTTGTGGGGCGTTGATTTGCCTGGGACAAAGCCAGTTTGATCTTCACGTACGATGGTTCCCAACACTTTATTTAATCTGGTAGCCCGTATTTTCGCCACAATTTTTGCATCCGTAGTCAAAAGGGAGATAGGTCTGTAAGAATCGCAGATCTACGGATCCTTCCCTGGCTTAGGCAATACAATAATTGAAGCATCATTCATAGAATCCGGAAGATGTCCGTCGTCAATGGCAGCGTAAAAAGTATTCAAGAGATGAGGGGCCAAGATATCCGCAAATTCCCTATACCACTCTGCAGGAAGACCATCCACACCCGAGGCCTTGCCCGCCGGCAGACCACGAATCGCCTCCATCACTTCTCTAAGAAATATAGGAGCATCAAACATGCGTTGGTGTTCTAATGAAAGTTGCGGAAGGTCACATTGATCAATAAAATGAGATATCTGAGACTCAGAGCGGGTTAGTCGAGACTCATATAAATGAGAGTAGAAGCGCTGGAACCACAAGTTAATCATCTGCGTGTCGAGTATCAGTTCACCCCCAGAATCCTGGAGTGAAGAAAGCAACGGAGTCCCCCTGTGCTGGCGAACAAGATGAGCCAAGAGCTTCCCCACCTTGTCTCCATTTTCAAAAATATTTTGTTTCATATAAAAAACATGACGGGCATTCAGTTCAGAGAATTTTGCAGAATATTGTAATGAGCAGGAAACAAACTTAGTGTAAGACGCCGAATCCCCACTTCCCACAAACTGTTTTTCCGCCTCAGCAGCCTCCGATTCCATAACCTCCACTTCCCTAGATCTAAGTCTATTTTGCATAGCTATAAGAGATATCAGAGAGCCCCTTGCAGCTGCCTTGGCAGCCTCCCAAACAATGCCCTGAGCAGCAGAATTGACATTGTTGGCAAAATATTCACATAGATCTTCTCTATGCTTAGACACCAGATGCGTATTGGTCAACGATACGGGACTAAACCTCCAGACTCTGGGCCTAGGTCTCTGGTCTTGCTGTAAAGACAATAATAACGGGGAATGGTAGGAGGCCACCCTGGTTAGAAAACAGCAATCCGTAACCCAATTCAAAGTCAGCTGGTTAGCAAAGACATAATCAATTCTAGATAGCGTCTTATAAGTGGCCGAGTGGCAGGAGAATTCCCGGTCCTGCAGGTGGAGAGTCCTCCATACATCTACAAGTCCCATATCACCTACAAGATTGAGGAAGGCATCTCTATGTCCCACCAAATCTATCCAAATCAGGATTAGTAGCTATATTAAAGTCACCCATACAAATTATATGGTGATGTGTCTTGTCAGAGACCTATATAAGCATGTCCTGGAGAATTGATGGGTCAAAAGGCGGTGGTATGTAAACATTCATTAAGACAAACAGAGCTCCCTGTAACTTACACGTTAGGAAGAGGTAACAACCCTGTGGATCAGTCTTGAGGTCAATGAATTCGAAAGAAACCAATTTAGAGATAAGAATGGAAACACCCCTGGCATACTTGGAATACGTGGCATGGTAATGACTCTGGATCCAGTGCCTCCTAAGAGACAAAACTCTATCTGCGGTAAGATGGGTCTCCTGCAACATAACCACCCCTGGAATCTGCTTCCTGACGTGGTTTAAAACTAAAGATCGTTTTATAGCATCATTCAGGCCACGCGCATTCCAGGATAAAAATTTACAAGTTAGTGATGTCATCACTGAAATAAATAGAATGTATTGCACCCCTGGCCACAGGGTGGGATCTGTTGGGGGCGAGGAGCGCCCGACCCAGAAGAGAGAGGAAGAGGGATCCCTAAACTAATAACCGCCCCAACCCTTACCGAAACATCCCACCCTATCTCTATCACCCCCAACCCAACAGAGATTGTATCCCTTAACCAACCCATTCCCGCGGCCTGGCAGCCAAGACTACTATCCCTTCCCTCCCACTCACCACGCATAAACCAATTAACTAGAAATTAACCAGAGCACGTATAGTCCCATCTGCACCCCCCACGGCGGTAAAGTAATGTCGGATTAAACACATCATCACTCCATAACATCCAGTAATAGAGAACTCAATGATCATACCATCAGAGACATCTCTAGTCAAGACATCTCCCGTTAAATTGGAAACCCGTTAAGTAGGAAGCCAACCCCCCGTTCTCTATCAAGTGCCATCTTCACTCACGCCCCCCACCCCAGCACCCCCCAGGCAGATCGGAGGCCACATTAAATAATCAGACATTCAGCAATGTCAAGGAGTTCGAGTGCCAAACCACGGCTACACCGCATTTAACCACTGCCCAGAGGAAGCGAGGAGAGAGGAATGCAACAGAGGCACCTCAGAGAAGTAATCCATACTCCCATAATTAAACCTGTAAACATATATAGACTGACAAATATATGATAACAATAACGATAATACATCCCAATATCAAAATAAATGTCCCTATAACTACTAGAGACAACTGCCACCAAGTGCAACATCTCGGCATCCAAGTGCCAACTCGTGGCAATGCAGCATCCGCCCACCGCCCGAGGGATGCGAGAGAGCACCAGCAAAGCAGCATCACCCCAGAATAAAGCTCGCAGCAGTAGCATGGTAGGGAAAAGAAGGAAAGGGAAGTAAAAAAAAAAAAAAAAAAAGGGGGGATACCCCTCCCCCTCCCTCCCCCACACATAAATGCATAAGTACATATATTAAAGCATACAACTGCGCTGGGATTATCAAAGCAGGCATATAAGCAGGCTAACATAATCATAGCATGTTATCCCTCCCGCAACCTCATTACCACATTAGAGAACCAGGAGCAGTCCATCACAAATCGTAAGTCCCGGAGGTGTCCCGGAAGGGCGGAACCCCTCATCAACCCTGTTCTATATCCACAGTGCACAGGGGCCACATCTCCATGTCCCACCAAGCTCAGCCTCTATTTAGGTATATCAGCAGGAAGAGGGTCAGTCCAGGTAACTGCTATGAATCTCTGGATCATCCTGAGATTCCCTGAGAACCAGGGAGAAGAAAAAAAAAAAAAAATGAAAACTCAGGAGTTCAAAGCCATGGTAGCAATGTCAGGAAATGATGACATGATGAGATGGCATCAATGAATGTCCACCCATTCTCTAGCCTCCGATTCTGACGTGAAGAAAATGGTGCCACCGTCATGAACAATTCTCAATCTGGCAGGAAATAACATGGAGTAAGAGATATTTTTTTCTCAAAGCTTGCACTTCACCTCTGAAAACCTGCTCCTCTGGCATTGAACATCAGCCGACAAATCCGGATAGAAAGAAATTTGGTGGTTTTCGAAAATAATTTGATCTTTCACTCTACCCATACGAAGTATGGCATCTCAATCTCTGTAATTCAGAAGCTTAAGTATCATCTGATGGGGAGAAGATCCAGGAGGTCTCGGGCCTGTCGGCAATCGATGCGAACGCTCAACAGTAAAGGATGGTGAGAGACCTTCCGTGCCAAGAGGTTCCTTTATCCAGGATTCCATAAACTGCTCTGGAGCACGGCTCTCGCAGTTCTCCAGCAGCCCAATTATACAAACATTATTGCGTCTAGACCTGTTTTCAAGATCATCCACTTTATATTGTAGAGATCGTACTTGATTCTTTAGTTCATCCACTGTGGTAACCATAGGAGGAAGCGTGTCCTCCACAGTAGAGATCCGTTGCCGGACATCTGTAATACTTTCACGCAGGTTCTGTTGATCCGCACGTAGAAGATTAATCTCCACCTGCGCTGTATCAATTTTGCTGGTCAGGACTGCCTGGCAGGTAGCAATGGCAGACATTATTTCTGTAAATTGGGATTTGGAATCATCTTCTTCAGAAACTGATGACTGTGACGGCAAGGCCACTGCAGAGGGGGCCTCCAACATGGCTGTGACCTCCTCCGCCGCCATGGCTCTTCTAGCAAATTTACTTAATTTCTTCCTATATTCTGATGAGTTTTTAACCATAGTGGAAGCAGGAAAGCAAGTACAGGTCAGATCAACACAGACCAGATTCAGCGTAGGGTGTATAGTTGCCGCCTAGGCGGGTATGTGCAGACGGGACCCCTCAAAAGTTCAAACAGCATACATATCTGAACTCATATCTTCACATTGGACACCCAAGGGCCACATACTTTATGAACCAGACAGCACGTGTGGTTCTGTTAGATATACGGGGCAGAGGAGGGAAACATATGTAGGAAAGGCAGTGAACAAACAGGGGGAATCCGTATCAATGTATTGGTTGAACTGCGGAGCAGCAAAGGAGCCAGGAATCTTCCAATTTCTCTTACAGCTTATAACCCATAAACCTTGAGGGTTCTAGGTATAAATTACAGTAGAAAAGTATCTTCCCATATCTTGCTGAAGCCTAAGTACTCATTTATACATGGGGTAGTAGGGTGGAACATATATAGGAGAAAAAACGAACAGGGGGATTTTGTAGCAAATGAAGATGGTTGGCCACAATTAAGTAGCAGTGCAGCATCAATAGGCCCTCCAGCCACTCTCGCGTCTTAGAGACAGTCCCATGAAGTGTATCAAGGGTGAGACTCACATCTATATGGCAGTATTGCAACACAGGTCATCAGCTTTCCTTGTAGCTATAGTAAATATAATCTTGCAGTTAAAGGTGAGCAGTGATCAGGAGCTCAGAGCTTAAATGGAGAAGCATACATGGGGTAGAAAGGGAAACAAAAATAGGAAAAACAACAAACAGGGGAATCAGCAGTCCGGAGCATACAATGCGATCTTTTCCTCTCTGCCCTCAATACTGAGTCCACGAATCAGCAGATTAGCACGAATTAGAACAGCCAAAGGCTCCAGGGCCAGGGCAAACAAGCCGGGTGAGAGCGGGCAGCCCTGTCTAGTGCCACAATGCAAGGAAAAGGATTGTGAACTCAGTCCACCCGTCACCACAGAAGCCCTGGGGTTACTATATAAGATATGTATCCAATTAATAAAGGATGGACCAAATCCAAAACCCCAGAGTACATGCCAAAGATATGGCCACTCAACAGAGTCAAAGGCCTTAGATGCATCAAGGGACGCTATCACCCGAGTTCCGATGGTATCATGTGGAAGCTGCAGGTGCAAAAATAATCTTCTAAGGTTGTGGGGCGTTGATTTGCCTGGGACAAAGCCAGTTTGATCTTCACGTACGATGGTTCCCAACACTTTATTTAATCTGGTAGCCCGTATTTTCGCCACAATTTTTGCATCCGTAGTCAAAAGGGAGATAGGTCTGTAAGAATCGCAGATCTACGGATCCTTCCCTGGCTTAGGCAATACAATAATTGAAGCATCATTCATAGAATCCGGAAGATGTCCGTCGTCAATGGCAGCGTAAAAAGTATTCAAGAGATGAGGGGCCAAGATATCCGCAAATTCCCTATACCACTCTGCAGGAAGACCATCCACACCCGAGGCCTTGCCCGCCGGCAGACCACGAATCGCCTCCATCACTTCTCTAAGAAGTATAGGAGCATCAAACATGCGTTGGTGTTCTAATGAAAGTTGCGGAAGGTCACATTGATCAATAAAATGAGATATCTGAGACTCAGAGCGGGTTAGTCGAGACTCATATAAATGAGAGTAGAAGCTCTGGAACCACAAGTTAATCATCTGCGCGTCGAGTATCAGTTCACCCCCAGAATCCTGGAGTGAAGAAAGCAACGGAGTCCCCCTGTGCTGGCGAACAAGATGAGCCAAGAGCTTCCCCACCTTGTCTCCATTTTCAAAAATATTTTGTTTCATATAAAAAACATGACGGGCATTCAGTTCAGAGAATTTTGCAGAATATTGTAATGAGCAGGAAACAAACTTAGTGTAAGACGCCGAATCCCCACTTCCCACAAACTGTTTTTCCGCCTCAGCAGCCTCCGATTCCATAACCTCCACTTCCCTAGATCTAAGTCTATTTTGCATAGCTATAAGAGATATCAGAGAGCCCCTTGCAGCTGCCTTGGCAGCCTCCCAAACAATGCCCTGAGCAGCAGAATTGACATTGTTGGCAAAATATTCACATAGATCTTCTCTATGCTTAGACACCAGATGCGTATTGGTCAACGATACGGGACTAAACCTCCAGACTCTGGGCCTAGGTCTCTGGTCTTGCTGTAAAGACAATAATAACGGGGAATGGTAGGAGGCCACCCTGGTTAGAAAACAGCAATCCGTAACCCAATTCAAAGTCAGCTGGTTAGCAAAGACATAATCAATTCTAGATAGCGTCTTATAAGTGGCCGAGTGGCAGGAGAATTCCCGGTCCTGCGGGTGGAGAGTCCTCCATACATCTACAAGTCCCATATCACCTACAAGATTGAGGAAGGCATCTCTATGTCCCACCAAATCTATCCAAATCAGGATTAGTAGCTATATTAAAGTCACCCATACAAATTATATGGTGATGTGTCTTGTCAGAGACCTATATAAGCATGTCCTGGAGAATTGATGGGTCAAAAGGCGGTGGTATATAAACATTCATTAAGACAAACAGAGCTCCCTGTAACTTACACGTTAGGAAGAGGTAACAACCCTGTGGATCAGTCTTGAGGTCAATGAATTCGAAAGAAACCAATTTAGAGATAAGAATGGAAACACCCCTGGCATACTTGGAATACGTGGCATGGTAATGACTCTGGATCCAGTGCCTCCTAAGAGACAAAACTCTATCTGCGGTAAGATGGGTCTCCTGCAACATAACCACCCCTGGAATCTGCTTCCTGACGTGGTTTAAAACTAAAGATCGTTTTATAGCATCATTCAGGCCACGCGCATTCCAGGATAAAAATTTACAAGTTAGTGATGTCATCACTGAAATAAATAGAATGTATTGCACCCCTGGCCACAGGGTGGGATCTGTTGGGGGCGAGGAGCGCCCGACCCAGAAGAGAGAGGAAGAGGGATCCCTAAACTAATAACCGCCCCAACCCTTACCGAAACATCCCACCCTATCTCTATCACCCCCAACCCAACAGAGATTGTATCCCTTAACCAACCCATTCCCGCGGCCTGGCAGCCAAGACTACTATCCCTTCCCTCCCACTCACCACGCATAAATCAATTAACTAGAAATTAACCAGAGCACGTATAGTCCCATCTGCACCCCCCACGGCGGTAAAGTAATGTCGGATTAAACACATCATCACTCCATAACATCCAGTAATAGAGAACTCAATGATCATACCATCAGAGACATCTCTAGTCAAGACATCTCCCGTTAAATTGGAAACCCGTTAAGTAGGAAGCCAACCCCCCGTTCTCTATCAAGTGCCATCTTCACTCACGCCCCCCACCCCAGCACCCCCCAGGCAGATCGGAGGCCACATTAAATAATCAGACATTCAGCAATGTCAAGGAGTTCGAGTGCCAAACCACGGCTACACCGCATTTAACCACTGCCCAGAGGAAGCGAGGAGAGAGGAATGCAACAGAGGCACCTCAGAGAAGTAATCCATACTCCCATAATTAAACCTGTAAACATATATAGACTGACAAATATATGATAACAATAACGATAATACATCCCAATATCAAAATAAATGTCCCTATAACTACTAGAGACAACTGCCACCAAGTGCAACATCTCGGCATCCAAGTGCCAACTCGTGGCAATGCAGCATCCGCCCACCGCCCGAGGGATGCGAGAGAGCACCAGCAAAGCAGCATCACCCCAGAATAAAGCTCGCAGCAGTAGCATGGTAGGGAAAAGAAGGAAAGGGAAGTAAAAAAAAAAAAAAAAAAAGGGGGGATACCCCTCCCCCTCCCTCCCCCACACATAAATGCATAAGTACATATATTAAAGCATACAACTGCGCTGGGATTATCAAAGCAGGCATATAAGCAGGCTAACATAATCATAGCATGTTATCCCTCCCGCAACCTCATTACCACATTAGAGAACCAGGAGCAGTCCATCACAAATCGTAAGTCCCGGAGGTGTCCCGGAAGGGCGGAACCCCTCATCAACCCTGTTCTATATCCACAGTGCACAGGGGCCACATCTCCATGTCCCACCAAGCTCAGCCTCTATTTAGGTATATCAGCAGGAAGAGGGTCAGTCCAGGTAACTGCTATGAATCTCTGGATCATCCTGAGATTCCCTGAGAACCAGGGAGAAGAAAAAAAAAAAAATGAAAACTCAGGAGTTCAAAGCCATGGTAGCAATGTCAGGAAATGATGACATGATGAGATGGCATCAATGAATGTCCACCCATTCTCTAGCCTCCGATTCTGACGTGAAGAAAATGGTGCCACCGTCATGAACAATTCTCAATCTGGCAGGAAATAACATGGAGTAAGAGATATTTTTTTCTCAAAGCTTGCACTTCACCTCTGAAAACCTGCTCCTCTGGCATTGAACATCAGCCGACAAATCCGGATAGAAAGAAATTTGGTGGTTTTCGAAAATAATTTGATCTTTCACTCTAGCCATACGAAGTATGGCATCTCAATCTCTGTAATTCAGAAGCTTAAGTATCATCTGATGGGGAGAAGATCCAGGAGGTCTCGGGCCTGTCGGCAATCGATGCGAACGCTCAACAGTAAAGGATGGTGAGAGACCTTCCGTGCCAAGAGGTTCCTTTATCCAGGATTCCATAAACTGCTCTGGAGCACGGCTCTCGCAGTTCTCCAGCAGCCCAATTATACAAACATTATTGCGTCTAGACCTGTTTTCAAGATCATCCACTTTATATTGTAGAGATCGTACTTGATTCTTTAGTTCATCCACTGTGGTAACCACAGTAGAGATCCGTTGCCGGACATCTGTAATACTTTCACGCAGGTTCTGTTGATCCGCACGTAGAAGATTAATCTCCACCTGCGCTGTATCAATTTTGCTGGTCAGGACTGCCTGGCAGGTAGCAATGGCAGACATTATTTCTGTAAATTGGGATTTGGAATCATCTTCTTCAGAAACTGATGACTGTGACGGCAAGGCCACTGCAGAGGGGGCCTCCAACATGGCTGTGACCTCCTCCGCCGCCATGGCCCTTCTAGCAAATTTACTTAATTTCTTCCTATATTCTGATGAGTTTTTAACCATAGTGGAAGCAGGAAAGCAAGTACAGGTCAGATCAACACAGACCAGATTCAGCGTAGGGTGTATAGTTGCCACCTAGGCGGGTATGTGCAGACGGAACCCCTCAAAAGTTCAAACAGCATACATATCTGAACTCATATCTTCACATTGGACACCCAAGGGCCACATACTTTATGAACCAGACAGCACGTGTGGTTCTGTTAGATATACGGGGCAGAGGAGGGAAACATATGTAGGAAAGGCAGTGAACAAACAGGGGGAATCCGTATCAATGTATTGGTTGAACTGCGGAGCAGCAAAGGAGCCAGGAATCTTCCAATTTCTCTTACAGCTTATAACCCATAAACCTTGAGGGTTCTAGGTATAAATTACAGTAGAAAAGTATCTTCCCATATCTTGCTGAAGCCTAAGTACTCATTTATACATGGGGTAGTAGGGTGGAACATATATAGGAGAAAAAACGAACAGGGGGATTTTGTAGCAAATGAAGATGGTTGGCCACAATTAAGTAGCAGTGCAGCATCAATAGGCCCTCCAGCCACTCTCGCGTCTTAGAGACAGTCCCATGAAGTGTATCAAGGGTGAGACTCACATCTATATGGCAGTATTGCAACACAGGTCATCAGCTTTCCTTGTAGCTATAGTAAATATAATCTTGCAGTTAAAGGTGAGCAGTGATCAGGAGCTCAGAGCTTAAATGGAGAAGCATACATGGGGTAGAAAGGGAAACAAAAATAGGAAAAACAACAAACAGGGGAATCAGCAGTCCGGAGTCATATAGTGGACCCCTCTATGCAGAGCAACAACACATCAAGAGCTCCAGTAGGCAGCAAGTTAGGGAGTAAACCTATTGACAAGGGAAGGGCACTGGGAGAAAAATAAAAAACGGAAGGTGCACTAATATCAAAGGGTCTGGCATTTAAGGCTTAGTTAGCCACTTATACATGGGGCAGAAGAGGGAAACAAATGTAGGAAAGGTAACATACAGGGGAGTCCACCATCCAAAGCCTTGCAGCCAACTGAATTACAATGAATAGGGTTAAAAGTAACAGTAGCAGGCTCCACCACCACTCCACAGCCTCCAGACACAGTATACTGATAGTAGGTAGAATGTGCCCGTGCAAGATAGGCAGCCACTTACTAGGGACAAATGTGTGATCTGCTGTTGTTGTTGATATTAGTCGGACCTCCACGCCACCTCTGCACTGCCACCTCTTGTTGTCTCCAATTAGAAAGAGGATTGGAGCTCGTTAAAGTCATCAGCGCCCCGCCGGGCGGAAGTGATGCGCTAGGCCGTGGCTGCAGACCCAAGCGCTCGAGTGCCACCGCAGTCCTCAAAAATGAAAAATAGTGGCCTGATTAGGTAGCGCAGCAGATGGGGAGCAAGGATTAAGCAGTAAGATGTCAAAAAACAACCCCGCTGCAAGGATGGCAGCGGATAACAATCTTCGGTAGCGGAGCCTCTCCAAAGCACAACCGTGCAGTATGGCTGCCAGGCCACACCCCCCTGTCAATGTGTTTACTGTATCTGTATCTATATTATAAGTAAACTGTAATCCTTGATTACTATTATTAAAGTTAGAAATTGCCCTCTCCAGTTCCAGGATCCCTTCCTTCCAAATGAAGATTAGATAATTGATAAATCTGCTGTAGAAAACCAGCTTCACCACCAGCCCAGCCCCCCAAACATGGGTTTGTTCCCAGTGCTCCATATATAGGTTGACATAGGTGGGATTGTAGCTGGTTCTCATCGCAGATCCTCTAATTTGGAAAGAAAAGGAGTCCTGAAACTGTAAATAATTTTTAGATAATATGAATTCCATTCCTGACAACAAAAAATATATTTGGTGCTTATGGCATAACTCTGTCAGATTCCAAAAATCCAGAGACAGCTTGTAAGCCCAATCTATTTTCTCTGCTGGTGTAGAGGGAGGTCATGTCAACCGTTGCCCAATCATAATAATTTTGCCATGCCTTTAATTTTTGTAACATATGTTGTGTATCTTTGAGATATGACTTTAATTGTACTACATATTTTCGTATATCTATTATGACAAATTCAATGTGATCCACACTACGCCAGCTACAATGGTCAAGTGTCTTGTGGATCTTTGGAACCTGATTGAAGTATGGTGTTTTAGGGTGTTCTATAAACATTTTTTCATCTTTTGTTATTATACCCTTTTAATTTGCCTCCAATAACATCACTTTCAATTTAGCCTTATATTGTTCTGCCGTAAGGTGGAGAACACTCTGCCTCTCCAGGACAGCTTCCACGAGAGCCGTGTTCTCAGCCTCTGTGTATTTGGGGTCCCTGATCCTGCCCTCATCACCTCTGGTATGGGATGACTTAGAGCCGGAGTGCCCTGCCTGGTCTGACCCTGACTGTGTGGGGTGCTCCCCAGCAACTACCCCTCGTCCCACTGCAGGTTCTGTCCCTGTCCTTTGTGTGCCTGCTCTTGTGGGCCGGGTCCCCCTTCACCCTGCGGATCTCCCTTTCCCACCCCTGCTCTGCTGAGGGATACCCTCCTGACCTTCCTCCTCCTCCACTACTCTCCCCATCCCTCTCTCCTGTCCTCCTCTCCTGGCCATCATTCACCCACTCACACCCAGGCACTCCCACAGGCCCTCACAGACACACTCGATCCACTCACTCTCTGTCACACACTTTCACTCACAGATTCACACTGTCAAAATAAAAGGTAAAATGTGTAAGGTGTTATAAAATAAAAGGACTATGTGTATGTATGTGTATGTGCTTGTGTTTGTATGTGTGTATGTAATATGTGCAAATGTGCGATATGTGTATATTTAGTGCACCTCTCTCCAAACTACAAAATCCCAAACTCCTCTACCTCCAATGTACGCTCCTGTCTCCCTCTCTCTAATCACTATCCTCCGCTCCTGGGTCCTGATATCTAGCTCTGAAGAACTCGATAACAGACAGTGTGTGACGGTTATTTTTGGGTATACATGGGTGTATTTGAAGTTATTTGATACATTGGGGCTTTGTGATTGGCTGTGTGTTTGAATTAGTTTTTGCATCAATCATGGTTGCTAGACAACGGCAGCCGTTATATTACATGTTGTTTTGAGCGGTGTTATCATGTGATTTGGCCACCCGTTGTGCATTAACATGAGCGACAATGGGTTTTGTGTTACGTGTTTTGTGTGTGCCTACACACACAGCTATTCTCGTAGAGTACCTATTGAATCTGCAGTAACTCATGTTTTATTTGCGAGCGATGTGCCTTTTTCACTTAGCGGCTGGTTTAACGGGAGCCTTTAAATCAAGCCCTTAGTCTTGTACCTTTGAAAAGTAGCACTGTGCCTGTTTATAAATTGTTTGAGACAAGCAAAGATGTCAAAAAACACAAAGTCATCATGTCAGACATCATCAGCATCATCACAGCTTCCAAGTTTACGCCCCACTCAGCCACACAGTAATAGTGTTGAGTAACCAGCAACAACACAGGTTATCAACAACCACAGCCTTAGCTATGATGAGTGCCTCTTGCTTTCTTGGAAGCGCAGCACCTGTGACACCTAGTAGTAGTACAATTTCAACAACATCTTTCCCCAGTATTAGTAGTAGTAGTAGTAGTAGCAGCTTTTCAAGAAACCCAGAATCAGAGAAGTCCACAACATGTAGATACTTTGCTTAGGATATAAAAGCTAGGCATGTTGAAATATGTTGTCTGTGTAAGAAATGTGTGAGCAGGGGGAAAGCAGGCTCACACCTAGGCACCTCCTCAATGAGCTCCCACCTGAAGCACAACCAAAGGACTGACTGGTATACACAACATCAACAGGTCAGAGGTGCCACAACTAGCAGCAGCAGAAGTACTCCTCAACATTCCAGGGGCTCTGCAGTACATAATAGAAGTGCTGTTGATGTGTCAGAGTGGGACAAGATTTTCTGCTCCTGTCACAGAGTATGACTCTGAGTTTGTTTTTGGAGATGGCAAGAGTCATAGAGTGCCTACACATACCGCCATCACCCCCATGACCTGCACAAGTCATGTCATTAAAGCAATACAGTTTCACAGTAATTCTACTATATACTAGCATCCCACACTTACTAAATTCTTAGAAAGAAGTCAAAACCTGCACAAAAATAATGGCTGTGGAATAGTAAACTTACCAAAATGTTGACGGGGTGACATGCTGCCCTTTTCTTTATTGAAAACATAGACTTTAAAGAAATTATGTCATGTGTTGCACCATGCTGGAATATCCCAAGTCACAGTTATTTTTCATGGATGGTTGTCCCAATGTTACTTAAGCAGGAAGTTAGTGTTGTGGGCAAAGACAAACACCGTCTACTAACATTTTTTTCAAGACATATGTAGTTGTAGGACTCACAAATTTTACTTTCGGCTATTTATTTCTCCACTTCAGGCCTCATAAGAAGTGATATCAAGGCTTGCAGTTATAGGAACATAGACAAAATATGGAAAAGTTCTTGAAGGAAATTTATTGGCAGCGTATTGTCTATTGGTGGTGTCACAAAAAAGCAGGATAAAGGTACTGTGGGAAATTTCTAGGGTTTAGAGTTGATGTCAACATGCAATACCTGTTAAAATCCTGCAACACATGTTGTCTAGCAACATCAGTTTGTGAACATTGCTTGTTACGGAGGATGCTGGTCAGGTAATACAGAAAACGGATATGCGTATCGGTTGGAACTCATTTTATCACTAATACTTTTTTTCCTGGTGACTATAGAATTGAGCCCCAGTTGTGCTATTTTGCATTGATTTGTATTGTATAACTGAACTATTTATTTAATTTAGTATAAAAAAAGATATTTGCAGTCAGTAAACTTTTATGAATGCATTGTGTTGTTGGCAATGGGATTTCATAGCCATAATACTCAATAAGACAATTAGCAATTACATGCTACTGCAAAATCAGAGCCATAAGAATTAAATATATTACCTAGACTGCCTGATGTCTATTCCCTTAATTGTGATTGTTACTGAAAAGAAGCTAAAGTATGCTTATTACAGACGCTAATGTTTTACTGTATTGCTCTCGCTGCCAGTTTAGTTTTTCTCTGTGATCAAGGAGTACATGGTTTAATTATTTTAAGTCTTATCCACAGCATGTCTGAAACAAAAGCAAATGAAAGTACAATTTTTCATGTAACCTTGAACTTCAGTAGAAAGCAATTCTGAGTATTGTCATTAGTACAGTATAGTTAATGGTGTATCTTTATACAATTTTCTTAATTGCATATATAGTCAATTATTTTGATGAAGAGGCAGAGTGAATGCAGACCCTATAAAATAAATGAAGAGGTGAAATAATAAATAATTCTGCATGCATATTTTGGCAGATAATGGGGAAGATTCGCTAAGTTGTGATAAAGAGGTGATAAAGTGGAGATAACTTCTCCAGTGACATCACTTCTCCAGTTCCTATGTTATTCTATGGAGCCTATGCACTAAGATCTCCAAAGCTGAAGAAATCTTAGTGCATAGACTCAATAGATAAACATAGGAATTGGAGAAGTGATAAACTGGAGAAGTTCTCTCTACTTTATCACCTCTCTATCACCACTTAGTGAATCTGCCCCAATGTCTCTCTAGCCAATTAATATTTATACCACCTTTATTCTAAAAGCCTATATGTAAAAATGCATTTTGCCATTAGTGGGTAATAGGTATAAATACAAAACAGCAAGGATTTGATATGATGTTTTATTTTAAGGAATTTACACATGCAACTCTAAAGGGATTTGCAAAAATGTATGATTGGCATTTAGAGGATCAAAATGGTGAATATACATTTTCCTTTATGCTGAACAGGCTCTTCAGCATGTTTCTTTTATGTGTACCTCAGAAGTAGGGGAGTTGTCGCCCAGGGAAGTCTGGTGCCTTGTTTGAACAGTATCCCTTATTCCTGTGTTTACCCGGTGCCCTATGGCTTCTTCTCTGTGTTTCCACTGGGTAATTATTATAAATATCAGTGGCATGTTAAATCATGGACTCTCAAAACAAAATCCTTCAAAACAAAATACCTGATTTTACCCAAAACCCCAATAAATGTTGGGGTTTGGGGTCTAAAACTGTTACAGGTTGCCCTTGTGAAGAAATTCTTATCATTAAATTGCATTTTTTTTTTTTAAAGAATGAAAATGTTTGTTAAACACTCATATGACCAATGTAGTTTGCTATGTTATATGCAGTACTATATATTGGTATCTATTTTGTTTGTTAAATAAACAAGGGACTCACACACACCAAATGGACACAATAGTACACTATATAGGAGTAGGCGCTACAAGGGAAACTTGGAATATACAGTAGAGAGAGAGGAATGAAAAATAACCCTGCTGAATAGCATTCTCAATTGCAGTCTAATACCCCTAACGTGTAAAGTGTCAGGACATGTAAAACTTAACTTTTATTAAGAAAATAAATAAAATCTCATCACAATTTGCTGGGGCTGATCCGGCTTGCCACAAATAAAAATGATAAACGAACAATTTAAATACTCATGTGCATTGATGGGTACCATCAAAACACATGACAAAATAGGGATGGTAACTAATAACATCTCAGGGTAGAGAGATGATACGCAGAAGCGGCAAGTATGTATATATATTTCCTAGAGCTATAATACTTGTCAAGAGACAAGAAAATATATGTATATTGGAGGGCAGCTGATGCTGCTATTGCTCAAGATACAGAGACAGAAAGCAGAGTCCCTGTATATATGATATCACTAAAGCAGTCAGTACCAGTAGATACAGACACAGCTGATAGCACAAATGCTCAAGGTAGAAAAGATATACCGGAGCTAATCCGGCTTGCCTATAAATAGTATATGTTCAACTCTGCAAACAAAAAATTAATGAAATGGCTAGTCTAGATGCTATCTGATCTGTCAGCAAATGGATCGCACTAGACAAAATATATCCAAAAGGATAGGTGATCAATGCAACGACCAGGAAGGCTATTACTGCTTTCCTCTTCTTCCTACTTCAGCTGGCTGCTTGTTTAGCAATAGTCGGCTGGAGTAGGATTCCCCCTATTGATCAATGCATCAGGAGAGGTCTCGATGCCCCCCCCTCCCGTGAGTTCTGAATTGTATCTAAAACAATTCACATATTTTTTAACATATAGGCAAACATCATGCAGATGCATATGTTGCCTATTAATGGTGTGGGGGCAGTATATATTGGATTACCTGGGGGGCAGTATGTCCGATGTAAAGGACACTATATGTCAAATTTAGCTGGGGTAGATTTATGTCAGACTTAAAGGTCACTATATGTCTGATTTAGCTGGGGGGTGCAATATGTTGGATTTATAGAATGTTGAGCAAAATAGGAAATATCCACATTGTGTGCTAGCCCCACATACACTGCCTGACACGCCCAGCCTTCATCTCTTGCCCACGCAGTGCCCATGGGGATTTGTGGCTAGCAGGCAAGAGGAAAAGGCTGGAGAGCGTTAGACAGTGTACATGGGGTTCTGTAGCTACCACTGGGAAAGGGAACACATCTGGGGGCCTCACAATGTATATGGGGTTCTATTGCCACCAGTGGGCAAGGGAACAAGGCTGGGGGGCAAGTGATAGCTTTTGAGTGACACAGGGGTGAGCAATGCACATCTCTTTAGCACTCAAAGATATAAGGGAGTGATGCTGTCCATGGTCCATTCCCCTATTGACCAATTGGGGCAGAAGAGAGAATGCTCTTAAACTTCAGAATTGCTATACTGTTGGTGATATGTGAAGAGAGGAAAGCCCTTCCACATCAAAAGCACTTTGACAATCCTATATGCTAATGGGGACCATCTCCATCTGTCCCCTTGCATCCATAAATTTTAGTAAATAGGTTGATGTGTGTGTACATCAAAATGTTGAAGTGTTTAGAACACATCAACAAAATCATATTGCCACAGCACTGACCTTTAGTGTATCTAGGCCAGAGTGTTTCTCTAACAATCAGGGCAAGTATCTCCTTTGCTAAACATCTATGACATCTTCCTTGCTAACGTATATACAGTTTTTTTTACTTTGCATAAAGTTTTAATGGTATATAGGTTGACTTTTTTTTAAGTTGCTTTAAGGTAATATTCCTACTTTGCCATTTTCCCAAAAATATAATTTTAGTTATTTTGATTAATTAGAGTGAAATAGTTATTATTTGTTGAGCCTAGCAAGTTCTGTACAGATGCGTAAACAGTAGTCAATAATAATAAATGTTGTAGTAAGTGGCTCTACTAAAAGAGATGGATGGATAAATTGAACCACAAGAGGAATTTCAGTTTGTTGATTAGAGTACATATAATCATAATTCATAATAATCAATGCAAAATAGGGCTACACTTCATGCATTCAATTTTTAAACCAGACAGCTGATGGCTGGCTTCAGAATGATGGGAGAGAAAACCACTGTTTTAGACAGTTTATCTCAAAATTAGTGTTGATGTAAAATTTGTAAACATGAATAAAACCATGCTCCAACTCACAAAATATTATGAGCTTACAGAGGTCCATTCCTATTGTTTAGAGAGCTAATACATTTTCTGGCCTCAACATAGTTTGTTCTCTCCTGATAATTGTGTAATTGTAGTAGTAGCTGAGAAACCTATTGAGTAGATTGTGCCATTATATTTTATGTGTATATGATGCTAACTGAAATAATATACTGAATGAAAGAAAGTCAGAAACATTGTGCCTTTCCTGACCATATGAGTAGGCCTAAGAGAGGGCAAAAAGGACCAATTAATCAAGCTCAAAAAATAACCTTTATTAACTCTACAAATGACAGTTAACCTGTCAATACTTAGAAAGCCTGTCGCACTTCTGCCACAGGTTGTGGTATGTATTTATCATAAGAAGAAGACTTCCATCTGCCCATTTTCTTGATTATATGCACTGGGATATGATGTCTAGAAGCAGCCGTAGCTGCCCCTATGTGGAAGGAGTGTCCCTAAAAACAAGCTGGATTAAACCCTAGTCTAGTGATCAAAGATAGAATGTAGTACATGAAAACGTGTGTTGTCAGTGGAACATTGTTGTACATAAGTAGTGGGCCAGTTTTAGGTCTATCTTGAATGATTTTTAAGTATCCATCCAACATAGCAACCGGGCAACATTCATTGACTGTTGGATAGAAACTAACAATGGTGCCTGGACCTACTTGATTCGTCTTGGACCTGGACAGTAATAAAATGTAACTAAATCAGAAACTGCTTGTATGTGAAGTGACCGTGACTTCCCCAGGCTTGAGGAAACCATAAAAAGCTAAATACATGGCTGATGTTTTAGTGAGGTTTACTAGTGTATCTAACGGTTTGGTAAATATGACCTGTGCTAATTGTTTGAACAATAGATCATCTATAGGAAGTCTATTAGGGTTTTTAGTTTGTGCTGTTTTCTCTATGGCTCTTAGTAAGCTTTATGGGTTGGTAGGAAAACAGTGACTTGAAATGGGGATCTATTATCTGACAAAAATGTTGAATGCCTTCTGTATACACCTTGATGGTGGAGTAAGCCACACTGGGGACTGGACAGCATTGGTTTATAACTGCTAGTCACTTCCTCCTCCTCCTCAGACTCAGTGGACACGTAATAAGGGTCCTTCCAGTGCCTCCTTTTGCTGGTTATAGTGATAGCAGTCACTATGAGCCTCTCCTGTCTCACCTTTTCCAAAATATCACAGCAGAACAGCACAGCACATCTATCTCGCTCTGTAGCTGCTTCTACTGTGTCTGCCTTCAGCGAAAATGTCACTTTTTATGGTGGAAGTACGAAAACAACGTAAATCAATGGGTGGAAACTTTCTAGCCATTGAAAAAATGGAGAAAGCTTTTGTTCAATGGGTGAAACACTAACACACACACATCCTTTTTTTCCTCACACATAACACATATTCACCTTTTGTTTTGAGAGTGCGATTCAGTGAGTGCAAAGGAGTGACCGAGAATCTGATCAGGTGTGTAAAATGTTTCCCCTACCACTCCGGCTGCTACACCATTACTGCTACTACTAACACCAACCACTTTAAGTTCAGCCACAAAGTCTTCCTCCTCAGTCTCACATTTACTAGTAATATCAGGATATTGTTGTTGATTACCCCCTTCTTCACGCCTAAGGCTAACAAGCTGCTGGACATTAGTAGCAGTAGTACTAGCAGTGGCAGGACTTCTTGGGAATGGCAAGTGTGATTTAGGGTCCCTTGCTGTCACACTTGGTATCATCCCCCCCCCCCGAGTACTACAAGAAACACTAACAGTAGGCAAAGTATTGGTGGCAGCAGGTTCAGCAATGGCAGCAGGTTCAGTACTAGCAGCAGGTCCAGCACTGGCAGAAGGTTCAGTACTAGCAACAGGTACAAAATTAGTGGCTGCAGGATCAGAAATGGTGGCACTGGCAGCAGGGGCAGCACGTCTGGCAACAGGTACAAAAGTATTGGCTGCAGGATCAGAAACGGTGGCACTGGCAGCAGGAGCAGCACGTCTGGCAACAGGTACAACACTAGTGGCTGCAGGATCAGAAATGGTGGCACTGGCAGCAGGGGTAGCATGTCTTGCAGCAGACACATGCAGCTGACCTGTTCTGCTCTCACTATCCTTTTCTCCCTTCCTTCCCATTCCCTTTTCTCCCTTCCTTGCCTTTCCTCCCTTCTTTCCCTTTTCTCCCTCCCTTCTTATTAAATTCCCCAAGATCCCTTGGGGAGATTTAGGGGGACCGGACAGCATTGGTTCAGTACTACTAGTCACTTCCTCCTCCTCAGACTCAGTGGACACATAATAACAGTCCTTCCAGTTCCTCTTTTGCTGCTCATAGTGATAGGAGTCACTATGATCCTCTCCTGAGCCAATGTTTGCAAAATATCACAGTAGGGGCAGCATGTCTGGCAGCAGGTACAACACTAGTGGCTGCAGGAACAGCAATGGTGGCACTGGAAACGTCTTGCACCAGATACAGGCAGCTGACCTGTCCTGCTCTCACTAGTACTATCCTTTTCTCCCTTCCTTCCCATTCCCTTTTCTCCTTTCCTCCTCATTCCTTTTTCTCTCTCCCTCCCCATTAAATTCCCCAATATCCTTTGGGGTGATTTAGGGTGACTGGACAGCATTGGTAAATCAATGGATGAAATCTTTTTAGCCATTGAAAAAATAGTGAAAGATTTTGGCCAGTGGGCGAAAAATGTGAAAATTTTAACTGCTAGTTTTAAAGTGTATTTTCCCACAAAAAAGCGGATAACAACGTGGTTTTTGTGAAATTTCTCGTGGGAACACGGCAATAACTTTCTCCCATACTTCCTGCAGCCACTAATGTTGTACCTGCTGCTAAACGTGCTGTCCCTGCTGCCAGTGCCACCATTGCTGTACCTGCAGCCACTAGTTTTGTACCTGCTGTCAGACATGCTGCGCCTGCTGCCACCAGCGCTGTACCTGCTGCCAGTGCTGAACCTACTGCCAGTGCTGAACCTGCTGCCACCAATACTTTGCCTGCTTCTATGTTTTATTGTAGTACTTGGGGTGGGGATGCCAAGTGTGTCAGCAAGGGACCCTAAATCACACTTGCCATTCCCAAGCAGTCCTGCCAGTGCTAGTACTACTGCTACTAAGGTCCAGCAGCTTGTTAGCGTTAGAAGTGAAGGAGGGGGTAATCAACAATTTCCTCATATTACTGGTGACTGTGAGACCGAGGAGGAAGATTCTGTGGCTGAACTGGATGTGGTTGGTGTTAGAAGTAGTAACAGTAATGGAGAAGCAGCCGGAGTGGTAGGGGAAACATTTGACAGCATCCAGATTAGCGGTCAAGGGAACCCACACCATTCCTCTAACATTAGGAGTCCTCCTCTTCCCTTCACTAAAGTGTCCAAGTGGAACAGGATGCTGAAGACTAAGAGGCCAGAACTGTTGCTGGGGTAGAGCAGGCACACAATTAACACCACCGATAGCTGGAGCACAGATCATCTGCCTGTGCCTGCTGCTACTGCTGCTAGTCTGCCTTCTTCTTCAGGTCAAAAGGAAATGGCAAGTGTGACATTAGGGGAAACTCTGTCAGTTTGCTCGTCACCTCCAAACAGCAGTGAGATGTCTGGAATAGAGCACCAGCACATAGGGACTAGTGGTGGTGGTGGTGATGATGATGCTGGAGAAGCTGGGGTGGAAGAGATTGATGACCTTTTTAGCAGAAACTGAGAAGGAATGGGAGACAGTAATGAGGATGGGCATCACCACCACCACTAGCTATGACATTTTGGAATTAGAGGAATTTGCAACTGCTCTAATTCCTTCTGATGCTGAGATGCAGGGGCAGCAGGATGCTGTGGAGCAGGCTAATTATCAAGGTGGCCGTGCTTTCGCTGGTGACATTGTTATGTCAGGGCTACTTCCTGATTTGCCTTTATTGGCTACTGAGGTTTATCTCCTCCCAGTTCTAGCTCTTATATACTGAGCCCTGGCACTTCAGCACTGCCCTTTCGTGGTGTTCCAGTTGCCAGTGTTGTTCCTGAGATTTGTGTGTATTCTGTTTATGACTCAGACTGCCTGACTATTCTGCCTGATCGTTCCTGCTCTGTGTGCCGACTTGGATTGGCTGACGTTCCTGCTCTGTGTACCGACCCAGCCCGGCTGATGTTCCTGCTCTGTGTACCAACTTGGATTGGCTGACGTTCCTGTTCTGTGTACCTACCCGGCCCGGCTGACGTTCCTGCTCTGTTTACCAACACGGATTAGCTGACGTTCCTGCTCTGTGTACCCCCGGTTTGGGAAGCTTCCTGCTCTGTGTACCACAGTACCACTCGTTGATCTCCCTGTGCCCAGGTGGGAGGGCTTCCCTCCGGTACATACTACTGTCTCTGACAGTTGCTGGTTGCCTCCGGTTTGCACTGCCTCAGCAGCGCTGATCTGTGACCCTGCCTCCTCTATACGCTGTCATATCTACACTTCGGTATCAGTGCCGTTGCTTGAACCCAGTACGCTTGACCTGTCCACTCGCTATTCCGAGGTTGGGTTCTCTCTGGGCGCCTCGGTCAGTTTCCTTTGCTTGGCAGTTCTGTCCAGGTCTGAGCGTTCTGTTACCCGTCACGGGTTGGTGCTGTAGTGTTTCAGGGTTACAGACGTTCTGGGAATCCTCCCTGAGATTGTTTCTGGCAGTATTACGTATCCTACCATTCAGGCAGTCCTGCCATTGTGCCTACAGTACCCTACAGTCAAGTGGCCTCCGATAGACTGATAGGGTATCTGTCCATTGGTCTCCTCTCCTAGCCAATATTTGGCTCTGTTGCCCATTCTCTATCTTACTATCCTGTTGGATAGTATTGGTCTCCGCTCTGTCCTTTACCTGTGACTTACAGTTGGGGCTCACTCCCTGTGTAGGGAGTATCTGTTATCCAGTCACTACTAGGGCCTGCCAGCCTTCCATGGCCCAGTAGTATACTTGCTTGTTCTTGCAGAATCACACGAACTTTGACCTGACCAGTGTCATGGTGTCATGGTGTAATGGAGGTGAAGAAGCTAGTGGCATCTAGGGATCCCACACCATTCTCCTGACCCTGAGAGTCCCATTCCTACAAAGGCAGAACTGTTACCAACGCAATAATACTACCACCACCAGGAGCACAGATCATCTGTCTGTGCCTGTTGCTAGTGCTGCCAGTCTGCCTTCTTCAGGTCACCAAGAAATGGAAAGTGTGACATTAGGGGACCCTCTGTCACATTATTCATAACCTCCTCCAACCAGTGAGATGTCTGTAATAGAACAGCAGCAGCACGGAGGGACTGATGGTGGTGATGATGATGATGATGGTGGTGGAGAAGCTGGTGTGGAAAAGACATTAATTGCCTTTTTAGCCCAAACTGAGAAGGAATGGCAGACTTGTTGCTGTTTTCGGGAGGACAGAAGCTTCATTTTGAGGCCTTGAACATTGCGCTCGGTGGCTTGGGAGCAGAGCTCTGTGATACTGAGGCTTGGGCCTGTGTCCGGGTCCCGAGCCGGGGACTTTATTGTGGCTGCAGCAGCCTGACAGCTGGGACCCTGACATGAGCTCCCAATTGGACAGCTGCAGGCAAAGTGAAAAAAAATTAAAAAGAAAAAGAAAACAATACCAGCACTACCTGACACCCGGACATTTCCCCTTGGCCGAAAGGGAGAAGGTAAAGGGGAACTTACGCTCTTTCACTCACCTATACCTGCAGTAGAATTTGGTCGGGAATGGATGGAAGGTGTGTATTGTTGTGAAGTGGAGAGTCAGATATGGCATGCACATATAAAGAGAGGGGGAGAAGATTAAAATTGAAGACTACAGGTGGAGTTCATCCACAACAAATATAAAACCAGGAAACATCCACCTCTGATTGCCCCCTGGTGCAGGGACTACTAGGCCTAGCTAAGCCCATAATCTACCTGTGCATTAACACAGTGGGCTTCTGGCCCTGAAATGGCTCTCCTCTTTGGAGACTATAGCATAATTTTGTGCCCGAACTGTCCCCCTCCCCTAGAGAACCATTCTGTTTATTATTTTTGCACTCCCAGTTCCCTTGCCTCCCAATAGGCTCCTGTTCTGTTTGCTATAGAGTACCTTGTAATGATCTGCAGCTGTGAGACAGACATATCCAACTCTCCTCATACATGGGGTGCATTAAAGAGATGTGAACATGTATTTACTGCCTCTACTCCAATCCAGTTTCAGCACCATTTCACTGAGATTTTGAGGTGCTACCCCCTAACATATGCGGAGGCTCTTCTGTGCTGACCACTCTGAGGGCAACAGGTTGAGACTTTGTCTAAGTGTGGCTTGGTGCCCTTGTCCTTGACCTGGAGACTGATACTTTTACTATGAAGGCCATCACTCAACCGAACCCTGTTTGAATTTTTTATCCATGCATGTTCCCCCATCTCTCCCATGTATAATTTGAGGCTACCTGCAGTTTCTCTGACAACTTGCCACTCTGTATCTGGGACACTGGGATATGCCTCAGGATAGTGGAGTACCAGACTGGGAAGTATTATATGACCTGCTTCAGCCATCACATCATAATACCCTGTATGTTATTTTATCCTTTTTATGTACCCCCACCTCTTTCCCGTGTATGATATGGGTCACTGATTACTACTCTTACCATTCTTCTGCCTGAACATTGCATCTTCGGAGTGGGGAGTGACAATCTGCAATTATTACATTCTCTACTACCCATCTGAATACTAGCCTTGAGCCAAGCTGAGATGATTCCTCATTATTATTGGCATTTTTGATACTTAAATACTTCTCTATGGATACAGATATGAAGCAGATGCCATCTAGTGTCCCTGGGTGTCTTCTTTCTCATTGTACAACCTTGCTCTTTCACACTATATTCTTTGATATCTTACCCCTATTGACATCACTGTACCTTCAATCTAACTCATCATGTGGAAGAAGTCTAAATCGGGGGACTTCAAAAACAAACTCAGACAATTTGCTAGGAGACAAATGAAGGAGGGAGAGGTACAGGTTATAATGGAGCAGGTATCTGTGCCCTCTTCTCCCTCCCACTCATCCGATCCTGATGAGACCTCTAATGTACACTTCACAGAACTAATGGCAGCCATTTCAAATTGTCAAAATATCTTAACCACCAAAATTGTGCAAATGGAATGAAACCTGCTGCACACGGACCAACAAAACATGAGAGAAAAAGTACTAGATACACAGAGGCGAGTTACTGCGGTAGAAGACTCTATCCCTCCTGTCAGTGAATCACTGGAAACAATGAAGCAACAGGTAAGACCCTGCAGAGAAAAGTTGATGACCTTGAAAATAGATCTTTCCTCTGTAACATCCGAATGTAGGCATACCGGAGAACTGTGAGGAACGTAACCCAGAACAATTTGTGGAATGCTGGGTGAGAAGCTGGGCTAGGAGGGTCTCTCTAGCTCATTTGATGTGGAGAGAGCCCATCGGGTTTCCTCGATTCGCCCTCCTCCAGGAGCCATTCCAAGACTCCTGATTGCCAAACTACTCAGTTATAGAGACAGAGATGCGATCCTGAGGCTGGCCCATCTTAACAGTCCTATTATGCATGGCAACATTCGAATATCCATATATACAGATTTCTCAATGGAGGTACAGGGTCAAAGGATGAAAGGAGGTTAAGCGCAAATTGTGTGAAAAAGATATCCAATATGCCATGCTGTTTCTAGCCAAACTATGAACAATGGTTCAACTTCATTCTTCACCTCTGAATCTGAGGCCCTGAGGTGGCTTGAGGCTCTGTAAATGGGAGAAATGTATTTTTTTGTAACAGTGACTCTAACTATTTGAATACACATACTTTGCAGCAGTGCGCCCTAGCACTCTATTTTGGCTGTTATACAAATGTATATTTCTAAAAGTACACAGGCTCCACGCAGGGTACAGAGAGCAGTCTTTATGAAGCCGATCATTGGGTTCTTTCTTGTTATGATCTATCCAACAAACTGGTATATCACTATGCTTACTTGTCAGTGAGATATTGACGAGGAGATATAATATTTATATTTATTATATATACGTGTACTAGCATTATTGTTTCAAGGGCTATTTTGTGCCTCTCATTTCTCATGCAAAATACAGCTGTTCTCCATAGCATATTCCTCTTGTCAGCTCTGAGATGTTGGGGAATTCCATCTGCAATTTATGTTGATACTTTATTCCTAGAGTGGGGGTGACCTTGCCTTGGGGGGGGGAGGAAGAGTACCATATATGTTGCTGGTGGGTATTGAGGTGTGCTGTCTTCCTTATTATTATTACTACTGTTTTTTTTTCTCTAAATGTTAAGCTATGATGAGTAGATGGGTTTCCTGCATGTACTATTGTATATGTTACACTAGCAGTGATGTTTGTATTGATACGTCACAAGTTTTTTATCCCTTTTATTTTGGGATGCACCTATATATCTAGATATCATGTCACCATAGATACTCATGAAACTATGAATGTGTACTATGTTTTGAGAACTGTTATTTTCTGCTCTTCTTGTTTCGTACAATTACAACTATTCTCCTCAGTAACTTCCTCTTGTGTGCTAGCTAAGAGGGGGAGAAGCGGGGAATTCCATCTGCAATTATGTTTATATTTTACTTCTAGAGTAGGGGTGTCCTTGCCTCATGGGGAACAGGGCTACGTATATGTCGCTGGTGGTTACCAGTGGGCATTGCAGTGTGCTGTCTTCCTTATTTTTATTACTATTTTTTTTTCCTCTATCCCCCAATGCTAAGATGGGTAGATGGGTTTACTGTATGTATTAAATTATATGTTATGTTAACAGTGGTGGCTGTATTGGTGTATCACAAATTTTATATTCCTTTTATTTTGGGACGCACCAATATAGATTGATACTATATGTCACCATGGAAACCCATGGGACTATGGATGTGTTCTATGTTTTGGGAACTATTTTCTCTGCACAAGTTGTACTGTTCATGATGAGGGGGCGTCCTGGATCTGGTTTGGGATTCCCTTGGGGTTTTCATTTAGGGACTGGGTCCTCAACCTGTTGGGGTTGGAATGGGACAGGGTGAGAGGGGTTTTTATATTTTGTAGGTTGGTATCCTTGGATCGAACGCTTCACCTCCTGGTGGTGGCGAGTGGTTGTTATTACCCAGTAAAACATCTCTTTCATGGCGAATAAGATTAGACTGTTATCTTGGAATATTAGAGGCCTGACTGGTCCCATTAAATGGAACTTAGTCCTTACACATATCAAAAGACATCACCCCAACATTATTATGCTTCCGGAAACATTTGTATGCCGGGGAAAATAATGGCACTGAAGCAGCTGTGAATTAATCACCATTATCATTCTACTTTTTCCACTCATGCTAGAGGGGTGTCAATTCTAATTCATAAAATGACTCCTTTTGAATTTTTAGACATATATACGGACCCTAACGGTAGATTTATTTTTCCTGTCCTCTAAAATTCAGGGATATCTTTTTCTATTCATGAATATATATCCCTCCCCCATTTGAGCCCAGTGTGCTGTGTGAGGCACTAACCTATGTCTCCACCCAAACCGATCATGTAATAATTTGTTCAGGTGACTTAAATATGACTATGGATGAGAAACTGGATAGAAAGGGGGGTAGGTGAGGATAACAGACAGTCCAGAGCTAGGTTTCAGTCTCTTCTACAGGACATGGGTTTGGTAGATGCATGGAGGACTCTTCACCCTCAGACACTGGAATACTCCTGCCACTCCTCCACTCATAAATATCTTTCCTGTATTAACTATACGTTTCTCTCTCATTCTGGACTGTGTAGATTGGATACCTGTCAGTTCTTACCCAGGGTGGCCTCCGATCATTCTCCTTTCATTACCTCTATCTCCTTGGGTGTTGCTCCTAAATCACGCAAATGGCGCCTTAACCCGATATGGTTGGATAGGGAGGATATTGCTCGACAACCTGCTCAGGATCTACAGTTCTATTTTGTTGAAAACTCACAATCCGCCTCTCCTCTTATGATCTGGGATGCAGCTAAGGCTGTAGCTAGGGGGTCCCATATATCAACCTCCAAAAAACACAAATGGGAGGAAATTCACTAGCTGGAGGAGTCTCTCCAACTGGCAGAGGCTCAATTTGTAGTACAAGGCACCTCTGAAACCTACAAAGAATTTCAAAATCCCTGAGATATAACTCTGTGGTATTTGACCTTAATTTAAACTAAATGTTCTATAAGAAACAGATGTTATTTGAACAAGGTGACATGGTGGGCAAACTGTTGGCTCACCTGCTGAAAGCCAACGCAGGTTATAACCTGATTACTTTGTTGGTATCGGAGACGGGTGTGTCACTAACCACCCATGAACCTACCACTAGGGAATTCACTGATTTCTATAAGTCTCTCTACTTTTCTAGATCCTCGCACGAGGGTGCTCGAATGGACCGATTCTTGCAGATGTGTTGCCTGCCATCACTTGACAACGAAGACAGGAGAATATTGGACTCTCCCACCCTCCTGAGAGAGGTGGTGGAGGTGATCAAGCAACTTCCATCTGGAAAATCCCCTGGGGACGATGGACTGCCGGTGGAGTTGTATGTAAAATACGTTGATACACTTGCACTCCAATTGCTGAATATGTTTTATTCTGCTTTTGAGGCCCGAATACTACCTCAGCCTCTTAATATAGCTAACATTATAGTACTTCCAAAGCCGGGTAAGGATCCCCATAAGTGTGATTCATATCATCCCATTTCAGTTATAAACACTCATACCAAAACACTAGCTAAAATTCTGGTTACAAGACTTAATTTAGTTATCACTAAACTTGCCCATCCTGATCAAACTGGCTTTATATCAGGAAAATTCACTTTTCATAACCTTAGAAAACTCCTGGGGCACATATATGCGGCGTCTTCTGTGGATCGTAATGGTGTTTGTGTTTCACTGGATGCCACAAAAGCATTTGACTCAGTGGAATGGGACTATCTATGGGCTACCCTGGATCACTTTGGGTTGGGCTCTGTGTTTATTCAGTGGATTAAACTTCTATATACTGCTCCTCAGGCTAAAATTCTGCTTGGAGGTGGGGAGTCCGACCTGTTCCCACTATGCAGGGGCACCCGACTGGGATGTCCCTTATCCCCTGGCATGGAACCCTTGGCTTCAAGAATATGGGGGTTTCAACATATTGTGGGATTTACTGTCGGGGGGGGGGGAGGAGAAGCTCGCTGAAGCAGATGATGTTCTCCTGTTCCTGGGTGATGGTGGGAGATCCTTGCCGAGAGTGTTAGGGATAGTGGAGGAATTTGGCTCCTTCTATGGCCTTTCCATCAACTGGGCTAAGTCATCTATATTGCCACTGCAGTCATCCGTCCCCATGGATGGGGTAGACACTTGGCAACTGCAATTTGTGAAATCGACAAAATACTTGGGAATAGTCATCTCCGCTATCTGTGGGGACTTTCTTGGTGCTAATTTAGATCCCCTAATAAATACCTTTTGAATGAAGTAATAACTTAGATGAAACTGCTGTTGAATGTGCTGGGAAGAGCCAATTTAATTAAAATTGTCTTTCTGCCTAAGTTTTAATATGTCTTTCAGGGCTCTCCTGTTCCTATAACCATGAGATATTTTAGACAAATAGATCAGATAATGTCTTTGTTTCTGTGGGCGAGCAGTATAGCATGGATTGATCTAACTTTTCTTAAACAATCAGCCTGGAATGGTGGTATAGCTCTACCAGATTTCTACAATTACTACTTGGCATCCCAGGAACAATTTGCAGTGGAGTACACTGTGACGGAATCTGCCCACCACTTTTCAGATATAGATAGACAATTTCTTTATTCAGGCTATGATACTAGGCACTTCCTTCTTCTGGGGGAGTGAATTAGTGAGTCACACTCGGTCCCCACTAGCACCCTTTGTCATATATGGACACGCATTAAGAGGGTTTCTGTGGATCCAGATACACCACTCTGGGGAGTTGCCAGACCCCCGCACATATCTACTTTGGAATTTGGCACTCGGTGGGTGGAATTTGGAATTACTTCTTTTGGTCACCTTATATTGTCTTTTGAGCACTTACACTCACTATATAATATTCCAAATTCATACTTCTACTCATATCTCTGCATGCGCCATGCATTTTGCTCCTTTTGGGGTGCCAATCCACCTAGGGTGGAGGTTTTTCCTCTACTACAAAAAATATCAAAATCTCGTGTCCTTTATATATATAATTGGCTGTGCGATATGCCATATACCCAAACCTTCACACTTAATACCAAACATAGACTGATTCAAATTTTACATAGGACTTATTACACACCAACTAGGCTAGTTAAGATGGGGACGATGACAGATGACCTTTAACTAGGTGCAGACGGGACAGAGGTTCCATTTGGCACCCACTATGGACTTGCCCACCGATACAGGAGTTTTGGAGACAGGTGACAAATAAATAATCTGACATTCTTCTACTCCAGGTCCCACAGCTGCCCAGGCTCTATATATTCTCAATTATACCAGAGATTCTGCTTTCAACCCATCAAACAAAACTTATTCGAGAACGTTTGGTAATGGCTCACAAATTGATAGCAATGAGATGGATGTCGGACTTGGCCCCTACATGCAGTGTCTGGGTTCAACTGGTAAATCAAAATGTACCTCATTATAGCTTGGTCCATACTCATAGAGGCTCACCCCACCAATTTCTCAGAATTATGGATCCTTAACAATCTAAAGTCTAATCTTTCCAATTCCAACTATTCGAAGTATCTGCTATATTATGATTTATACATGAAGACTACTCCCATTGTGCCAGGGGGGTGCTCGATCCGGGGAAGTGTTAGGGGTAGTTTTGTTTGTATTGTTTTGCTTTGTCTTTCAAAATTAAGAAAAAAGGAAAAGAAAGACAATACGATTTTGTACAACTACGACCTACTGTTGTACTGTGGAATATCACTGGACTAAATACTGTATTTTCTGAAAGCTTGTGATATTAATGTAATGCCTTCTTTCTTACCAATAAAAATTATTTAAAAAAAACAAACAACAAACACCAACTTAAGAAATTGGGTACTGCTGTTGCTGTACCCCCTGACTCTACAGAAAGGCAACAAGACGTAAGGAGGAGAACAAAGAGGAGGAACAATAGAGAAACCCAGCTGGAGGCTGAAAGTTTGATCATGAGCTAAACACCTGACTTGCCATCACCTTCTTGCTCTAGGGTAACTACATCTTCTGACAATCCACCTCATTAATTGTTACCTCCCCTGCCAGGTGTTATGTAGATGTCAGGATGTAGCAGTTCGTGTCCATCCATTGCACACTGTGTGGCTCACTGACAAAACATGGTAGTGTGATAGAGGAGAATCGCAAGCAGGGCATCAAGCAATAACTGAGGAGATTCCATCCCACAGAATATGCTAAGCTGGTGGCAGGGAGGGTTCATCAATACTATTAAACTGTCTGCAAGTTGCCCTGTGTCCTTAATGGGGTGTGGACAAGGGGCATAGTGACAGCAGCAGCACTTGGTTTCTGGTGGGGGGATTTCACATTGGCAACCCTAAGTATCATGGTGTTTGGATAGAGTTTTGCCAGGTGTTTTATGTGAGTGCAGATGTACCCATTGTTCCCAGTCCTCCCCTTATTTACCACACACATTGCACATTGCAGTTGCTGATGTGAAAGGAACAGTTCCTGCTCTCAAGGAAAAAATGTCTATTCTAGTAACAACACACCAAGGATTTTGGAGGAGGGGAAGGTGGAGAAGCACCAATGTCTTCTTTTCTCCACAGATACCTGAGATAGTGGATGCTGGTTATCATGCCACTACTGCCTCAGGCATAGCACTGGAGCTAGTCATGACAAGTGGAACCTTCATCATCCATCACACATATTATTACTGTTGTTGATCCCTTTCCCTTTTAGCTGCCTAATCATCCTGCTGCTTAAACAACTCAGCAGCAGCAAGAACAGCAGTCACAAATTCCGCATCTACATCAGGGCATTTGACAATGGCCAATGACCATTGCCCAACACAACATGACCTGCTGGCATTAGGCCAGTAGGGAATTTTTTTTCTCAGGGCTTGTTGTTTAAAAAAAAATACCAAAAAATAAATAGTTTTGGGGGGTTGTTTCTAACAAGCCTAAGTCCTACAAATCATTTTTTCATTTGGGCTTGTACCAAACAAGTCTTATTTCCTAAAACTAATCAATGTTTCCTGAGGGCATGTACCTCTAATAAGTCTAATCCCTATAGATTAATGTTTCCTCTGGACTTGTACCTCTAATACCAGTCAACAACCCCCTCAAAACAAATTTCCCCTTTAATACCATATCATATTGAGTTTTTAATTGTATTTAGTTTGTATTTTTTAATAACTATCCTCAGAATCCCCGTAAACAACCCCTCAAAAAAATTCCATGTTCAACTGATTTTTTAAATATATAAGAATATCAATGGCCGCTCCAGTCCTGAACCAGTGCAAATCAAGTGTCACTTAACTTGCCCACACTATAAATAAATTCTCACCTCCTGGTTGTCTTGAGTGTAGTCACACTGATTATTCACCTGTACATGTGCTACCTGGGAGATTCCTCCAAAAGCACCTTTCAATTGAGAACAAACAAGTACAAAGGTGCACCATGTTTCTACATTGAGGATACTTCAGCATTGGTTTAAAGTCATCAATTCTTTACTATTTCAAAACATCAAACATGCGAACAGTACCTTACTTTCAGCGACAGGCATAAAGGAAAACTAGTGGACACCCCTTAAAGGGATAGTAATACTTCATTTTAACTTTATTTTATTTTGTAGGCATTAAAAAAACATGAAGAATGATATAAGTCTTATCTCTCAAACCTTTATGGTTTAAGAGATATTCACAAGCAAAGTTTCCCCCTCTCGCTCCTTTTTCCTAGTGTAAGCCATCTCTTCTCAGATGTGAATCTGGTTGTAAGACCAGATAGATAACAGAAGGGGACATTCTTCTTTGTATGAAAACAATGAAAGTCCTTCCCCCCTTGACAAGTTTTTCAGCTTTTTCCCTTATCTTAATTGAAGATTGTCCCTCTCTGCAGTCTACCTGGGCACCTTCCTTCTGATCTGGCTGAACGGGGGGGGATACTTTGCTTGTGAATATCTCTTAAACCATAATGGTTTGAGAGATAAGACTTATATCGTTCTTCATGTTTTTTTAATGCCTACAAAATAAAATAAAGATAAAATGAAGTATTACTATCCCTTTAAGTAGTTCTCTCCATTAAGCTCTGATCAAAGCGTTTCGTACCCACTTACTCATGATCACTAAAAGCCAACTGCCCCTTCTCATTCACATCAATTTTTACTATTTAATTTCAGAGTAGACTGACTTCAGAGTTAGCTTCATCATTAAGAACTCTATCCCTCTAAGAGAGTATTTTTGTAACTCCAAAGACTTTGTACAACAAGACAAGCATTCTTGTCTTCTTTGATACGATGAGTGGATAAATCAGCGAATGTTTATGTGTGAAAAATATAAATTAAAGTGTTGTGACTCTCAGGCTTGTAAACTTCATTTTAACCTTTTGAGGGTATATATCGATATAAAGGGATTTCTTTACTTTTTCACTTTAAGAGGAAGAGATGTCTAATCTTTTCACTCCATTTTTGATATGATTCAGACAGCATATTACATCACCTTTAGCTGGATGATTGACAGCTGGACTGGGAAGTCGGGATTAGTTGTAAAAGTTTTAAAATTACCGAAGTTGGGAGGGTTGGTTCTTAGTGATCATGAGTATGCGTGTGCGCACACGAAACGTGTTGATCAGAGCTTAATGGAGAGATCTACTTGGGGGAGCCCACTAGTTTTTCTTTATGCCTGCCGCTGAAAGTAAGGTACTGTTCGTATGTTCGATGTTTTGAAATAATAAAGAATTGATGATTTTAAACACATGCTGAAGTATCTTCGATGTAGAAACATGATGCACCTTTGTACTTTTTTGTTCTCAACTAATTTTTTTCCCACACTCCACCAGCAAAGGCACACTTATACCCCTTTTATACTATGACTCTTGGAAATAAAATAACAATTTCTATGTGTTGTGTGTAAATTCAATGTTCCCATGGAGTTTAAAGTAGAATGACCTAGGCGGAAAAAGTGAAAAAACTGCATTTTCACGGGAAATATTTCACCAAGTGGGAAGTACCATTTTTTGTCAATTTTGGTTTGAGGCAAACATTTTCACCCATAGCTAATCTGCACTGAATATTACTTTTTTTTTTAACTTGGATTGATAAATCTATCACACATCTACATTTATTTTTGCTTTAGATTGCAATAAAGTGACTGAATTTTTGACCCATTACTTAGCCTTTAAATTTGTGCAAATAATGTTCTTTTTTGCCATATAATTCAGCTTGAATTATCTAGGTAGGTATGCAGCTCCTTGCCTTTCAATGCAATGTTGACCTCTCTAGCATCATACTGTTTGAATAATAAGGCTATTATATAATTTTAGCTTTTATAAATCATAATTGAAGATGCCATGTTTTACTTTAGTTTACTCATATACTGTAAACCATAATTTTGTGTAGCAGGAAAAAGTTCATATCTTAAAATCTGCCTCAACACATTGCATTTTATCACTTTTTATAGTGTCAAGACTTTTCACAGTAGGGTTTACATTAGGTTTTGACGTGTAATAGACTATTTCTAAGGCAAGCCGTAATTTCCATCCATTAGACTAATGTTGTACAGCTGCTGTTAACAGAGGGTATGTCATCCTTAAGCATAATGAGTCCTTGAAAGCAAAAAAAAAGATAAAGCTGAATAAACCAAAACCTACACTTTAGACTAGAAAAATCATTTTTATCTGGTGAGAATCAAGAGACATAAAAGTCAATGAATTTGTCGGGCCACATTTTTCTAATAGGATTATTTGTAGCATGATCTTTCAAATTAAACTGATTTGACTTTTATTTGTTTGTTTTGTACAGATTAGCAAATATGATTCTATGTTTGTCTGCATTATAACAAGTTATCATAATAAGATTTGCATCATCCAATGACTCGAATGGCATTAATTCAAGTCAATCACCTTCAAGTCAACTGAATTTACATATCACCTAAGATATTTTAAGACAGCAGCTATATTTTTGAGCTAGAGAGACAGTGGAGTTGAAGCTTACTTTAGGGAGTCTTCTAGGCAGGACATTTATTCTCTGTATTAGGAGAGTCTGGGAGAAAGGAAGGGAGAAAGGAGGTTGATGCCAAATACCTCAATACTCTGTCTGACCGATTTGATTTGAAAGACACAGGCAGATGCGGTCCAAGTTCCTTCTGATCTTGCTGTTATTATCTCTGTGTTAGATGTGTCTGGGGGTGTGACAGTGATAGCATAAAGTGGACAGTGGTTTAAAAACAAAACAAACAAACAAGCAAACAAAAAAATAAGATGACAGCTGGGACTCTGAAATGAGCTGTGTGACTGAAGCAGATGTGACTGATTGCAGACAAGATTGAGTATTTTGTTGAGGGCCCAGGCAAGACATCACACTCCATCAGTTCTCTTGTGTACTTTGCAGTAAAAACACACACAGTAGTTGAATAATTTCCAGCAAATGCACAAGGGGCAGGGGGAGGGGTACAGGAATAGGAGACGTGCTAGGACATACAATAAAGTGGTAGTTCAAAAATGACTGCAGCCATAGTTGATGCAGAGTGTGCAATAAATGATCGTGATGCCTCTCGTCCTGGGGGAGAATGCAGTTTGTCAAGGTCCCACCAAAAATTCCACCACCATCAACTGACTATAAAAAAAATGTAAGAAGAAGACTGAAGACAACAATAAGTCAGATTCTAGTGTTGATGATGGCATGATGGAGGAAGTGAAACACAAGGGAAGCAGGATGCTGAGGAGTAGGCTATTGTGCTACAGGCCACCTTGGACAAAGTGGGAATGGGGTCAACAAATTATGCAGGACTAGGACAGGTTCTACTTGCTAGCAGCATCAATACTCCTAGTCCTGGTGCAGTTCTGATTCTGAGGCAGTAGCAGCAACAGCTGCATCATCATCCTCTGCCCCAGACAGTGAAGGTGGAGGAGAAGAAATAAGAGGTCATTCTTCTCCACCTTTCCCCTCTCCCCTTAAGACTTCAGTGTGGGCAGCAACAGTGCAGTCATCAACAACGGCACTGTGTACAATTTGTGACAAGTCAGTGATAACAGTAAGGGAGGGTATGCTCCTTGGCACCAGCACCCTGACAGCAAACATGAAAGACAGACACCATTACATTTATGTCAAACATTTTAAAGCCAAAAACCCACCACAGAAATCGAGGACCACTGTTGCTGTATCCCATGACTCTCCCAAAAGGCAACAAGAGATGATGTGGAGATCAAAGAAGAGGAAGAATAAAGAAACACAGGCAGAGGCTAGAAGTTTGATGAGAAGCAAAACAACTAACTCACCTCACCTTCTTGCTCTAGGGTATCTACATTATTATCAATCCACCTCATTCATCGCTACCTCCCCCACCAAATGATAGGTACTCTGTAGATGTTAGGATGTGGCAGTTCATGTCCACCCATTGCACACTGTGTGGTACGCTGACCACACATGGCAGTATGGTGGAGCATCACAAGCAGGGTGTCAAGCAGCATTTGAGGAGATTCTATCCAACAGAATATGCTAAGCTGGTGACAGGGAGAGTTCATCATTACTATTAAACTGTCAGCAAGTTGTAATGTGTCCTTAGTGAGGTGTGGACAAGGGGAATAGTGACAGCAGCAGCACTTAGTTTCTGTTGTTGTGTTTGGATAGAGTTGTGCCAGATGTTATTTACCACGCACACTGTGCACATTGCACTTTCTGATGAGAGGCACAGTTCCTGCCTTCAATGGAAGAATTTACATTCTAGTAACAACACACCCGTGATTTTGGTGGAAAGACAGGTGAAGAAGAATTATTGGCAAACTTCTTATTTTCTCCACATATACCTGAAGTGGTGGGGGCAAATTATGGTGCTACTACTGTCTTAGGAGCATCACTGGAGCTGACTAATCATCCTGCTGCTTAAACAACTCAGCAGCAGCATGAACAGCAGTTGCAAATTCTGCATCTATGACATGACCTGCTGGCACTAGGCCAAGCAGGCCTAAGTCCCACAAATCCTTAGGGCTTGTGCCAAGCAAGTCTAAGTCCTACAGATCATTGTTTCCTCAGGACTTGGGCCTCAAACAACAAATCTTACAAATCATCCTCTATAAAATACTCTGTCACATCAAGTATCAGTCTACCATAGCTGCATATCAGGGGGTCAGCATTGTCACTGCTTCCAAGTCCAAGCAGTACTCAGCCACACACTCTACTAGCATTAAGTAAGGAGCTACAACTACACATATTATTAATGTCCCCATTCTTAGCTGGAAGTGCAGTACATTTGACACCTAGTATTATTATTAGTAGTAATAGAATTGCATCAACATCTAGCCCCAGTAGTAGCAGCAGACCCTCAAGAACCTGTAGTCCATGAAGTTCACAGAATGGAGATATTTCACTCATGATCCAAAAGCTAAGCATGTTGCTTTTCTGTTATCTGTGCAAAAAGCACACAAGCAGAGGGAAAGCAGTCTCACACCTAGGCACTTCCTCAATGAGTTCCCACTTGAAGCACAACCATAAGTCTGACTAGGAGACACACCATGAACACTCCAGAGGTGCCACATGTAGCAGCAGTAGAAGGAGTATTCCTGAATGTTAAAAGGGTTCTGGAGTACATAATAGAAGTGCTGTTGATGTATCAGAGAGTCTGCCAATTTTTTTGTGTTCCTGCTGCTGAGTTGTATGAATCTGAGTCTGTTTTTTTAGTTGACTTGAAATATTGGTTTGTACCCTAAGGCCTGTAGCTGATGATCACTGAAATAGGGAAAAAAAGTTGTGCATATCAGCAATATGTCAGCACTGAACTTTAATTCCAGCAAACCCTGCATTCCAGTCCCATAGAGTGTGCAGGGAACTGATGTAGGAATATGCTGCTTCTTCTATGCTTTGCTTAGTACATTGAATTAAGCAATAAACAGATGGAAGGATTGCCCTGAAATGGCCAAAGACTTCCCTGTTGTCCTCCTCTGGTGCAAATGGCATTAATGGGAGGAAGTAGCTTATTACATTGATGTTAGGCAGTGGTACTTATCCAACTGTGGTTTTAGTCATTTTTTTATATTTAAACCAGAGAAAGGAAATACATAAATTAAAAGAGATGGTTCAAGAGGGGATTTGAGACTTATTTATGCTGCCTGCCAATGCTGGCTAGTGGTGAGTATATAACATAACCAATGCAATGCTAGGTCATTTTTTCTAGTGTATAAATAAAACGCTCAAGAGAGAGGGCATACAAGAGAGAGCATCTGTGTGAATAGGAGAGAATAAGTGTAAGAGGTACAAAGAGAGGGAGCATGCAAACAAGAGCTGAGGTGATAAAAGTGGGTTGCACCTACCTTTGTTTTCACTTACATGTTCTACCCCTGCATTCCCCTGCATAATTAATGCCTGGCCCATATAGACATCAGCCAGACATAACTTGTTAATTCCCACATGAGCCAACCATTAATTATATTGAACAACACAAAGATCAAATATTCTTAAGGAACTATCTACACAGTAGCCTCATGCAGATCTTGTATTATGAAACTTTCCTGGTCTGGTATGCTGAAACACAGAAATGTTTCTACTAGAATCATTTGGGCTGCTGGCTGGATGGCAAATTTGCCATTGTGAACAGCTGTATATACAGACATGTTATGCAGTTATTGCCATTTAGGTCAGTATTAGAAACGCTGCACAAAAAAAAACCTTGTGGACTTAGCCTTAAAGAGAACTTACACCTCCAAAATAATATTAATAATAATAATCCTACCATATACCTTACTATGGCCAGAAAATCCTAACGGCCCTTATGACTTTGTCCCTTGAATAGTCCTGTAAGACATGTCCATGGAAATGGACATGACATTTGTTATTACCTGAGTCATGAGGCAAAATTGAAAGTGGTCATTAGGACTTTATAGCCATAGACAGATAAGCGGGGGTGGATTGCTATTAGGAGGTAACAGTTATCCTTTAATGTGTCTATGTATATGTTTTAATAATAACTTGGGGTTAATGAAATAGTTGAACAATCAGAACCATGTCTTAATTTTGCATGGTTAGTTTTCAGTAGAATATGCAACATAGTAGCATTTATTATTTTCAAGCTGTAGAAAAATGGATCCGATGAGAGATTTTTAGATGGAAATTTTGACATTTGCAGTGCAATAATTTTATATTGTCCTTTACTAGAACCAGGTGGTGTCTGATTACCATTGCAAACAGATGGAAGTCCTGCACTAGAATTATTTACTCTTAGGTAAATGTGTTTGCATAATTTATACAATGTATATATAATATGTGCTTTATGTAAAATGAAAAGTTAAAACTTTCAACCAAGTATTATATAGCTCTAGATGTTAATACTTAATTTTTTTCAAATCATCAATAGTTTTCAGATAATATTTCCTTACAATAAAATTGGAAGGAATTTTACAAATGGCAATAATCTATACAGAATGTAACAGTTTTTAATCCTTTAACCCCTTAACAACCCTTGATGGTCATAGTACGTCATGGGTAGATCTGAGTTAACGACCCATGATGTACTATGACCGTCATGGAATTCCAGGCTCCCCCCACGGCTGCGCGCCGTTTGGGGAGTCCGGAACCGGAAATTATAAAAAAAAAAAAAAAAAAATCCGTGGTTCTTAAGTGACAGCGTTGCCTGTCGTTAAGGGGTTAAAGACCCCAATAAGTGTGTCTCCTGAATCAAAACAACATCAGGTGGATGCTGTCTAAAGTATTGTAGATATAATGATCATTTAATCCTGTTGTTCAGGCCCATATGTTCCATGACAGAAATTTGTATACCCAATTAGCCATCAAACCAGAGGTATCAAATTAGTATGGCTACTGGGGGGAACCCTCGCTGAGGATGCAGAGAGGCGGATGCCCAATAGAGGGAGAGAGAGAGAGAGAGAGAGAGAGAGAAGAAAAAAAAATACAAGCCATCCCCTAAACTAACCCACAACAGGTGCACAGTTCAAAAGGTATAACAGCAATATTCGTTCCTCTAGTGCATTATAAACCTAAGAAGTGCTAGAAAACCTTCAGAGTAACACACAGTACATGAACAAAATGCTTAAAATAACCTAGATATGCACACATATGTAGAAGAATAACAGTGACATAGACATGAAGAGAAAACAGAAAAAAGGGTCATGGAAAGTAATTACAGCTTTAACATAGAATATAGAACACCTTATAGATGCTTTTCCTGCCCCCTGCACCCCAACGGCAGCACATATGGTGCAAGCACCACCATTGGTCACACCATGAATAATAGTGCAGACCAGGGGGAGCCCATAAACAGCTGAAACACCTTTACATGGTACAAAGATATATCAGCAATACTTGTTCCTCCAGTGCATTAAAGACAAAAGCAGTGCTAGAAAAGCTTATGGATAACATAATGCATACATAAGCAAGAGAATAATGGTGGCATGGACATGAAAGAAGAGAGAGAAAAAAGGGGGGTGGAAAATAATTACAGCTGTGATTCTTTCTGTTTATGCATTGAGGACATACTGTAGTCAGTGATAATAACTCTAGGATCAAACATAGACTCCTAAAGATACCACAGAGATGCATCCATAAGTAGGAAAGAGACAATGGCATAAAAATGGTACATCTAGAAAAAAAATGTTATAAACTTCCCTCCCTCTACCATCATACCCCAACCAACTCACCCCCCTCAACCCCCAAATAATACCAAACTGGTACTGAATCCCCATCTGCTGCTCCATCTTGTATAATCCAGTCCAGGGGCTTTAGAAAGAGGAACCAAGTAGGTGACACTTTGAGAATGACCCATCATAAGTGTTCAGTCAGCGAGTCAAGTGGTAGTGAAACGAGAAGACTCCTTAGCCACAATTAAAGAACAGAGACAGCAGCCCAGCCATACAAACTCAGCATTGGATAAAGGACAGCAAAGCACCTCTACAACCTCTCCATCCATGCCATGGCTTCCATTTTGGAGGTAAAGAAATGAGCACTATCTCCATGAGTGACCCGAAGGTTGGCCAGAAACAGCATAGCGTAAGGAATGTTCTTTTCTCTTAACATCATGGAACTTCCTCTGATACGTTTGTATATTCGCTAAGAACTCAGGGAAGGTTGAAACTCTGTGATCTGCATAGGTCAATTGTCCCTTCAACCTCAAAGATGCAGGATAGCATCCTGGTCTTTGAAATTCATTATTTTTATGATTACGGGTCTAGGCGGGGCCCCAGGGGACAGGGCTGAAGAGGGCAGCGATATGGCGCCTAGCAAACTTGCTCAGTTTTGTCTCTTGCATTCACCTGACTTTCTACTCATCATGGAAGCCCTGTACAGGGGGAAGATGGCCACAGGGATTGTATCATGGAGAGGCTCAAGAGTAGATAGCAGCAACTTCAAAGTGCCAGAATAACAGCGGGACATAGGAGGGTTAAATGTAGCAGAACATATCTGTAGGCACGACACCATCAGTAGTTAGGCTAGAAGGTAAGGAGTGTATTCTAGTGGTATCGAGTCAACCTCTAACATACAGTTGGCAAACCCAGCTGACATGGGAATTCAGTGGAAACCAGAAGGGAACATATATGGGGAGCATAAACCCAGGCGTCCGGTTTATGCCCGCTGCTGGGCACCGGTGAAGAGTGATAGCTCACCAGGGGGGAGAAGACCAGGATAGACTACAAACCATTTTATCATGTGATGGCCAAGTCACATACTGGCAGAAAATAAGAACACAAGGACTTATGGGAAGGGAACTGGGACTAAAAAAAAAAAAAAAAAACCAAATCAGGATAGTATGCTAATGGAAGTGTGGGGGCGAGGTAGGCGATCCTCTCCACAGGATTGTAGTGTGGGTACAGACCCATATTAACAGAGCAGGGCTTGCTTCAGGCAGAGTGCAGCCAAATGTGTAACCTCAGTAGTTCAAGTGTTGTGAAGAGTAGTAGTAATAGGTGTCATATGCAGGACAGGATTAGGGGGTGTCTCTTTCTAGTAGGCACATGATCGGTATCTGAGGGTCAGAGTCTAATGCTGGTATCACTAGGACAGCACTGACCTCAGTCTGGATTGCACTTCCAGAGCACAGAGAGGGAATGAATCTGAAGGCTCCTCTCAGTCCCCGTTGGTGGATATGCCACCTGTAATGCACCGCCATGTAAGGCCGCCAGTTTCTCAGGCCTCCAACAGGAAAAATAGCTTTATAGGCACAGGCTACACTCTCCATGCTGGTCACAACTGAGAGGTCCAAAAGCAATGCTCCAGCACCCTCACTCTCCTCCACCCGCATCAACGGCACAGAAGATCATAACCACAGCCATAGGATGTGTGACCGAAGATGCCTTCAGCTCCCTCTCTTACCTCCGCACTCTGATCCTGGACAACAAGCTTGCAACCTTTTCTTCCAGCCCTTTCCACATGGCAACAGCACAGATTTATTTTATTTTATAAGCTGAGGATGGAACAGGATAGAGAAAGGAACAGTGAAGCTACTGAAATGTGCATCCACTCAGTATGGTCACCAAGCCACATCCCAAAATTAATGGTCCCTTTACTATTTTACAATGTAATCTGGGAAGCAAATGTGTTCATAGAAATTTGATACAATATTGAATGTTTAAAATAATATTAACCAGAAACTAGATTAAATAATTCAATGTATTAAAAATATATCCAAAACTACAGTTAGGAGTAATTTATATTTTCACTTGCAATACTATTTTGACAATTCTCCAGGAAGAAATTATATTTGTTGTGATTATCAAAATAAAATTGAATGAAGTTCCAAAATCAACCTATTTATATATAAAATACATTGGTTATTGCAAAGATACAGAAATGCCTATTGAAGATATTCAGAAATGAAGAATAACATCATGTTAAATTTCTTACAACAATAATTTAAGAACTCAAAAGAAGAAAGCACAAAAATAATGTTAGTGTCAGAGCAAGTAATGTAATGGAATGAAATACAAATATGATAGGATAAAAGGTATTGGGAAGGGATTTTTCTAAATAAGAATGCAGAACACGTAAAAGTTTTATAGGGCAAGACAAAAACAAGGTTAGTGGTGAACAAGGCTTTCTTTGAAAAGAGCTGGCAACACTATATCCATCAGCAGCTGCAAAGAAGAGATTTCCTTTTGCAGATTCTGCCATCCCCCTGAAGCTTTTTTCCTGTGCTTTTAGATTCACTCTGGGATCCAGCTACCAAGCAACTGAGCTGTTAAATACCTAATCTCTTTTCACTTGTCAGTTTTTGTGGTGGCCTACAGTTCTCTGTTTCAGCTATGAAGCAATGATAGAAATTGAGGTCCCAGCCATGTACGAAAAGCATAGACCTTTTGATATCATGAATTGTTTTCTTAACTAAAGCGCATTAAAAAAAGATAGATAAACAGATAGATGGATGGCTGGATATCATTACACATAAAATACATTTCTAGAGCATTACTTATTAACATATTTGAATCAAACTGCTACAAATACCCTTTCTAGTATGCATAGATGAAATTGTTTTTATATGCAACAAGTTGCTTTAAATTGCACTGAATCTGCAGTGTCATATTATATTTTTTTACTGAAGACAAGGGTGTCAGCTGGGCATACTAGAGTAGGAAGAACAAACCACTTTACTAGACTACCTATCATAGATGCAGTTTCAGAACATCACCCTAAACCCCATATCAATACATCCAAAATACTCAAAAAAATGTGTGAAATGTTAGTAGAATTAACCCCATGAATGCCAGTGGATTACGCAATGCATTTCACACAGTTGTATAACCACTGGCACTCACAGGGTTAATCTGACTAACGTTAACACCAGCATATGAAAATAGAAACTTACCTGTAATCCTGATGTCCTACTGTAAGCCTTCTTCTTCAGTCTTCTATCTTCCTCTTCTTCTTCTTATCTTCTTCCTTCTCTTCTTCTTCTGCAAAGTAGAAAAAAAAAAAATAAGCTCCCAAAATGAATGAATCAATGATATGCTGGGCTAAACCCTTTGAGTATCAGAGCAAGATGTTGCATACCTCTCTGGCACTCAAAAGGTTAAATTGTTGAAAACGTATGCAGACAGTCCAAATAGATAATAGATGCTGGTAGGTCAAATAGATAATCTATGCTGGCAGTCAAATGGTTAAGGGACCCTGCCATCACCGCCACTGTCAGCTGCAGGAATGTATGCAAAAAATCAACACCCCCCCCCAATTTACCACTCGTTTCATTGCTTATGCATTTGCTGGCCAATCAGCTCCTAGAAGGGGGTTGACAAAACTCACTAGAGGCTGAATGGCTGGGAGGTGAGCAAGCTCACATCTCAGCTAAGGGAATACTGGGAACCATTTTGAACAGAGAATGGCCATATAAAACCAGTCTCTGTTAACATTTTCCACAGAAAGGCACGGGCAATGGCCCAAATGGTAACAGGGTGGAGGTGATTTTTTGCCTGTAGTCTTGCCACAACCACCAGCAAAAGCGGTGGTGGTGGCAGTGTACTTTTGACTGACAGTATATATCATCTATATGGACTACCAGCATCTATTATCTTATTTTGGTTATCACCATCTGTTTTGATTACAAGCATATATTTTCGATTTGAACTACCAGCTACAATTTAACCCTTTTAGTGCAAGAGAGGTATGCAATGCATTGTCTTTGGGACACAGAAGAAGAAGTGAAGACAGAAGATAAGAAGATGATGAGAAAAAGAAGATGGTAGATAGAAGCTGACAGAAGAAGACGGACAGTGGACGACAGGTAAGTGTTATTCATCTCTGGGTTCTGGGTTAGGAATAGTATTGTTGCACTTTAATGTTGGGGGAGTGCAATGTTAGCATTTTGGAGGGTGACTGTGTGTCTGAGCTCACACTTGATGCACCAAGCTTTAGCTGTTTTTCTTTGATGTTAAATGGGAACTCTCACCTCTAGTAAACATATCTTCATTTAAAAGTTCCCTTGTAGTGAAGCTGTTATTCAGTTTTATTTTTCTTTATCAATATTTATTGGCCAAGCTATTGCCTTTTAATGTTAAGCCAGTGACGTCAGTTCCCTACAGGCTGTGGGTACAACTCTGTCCCACATCCTGTCAATCTTCCTCTGTTCCCCTCCCCAAGTATTGCCTCTTTCCCACCTCCTCTGATGATGGCGGATTCTGGAGTATGACCTGGAGCACTCTCTTTCAAATGCATGTCCATGGACATTGTACTGGCACAGACTATAGTGTCCATGCACTCTCTCCTTTATAAAAAGTGGCAGTCTGCTTGCCTCTTTGGCTATTTTAGTTCGGACTCTCACCAGAAACCAAGTACTGCTGTTGTTACTATGCCCCTTGTCTACACCCCGCTAAGGACACATGACAGCTTGCTGACAGTTTAATAGTAATGATGAACCCTCCTTGTCACCATCTTAGCTTATTCAGTGGGTTGGATTCTCCTCAGATGCCAACTGATGCCCTGCTTGCAATTCTCCTCCATCACATGTGTGGTCATTGTACCACACAGTGTACAATCTATGGACACAAACTGCAACATCCTATGATCTACAACATGGCTATCACTTGGTGGGCGGGTAATTTTGAATGAGGTGGATTATCCTAGAGCAAGAAGGTGATGGCGAGCTAGTTGTTTCGCTCATCCTAAAACTTTCAGCCTCTGGCTAGGTTGCTCTATTCTTCCTCCTCTTTGATCTCCACCTCACGTCTTGTTGCCTTTCTGGAGAATCAGGAGGTACAGCAACAACGGTGCTCGATTACTGTGTTTTGCTTTAACATGTTTCACATAAATGTCATTGTGTCTGTGTTCCCTCATTTCCCATTCTCACTGATTTGTCAGAAATTGTGCACAGTGCCTTTGACGATGACTGCACTGTGTCTGTCCCAAGAGAAAAATAGTCACACACCCGTGACTTCAATGGGGAGGGAAAAGGTAGAGAAGAATGGCCTCTTTCTTCTCCTCCTCCACATTCCCCTTCACTGGCTAGGGCAGAGAATGATGTTGCTGCTGTTGCTGCTACTGCCTCAGAATCTACACTGCAACTTGGACCAGGTGTATTGATGCTGCTGGAACCTGTCCTAGTCCTGTATCACTTGTTGATTCCATTCCCATTGTGCCACCATGGCCTGTGGCACACTAGCCTGCTCCTCAGCATCCTGCTGCCCTTGCAACTCATCAGCAGCATGAATTAGAGCAGTTGCAAATGCTGAAAATTCCAAACTCTCACTATTGCTGGTGCCCATCCTCATCTCTGTCTCACATTCCTTCTCAGTTTGGGCTAAAAAGGCCACCAATGTCTCTTCCAACCTAGCTTCTCCACCATCATCAACACCACCACCACCACCAGTCCCTCTGTGCTGCTGCTCTATTACAGACATCTCACTGGTTTGAGGAGGTGATCAGAAATCTGACAGTGGGTTCCCTAATGTCACACTTGTCATTTCTTGGTCACCTGAAAAAGGCAGACTGGTGTAACTGCTTCGGCGCACACTGGAAATGTATGGCACGAAATGACTCTTCGGCGACACCCCACGCGTCGCTTCAGGCATTGGGCCTGGGCACGCTTGGTGTCTGTAGTGGCTGCCTGTGTCCTCTGGCCAGGCAGTTCGGCCGCTCAAAGTGATGCAGGAAAGGTGCAGGAGTTTGACACATCTTGGTGAGATTCGTCAATTACGGGAGCAAGGCTGCGTATTGACACAGGCCTCAACTTTATAAAGGAAGGCCTGGTGTCACAGTTTTAATGAACTCTCAGACAATTTGGTAAGGTAAAATCAGCTTTTTATTGAATGAATAAAGAACAGAGACACCCTTCACAGGTCCAGACCCAGACAGTGCCCGGGCACTTCTAGATCTGACACAGGTCAGGGTATAATAAAGCAAACATGGATAACACAGATAAATGCAAGAGCAGTAGACTGGAACTGGAACTCGACCTCAACAGTACCAACCAGGAAGTGGCCCACAAGTGGAGGTATGTACTGCGGGGCTGAATCCCCAATGGAACAGGGAAACTAGAGCGAGGCAACAGGAACCCTGAGACGAGTCACGACTCAGGAAACAGGTAGCACAGAGACTGACCCTAGATTTTCTAGGTAGGAGACTAGACATCCTGGCAACAGGACTGGTCCAGATGACCAGGCTGGTCATAGGCAAAGTGACAGGTGCAGACTCACACACTTAGAGGTATATGCCCAGAGGCAACACGGACAGACACAGGCTCTATCTATTAGATGTATATGCCCGGAGGCTACACGGTCAGGCACAGGCTCTATCTCTCTTATACGGTATATGCCCGGAGGCAACAAGGACAGGCACAGACTAATCAGAACTAGGGACCCTGAGGCAGCAGAGTTGGCACAGGCTGTATAAGTAGCGTAACCGGAGGCAACAGAAAAGGCACAGGCTATTGTACAGCAAAACCGGAGGCAACAGTGGAGGCACACGCTTACTCTCTGAAGGTAGGAGACTAACGGCAACACTGACAGGCACAGGCAACAATACACGCTACGATCTAGTGAGTCAGTGAGATGTGAACAACTCTGCCAGCAGATACAGAGCAACATAGATAGAGGTAAGCACAGCCTGGATCGGTACACAGAGAGTGGTAGTCAGCCAAAGCCTGGATCGGTACACAGAGAGTGGTAGTCAGCCAAAGCCTAGATCGGTACACAGAGAGCTGAAGTCAGTCAAAGCCTGGATCGGTACACAGAGAGTGGTAGTCAGCCACAGCCTGGATCGGTACACAGAGAGCTGAAGTCAGTCAAAGCCTGGATCGGTACACAGAGAGCAGTAGTCAGCCACAGCCTGGATCGGTACACAGAGAGTGGTAGTCAGCCACAGCCTGGATCGGTACACAGAGAGTGGTAGTCAGGCACAAGCTGAATTGGTACACAGATAGCGATAGTCAGGCAAACCAGGTTGTCAACTGAGTAGGCAGCGAAGACAGGATCAAGGTCAGGCAGAACCGGATCATACATGGAGCAGGATACACAGCAACAAATGTCTGGTCAGGAACACCACAAAAGGGCACCCACGGTAGTGAGAGCTGAGTTTAAAAAGGCATGTGCTGGGCGGAGCAGAGCCCAGTCTCCAATAAAAATCAGCAAGCACAGACAGGAAGTAGCAATGTCGACAGGCAAAGAATCACGGCACCGTGATACCTGGTCAGTCTCCTCCTATCCACTTCCTTGTCCTTAGTATTTAAGGGACCTGGATTCCTATCCAGTTACCCTTATGTTGTTGTCCTGTGCAGTTGTATTTAGCTTGTATCCTGAGTTCCTGTGTATGACCCTGGCTTGTCTGACCATCCATCCTGTTGCTGACTTGTGGCTCTGTCTGACTATCCTCTGTGCACTCCCTGCCTTATTAGACATCCAATCTGGTGCAGACCTGTGGCTCTGGCTGGCTACCCGCTCTGTATATGACCCTGGCCTGTCTGACTATTCAATCTGGTGCTGACCTGGGGCTCTGTCCAGCTATCTGCTCTGTGTTGCGTCCTGACTAGTGGACATCCTATCTGGTGCAGACCTGTGCCTCTGGCTGACTACCCGCTCCGTGTATGACCCTGGCCTGTCTGACTATCCAATCTGGTGCTGACCTGGGGTTCTGTCCAGTTATCTCCTCTGTGTTGCCTCCTGACTAGTGGACAACCTATCTTGTGCAGACCTGTGGCTTGTCTGACTACCCAGTCTGGTGCTGACCCATGGCTCTGTCTGACTACCCTTCTGTATTGCTCCCTTACCAGCAGACTTCCTATCAGGTGCAGACCTGTGGCTCTGGTGGACTCCAGCCTTACTGATTGCAGGCGTCAGTCAGTAGTCTCCCTTGTTGGGAGACCGTAGGATCTATTCTGTGTTACTCCCAGGGCGATTGAGACTACCAGTTGGCTCTGGCCTAATCTCTAGCAGTTGTGGTTGACCTTTGGCGGCTCCTATTGCTGATAGAGTCTCTACCCTTTCTTGTCACCCTCTGCTTGTTATATTTCATTACTTTTACTCTGTGACAGTTGGCGTCACTAGCAGAAGGCAAAGGCAGCTGATCTGTACTCCTGGTAGTGGTGGTATTATTGCTGTTAGACAACAATTCTGCCTTCTTCAGGCTCATGTTCCACCTGGACAATGCTGAGCGGGAAATGGGACTCCCAGGGTCAGGGGAATGGTTTTGGCTCCCTTGTCTACTAGTTTGGATGCTCTGCATTGCTTCCCCTACCACTCCCCTAAATCTAGTCCTACCAGCTGCTTCACCATCACTGTTACTACCACTAACACCAACTGCATCAATTTCAGCCCCTGAATCTTCCTCCTCACAGTCACTAGTAATATCATGATCACCCCCTTCTTCAGTCCTAACACTGACAAACTGCTGGACCTTCTTAGTAGTACTAGTGACAGGACTGCTTGGGGATAACAAGTGTGACTTAGGGTCCCCTGCTATCACACTTGGCATCATTCTTCTGCACAGGCAGCTGACCTGTCCTGTTCTCACTACTACCCTCTTCTTCCTCCATTGAGATTAATTTGGCCAAAATCCTTAGGGGTGATTTTGATGAATGAGACGGAAATTGGGGCTGTAGTGCTCACTTCCTCCTCCTCCTCAGACTCACTGGACACATAAAGATCCTTCCAGCTCCTCCTTTTATTGTTTGTTAACCTACTCATGTGATAGCAGTCACAATGAGCTTCTCCTGCCTCAATGTTGCTACTAAATTAAAGCAGAACAGCACATCACATCTCTCTCTCATTCTGTAGCTGCTTCTATTGTGCTTTACTTCCTGGAAAATGTCATGTTTTTATAGTACAAATAGGAAAAACACATTAATCAAGGGGCAAAAACTTTCTAGCCATTGAAAAAATGGTAAAGAATTTCTGCCAATGGACAAAAACGGCAAAGATTTTAATTGCTGTATTTAAAGAGTATTTTCCTGTGGAAAAAGCAGACAACAGTGTGTTTTTTTCTGATTTTTTTCACTGGAACACAACCGGACCTTTCACCCACCCTTAGTCTTCAGCATCATCTTCCTTCTTCTCTTCTGTCTTCTATTCTATCATCTTCCATCTTCTATTCTGTCTTCTTCTCTTCTGTCTTGTAACATATATGTACCTGTAAATAACAAAAAAGTAAACATAAAATATGCACCACAAATAGAAGTTGCAATTATGTGCAGTGGTTATCCCTTTGAGTGCCAGAGGGTTACATAACTCATTGCACAGCAATGTGCTGAGTTTCTTTCTGGCATTCAAAGGGTAACATTATCTGGTCCTAGTTGGAAAACATCAAAATTCCCCCAAATCAAATAAAATGTTGTCAAATCCATTTAGCAGGAAATAATTTTTCATGGCCTAAAGAAAAATATAGGCATTGCAATACTTAAAATGGTGGTGGCAGCAGAAAGTCAGGCTGAACCCCCCTTGTTACCTTTGGGGCCAGTGTGTGGGAAATTTGATCAGAGACTGGCTTTTATATGGCCAGTCTCTGTTCAAAATGGCTACCAGATATCTATTGACTGGGATGTGTGTTTATGCACATCCCAGCCAATCAGTTCCTAGCAGGTTTCATCAGCCCCCACTATGAGCTGATTGGCTGGGAGGTGCATAACCACACATCCCAGCTAATAGACATCTGGGAGCCAATTTGAATGGAGACTGTGGACAGCGACAGAGACTGGAGACTGAGGTGGAGCTGGTAAACCATTTTAAGTATTGCAATGCCTCACTATAGGATTTATTTTGTATTGAATGTCTCTGATGACACATTTTGTCAACAGGAAAATTTGCCATTTTTGCCCTCCTGACTGTTTTACCATCTACAATTGAATGCAGGCTTACCATTTCTCCACCTTTGGAGATCTTCATGCATAGCCTCTATGGAAAAACATAGGAACTTGTTACGGTTTTCTGACACTTAGACAACGGTAAAAAGTAAAAACACAGTTTTATTGAAATAATAGTTAAAGAACAGCGCCCCTGGGGGCCAGGACAGGTATAAATGACAATGACAATACACAGGCCCAAGTATGTATAGTGGAAAGTATACTGATCAGGATAACAAACATACAGGGGTAATGTAGAGAAACTGAACAGTCTCAGTAAAATTAATTAGCCAACGCCCAGTAGGTAATATCAGTCTCTTGATGGTGCAGAGGAAGGTGTATTGTGTGACTGAACTGAATCACTCTCAGATAGCTGTGCAATGTAACGCCCCAAATGACCAGCAAGATTGACCAGAGCTGAGCGAATACCACCTTAGTGGGATTATAAGGAGGAAAGCTACTGCAGGAGCTAATGGGACCAGAACCTGAATCGCCCTCAACACTCTCACGGAAGTAACCCTGCGTGTACCAATGGGACCAGAGCCCTAAACACCCCTTGGGTGCCAGAACTGAGCAACACTGCACAAGCAATTAGTGAGCCAGAGCACTGGTATTGCGGTAAGTGTACGAGGATAGGCTCAAATAACGGAGGCTACCAGCACAGCCAGGGTTAATGCAGGTTCGGTAATGGAGACTACAGCTAAGCAGCGCTATGAGGATAGGCTCAGTGCAACAGGAGGCAACAGCTCCGTATATAGAGAGATGATTAGTCAGAGCGACACAAACACAGTTCAGAATGTCGCCGGAAGGCAACCGGAATCACACGGGAACACAGGATCAGATCACTGAGCAGGAACGTCAGCCAGAACGGGATCAATACATGAAGAAGGAATGTCAGCCAGAGCCGGGTCAATCACGGAGCAGGGTCGTCAGCCAGAACCGGGTCAATCACGGAGCAGGGTCGTCAGCCAGAGCCGGGTCAATCACGGAGCAGGAACGTCAGCCGGAACCGGGTCAAATCACGAGCAGGATCAGCAGAATAGTCAGACGAGCCGGGTCAGTACACAGGAACGCAGGAACACAGCAACAAAGCGCAGGATCAGGAACACCACAAAAGGGCATCTGACAGGTGCCATAAACCCAGTATATAAAGGAACATCCTGGGCGGGCCAATCAGCCTCCTCCAATACACGGTAACAACAAGAGAGATTGACAGGGAATCACGGGGACCGTGATAGAACTGGAGAAGTCCTATCACTGCAGAAGTCATCTCCATTTTATCACCTCTTTATCTCACCTTAGTGCATAGTACCCAATGTGTCCTTCCCTCAACCAATTTTTTTATCCAATTACAAAGATATATTCCGTAGACTCATATTACTTATTTTACAGGTCAGCTTCCTGTGTGGTACTGTATCAAATACATTTTCATAATCTAAATATACTATGCATACTGTTTTACCATTATCTAGGTTGCCTCTTCATAGAAGCTCAATATATTTGTTTACCTTTATCTAGGGATGAGCAAAAAGTCAGGAGAATCTCCCATGGGAATTTTCACTGAAAGACAACATTTTTGTCAAAGAAATTGCTATCCACATAAAATTTCAACCTTTTTGTGATGATCTCACAGGCTTAGCTACCAATGTAAGCCTGAAGTGGAATCTCCACTGCTATTTGATATAAGCAATATGACAAGAGCACAACAAAAAGAATACAGGGGGCTAGATGCTTTGGAGCGAAAACTAGAGTTCGAAGCTGGCTGCTGGTGGCTGCTCTCTGGGCTACCTTGCTGTGGCCAAGGCTGGGTAAAGATGCTGGTCATAAGACCAGATTAGTACTGAATACAGCCACCGGCCTGCTCCCAGGATGACAACCCAGAAAACAGCAGGTACCCAATGAGGTTGAAGTAGAAAACGGAACAGACATCCTACATGCAGTATTAGTCATTAGCTGTAGTGTAGGAACACTGCAACCTGGAGTTTGACAGAGACAGGATAGTTGAAGTCTGACTGGTGGTCGAGGTGGCAGATATTCGACTGGTGGTTGAGGTTGTCGATGTTCGACTGCTGGTTGAAGTGGTCAATGTTTGACTGGTGGTCGAGGTGATCAATGTTCGACTGAGGGGGGAAGCTCACCAGGGTGAGACAGATGGGCAGTCAGACAAACCAGGTCTGGAACAAGTGGGCGACAGGGTACCAAGCAGCAGATGAAAGAATGGTCAACAACAGAGCCAAGGTTAAAGCCAATTGTGCAGAGTAGTAAAAAAGAGGCAGACAGAAGGATAGTCAAACAAACAGAGCCAAAGACAGTAACAGGAAACCTGAGAATATGGTATCAAGTTATAGAGCAGGAGGATAGTCAAAGGAGAAACCTGGTCAATGCACAAGGAGACCACACAGGAGTTAGACTGGTACTACTTGTCGAGTAGAACTGAAAATCTTGATTATGCATCTGCCCAAAAGCACTGAAGATCTATACAGGCTTAGAGCAAACACAAGGCATAGTGGGGAACAAGGATCTGGATAACAAGGGAAAAAAATCAAAAACCAGACAAGGTATCACAAAAAGCAAAGAAAAAAGTAGAGAACATGACACTATCTCCCCCTCAAAGGGACTACCTCCGGGAGTTCAAAGGTGGTTTGGCCAGAAAGGACTGTGAACTTGCATGGACATCCAAAATGTTCCTCCAGTTAATAAGTAAAGTACAGCAGATGTGAGTCCAGGATGGCATCAATGACATATTTCATGGAGTCATCCATGGAGACTGTTGGAGGAGGAGAGGAGGAGGGATGAGAGGCATGATCCTAAACATAAGGCTTAAGTAAGGATCCGTGGAAGACAGGATTTATTTTTAAAGTCTGAGATAAGACCAGTTAATAAGAGACCGGGGAGAGATGGGCCTAGATATTAAATGGCCCTAGATAGCAAGGACATAATTTGTCCAAAGGATGACATAGTCTAATATTTTGGTTGAGAGCCATACTAGATCTCCTGGAACAAACCTGGGAGTCAAGAATGATGGTGATCAGCCACCACTTTCTGAAGCATTTGCAATGACAATAGAGTGCAGTGAATAGCTAGCCAAATTACGTGTGTGAGCTTCAGCAGATAGAACCTCAGATGCAGAGGGGCCGAGTGTCAGAGTTGGAGGGTTGTAACCTATAACAACAAGGAAAGGACAGAATTTGAGAGAGTACTGCAAAAGAGAGTTGTAAGGAAACTTTGACAAGGGTAATAGAGTCCAATCATCTTGCTGTTGAAAGCAATAGCACAGGAGGAAGTGGTCTAGGTTCTGATTCAACCTCTCTGTCTGCCCATTCATCTATAGGAGGTTTACAGATGAATGTTGTAGACTGATACCAAGCTTAGAGCAGAAATCTCTCAAAAAATGAATTGTGACCCACGATTGGACGTAATGTGTTGTGGTATTCAATGATGGCGATATATCTCCCAGATAAAGAGTTCAGACAACTCTACAGAGGTGGGAAGTTTGGTTAATATCACAAAATGCCCCCCGTTTGGAAAACCTATCCACAGCAACCCAGTTTTCCCTGGGAGGGGTGAAGATTGACCACAAACTCCATGAAGATCTTTATCCATGGAGGAGCAGGGACAGACAGTGGCTGCAAGAGACCCACAGGCTGAGATCTGGATATCTTCATATGGGCACAGACTGGACATGAAGAAAGACCAGAGACAAAAGACAAGACATTGAACTTTAGCTCTGGCCACCAAAAGTAAAGGGAGATAATATCCAAGGTGTTGAGGAGACTGAGATGTCCAGCTGTCACAGAACAATGACCCCAATGGAAAATGTCTGAATGAAGGTCCTCTGTTATGTAGTACACATTGGGAGCACAGAAATTCCGGATGGACAGGCAGACAGGCATTTCCTAAGATGGGAAAGGAAGGCAATGGACAAAGAAGAAATTACCCAGACAGGATGAACTATAGGCTCAGGAAAGAACTGAGAGACACCGGAAGAGTCATGCTGTGAGATAAGGCATGAGCGTAACCAGTTTTTGTTTCAGGGATGTAAGAAATAACAAAATTAAAACAGGAGAATATGGCTCAGAGAGCCTGTCTGGAGTTTAGACATTTGGCAGAGGCTAGGTACTGAAGGTTTTGGTGGTCAGTAAGAATCATGACCACATGAGGTGATCCCTCAAGCAAGTACTGCCACTCAACCATCACAAGTTCCATGTTCACTGTATAATAATTTCTCTCAGCAGATGAGAAACAATAAGGGAAAAATATACAGGGATGAAGTTCCCCAGAGGCAGTGGACCATTGGAACAGAACAGTTCCAGACTGTTTCTGACAAAAAGAGCATGCAGATCTGGATATTAGCAGCGAAAAGTGGACATCAAGGTCTCAAATGCTGACAAAGCCTCAGGACTCCAATGGTTTGGATCAGTTCTCTTACATGTCATAAAAGTGATGGGAGATACCAGAGCAGACAAGCCTTTAATGAATTTGCAGTTATAATTGGCAAAGTCAATAAACCACTGGATAGCCGTCAAGACTAGAGGTAGAGGCTACTCAGTAATGGCAGACAGCTTCCCTGGATCCATAAGGACTCCTTGACAAGATATAATGTAGCCCAGAAAAGACAGAAAGGTATTTTTAAACTCACATTTTTCGATCTTGCAGTAGAGACAGTTCTCTCTAAGGCGAGTCAAGGCACATCCTACATGAACACAATGTTCCTCAGTGGTCGGAGAAAACACCAAAATGTCATCCAGGTATATGAGACACCGAAAGACATCACTTACAAGATATTGGAAAACTGCGGGGGCATAGGGGTGGGCAAAATCTCATTTTTTTTCCAAAGGAAAATCCACTTTAAAACTAGTGATTAAAATGTTCACATTTTTCACCCATTAGCCAAAATTTTTCGCCATTTTTTCGATGGCTAGAATGTTTCCTCCTATTGATTTATGTGTTTTTCGCCTTCTCGCTATAAAAACATGACATATTTGTGGAAGTGGTACACAATAGAAGCAGCTACAGAGCGAGGTAGACATGCTGTATTGTTCTGCTGTGATTCTGAGGCAAAATTGAGGCAGGAGATGCTCATAGTGACTGCTATGGCAATGAGCAGGATTAAAAACAGTAAAAGGAGGAACTGGAAGGACCATTATGTGTCCACTGAGTCTGAGTCTGAGTCTGAGGAGGAAGTGAGCACTACAGAAGCAATGTTGGACAGCCCCCTTAATCACCCCTAGGATTTTTGGGGAAATTACTGTCAAGGGAGGAACAAAAGGGTAGTGAGAGCAGGACAGGTCATCTGCCTGTGCCTGCTGCAAGACGTGCTGTGCCTGATATAAGATGTGCTGTGCCTGCTGTAAGATGTGCTGTCTCTGCTGTCAGTGCTACCACCAGTGCTGTGCCGGCTTCCAGTACTGCCCTTGCTTCCACCAGTGCTGTGGCTGCTGCCAGTGCTGAACCTGTTGCCACCAGTGTTAAAGCTGCTGCTATTGTGTGTAGTAATACTCAGGAGGGAGGGAAGGAGAAGATGATACCAAGTGTGACAGCAGGGGACCCTAAGTCACAGCCATCCCCAAGTGCTTGTACCACTACTACTAAGGTCCAGCAGCTTGTTAGCATTAGGAGTGAAGGAGGGGGTGATCAATATCCTCCTATTAACAGTGACTGTGAGGAGGAAGACTCAGGGGCTGAGATTGATGTGGTTGTTGTTAATAGTAGTAGTAACAGTGCCAGTGAAGCAGCCAGTGGCACTAGGGTTAGGAGAGTGGTAGGAGAAGCAATTGAGAGCGTCCAGGCTAGCAGCCAAGGTAGCCCACACCATTCCCCTGACCCTGGGTTCCCCTTTCTCCCATGGCATTGTCCATGTGCAACATGATCCTGAAGAAGGCAGAATTATCACCACTGCAATAATACCACCACCAACAAGAGCACAGATCAGCTGCCTATGCCTGCTGCTACTGCTGGCAGTCTACCTTCTTCAGGTCACCAAGAAATGACAAGTGTGACATTAGAGGACCCTCTGTCACATTGCTCGTTACCTCTTCCAACCAGCAGTGAGCATTTGGAAATTTACGGAATTTGTAATTGTTCTAATTCCTGCTGCTGCTGACTTGTAAGAGCATCATGATGATGAGGAGCAGGTTAGTGTGCCACAGACCACTGAGGATATAGTGGTAATGGGGTTAACACGTTATTTGGGACTAGGAAAGGTTCCATTTGCCAGCAGCAACACATATACCAGACATTGTGGAGGCTAGTTATGGTGCTGCCACTGCCTCAGGCACATCACTGGAGATAGTTGTGGCAAGTGGAACCTTCATCATCCATCAACCATGTTATTGCTATTGTTGATCCCATTCCCTTTCAGCTACCTAATCATCTTGCTTCTTAAACAACTCAGCAGCAGCAACAAGAACAGCAGTTGCAAATTCCGCATCTACATCAGGGCATTTGACAATGGCCACTGACCAACAGGACATCACCTGCTGGCTCTAGGCCAGTAGGGATTTTTTTTCTCAGTGCTTGTGCTTTAAAAAAATACAAAAAAATAATTAAAAAAAAAGCATAGTCCTACAATACAAAATAAATGATTTTTTGGGGGTTTGTTTCTAACAAATCTAAGTCCTACAAATCAAGATTTACTTAGGGTTTGTGCCAAACAAGCTTAAGTCCTACAAATCAATGTTTCTTCAGGGCTTGGGCCTCTAATAAGTCTAAGTCCTACAAATCAATTTTTACTTAGGGCTTGGGCTTCTAACAAATCATCCTCAACAAAATTCTCTATCAAGTCAAGTTTCAGTCCACCCCGGTGGCAGCTTATGTCAGGGGGTTCCTGTTTCTATACAAATTTCTTATTTTATTTAGATTTTTTTTTTTATTAACTGTCCCCCAATACCAGTCAAGAACACCCCCAAAACAAATTGCCTGTACAACTGATTCCTCAGACTCCACCTAGTTTTAAAATTGTATTTAGGATTTATTTTTATTAACTACCCCCAATACCAGGAAGCAACCCCGCAAAAAAAACATTCCCTGTTCAACTGATTCTTTCCACACCCAACCAACACAGGCACCCTCATGTCCCTTTTATACTATACCTTTGGGAAATAAAATAATATTTGTTATGTGTTGTGTGTAACTTAAATTTTCCCATTGATTTCAATGGAATGAACTAGTCGAATAAAGTGGGAAAAAGCAGAAAATCAGCACTTTTCATGGGAATTTATTCGCCAAGCGAAAAGTGCCATTTTCTGCTGATTTCAGTTTGAGGCAAACATTTTCACCCATCCCTAGGCATTACTAAGGCCAAAGGGCATGACCAGGTTTTCATAATGCCCAAATCTGAAATTAAATGTGGTCTTCCACTCATCTCCTTCTTTCATCCTGACCAGATTATAGGCACCCCGTAGGTCAAGTTTGGTGAAGAAGCAAGCTCCCCTGTGTCTAGCCAACAACTAAGGAATGAGGCTTAAAGGATAGAAATTTCTCTGGTTAATATTGTTTCTAACCCTGTAGACCACACAGGGTTGAGGACCCCGAACTTTTTTCTTTACAAAAAATATACCAGCATTAACAGGAGATGTGGATGTTTGTATACATTTTCTGGCTAGGTTGTCCTGGATGTATTTCTTCAAGACCTTGGTCTCAGGGATAGATAAAGGGTAGATCTTACCTTAAGGAGGTGTTACCCCTGGCAGATGACCTATGGGAAAATCATATGGCTGATGAGGTGGTAAGGTTTCGCAACTGGTCTTACTTGAAAACATTAATATTCTTTATTATTCTTTATTTTTATAGCTCCAACTGATTGCATCAGCATAGGCCAGGGAGGGTTCAGGAACTGAATAGGAGTCAGATTCCAGAGTATCCATTGCAGACATAGAAACCTCTGGAGAACGTAAGAAGGCACACAGAAAAGTAAGGTTACCTGTGCACCCATCAATAGCATGGTTGTTCTTCTGACGCCACAGATAGGCTAAGATCACCGGGTTAGCAGGGCAAGATATGAGATCGAAGGATAAGGTCTCAGTATGAGAAGAGCCAACAAGCAAAGAAAGAGGAATGGTAGAGTGGGAGAACCATCAATAGCAATGATGCAGATAGACACCTCTCTTTTATTAGAGATAATAAATTTGGGGCCAATCAGATGCCTCCTTGATGGTATTGCATGGTCTAAAAGTATCTTTCTGAACTTCTCCATTTGCAGAAATGCAGCCTCAAACTTGCAAGGAACCGCCACCATGCTTCACTGTTGTCTGCAGACACTCATTCTTGTACTTCTCTCGAGCCCTTCAGCAAACAAACTGCCTTCTACTACAGCCAAATTTGTCTTATCAGTCCAGAGCACCTGCTGCCATTTTTCTGCACCCCAGTTCCTTTGTTTTCATGCATAGTTGTGTCGCTTGGCTTTTTTTCCACGCCGGCTGTATGGATTTTTGGCCTCAAGTCTTCCATGAAGACCACTTCTGACCAGACTTCTCCGGACAGTAGATGGATATTCCAGGATCCCACTGTCAATTCTGAGCTGAGGGCACTGTTCCAGTTATGAAGGGAAGTAAGCATGGTGTGTCTTTCATCTTCTGCACTAAGTGTCCTTTGCTGAGTCTAAGGTCCTCAACATTGCCTATTTCTTTGTGCTTCGTCAAAAGAGTTTGGACAGCTGAAAACTGCTTTCTGCCTTGAAATTTCTACCTGGAGACCTTTCGGATGCAGGATAACTACCTTGTGTCTTGTTGCTTTGCTCAGTCTTGCCATGGTGTATTGTCATTAAATTGTCTTCAGCAGTCTCACCTTGTTAGCGTAGTCTGGCTGTTCCTCATCCAGTTTTATTCCTCTGACACAGCTGTTTCTGTTTCAGTTAATGATTGTGTTTCAATCCACCTATTAAAGTGATGATCACTGGCACCTGTTTGGTGTAATTGTTTAATCATACACCTGACTATATGCCTATAAAATCCCTGACTTTGTACAAGTATACCTAGAATAACTGATGCTGTTTTGAAGGCAAAGGGTGGTCACACAAATATTGGTTTGATTTAGATTTTACTTCTGTTCACTCACTATGCATTTTGCTATTTGATAAAAATAAACTATTAATATGTCTATTTTTGAAAGCATTCTTACTTTATAACATTTTTTCACACCTTTCCAAGACTTTTGTCCAGTACTATTTATATATTTTATATATATATATATATATATATATATATATATATATATATATATATATCCAGTATGATTCTGATAGCATGTATTACCATTGTCATGTTTGAGTCAAATGTAAGCTATCTTTATTATAAATATTGACTCACATTAATCAGTAGTAGAAACCCTTCACATCCCTCCAGCTCATCCACCTGTTCCTCTTTGTATGTGTCTTGGATTTCTTCACCATGTATAGCTTGGTCAACTTCTGCAACTTTATACACAGATGGAATTATATGCTGGTTCATTTTTAAGAATGTTAGTCTCCTAACATTGCTGCTCAATAGCATTGTCCTACTCAATGCTTGCTGGTGATCAGATAAAGGTTTCTATGGCTGTTCATGTCAGTGCTGGTCACACATATTGCTTTGTTTGCCAGTAATCCATGAAGTATTTATTTCTGATGAGAATGTAGCTATACTGCAGGTATGACATAACCATCTCACATGCAGTGGGACCACTCCTAGCAGCTATACCATGTTCCAATGTATCACTTTCCAATCTATACACTGGGAACAACATAGAGATGTGCCGCCACCAGTGTTGACACCACCACACAATTGTTGGATTGCCACTACTGAGACCCCGGAGTCACCCTAAGTTCATAAATATGTTTGGAATGGGATGTTCTGGTTGATGTTGATGCTAATGCTGCTGCTGGTATAAACCCTTTTGCTGCCTTCATTTTTACTATGCTTTCTAGCTGTGTTTTGGCCCTACCTTTCACCCTCTCATCCTCGATCTATAAGCATATCTTTATATTCTGTGACAAAATCCAATTTCTCGGAAAGATGCTGCTGATCATCATGACTCCCTGTTGTGACACACTGATCACACTTTGACATAAATTATGTAATTTTGTGTTTAAAGTGGGATTCTAGAAATGTGGTAAGAATGTATTTCTTATTGCTTTTAGTGAATACTATGTGAGGGTCTTGCTCAAAGCATTTTAACATGTTGTTGATCAGCTGGTACATGTCTGTTGTAATTATGGTAAGATTCCTCAGCCATACTCCTCAGTTATTTCTGCAGAATATATATCTGGAATTCCACCTGGAAAGGACCTCCATTTTCAGCTGGTGATGGGGCAGGTTGTTATAGTCCTGCATGGAATATAATGCATTGTGTGCATTATAGGAGTGGATAAAATGGACCCAGATTTTGAAGGATGAATCTGGTCAAATCTAGGGATGAGTGAGAAATTTTGCATCAAACCATAATTGGCAAATAATGGCACTTCCCACTTGGCAAATAATTTCCCGCGAAAAGTTTTTCTGTTTTTTGCCTACCTCATTCAATTGAAATCAATGAGAATTCTGAATATACACACAACAAATAGCAAATGCTATTGTATTTCCCAAAGGCATAGTATAAATGGGGTATGAGGGTGCCTGTGTTGGTGGAGTATGGGAAAAGAATCAGTTGAACAGTCAATGTTTTTAGGGGGTTTATTTACTGGGATTGGGGGGACAGTTAATACAAAAATGAAAACTAAATACAATTAAAAAAGGAAACATAAAACATGGTATAAAGGGTGTCTGGGGAGGGTGCCTGTGTTGGTAGGTGGAAATAATGAGTTAAACAGGAAATGTGTTTTGGGGGGGTGGTTGGCTACGTACAAATTTCTTATTTTATTTAACATGATAGAAAAAGGGACCCTCTGCTGTAGAACCCACTGGGGTAGAGTGATACTTACGTATTTTGTAGAGAATGATTTGTAAGATTTGTAGTTAGAGGCCTAGGCGCTGAGGAAACATTTATTTGTAGGACTTAGACTTGTTTGGCACAAGCCCTAAGGGAATGGGATAAACAACAGCACTAACATGGGTGATGGATGACGAAAGTTCCACTTACCAAGACTAGCTCCAGTGATGCACCTGAGGCAGTAGCAGCACCATAATTAGCCCCACAACTTCAGGTATATGTGAAGAAAAAAAGAAGTTGGCCAATAATGCTTCTCCACCTGACCCACCTCCAAAATTATGGGTGTGTTGTTACTAGAATATAATTTTTTCCCTTTAGAGTAGGAACTGTGCCTTGCATCAGCAACTGCAGTGTGCACAGTGTGTGGTAAATAAGGGAAGGACTGGGAACAATGGTTACTTCTGCACTCATATTAACTCTATCCAAACACCATGATGCTTAGGTTCAACAATGTGAAATCAAGTACTGCTGCTGTCACTATGCCCCTTGTACACTCCCTGCAAAGGAAACATGACAACTTGCAGACAGTTTAATAGTAAGATGAACCCTCCCTGCCACCAGCTTATCATATTCTGTTGGATGGAATCCCCTCAGATGCTGCTTTATGCCCTTGTTGTGATTATCCTCCACCACAATGCCATGTGTGGTCAGTGCACCACACAATGTGCAATGAAAAGGAACAAACTGCCACATACTAACATCTACAGAGTGGCTATCACTTGGCAGGGGAGGTAATGATGAATGAGGCGGATTGGCAGAAGATGTAGTTACCTTAGAGCAAGAAGTAGATGATGAGCTAGTTGTGTCGCTTGTCATTGAACTTCCAGCCTCTGGCTGGGTTGCTCTATTCTTCCTCCTCTTTTGATCTCCTACTTACCTCTTGTTGTCTTTCTGGAGAGTCAGGGGGTACAGCAACAGTGGTGCTTGATTTCTGTGGTGGGTGCTTGACTTTAACTTTTCACATAAATGTTATGGTGTCTGTGTTTCATGTGTGTTATCAGGGTGGTTGTGCTCCCTCCTTTCCTTTCTCGCTGACTTGTCCCAAATTGTGCACGGTGCTGTTGGTGATGACTGCACTGTGCCTGTCCCAAGAGAAAAATAGCCCCATACCAATGACTTCAGGTGGAGGGAAACGGTGGAGAAGAATGGCCTCTTTATTCTTCTCCTCCACTTTCCTCTTCACTGGCTGGGACAGAGGATGATGTTGCTGCTGTTGCTTCTACTGCCTCAGAACAACCACTGCAACTAGGATCAGGAGTATTGCTACTGCTGAAAAGTGGAACCTGTCCTAGTCCTGCATCACTTTTTGACCGCATTCCCACTGTATCCATGGTGGTCTGTGGCACACTAACCTGCTCCTCAGCATCATGCTGCCCTTGAAGCAGCAGCAGGAATTAGAGCCATTGCAAACACCGCAAATTCCAAAAGGTCACTGCTGGTGGTGGTGGTGATGCCCATCCTCATACCTGTCTCCCATTCCCTCTAAGTTTGGGCTAAAGGCCATCAATGTCTCTTCAAGCCCAGATTCTCCACAATCATCATTAGTCCCTCCATGCAGCTCATTTATAGACATCTCACTCATTGGAAGGGGTGATGAGAAATGTCACACTAATGTCACACTTGCCATTTCTTGTTGACCTGAAGAAGAAGGACTGGCAGCAGTAGCAGCAGTCACAGGCAGCTGATCTGTTCTCCTGATGGTTGTGGTATTATTGCTGATAGGTAACAATTCTGTCTTCTTCAGGCTCACGTTCCATCTGGACAATGTTGTGGGGAGAACAGGACTCCCAGGGTCAGGGTAATGGTGTGGGCTCCCTTGATTGCTAGTCTGGACACTCTCCATTGCTTCCCCTACCATTCCCCTAAAGCTAATCCCACCAGCTGCTTCAGCATCACTGTTGTTACCACTAACACCAACCACATCAATATCAGCCCCGGAGTCTTCCTCCTCACAGTCACTAGTATTATGATGATCACCCCCTCCTTCACTCCTAACACTGACAAACTGCTCGACCTTCTTAGTAGTATTAGTGGTGGGACTGCTTGGGGATGGCAATTGTGACTTAGGGTCCCCTGCTGCCACACTTGGCATTATCTTCTCCTCCCCTCCCTCCTGAGAATTACAAGACACACTGGCAACAGGTCAGCACTGGCAGCAGGTTCAGTACTGACAGCAGGGGCAGCACTGGCAGCAGTCACAGCACTGGTGGTAGCAGGCACAGCACGTCTGGCAGAAGGCACAGGCAGCTGACCTATCCTGCTCTCACTACTACCCTCTTCTTCCTCCCTTAAGAATAGTTTCCTGAAGATTCCTAGGGGTGATTTAGGGGGACTGGCCAGCATTGGGTCTGTAGTGGACACATTAGGGTCTTTCCAGATCCTCCTTTTATTGTATGTAAACTTCTCATAGTAATAGCAGTCACTGTGAGCCTATCCTGCCTCAGTTTTGCTAGTATCACACAGCAAAACAGTACAGCAATGTTTGTCTCACTCTGTAGCTGCTTCTGTTGGGTTTCACTTCCTGGTAAACAGCATTTTTTTATAGTGAAAAGGTGAAAAACACGTTAAACAAGATGAAGAAATTTTGCCAATGGCCAATTGTTGTATTTAAAGCGAATTTTCCAATGATAAAGCAGACAACAGTATGTTTTTTGTGGATTTTTTCACGGAAACACGACATGATCTTTTGCCAACCCCTAGTTGCTACCATCTATCACTATTGGGATCGCTGCTATGAACACTGATTAATATGTGTCAATAATCTGAGAATAATGATAGCTTATATTTGACACAAACATGATGATGGTAGTAATTGCTGTAGGAATCATGTTGAATATGTATACATATATAAATATATAAAGACAAACAAGGAAAAGCTCTCTGTGAAACTATAAATACCAGTTTATTTCAAACATAAATACAATCCAATATATCAATAAAAAGTGTCATCGTCTAACTATATTCCTAACTGGAATGAATATCCAGCTGGACTAGAAAGGTGATACTCCAATACACAAAACGTATAAAAATAGAAATAGAATGACACCAGCTATCTAACTGGACACCACAGTACTAAATAACCATGTATCCAGTAGATATAATGTATAATCATGCAACGTGTTCAGAAAACTGATACAACGTTGCTATATAAACTGCTATACAGACTAAAAAACTATCCTACTAATGCTGGCCAGCACTAAAACAGTAAAAAATATATATGTATAAAAAATATATATGTCCTCTGTAATAAAAGGAAACCAGATGGAATATGTATGATCTTATCACATATACACATGCAAAATGAGAAATCCTCTTGCACAGATCAGCCTGTTTGAAACAATATGGATAAATGTCCCTCCATTCACCCCAACTTCAAATGGAGTAGACAAACAAAGATTGGAACCTCCGCTCTATCTAGCGGATCAGATGCCGCTTATACTTGGTGAGAGATTCACTCCGCTCTATCTAGCGGTAACCTTACGCTGTCACTCTGATGGTATGCAATAGAGTTAATCTGACCTTACTCCGGTTCAGCTTTGATCACCTTTGCTGTACCCTTATGGACTCCCACATCCGTGTTCAACGTCCATACACACTGTCACAGGATCCTCCGTCCATGTTCAAATCTTTGTACTTCTGTGGTAAAGGCCAAATAAACTGTCATGAGGAGTAGGTGAAACTTGGCTCAGGTTCAATATAAGCGATCCTCTGTATACCCCTTTACAGATACCTGTGCTCTAGCTCGACGTCTAGGAGCACCTGAGTATATGATGCCAACAGCTGCTAATCAAGTACCATAACAGGCTGACTGCAACTCCAATCTGAGTTTCCAAACCAATAAAACAGAGTGTTCTTCAAGCAGTATAACCAAGTAATGGTGCCCACTATGGGTAGATGCCAACGCGTTTCGTATCACAGATACTTCTTCAGAGCCCATAGAAAATCTACCGGCTATTTAAAACATATGTTTAATTGGCCCTCCAATCATTGACATCCTTGTATCACACACCTAAACTATGCTTAAAGAGAAAGTGATTTAAAGGGAAATATTTAAAGGAAAATATTTAAAAGAAAATATTTAAAGGAAAATCTCTCTTAAGGGGAATATTACATAATAAAGATACTGCATCCCACCATGTGATAAAAAAACCCTAACAAAAATATCAAAAATGAATATTAAATACAAAAATAAATAAAAACAAAAAATTTATTAAAAAATAATAATAAAAATGAGAATAAAAATAAACATAAAATAAAATAATAATCAAATAAAAATAATGAATAAATAAATAAATGAATTAAAAAATAAAAATATAATAAATTGTAAATATTTCCCTTTAAATCATTTCCTCTTTAAGCATAGTTTAGGTGTGTGATACAAGGATGTCAATGATTGGAGGGCCAATTAAACATATGTTTTAAATAGCCGGTAGATTTACTATGGGGTATTAGCCCTGAAGAAGTATCTGTGTATCATGGTCCCCGTGATCCTTTCTGTCACTCTCAACTGTGCTGCTCCCTGATTGGTTGAGCTGTGTTGACCTGCCCCTGGTTACCTGTTTTATTCTGGCCACTGGCACCTGTCAGGTGCCCTTTTGTGGTGTTTCTGAGCCAGTGTTGCTGTTGCCGTATTCCAGTATTCTGATCTCCTGTGTACCGACTTGGCCTGTACCGACGACGTTCCTGTGTTCCTGTTCCGTGATTGACCCGGCCTGGCTGACTTCCTGCTTGTTGCTGATCCGGCTTGTCTGTGAATCTCCTACGTTATCCGACCCGGCCCGGCTGACGTCCTCGCTCTGTTGCTGATCCAGCTTGTCTGCGAATCTCCTACGTGTCCTGACCTGGCCTGGCTGACTACTGACTCCTGTGTTTCTCCTGCTCCTGCTGCTCCAGTCTACGGTTCCTGTTGTCGCCTCAGCGACATTCTGATTGCTGCAGTGTGTGATCTGAGCCTCCATTTTACCATTGCTGAGCCATGTTGTTTGAGCTGAGCCTTCCGTCTTCATTGTCTGGTGAAGTAGTGCTGAGCCTATTAACCATTGCTGTGCCGTGTCGCTACTGTGTGCTTAGAACACTTGTGTTGCTTCCATCTAACCACTGCCACCTTACCATCCTTTGCCTTAGCTGTTTACGCTGCTTCTGTGAGCCGGCCACGTTGTGGGCCTCGGTAGTCGGCGGCTCTTCACATCTGCAGAGCAGTAGTTCCGTTACGCCCGTGGGCTATTGGCAAGCAGTGCAGCAACCAGTGGTCTCCGTTACGCCCGTGAGGCCATCTTGGGTCAAGCGATTCAGTTACTGTTGGTCTCCGGTATACGCCCGCGGGGGCTATTACTCTAGCTATCACGGTACTGTTGGTCTCCGTTATGCCCGTGGGGGCTATTGGCTCAAGCAATCACGATACTGTTGGTCTCCGTTACGCCCGTGGGGGCTATTGGCTCAAGCAATCACGATACTGTCGGTCTCCGTTACACCCGTGGGGGCTACCACCTTATCACTCTGCAGCTCCAGTTTCTAGTTGCAGCTCTAGTATACAGCTTCACACACTGGATGGACTTAAGGTGCTATCACCTAGCACATATCGCAATATACTTCACCAAGGGCGTGCCTAACACCACATTTGAGACTGATTACCCTTGCTATTAACCATTTGTCTCCTGCTATTGTTTGCCAGATCTAGTGATTTATTCCCTGTTTGTACCTGGTATTTCAGCCATATTCTGCTATTGTCAGTACTGCCCTAGGGGCAACCTTGTTATTATTTTTTTGATTTAATAAAATTTTATTTTTTATCTAACCCTCTGTCTGAGTGTCTGAAACTCGTAACAGTGTGATACAAAACGCGTTGGCATCTACCCATAGTGGGAGCCATTACTTGGTTATACTGCTTGAAGAACACTCTGTTTTATTGGTTTGGAAAACTCAGATTGGAATTGCAGTCAGCCTGTTATGGTACTTGATTAGCAGCTGTTGGCATCATATACTCAGGTGCTCCTAGACATCAAGCTAGAGCACAGGTATCTGTAAAGGGATACACAGAGGATCACTTATATTGAACCTGAGCCAAGTTTCACCTACTCCTCGTGATGGTTTATTTGGCCTTTACCACAGAAGTACACAGATTTGAACATGGACGGAGGATCCTGTGAAAGTGTGTATGGACGTTGAACATGGATGTGGGAGTCCATAAGGGTACAGCGAAGGTGATCAAAGCTGAACTGGAGTAAGGTCAGATTAACTCTATTGCATACCATCGGAGTGACGGTGTAAGGTTACCGCTAGATAGAGCGGAATGAATCTCTCACCGAGTATAAGCGGCATCTGATCCGCTAGATAGAGCGGAGGTTCCAATCTTTGTTTGTCTACTCCATTTGAAGTTGGGGTGAATGGAGGGACATTTATCCATATTGTTTCAAACAGGCTGATCTGTGCAAGAGGATTTCTCATTTTGCATGTGTATATGTGATAAGATCATACATATTCCATCTGGTTTCCTTTTATTACAGAGGACATATATATTTTTTATACATATATATTTTTTACTGTTTTAGTGCTGGCCAGCATTAGTAGGATAGTTTTTTAGTCTGTATAGCAGTTTATATTGCAACGTTGTATCAGTATTCTGAACACGTTGCATGATTATACATTATATCTACTGGATACATGGTTATTTAGTACTGTGGTGTCCAGTTAGATAGTTGGTGTCATTCTATTTCTATTTTTATTCATTTTGTGTATTGGAGTATCGCCTTTCTAGTCCAGCTGGATATTCATTCCAGTTAGGAATATAGTTAGACGATTACACTTTTTATTGATATATTGGATTGTATTTATGTTTGAAATAAACTGGTATTTATAGTTTCACAGAGCGCTTTTCCTTGTTTGTCTTTATTTTGTATTTTTGGTCTATCCACTTCCAGGCCATTGGAAAAACAACGTTCTGATATTATAATTTATATGGTTGTTCATTTATTTGTTTATTTTGTGCACCCGAGTGTTTATCCCAATACAGCGCCTTATACATTTTTGTCTTTGCCATAAATAAATATATATAGAGCTATACATCAATCACACTGCACCTGTCCATTACCACCACATACATGTGCTACATTCAATTTTAATTTTAGTAACCCTTTTTTTTAATGATTTCTTCATTTCACTTTATAAACAAAGGCTAGAAACATATCAGCAGGCTTAAAAAAGGTGAACAACATTTGTGTGTCTGACCTGTGTAGGACTCAAGTTAGCCAAACACAAGCCATGAGAAGAAATTTATTTGAAGGTCTTAGACTTGCTAGGCAGAAGGCCAGAGGAAAAAATAATTTGCAAGACTTAGACTTGTTATGTACAAGTCTACAAAAAATGGTTTGTATAGGCCTCTGGCTTGTCTAGAACAAGCCCTGAGGCAAAAAAAAATCATGCCCTAAAGATCTAGTGCCAGCATGTCATTTTATGTTGGCCAGCGGTCATTGACAAATGCCATGGTGACATTGTGGCATTCGTGATTGCTGTTACTGCTGTTTTTTAGTTATCTTAGTAACAGGATGATTAGATAGCTCCAAGGGAATGTGATCAACAGCAGAGATATGAGACCAGTAATGATGGCTCCACTTGCCACTAGCTCCAGTGATGTTCATGAGACAGTAGCAGCTCCAAAACTAGCCCCTACCACTTCAGGTGTATCTGGAGAAAAGAAATTGGCCAATAATGCTTCTATTCCTGCATCTCCTTCAAAACCATGGCCATGTTAGAATATTAATTTTTTGTTTGACAACAGGAAGGATCTGTGCCTTTCATCAGCAACTGCAAAGTGCACAGTGTTTGTGTGTGTGTGTGGGAAATGTAGTGTTTATGAATGATTGACACGCTTCCTAGTTAAGGCCATTGGCCGCTTTTATTTATCAATATACAGGCAGGAGATCTCAGGTACACAAGGCTTTAGTGAGCAGCAGCTCAATATGAATGAACTCAGCAAGTCCACAGGGACCGGAGTCCAGTGAGGGATGGTGGCAATGGGGAGGGGGACCTGCCAGCATGGAGGAAGGGTTTCTGTCCTGCAGGACAGGAGTGGGCTCTGGGAAGGGGGAAGGGTAACAAGTCCTTGCTGCCTGGGGTCTAGACATCACATCTCCTTTCCTTCCTCTAAGATTTGGTTTGACTCATCGCTGCCTGAAGTTTCTCAGATTCTCCTGGCATTCCCACCTGTCTGGTGGTCTTTGGTCCCTGGCTGGTCGGGGCAACGGTGGGTGGTTTGTCGGTTGTGCAGTTGAGCTCTGGCTTTGCATCCTGTGGTCTTCTGCCAGTCTTGGAGTCAATTGGCCGGCTGGCTGAAGTGATCCCGGTGTCTGGACCTGTTGCCTCTGGTGGTTGGTGCTGCTTGGGAAGTAGAAATCCAAGTCCTCTTCTTCCTGTCTTTGTGACAGCTGGTTTGGTGGTGCTGTTCCTTGACTGTTTTGTGGCAAAAGTGTTGCTCTTATTTGAGCAAAATGTCTGCGCCAATGTTGTCCATCTTCTAGCTGGATGACTTAGGAGTGTGATCCAGTCCATTGTCGTACTGTGCCCGTTTTCCGTTTATTGGGGCCAGCGTAGCATCGCACCCATATCCTTCTCCCTGGTTGGTATGTTCGTAGCGTTGCATCTTTACTCATTCAGTTTTGGTGCTTCTGTACAGTTTCTTGGGTCTTAGTGTATCTCATTTGGTGCTTATTGGTCTATCGAACATTAAGTGTGCTGGTGATATTCCCGTTGTGGCATGTGGTGATGAGTGGTAGGCCATGAGGAAATCTGTTCATGTGGATGTGTCTCCTGGTGTGTTTGCTGCTGCGGTTAATGCCAGTTTAAATGTTTGGACGAATCGCTCTGCTTGTCTGTTTGTTGCTGGGTGGTAGGGTGCCGTGCTTGTGTGTCGTGCCCCTATTTCCATTAGGAACTCTTAGAAATGCAGTGAGGTGAACTGAGGCCCATTGTCTTTGACTACATGCTTTGGCAGTCCAAAGGTTGTGAATACCTGTTTTAGGGTCTTTATTGTGGCCTCCGACATTGTTGATGGCATTGGCCATACTTCTGGCCACTTTGAGTGTGCATCAATGATGACCAGGAATATAGTATTTCTTATTTGACCACAGTAGTCCAGATGTATCCTTTTCCAAGGGTTAATTGGCCATTCCCAGGGTTGTGTTTGTGCTTTCGGCGGTAGTTTCTGTGTTTGGTTACACCCTGGGCAGGTTTTGACAAATTTGTCGATGTCCTTGGCAATCTCATTTGCTGACGACAAGTGAACATGAATCTTCTGTTTAAATTTTTCACTACCACAAGATTCTCACACCAAAGAATTGAAGTATAAACTACTTACCAGATGATATAAGACCCCTGCAAAACTATCTCAGATATTAGCCTCAGAATCCAACTCTTGCTGGAGGTGCCTCCAAAGTCCTGGCACAATGCTTCATATATGGTGGTCCTGTCCAAAGATTGACATCTTCTGATTGCAAATCTTATACAATATAAACTCTATTCTCCAGACTTCACTTACCAAAGATCCTCTCCTAAGAATCTTCCTTTTTAGCTGAACACACCCCCTCCCACACTGTCCAAACTCTCCAGAGAACTCTCTCTCTCTCTCTTAACCACAGCCAAATGCCTAATCCCTAAATTATGGCTCTCACAGGTCCCCACTTCCACTGATCTTTGGATCTCCTCTGGTGCGTTTTCCACCTCCACTTTACAGTGGTTTGATGATAAATAGGCTCCATAGTCACTTTATATTAGATCACTCTCAAGTATACTGTCAACATACTCTCCATCTCCACACAGTCATTAATGGCCCCACAATTACAATTGAGATCCTTGATGTTGATACCATCCTGATAGTTACATACATGCTGGACTGGAGAACATTACCTTTCTCTTCCTCTTTGCTATAGTTGTCTCGTTCTGTCACACTCACAGCAGAACCCAAGTATTGAGTATTTTTATCATATTTAACTAGCACAGGTAACTTCCTCCTCCCTCCTAGGAAGAGTGTTTTATCTACTCCAGTCCCCCTTGTGTCTTCAAACTGACTCCCCCATATTCTTACCCTATCTAAGCCCTGATTATGCCTCAGCATTTACACAATAGTAACTATTAATTACCCACTTCTGATCATTTACTGAATTTTGTTTTCTGATAAGGGTATTCTTTATATGTCTATACTTCTTACTCTCCCAGTCATTAAAAGATTGACTATCAGAGTGCATACTGCTTATTATACCCATCATTGTGTTACTCTATTATTGCTTGTAATACTCTCAGACATTGTACTTGTACTTTGCAAAACTTGTAAAAAAAACTTTTATTTAAAAAAAAAAAAAAAAAAAATATATATATATATATATACACACATTTAAATCAACGGAAATTTGGGGATTTTTTATATATCTGGTTTGTTCCAGAATGTATCAACTTCTGCTTAGTAAATTGGTGGATAACCTGAGCCCCTCTGTTCATTAGAATTATCATTTCTGAATTTCCATTATGCCAATGGCTGGTTGAGTATGATGGTAAGAAGATTTCTCAACCCTATGCCACTGACATCTAGTGCATTATTATATAATTTATATAGTTTTAGCCTTTAGAAATCTGCCTAAAAGCTTAAATGCAAATCAAGACTTTAAATTGTATGTTATTAAAGGAACCAATATATAAACCTGATTATAATCAAGCATAGTTTAAGTTTAAAATGACACATTTGATTTTTTAGAGAACTATAATGATATTATTTATACTTCGTTATTTTATTTTTAGCTTCCACAAATAACCTACTAAAGAAATAGTTTAAATGGACTTTACAGCACTGTAGCATGTTCAGGGGCAGAACAAGCAGAAAGCAATACAATTTTCTTCAAATGTCAAGTCTATCTTTCTTGTAATATCACAAATTAGAATGAACTTTATGAGTATTGCAACAACCATTTACTTAATCCTATACTTTGCTAATATCTCTTGTAAAACTTTGATGTGTAATTTAAGTCAAATTGCTTTTTATGGCATACATATGGCTGAACTGTATTTCATAAGGACAACTTGGAAGTGGTGGCACATTTTCATTGATATAGAAACCTCACACTGTTAAGAAAAACATATCGTTTTATATCAGGTTATAAACTTTCTAACTTTTAGTGGATTTAAATTGATTATTTGACTCTCAAAGGTTTTGTTAGATCAATTCTGTTCTGCCCATTTGTAACCGATCAATAATCCAATTTGCCACATCTTTCAACACTGAATTTAAATTGCTAATTGTCCTTTATTGTGTATTCTGTTTTAACAATAACTATTGTTCCACTAGATGGTCAATATTTTGTAGAGATGTTTAGTCCTTCATATGTTGGAAACCAGCTACACACACTAAAACTTAACTGATCTTATAATTGTAATTTTAGAGTGGCAGCATTTGTGTGCTATATTTTATTAGATGCAAATACGACATATAAAAGACTATGGCATGCTGCAACGTCAAAAGATATATTTGGAATTTTGTTGACTAATAGAATATAATGAATATCAAGGCTAGGAGGGTTTACAATAGAAAAGTAATGTAAAAGACACTGTAGGATTCAAAGTATATTGATTTATTATGAAATGCAATTGTTTGAGCTTAATGGAATTTATACTCCAATGGAATGACATGTAATTTATCATTTGTGTTTACTGTAGGTCATTATCTTTTAAGTGGATTTTAGAAAGGGTGAAACAAATTAAAAAAAGACCAGAGGTGCTATAGTGTAGTATGTAAACTTTATATTTAAAATATTTGTATAAGTGAAACGATACCTCAAAAATAAGAGGCTTCAGTCTTTCTGCAAAAGTATACAATACATAGGAAAAGGCTGTTAAGTGGGGATATAATGTTGAAGCTAAGAAAATGGACGTTTGGAAACTAAAATTGGTAAAAGAAAAATCTTAGACTTCACTACTTCTACAGTATCTTGTACAAACAGACGGGTCCTGTCTTTCTGCATGCCATAAAAAGGAAATGATGAAATGTATGATTGCAAGAGATTTTGATATTCCAAGATCCTGGGTTTCCACCCTCTTATCTGTCAGATATTCATTAGTATATTGTCTTTGTATATTATAGTTCCACTGTGTTATTTAAGACTGTATGTTCAAAGAAAAGAAGATGAATTCTAGGTGAAACCATATGAGAAAAATAAGAAGTCCATAGGATGTACACCCATCAAACGCTATGGAGGTCTTTAAAGGGATAGTAATGTTTCTTCACAGTATTTGGGACAAGAAGAGTGTTATTTCAATACTGTCAGAGTTGTAGTTCAAAAGTAATTAAATGAAAAAGTATCCCCCCTCCATCCCCTTTTACCTAATGTATGCTGCCTCCCCTCAGATGTGGAATCTAGTCACTTGAAAGGCCAGCTCTCAGCAAGGGACAACCTTCTTACTGTGAGCATAAGGAAAACTCTGCCCCCCTTGACAGTTTTTTTTTCAGGTTTTTCCTTATGCTCACTGAAGATTGTCCCTCTCTGGAATCCATCCAAACACTCTTGCTGCTCTGAGGTGAGCAGTGTTACATCATTAAAAGGGGCAGGAGGTGGATACTTTATCATTCAATCACTCTTGAAATAAAACTTTCCATGGCCAAAATAATATGAAGATTAATTGGAGCTGCTTTTATTGTGAAACATTACAATCCCTTTAATAATGTGCTTCACAATGTATCAGTGAGCTCTATAGTATTCAGGGCCAATGGATTAAAATCCCCATTTAAGACAATTGATATTTTAGTTCTTCTCTATAGTGCAGTTGAATTCCTTCAATATTCTTTGAACATATGGCTCTATGTCTTGCACGAAGCTAGTTTCAGTTGTGAATATTGAACATATTGGTTGTATAAAGTGAACTTGATGCACAATGATCCTGCGTGCTCCTCCTTTTTTTAATATGGGTGCTCATAGATTTAGCTAATACTATGAACCTCTGTTAACATTATTTTGCTAAGTAAACTGCTAGGAAATCACCTTCTGCTCTCTATATCTCTCTGGCTGTTTTTGTTCTAAATTTCACTTCCTGCTAACATCATGTTTTTGGCATGAAAATGCAAGATATTGTTAGTAAATAGGTGGGAAGTTTGTACCCATTGAAAGACATAGGCAAATATTTTTTGGTGTAGGCAAAATGAAAACATTTTTAAGGGTTTTGCTAAGAGCAGATTTTCTCATGAAGAAAACAAATGGAGAAAAAAGAACCACTTGGTTTTTGCAGCATATTTCAAGAGAACCAACAGGACCTTTCTACCATCCCTACTCAACACTAGTAGTGTGAGTGGGGTTTGACAATACTAATGATTATTTTCATCTTTGCTTGTCCGGGGTCAGATTTCCCAGTTGTTTTCCCAAACAGTTTATAGACAGACACAGTACTACTTTTTAGTGGTGGAAGATTGAGACTTTGCCTTTCAGCTAACCTTCTGGCCATGTGATCCATCTCTCTCACGCGCAACTTCTCCTGTATCTGGAGAAGAGGAGAATGTGGCAGGGATATATTCTAGACCTACATCATCATCACCAATATTTAAGTCATTCTCAGCATCACCTGCCACTTCTTTCCCACTGCTTTTGTATCCTTCCATTCATTTCGAGGTTTCAAACACTTTCTTTTTACTTTTCCCCTATTACTTTCAGGACATGTGGTTTTGTGCTTATTTGTCTCACTGACAGATACAGCAGTTGGTTGAGATGCTACAACTTCTTCCACTCTGCCACAAAAAGTGGAATGCAACTCGTTGTCATTTTCAGTGTTTTTATATGGTTTATTAATAGTACTGGTGCTGTTGGCAGTGGTGGAACATTTGTTGGGACTCTGCATCCTCCTCAGAAGAAGAGGGCTCACCATAATGTATTACATATGCTGCAGCAACCATGACTGCAGTCAGTTTTTGGACTACCACTTTACATGTCCCTGCACTGCTCCTAATCCTTTCCCCTTTTGTGTTTACTAGACATTACTCAACTACTGTGTGTGGTTTTTACATCAGGGTCCCTGTCTCTGTTACCTATCATTTTTATTTTTTATTTTTTAATTAACTATCCCCCTATCACTGTCACCAAAAACATAAAACACTCCCCTAGAACAGAGTTAACAGCCAGATCAAGAATAAACTTGAATCATGGCTGCCTGTGTCTTCGAAGACAGACACACAGAATTGTGGTGTATTTGGAATAAATCTCCTTTTCTCCCTTCACACACCCCCTGACTCTCCTAGCACAGAGATAATAGAATCAAGATTAGGAAGAAACTTGGGTCACGGCTGAATGTGTATTCCCAGTCACATAGAATTTGGGGGTATTTGAGATAAATCTCATAACTTAGAGAAAGAGAAAAGAATATCCTAAACAGACCAAATCAAAACCCCATTGAGAGATATTTCTATAAGTGAGTTGACCCCTGACCCCCAATATGTCACAAAATATAACTTTTATTGATTATTATTAAAAAAGCATAGCAAATTTAAAATATGAAATGTTAGTGCATCTAGTCTTAACACAAAGTTGAAAGGGATATAGAAAACAATGTGTATTAGTGACATTTTATGATTACTTGTGCAGAGTAAATTGCAGTGCTTACTGTATGTGCCCATATAGGTGATTGCCACTTTCACAGTTATCAATACAGATTACTGATAATATTTATATCTGATTGCTAGAGTGAGCTCTACTGTCTGTGAGTCTCTAGCAATACTGGTACGTCATGAGTAACTAGTGAGCTCAAATCAATTATCATGTGTTTTTCAATGATAAAGAATCTGCATAAATGCTGTTATTACAGAGTTAGTTACAATGCTTACTGTATGTGTCCATATAGGTGATTGTCACATTCACAGTCGCATTGTTACATATACAGATTACTGATATTATTTATTTCTGATTTCTATGATGAGCTCTACTGTCCATGAGCCTCCAGCAATACTGATACGTCCTGAGTAATTAGTAAACTCGATTTGTGTGTCGTGTTTTACAGAGATAAGGAATCTGCATAAAAATCTATATTCTTGTTGCCTGCTGTGTGGTCTCTTAATAAAGTAACAAAGTATCTCTTTGGTCCAAAACACACAGGTATTGTGTGTCGTAGGATAAATAAACTAAGTTACATGGAGCTAATTACTGCCATTGTGTATTCGTCTGCCTGACTGATTTACTGTGAAGCATAAATAGAAAGCTAGTAATGCTGCTAAAAGAGTCGGGTACATGCTCCGGCATCTCCTATCGCCATTGACATGAGGTTAAATCATAGTGCAGTCACTCCAAAAGATATAGTACATGACTAGCTATTATAGCACCCCCTCATCTCTGCATTTACTAGGATCACCAGCCATATGTGTAAGTCTGACAATGTGCATAAAGTATTGACATTAAGGCAGAGTTGCGTGTCAGTAAAATCTGTTGATCTAAGATGTTTAAGGGAAACCGCTACTGAGGTGCTACAATTTAAAAAAATGTTACAGTAACACCACTCAGTTATCGGTACATTATCTCTTAACCTGCACCTGCACCTGCACCTGCACCTGCACCAACTCTCCTCATATAATGCTGGTAGAACACAAATCTTCAGGCTTCTTATGCCCCATTGAAATAAAGAAACAGTTAAAACATTTCTAACGTTTAGACATTAGTGTGTGACTGCTCTGACATACATTTTGCCTTCTGGGCTTTGTCAAAGCAGACACCCTGCCTTGTTTCAGTATGGATAGAAAAGGGGTCTGAGAGCATACCATTTACTTGACTCCTGATTCCAGCAAGCATGTAGGGCCCCAGGTCAATATGGAGTACAGATATGAGGTAGCACCATCTCACCCTATCAAACACTTTTTTTCAGCATCTGTAAAGAGGAAGTCCAACTTGATGTTCTTACACTGTGCTAGTTGCATCAGGGAGATTGAAGTAGTGGTATTGTGCCTTGATTCTCTTCCGGAACAAAGTTACTCTGATCTTGTTGGATTAAGTGAGGGAAGTATGATCGAAGTCTGGATGCTAGAATTTTCTCAAAGATTCTAATAGCTACATTAAGCAGAAAGATGGGTCTATAGCAACTACATATGGAGGGGTCTTTATTGGGTTTAGGGATGTGAGCTGCCAAGGATTGAGGAGGGAGTGATTCACCCTTCAGAACAGCATTGAACATATTGAGTAAATGGGGTATAAGGGTTTGGAGAAAGGCGCAGTAGTACGGTAATGAAAAGCCATCAGGTCCCAGACTCTTACCTAACGACATGGAGCTGATGGATTGCTGAAGTTCCTGCTCTGTGATCAGAGGTTTCAACTCCTCTCTGTTGTGCATCAAGGGTTGGCATCTAAGCTCTGGAAAGAAAGTGCGCACTGTGTCTATCTCCAAAAGTGGATTGTTAAGATGAGCTATCTAGGTTACAGATGGTGGAGTAAAATTATTGGAATATCAGGGAAGGTTTTAGCTATGGTTCCATTTGAGTGAAGGACCTGAGCCACAGTACTGTTGCATCTGTGATGCTTGACCAGGGATGCTAACAGTTTACCACATTTGTTCCCCATTACTTACCATTGATATTTATAACATATAAATGATTTTGTGGCATTTTGCTTTACAAGAGTATATAACTTCTTGCTGGCAGATAAAGTCAAACGATCAGAGGGTGTATGGGATCTCTTATGTTTCTGAATGCAATCCCTAATGACGTTAATACTCTTCAACTTCTCTTTTTTCTTATGAGTTCCCAGTTTGATGAAATGTCCCCTCATCACACTTTTATGGCATTGATTCTTTAAAGGGATAGTAATGTTTCAAAATAAAAGCAGCTCCAATTAATCTTCATAGTATTTGGGCCACGGAGAGTGTTTTTTCAATACTGTCAGAGTTGTAGTTCATGAGTAACTGAATGATAAAGTATCCCCCTCCCTCCCCTTTTACTGATGTAACATTGCTCACCTCAGAACACAAAGGTGGTGTCCAGATGGCTTGCAGAGAGGGACAATCTTCAATTAGCATAAGGGAAAAACCTGTGATGGGGGGCAGGGTTTTCATTGTTCACACAGTAAGAAGAGTGTCCCTTGCTGTGAGCTGCTGGTCTTAAGACCAGATTCCACATCTGTGGGGAGGGGGCTTACGCTAGGTAAAAGGGGCAGGAGGGAGATCATTCAATTACTCTTGAACTACAACTCTGGCAGTATTGAAAAAACACTCTCCATGGCCCAAATACTATGAAGATTAATTGGAGTTGCTTTTATTTTGAAACATTACTATCCCTTTAACCTCTGTTAAGGAGTTAAAATGTTTTTAAAAAGTGTTTTTCTGGAGAGCTGAACAAGACTTTTTGTCCCCAAGCAGGAGTTCATTCAGCCTCCACTAACACAATATATTATCTCTCTCCACTGGAGAAAGTGTGAATATCACCAGAGAGTGATCTGTCCACACCATGGGTTTGATCTCCGCTGACTTGAGATGTAGCGAGGATTGTGAGAGAAAAAGGTAATCTATTTTACTGTAAGTAAATGAAGTAAGGTATAGAATGTGTAATCTCTTGTTTTGGAGTTCATAGTTCTCCAGAGACAATTTAAATGAGAGAGTTTAAAGTGAGATTTCTCAGAGGAACAGTCAATGGAAGGTTCAATAGCTGCATTTAAGTTGCACCCACGAATCTGCTGTCCTTCCGCCATGTCATCCCGGGAAGCATGAGTGCAGTTGGACTCATTATTGAACCAAAAGGACAATGTTGCTATCATCCATGAATACCAGTCAGGAGATCAACAAAAAAATCAGACAGTAATCTACTGGTGTTGTCCTTAATGAGTTTGGTATTGCCTTCTGGAAGAGAGATTGAGTGGTGAACCTCAGGTCCAGAACGTTGTAGTCGCCTGGTTCAGCTGTATGGAGAGGTCCAACTTCCATTGTTTCTTTTTTTGGCCGGCAAACTCGTGGACCAGTCGGCACTTTTCTGAGACCACTGGGTCTGAGAAGTTGCAGGTTGAATGTAAGGATATGGAGGGAGAATGCCTAGAGTGGTGCAAAACTCTGGAATATCAGCAGGACAGTAGAGGATTGCTGACTTTCTGTTGTGAGAAGCATTTAGGAATGCGAAAAATGGAAGCCCCATGTGTGTTTTATCTGCAGGTGGTGAATTTGATCTGTAAGGATTTTGACAGATCTGCTCTGTCTCAGCATGTTTGAGGACTTGGGGAGATGTCTTTAAACAGCTGAATTTTGGTTCCTGCAATCTAAAAGAGAGCTTGCGCCCAACTCTTTTGCGTGATGTGTTCCTTCATTTATTATCTGTGAAGGCATGTAATAACATCTCTAGGGGGACCTCCATTGTTACATCTTGTTTTTAGGGCACTGTGCACTCTTCCCAGTAGTACTGTTCCAGGGTTTGTATCTCCAAGCAGAGAAGTGGAAGAGAGATTTTTTCTGATAAGTTTTTAATGTGTATGTTACAATGCCTACTTTTGTTGTCGAAGTCTTTAATCCCTAACATGTGGTTATATAGAACATCTAAGCATTCAGCAAGCACTTGTTCCAGGTACATAGCTTGAACAGCAGATATTGATTTATCCTCCTCTATAAGTGCAACTCTTCGGTCCAGTTGAGAGATGCTTTTCTTGACAGTATCTAATTAGTTCCTCACAGTAGTTTTAATGTCTTCCATATATGTTTTAGAACTTGCATGTCTGACTTGGTCAGGGGTTGAGTCAGACTGCATGTAGGAATTAAAGGGATAGTAATGTTTCACAAAAACGGTAGCCCCAATTAATATTCATAGTATTTGAGCTATTGAGAGTGTTATTTCATTACTGTCAAAATTGTAGTTTAAGAGTAATTGAATGACAAAGTTACCTACTACCGTCCCTTTTACCTAGTGTAAGCCACCTCCCTTCAGATGTGGAATCTGATCTTGAGACCAGACAGCTCACAGGAAGGGACAATATTCTTACTGTTATAACAATGAAAACCCTGCCTCTTTGACAGGTTTCTCCCTTATGAAAATTGTCCCTCTCTGCGATCCACCTGGACACCACCTTGCTGCTCTGAGCTGAGCATTGTTACATCAGTAAAAAGGGGAGGAGGGGATACTTTATCATTAAATTACTCTTGAACTACAACTCTGACAGTAATGAAATAACACTCTCCATGGCCAAACTACGCTGGATCATCAGCTTTGTATCTTTGAATAGATATTTTTCTTTTATTAAAGTTGAGCATACTTTATAATTGATACGTTTTCTTATCTTGTGAGATAATACAATACTGGTAAGGATACTGGTAAGGATAAAGACCCTGTGGGAGAGATGAGAGAGATATTCATCCCATAATCCAAGTTACTAATGAGTAAGTGGGTACTGGGGGCATTCCCTCTATCTGCACTGAATTGTTCCTGATTGGACACTTTCTTTCCTCTTATATTTTCCAAGACATCTACGTCTGAATACACTAAAATGAAAGGATAAGGAGACCACCTGAGCAAGCCTAAAGTGGCTTATGAGTAAGTGGATATTGTTGATAAGTTAATTGGCTCTTTGATACTATCCTGATTGGACATTTCCCTCTTTCTTTCATATAAACCGGAGTTCGATTGGACTAAGATAATATTGACTAGAGGGCTTTGGATAGATAAACATGGGAATACCTGCATTGTTTTCAATATAGTGGTTGTATTCAATCTATAGCAGTTCACCCGTGTTTCTGTTTCCTACTAATAAGTGAACAATTAACCTTTGCTATGCTGCTGTGTTAAAATATTAGGCTTATACCTCTGGATACATTTATGTAAGGTTTAACCCTATATATGCTGGTAATGTTGCCTTGTTATATCATCTGATATATTTTACCATAGTTCAATTTTATTAATATATCTTAGTAAATGACTTGGTCATATATATGAGATATATTACTGAGTCACTTGATATTCACTAATACTCTGCACTGATTGCTAATTTATATTCATTTTATAGTCCAATAAAAATGATGTATTGTATAAATATGCATAATTGATTTTATCATTAAGTAACATCAAACCTAGTTTGGGAATTGATCTAAAATTAATCTAACTATAATCCTATTTTCTATCTTATGAGAGGAGTACAATTATTTGGGGTCTCCTGATTCTTTCCCGCTATATATCCTCAACAATGAACTCCTTGTTACAGTGAAAAGATAACAGCTCAGGTCTGGATGACGGATATGTCCACTAGTCATGCAACATGGGTGAATAGTGAATTGTACTGTCTATCACTATAAATACCTGTTTCTTAATAGAATTAGTCCACATAGATTTAATGAGATCTGAGAACCATGGCTGACCTAGTAACAACTGTCTTCACATATGCTTTGAATCATGTAGTCATCTTGTTTGCCTGTGTCGTGTAGTTTGTGATGTTGGTAGTCGAGGAGTGCACAGATGTTTTTCAGGTAAGTCTGGAGGGTCTGGGGTGGTTGGTTAATAGGTTTGGGTGGGGGTTTATGTACAGTTTTGTTACAACATACAAAACATGATGATTGTCCTTCATTGAATATTAATCTGTATTACTCATGTATGTAGCAATAATAATAATCTTAATAATCTTTTATTTATATAGCGCACACAGATTCCGCAGCGCTTTACACTCATATTGGTTCCTGTCCCCATTGGGGCTCACAATCTAAATTCACCTATCAGTATGTTTTTGGAATGTGGGAGGAAACCGGAGTACCAGGAGGAAACCCACGCAAACACAGTGAGAACATACAAACTCATTGCAGATGTTGTCCTTGGTGGGATTTGAACCCAGGACCCCAGCGCTGCAAGACAACAGTGCTAACCACTGAGCCACTGTGCAATACGCTGCAATATGTTTTACATATCCTGATTTCTCATCAAGAAGTATGTTGCATTTGCTATTCATTTGTTTTTGAATAATTGTCAATAAAATATATTTAATTAAAAAAAACTTGTTTACAATCATTCAGAGCACCCTATGTTTTAATTGTGGAGTCAAAAGTTAGTAGATGGAACTCTGCAGTAGTTCAAATATAACACAGAAAATGTAGATAAAATAGATTCCATTTTTGCTCATAATTACAATAATTTCACTCTGTTATCAAGCTGCAGTTACTTATAATTCATGTTATTGTTAAATTACTATTCAGAAATTTAGATTACAATAAGGGAGCTGTCACTTTATGTAACATTTGACATTTATTTAAATGGATATGAATATACTCTCTAAACCTACAGCAAAATATAGTGCATTTAATGGTCAATCTTTTGTTGATGGATTTTCAGTTCAAATGGAAAGTCATTGTGACAATTGGTGCTTAACACATAATTTTATACTTTTTGTTTCCATCCTTGACCCGGTGACACTTGCATAATTGTTATTCATTGTGTTACATCTGGTTATTTTCCCTTAATGTGTTGGTTCCTGTTTGAAATGTACAATGGTTACAACTACTATTCCAAAAGTAGTTTTAAGAAATATTGAAGACAACTTTGCTTAGTGCCTTAGATGAGAGGAACTTAACACTATTAACACTTCCCACCAGTCAAAAGGAAAGCACATTTCATGATCACTGTCTGCTGTTAGAACTAAATGATAGCCCAGAATTCCCACCATTCACCATCTTAACAAAAATTGAGCACCTAGAGTCAGTGCTAACTATGGATGTGTCCCGGTTTTGTAAGAACACTCAGGCAATCAGGTAAGGTTAAGAAAAGCTTTATTGAAAATAAATGACAAGCAATCACCCTACTCAGGTCCAGATGAGGTCAGGATGGACAGAAATATCAGTAGGCAAAATAACAGTAGGACGCTGCTGGCTTGATCCGTAGACAGGTTACTGGAACAAGGAAAACCACAACAGCACCACACCACGGAAAGGCCCTACAATAGCGGTTGGTAACTGCAGGGCAACTCCCTAGAAGGCTAGGGATAGTGGAGTCAACCCAGATATGACACTGGCAAGTGACTAAATCCCTAGAACGATAGGGATAGCGGAGGCAACACAGATAGGACACTGGCAAGTGACCAAATCCCTAGAAAGCTAGGGATAGAGGAGGCAGCACAGATAGAAGGCTGGCAAGTGACCAAATCCCTTGAACACTAGGGATAGAGGAGGCAGCACAGATAGGACACTGGCAAGTGACCAAATCCCTAGAACACTAGGGATAGAGGAGGCAGCACAGATAGGACACTGGCAAGAGACCAAATCCCTAGAACGCTAGGGATAGCGGAGGCAGCACAGATTGGACTGGCAACTGACCAAATCCTTAGAACGCTAGGGATAGTGGAGGCAGCACAGATATGACAAGCGACCAGAGCTACTCACAACACAGTCTCCCGGATGACTTCGGGAGTGACAGGCCAGGCCGGCACTGTAGTGGTATTACTGTAAGCTAGAGAAGGAGGAACGGAAAACAGGGTACGCACCCTGATGGGTCAGAAGCCAGAACTGCCAAATTGGTACTCACAGAGGTAGTAGCCAGTCCTAGTCAGTAACAGGATTGAGTATTCAGCCAAAGCCAGGTCAGTACACACGGAGGTAGTCAGCCAGTCCTAGTCAGCAACAAAATCAGATACTCAGCCAAGCCAGGTCGGTACACATGGAGGTAGTCAGCCAGTCCTAGTCAGCAACGGAATCGAATACTTAGCCAAGCCAGGTCGGTACACATGGAGGTAGTCAGCCAGTCCTAGTCAGCAACGGAATCAAATACTTAGCCAAGCCAAGTCGGTACACACTGAGGTAGTCAGCCAGTCCTAGTCAGCAATGGAATCGGTACACAGGAGCAACAGAAGCGTTGTCAGGCGAGCCGGGTCATACACAGAGCAGGAACAAGCAGCAACTCAAACGCTAGGTCTAGGTACACCATGAAAGGGCGCTGAAAGAATGACGGGGAAGAGTTTAAGAAGGCAAACCCTGGGTGGAGCCAGCAGCCAATCACCAATAAGAACCGTGCATGGAAAACCCGGAAGAAAACATGTTGCCCTGTCGCAGATTCATGGGCACCGTGATAGGATGGGAGAAAAGTCAAATTTTTCCCCCACAGGGATTATATTGGAAAAAGCACGATTTCCCTCCTTTTCTGTGGTTATTCCCACACATAGAGATATCCACAGATTTTCAGCTATTTTTGTGCAAGGACAGCTCCATTTTGTACCTATATTTTTCAAGGTTGGCAAAACTTCCCTCCCCCTTACTAGAAAAACCCAGATTTTCCTGCCATGCAACATGTAGGAGTTAAACTAGTTTCATTTCTTTTTTACCTTTTTTATGCAGCTGTTCTTATCACTGTTAACAAAAAAACACACTCACTGTACCACTGTTTCTTCCCCTCTTTGCCTTTAGCCAGTCTCAAGAGAATTTCAACTGACTTCTCTCTCTCTCCTAGTCACTGCAGCCTTTATGTCTTTTTTTCCAGAACAAATGATGAAGATAGACCTTACTAAATATCCCTTCTTCTTCTGGCTGTTGAATGAGTTAGTGTCAGTTAAACGTGTCTGTCTACTGAGAGTTAGTCTTCTAAATATTCTGTCAGTCAGCAGAAGAGTCTGAGACAGCTCAGGAAGAAACTTGGGTCAAACTGTCTGTGTCTTCTCAGTCACACAAATTATGTGGTAAAATTCCTTTCTTCCTCTATACAAACCCCCAGACTCACATAACACAGAGAACAGCCAGCTCAGGAAGGAACTTGGGTATTTTTGGGTAAATCTCCTTTCTCCCTTCACATTCCCTCAGGGTCCCCAAGACTACACTACACAGAGAACAAATTGCCTGCCCACAAGACTCCCTAAACTACACTCCAACTTAATTTCATTTGCCTCAAAAGAATGATATGCTGCGGGAACCTGACACTCCTTTTATAATATGCCTGCGGGAAAAGAAGGGAATGTGCCATGTAGGGGAAAATTCAATTTTAATTTGATTTCAATGCAATGAACTAGGTGAGAAGTAGCAGAAAATCAGCATTGCTTTTGAGTAGGGATGGATGAAAATTTTCACCTCAAACTGAAATTGGCAAATAATTTCCTGTGAAAAGTGCCTTTTTTCGCCTAGCTCATTCCATTGAAATTTATGGGAACATTGAATTTAAACACAACACATGGCAAATATTATTTTATTTCCCAAAGGCATAGTATAAAAGGGCATAAAGGTGCCTGTGTTGGTGGAGTGTGGAGAAAGAATCAGTTAAGTAGAGAATGCTTTTTTGGGGTGGTTGTTTATTGGGATTGGGGGGCAGTTAATAAAAAGTAAATCTTAAATACAATTAAAAATACATTGTATAAAAGGGGTCTACTAATTTGGCTAAGTCTCTCTTCCCTCTACATTGGAAGTCTAATACACGGCCTACTGTCTCCGTTTGGTTGGGTAGAGTCCAGTCTGTGTGCGCTCTGCAAAAGCTCCATGCACAGACATCTCAACGTTGGGCGGAATTCTAACGGATTTGGAACCCATGGTTTATATATCAAGCTACATTGTCTGGGCCTGTTTAGTTTGGTTGTCTTTGAGGTACATTACTGCTCTTATTTTGACTGACTGTCATTGCATCCACCACCCCCTTGCCTTCCCCTTTCCTTCCCTTCACATCCCTTAGTCCTACTTTCACTTATCTTCCTTTACCTCTTTCTATCTCTGACTTTCCTTCATTTTTATTTAATCTCATACCCGAATATATGACTCACCGTTGCTGTCTAATGTTACATCCTACTCCATGACTCAGGTGGTTGGGAATCAGTTGGAGTTTCTCTCATATGCCATGTCAATTTGGCTCTCCTTCATTCCCAACACTTTGGCTAGGTCGACCTCCTGACTTTCTCACCCCTTTCCTCTCTACGTAGTATGTCTAATCTCCTTTCCTTTTTCACTTTCTCTCGTAGTCCTCCTTCAGTGTCCTCTGTCGGACACGATGACTCTTTTAGCGAGGTAGAATTTGTTGCTCTCACCTCTCTTCTCACCGTCTTTCACTTCCTTCTATTTTCACCTTCACTTCTAAATTACTACATGTTAATGTTGAATGTGTATACCTCTCATTTGCTGCATTGTTTACCTTGAGGCATGTTTTGCCTTTATATGCACTTGTATGATTTAATGTTGGATCTATATACCTTTCACGTCCTGTATTGTTTATTTTAAGCGTGTTTCGCCTTTGTTTTCATCTGTATGACTCATTCCTCTAATAAAGTATTTTGAAACAAAAAAAAATAAATAAATAAAAGGGGTCTGAGGAGGGTGCCTGTATTGATTTGTAGGGCACAAGCCTTAAGGAAACATTGATATGAAGGACTTAGGCTTGTTAGAAACAAACCCCCTAAAATCATTTATTTTTTGTAGGCCTATGACTTAGTGCCAGCAGTTGTCGTGTTGGCCAGTGGCCACTATCCACTCTCAAAAGCTCTGATGTAGATGCGAAATTTGAAACTGTTGTTCTTTGCTGCTGCTCAGTTGTTTAAGCAGCAGGATGATTAGGCAGCTCAAAGAGAATGGGATCAACAACAGCAGTAACATGGGTGATGGATGATGAAGGTTCCACTTGCCACAACTAGCTTCAGTGATGCACCTGATGCAGTAGTAGCACCATAACTAGCCCCCAGTATATGTGGGGAAAAGAAAATGTTGGCTAATAATCCTTCTCCTCCAAAACCATGGGTGTGTTGTTACTAGAATAACGAATAGCACATCTACCTCGCTCTGTAGATGCTTCTATTGTGTTTCACTTCCTGGAATACATCATGTTTTTATAGTGAAAAGGTGAAAAACTGTAACGGTTTTGTAGGACACTCAGACCAGCAGGTTAGAATAAAACACAGTTTTATTAAAAGACAAGAAAGACTGCCCTCTATAGGCAATACAGAATGACTGAAATAGACAGTAAAGAACAGATGCCCTCTCAGGCCCAGTATACAGGGAAATTAATATATACTGTCACAGGACAGGCATAAGTTAGCATACATGGTAATCAAGGGTTAAAGTTCATAGAAATCAAATCAGTCTCTGTTGTGGTGTGTTTGACATGCCCATAAACTGGTAAAGGAGCGATATAGTGGTGCTAGATGTAAGAACACCAGTAAATAGAACAGGATAGAGACTACTGCTTATGGTGAGCAGGGAACTGACACCAAAATACTCTGCAAGAGCTTTAGGAGCTTGGAGCCACTAGCACCTAACCGGTGCATAAACGGAGAACAAGTGCACTGCAAGAGCTGAGATGTTAAGAGCCAATAGCACCCACCCTGTGTGTTAACGGAGACCAAATACACTGCGAGAGCTGAGGAGTATAGAGCCAATAGCACCCAGCTGGAGCTGTAACGGAGACCAACTACACTGCAAGAGCTTAGCTGTATAGAGCCAATAGCACCTCTCCGATGTTGTAACAGAGACCAATTACACTGCAAGAGCTGAGGTGTATGGAGCCAATTGCACCCAACCAGTGCGTAACGAGACTACTACGTCCAACAAGTGTAACTGGATGCGCAAGGTAAATCGGAGACTACAAGGCTCTGCAAGTGTAAGCGGAAGGCTCAGGGTAGTGGAGGCAACGGCTCTGCAAGTGTTAACGGAGGCTCAATGAACGGAAGCAATGGCTCTGCAAGTGTTAACGGAGACTTAGTGAACGGAGGCAACAGTGCTCTGTAAGTGCAAACGGAAGGCTCAGTGCTCTGTAAGGGTTAACGGAGGCCCAGAGTAACGGAGGCAACAGTGCTCAACAAGAATAAACGGGAAGGCCCAGTACATAGGAGGCAACAACTCTGTCAGCCCTGCAAACAGCACAACGGAAGTCAGAATGTCGCCCAGGAAACACTGGAGCAGGATCTCAGCAGGAACACAAGCAGGGTCGTCAACGTAGCCAGGTCAGGTCACGGAGCAGGAGTGTCAGCCAGGCCGGGTCAAATCACGGAGCAGTATCATCAGACAAGCCAGGTCAGATCGCGGAGCAGGAACGTCAGTCAGGCCGGGTCGAATCACAGAGCAGGAACTAAGGAGCGTAGTCAGATGGGCCAAGTCGGTACACAGGAACACTGGAATACAGCTACACAGCAACACTGGCTCAGGAACACCATGAAAGGGCACCTGACAAGTGCCAAAGGCCGGGTATAAAAAGGCCATACTGGGCGGGCCAAACAAGCTCAGCCAATGGGAGCACACCACAGCAAAGAGTGACAGAAAAAGATCACGGGAACCGTGATAAAAACGTGTAAATCAGTGGGTGGAAACATTCTAGCCATTGAAAAAAATGGCAAAGGATTTGAATGCAAAGATTTTAATAGTTGTTTTTAAAGCGGATTATCCAGCGAAAAATTAAGAACACAGCGGGACCTTTCACCCACCTCTACTTTTGAGACAAAAAATATCACCCATCCTTAGTTGCTAACACCCACCACAACTGGGACCACTGGTAAGACAACTGATTAATGTCTGACATTAATCTGATAATAATGCAGAATTAAATTGGATTCAAGCATAATAATGCAAATAATGTATCTAGCTTATGTTCTTATGGATAATCATGACATGTATAGATTAATCACACAACCACCATACACAACTGTCACATTAAGTGCAACCTTTTTAATTTTTTTATCTCTTACAAAATAATGTTTATAATAGCAGAAGACTTTCAGAAAGAAAAACGTTCAAAATATTTTTGCATTCTTACAGAAAGTAAAACCTTTATATATTACAGAAAGTCTAGCCTTTAAAAAAATCAGTGCCTGAAAAAATATGTTTGTAGGCTTCAGGCTTGCAAAACATAAGGCCTGGAAAACAAATTAATTGTAGGTGTCAGGCTTGCAAAACACTGTCAAGGTTTAGCTGAGCTGCTCTAATTCTGCTATTTATTCTGCTGTCTGATCTAATCTAGAGCTCTGCTATCCATTGCTGCTGCCTTGCCTGTTCAGGGTCAAGCTGAATCAGCTGATATCTCTGTGATTACTCACCTGACTGTTATCAGTCAACTCTCCCAGGGTATTTAAAGTAGCTTAACTCACTTCCCAATTGCCATTGTGTCTGATTCTGGCTGCAGACATATTCTCCTGAGTTGCTGATTATCTGTGCATGACCTGGCTTCCTCTGACGTCCCTTCTGACTCCTGACTCCTGGCTTGCTCCTGACATCGCTGATCTCAGTATTCCTGACCCCGGCTTGTCTTTTGGTTTACGCTTCTGGATCACGATTTCGCTTTGTTTGCTTTTGTTATTTAAAGGTGTTTTGCATGTTACATTTTTGTGTCCGTCTGGTTCCTGGTCCCTAACAAACACAAAACCTGAAAAAATATTATTCCTGCTGGTCTAATGCCAGAAGTTCTAGATGGTGGTGGGAAACCACTAGCAGAAACAATATTTCATACAGTGGGAGTCACCACTAATGGCATTCTTGCATTTGCTGGGATTATCAGCAGTGACATGAGATTGGTGGTGGTATGATGATTGCTCCACTAGCCCTAGCGCTGCTGAGGCAGCAGCAGCAACATAATAAGTCACCACTTCAGGTACATCTGATTAGGAGAAATCAGCAAATTATGCTTGTGCACCGCATCTAATATTATGGGTTTGTTGAATTAGAATTATTTCTGTTGATAGCAGGAAGGAACTGTGTTATAATCAGCATCTGAAATTGAACAGTGTGTGTGGAAACATTCTGAAAGAGTTGAAGGACTGGGAGAATGACACTTGACATATTTTCTCTCATATTAAGCAACTAATACAAACATAACCATCACCTTGATGTTTATATTGGCACTGTTAAATCATCCCCCAAGCAATCAGGTGCTACTGTCACTATGGCCTTTGTCCGCTCCTCTAAACACAAATCACTAGGTGGTGGGTGACAGGAAGCCATGGTAAAAATAATGAATCCTCTCTGCCACCAGCTTAACCAATTCAGTGGCATGGAATGTCTGAAGATGATCCCTGATTCCCTGCAGTGTACAAAACTGCAAAAAGCACAGTGTGTGTAAATATTGTGAAAGAGGGGATGGACTGGGAAGAATGACAGTTGATGCATCTACTCTGACAGTAAGCAAGTAACACAGCTATAGCCTCCACCATGTTTGGTAATCACATCTACAGACTCACTATCAGGGTTTGTTGGAGTTACAGAGGCAATGGTGTGACTACTGAAGAGGATCCTGAGGGACAAGGGGATATTTACCAATACCTGGACCCTAGCACAAGATAGATAATGCAAAAGAAAAATATTACATTGCCTTTTTCCAGAATCCCTTACAATGGCTGAGACAGGTACTGCTGCTGTTTATTTAGTAGTATTACTACTGCTAGGAGCAGTGGCAAGTGGAACAACATCTACCTGTCCTATTCTCATATCACACTTTGTTGAAACCAATCTCATGTTGACCACAGTGGTCTGTGACACACTCACCTGTTCCCTAGCCTGCTGATTTAACAGATGAATATCTTTCTCTGACAACTCGGCAGTTGGAATTTCAGGAGCATCAGATACCAGAATGTCACTGCTGGTGGTGCTTAATCATTTGAGCAGAGGAATTTGGGCTCCCTTCACTTCTGCTGCTTGATTCTTCCACATCTGATTCAGCAGTAGCAACAGTGGCTCTGCATATTCTCCTACTGGTCATTTGTGGTTGCTAGTAGTAGTAGCTAGATGTTCGAAGTCATAAAAATTTCACGCAGTACTTTTCAAGAAAAAACAATGATTTCCTGTTTTTACTTGAAACTTCCCACACAAAACAAAAAATGTTCTCCTTTTCACTACTTAAAATAATTTTCCAGCAAAAATTTGTCATATTTCGTCCATGTTTTCTATGACTGCAAGATTTCATCTCACCGAAGGGGAGAAATAAATAGCAAAAAGTGAAAGTTATGAGTCCTACAACAGCATATGCCTTGAAAAAATTCTTAGCAGTTGAGTGCATTTGTACCAGGAAGTTAGTGTTGTGGAGAAAGGACAGCCATCCTTGAAAAATAACTGTGGCTTGGGATATTCCAGCAGAATGCAACATCAGACATCAGTTCTTTAAAGCCTCTGATTTCAACAAAATAAAAGGGCAGCATGTCAACCGCCAACATTTTGGCAAGTTTACTATTCCCATAGGCATACTTTTGCATTGTTTTTGTGCAAGTTTTGACTTCTTTCTAAGAATGTAGTAAATGTGGGATGGCAGTATATAGTAGAATAACTAACCTTATTGCTTTAACAGCATAACCTTCTTCTTAAACAGACAACAGATTGCAACATGCCTAGACCTTACTGTGGACTTCATGAACTGATGAGTTCTTAGGGGGCTACTACTAATACTGGGGCTAGACTTTTTTGCAATTCTACTAATAATACTAGTTGCCAAAGGTGCAGCACTTCCAGTAGCAGCAGAGGTACTCATCATAGCTAAGGTTGTGGATGTTAATAACCAGTGTTGTTGGTGCTGTTGTATTACTATTAGGTGTCACTGGTATGGATTGATGAATTGTATTAAACAATATGGCTGCAGTGGTACAAAATGGATGCGATACGTCCTCAGGTATATTTATGAGGAACAGGGGATAGAAGTAATTACCTTGAAAAAGTCTGTGATGGAAAGGCAAAATGCATAGATGTGTGAGCCTATCTATGATCTGTACAGGACATTTTGAGGGGGAGATGTGGCTTTCTGTGCTTGTGTATTCACACTGATGAATGTTGAATGACATCAGAGAGTCCAGAGGAGAGCGGCAACACACATACATACATGGTGAGATCTATATGATTACTATTGTGTTATGCTGTGTGTAGGCTGCTCTATTTATGCAATGTTTCAATGGCTGTTGTGATATAACTGTTACCCCATATGTTTCATGGCAGTTCCACTGACTGCTCTCATCTGTTTCTTTATGATTCATGACTTTATCGGATACTACTATTTACTTGCTTTTTAGTCCAAGTGCTTAGCTATATTGTTATCCAGATTACAGTGTTCAGTGGATTAATGAGGAATATTTTGTTTGAGTCTATTCCACCTCTATCCGAACCCTGCTGTAATATTTTCGGACTGTGGTATTATGTTCCAAGGTTAACACTTATATTTAGGCACATCTTTTTTTTGTTCTGCCCCTCTTATCTATATATTATCCCTGAGTAGCATCTGTTACTTATGTATTTATTAGGTGGCTTCTATATAGTGTTTCTTATGAACTGATAGCTCCTATGTTTTTAACCACAATGTTGATTTTTTGTATTATAGGGATAAGGAGAGTGGATGACTGTCACGGTTTCGTAAGAACACTCAGACAGTTAGGTAAGGTTAAAAAGCTTTATTGAAAATAAAGAACAATCACCCCACTCAGGTCCAGATGAGGTCCGTACCAAGTATTTCCCAGATCTGACTTGGGTCAGGATGAGGAATATCTCAGTAGCAATAATAAGAGATAAATATATATATATATATATATATATATATATATATATATACATATATATATATATATATATATATACATATATATATATATATATATATATATATATATATATATATATATATATATATATATATATAGATCTAGGACTATTCAGGCTTGATCCGTGGACAGGTTCAGGAAGAAGAATATCCTCAACAGCCCCACACCACCAATAGGTGACACAAGTGATGGGTAACTGCAGGGCAATCCCCTAGTAGACTAGGGATATTGGAAGCTGCACAGACAGTGTTCAGGTAGATACCTGACCCTAGACTTCTAGGGTTAATGGAGGCAACACAGGCAAGACTGGCAGCGGACTGACCCTAGAGGGCTAGGGTCAATGGAGGCAACACAGACTGGAAACTGACAACGATCTGACCCTAGTACATTAGGGTAACGGAGGCAACACGGACAGGACTCTGGCAGTGACTTGACCCTAGAACACTAGGGTTAACAGAGGCAACACGGACAGGACTCTGGCAGTGACTTCACCCTAGTACACTAGCGTTACCGGAGGCAACACAGACACTGGAGAGTGACCGGGCTCCCACAAGCCCCAAGAGACTACTGGGGCAGGTAGGCCTAATAGGCGCAGTGTGGTATAGCGAGTGGGAGTGAAAAGTGTGCGTAACGTAACCGATCAGTAGCCAGTGATGCCCTAACCAGTACACATGGAGATAGTTGATCAGACCCGTTAGCAACAGAACCAGATGCTCAGCCAGATCAGCACACATGAAATAGCCAGTCAGATAGTATAACCAGACACTAGCCCAGCCAGGTCTGTACACACAGAGTAGTCAGCCAGTCCTAGTCGGTAACGGAATCGGAAACTCAGCCAAGCCAGGTCGGTACACACGGAGTTAGTCAGCCAGTCCTTAGTCGGTAATGGAATCGGATACTCAGCCAAGCCAGGTCGGTACACACAGAGTTAGTCAGCCAGTCCTAGTCGGTAACGGAATCGGATACTCAGCCAGGTCAGGTCGGTACACACGGAGTTAGTCAGCCAGTCCAAAGTCAGCAACGGAATCGGATCATAGGAGCGTCAGGACTATAAATGTAGTCAGGAGAGCCGGGTCATACACGGAAACAGGAACAAGTAATAACAAACGCTAGTTACGGGTACACCACGAAAGGGCACCAGTAGAATGACAGGAGGGAGTATATAAAGGCAAACCCTGGGAGGAGTCACCAACACAGAGCCAATAAGAATAAGGCCAGGGTAAACCCGGAAGTAACAATGTCGCTAATCATGGGCACCGTGATAATAATCCATGTGTGCTTTATTATAGTCTACACATAGTAGTATGGTAATATATGGTATTCAATAAATATTTATAATTTTGATATATCATCTCATCTGTGCATTTGTTTATCTACTTTATTGACTTTATAATTTTAATTATTTTTGAGGAGTAGAGTCCCTATATATAATCAACTTTTTTGTCTTGGTTTTGTTGTTGCTCAAACCAAAATTGGTGAATATTTCCAAAAGGCATAGTATAAAATGGGTATGAAGGTGCCTGTGTTGGTGGAGTCTGAGGAAATAATCAGTTGAACAGGGAATGTTTTTTGGGGGGGTTGTTTACTGGTATTGGGGAGGTCAGTTAGAAAAATAAATACTAAATACAATTAAAAAAAAATGGTATAAATGGGTCTAAGGAGGGTGCCACTGTTGGTGGTTAGAGTCTGAGGAAAGAATCAGATGAGCAGGGAATTTGTTTTGGGAAAGGGATTCTTGACTGGTATTGGGGTGACAGTTAATAAAAGATATATTAATAAAATTTTTATGTCATGTGACAGAGACCCCTTGATGTAAGCTGCTACTGGGGTGAACTGATACGTGGCGTAATAGAGTTTTTTGTAGAGGATGATTTATAAGATTTGTTGTTAGAGGCCCAAGCCCTGAGGAAACATTGATTTGTAGGACTTAGACTTAGTATAGACACAAACTGTTGTGGTTGTGGTCTGAATTATGAATATTAATATGCAAATATGAATATTCTAATTAAGATATTAATCACAACATTAATATTTATTTAATTCGCTGTATATCAGTTAATTATGTGGAATGAATACACAGGAAACAGTTGTAATATATGTAATATACTTTACTGTAACACCTGCTGTTAAAGCAATATATCTAAAAAGGTTATTACAACAAAGTTGTAGATGACAGAAATACAGTGTTACAATGATACTTAACTTAGATTACAGTGAAAATCAGCACATGCAAGCAATCTCTTTGTCCAAGGGAACCCTGCAAGTCTTCTTTGATCTGACCCTTAAACAGCAAAAGGCCTTTGTTCATCAGCTCAGCATAGTGGGTTCTAACTTAAACAATGGCTGCAGAGACCTAATATCCCCAAGTGCTGTCCAGTCAGGTTACTTGAATAAGTCACATGGCTCCTTTGATCCTGGCCACATAGCATACTGTAGGGAGCCATTAAACAGGTGGACAGGATTCCCAGAATGCGTGTCTCCAATGCAGCCATTACACATATGCTCAGCCACTCATAAACACTGCCCCTTGTGGTGAACATTCAGTATGCACATACCATATGCAAACATATTGCCTTAATTGTCTGTGTGAAATGAATCATAGAATCACATGCAATACAATAAATCATATCCAATACACAAGCCCTGAGGAGCCATTGATCTGTAAGACTTAGTAAAGACACAATCTCTTAGGGTAAGGAAACATTTATTTGTAAGACCTAGACTTGTTTGACACAAGCCCTAAGTAAACATTGATTTAGTACCCTCACACCCCTTTTAAACTATGCCTTTGGGAAATAAAATAATATTTGACATGTGTTGTGTGTACACAATTGTTCCCATTGATTTCAATGGAATGAGCTAGGTAGAAAAAGCAGAAAAACAGAAAAAAGCACTTTTCGAGGGAAATTATTAGCCAAGTGGAAAATGGCATTATTTGCCGATTTTGGTATGATGCAAAAAAAACTTGCCCATCTCTAGTGATGATCATGGTTATTATTGCCACTAACTCCAGTTATGTGTCTGAGGTACTAGCAGTGTTGGTAGTAGTGTTGGAATACTACTTTTTTCTTTGAGAGGAGGAAGGAACTGTGTTTTTCATCAGCATCTGTAATGTGCACACTGTGTGTGGGAAATAGGGGAAGGACTGGCAACAATGGACACATCTGCACTCAAATAAAACAACTGGCACCACTGAAAGCAAACACCTTGATACTTAGGTCTGCAATGTTAAATTATCCCTTAGAAACTAAGTACTGCTGTTGTCACTATCCCCTTTGTCTGTGCCACTAATAACACGCAACAACTAGAAGACTAAATAATAATGATGATGATGAATCCTCCCTGCCACAATCTTAGCATATTCTGCTGAATGGAATCTCCTCCCCTTGCCCCAACATTGTGCTTCTGGGACATGATGTTTAAGAAGGCAGACTGGCAGCACTAGCAGCAGGCACAATAAGCTTATGCTGATGCTAATGCTGCTAGCCAGTTCTGCCTTCTTCAGCATCATGTCCCAGAAGCACAATGCCAGGGGAAGGGGAATCACAGGGTCAGGGGGATGTTGTGGGATTTCTTGATCACTGCCTACTCGTCATCATCACTTTTCCTTACACCTCAGCATTAGGAGTATCAACAGTCACACTAGTCCCACCACTAGCTGCCTCATCACAAATACCATCACCACCACCCCCTCCCTCACTCCTTCCACTCTCTATCTGCTGTGTGCTAGTAGTGGGACTGCTTGTGGAGGGTTAGTGTGACTTAGGGTCCACTGATGTCCCTCTTGCCATCATCTCCACCTTCTACTGAGTATCAGAAGGCCCACTGACAGCAGTAGTAGCAGGCACAGGCAGATGACCTGTGCTGCTCACACTGCTACCCATTTCTGCATTTGTAACAAATGTTTCCCCAAATCTCAAGGAATGATGGAGGAAGACTGGGCATCATTGGTTCTGGGGAGTCAGATCTCCCAAACGCTTTCACTCTGGTGGTGGTCACTTCCTCCTCCTCCTCCTCCTCCTCTTACTTACTGAAAGCATCTCCTTTTCTTTTTAATATGGGTGCACATACTCTTAGCAAACAGTCTGAACCTCTACTGCCATTATTTCACTCACAGAATAGCTAGAAATTGCCTAGTACCTTCTCTTTTGCTCTAGCTGCTTCATTTTCTGTTTCACTTCATGGAAACATCACATTTTTTGTAAAATGTGAAGTAGACATAAGTAAAATGGCTTGATGTTCATAATCATTGAAAAAAATAGCAAAAACATTTTTGGTGTAGGAAAGAAGGGAGAACATTTTTAAGGGGTTTGTTGAGGGCAGATTTTCCAATGAAAAAGCGGACAATAATGTGGTTTTTGCAGAATTTCTCGCGGGACCACAAAGGGACCTTTTATATACATGTACAATTTGATAAGATCTCCTCTTATTTGTTTTTCTCTTGAGAACCTCGACTCTTAGCGGGGATGTAGAAAGAGAGTATTGGATGTGGGTACCAGTTTGGAACCAAATCTTGAGCTTGCTGGATCTTAGTATCTTCAGTGAAATAGAACTGATGAACCTGTTTGCTGGCAGAATGGGTACAGGTTGGAGACTAGGTGCTGAGGGAAATTGGCATCAGAGGGCATCCAGCTTTATGTTCTTGGTTCCTGGCTGTAATGATGAAGTTGAAGCACATGAAAAAGAGGGACCACCATGCATGGATTGAGGCACTGGGCGGATTCCAGGAACAGTAGATTTTTGTAGTCTGTTAATATAGTTACAAGAGTAACCACACCCTCTAGAAGATGTCTCCACTCCTCTAATGTGAGCTTGATGACCAAAAGTTCACTGTTGCCCACTTCATAATTCCTTTCTGTGGAGGAGAACTACTGGGAGAAGTATGAGCATGGGTGAAGCTTCCCTGAAATAGCATCTCTCTGGGACAACACTACACCAGCTCCAACCTCAGAAGCATCAGCCTTCAAGATGAAAGGATGGTTGGAATCTGGATAGCAGAGTATTGGAGAGATGGTAAAATGTCTTTAATTTCTTAAACACCACTTCTGCTTGAGGTGACCAGCAGGCAGGATTGGCATTCTTGCAGACCAAGGCAGTGATTAGTGCAACCACTTTACAAAAGTTCCTGATAAAACGCCTGTAATAATTGTCAAAGCCTAAGAACCTGTGCACTGCTAGAACAGTGGTATGCTATGGCCAATCATGGACTATGAACAGTTTCTCCGGTCCATCTTGAGACCAGCAAGAGAGATTATGTACCCCAAGAAGGGCAAACTATCCATCTATTCTCAAGTTTGATGTACCGGTTATTCTCCTGGAGATGCAGCAGACTCTGGTCTTACATGTTTCTGTTGGGAGTCTAGATCCTTGGAATAAATGAGAATGTCATCCAAGTAGAACAGGACGTGGGACATAATCATATCTCAGAAGATGTCATGCATGAGGGCTTGGAAGACTGCTGGAGAGTTACATAGGCCAAAGGGCATCATCAGTTATTCATAGTGCGTTTAACTTGTATTGAAGGCAGTCTTCTAATAAACCCCCTCTTTAATACGTGTACGATTGGATGCCCCCCTGAGGTCTGAAGTCTGAGGTGGCCCCTTTTAAATGTTCAAATAATTCTGATATCAAGGGTAGGGGTACCTGTTTTTAATAGAGACTTTATTTAGTCCACAATAGTTCATACACTGTAGAAGGGACTCATCTTTTTTGGCCACAAAAAATTGTATCCTTTTGAAATGGGACACTTAAAATTTTGCTTCTTAAGTTGCATTTCTTTGGCCGCGTCATTCCAAATGGCGCATTCACCATATCACACCTTAAAGAGTCACAAATTCTACATGTTGCATCATTCTGCCGCATTCACCATATCACACATGTCACACGTGCAATAATGATGCAATAAGGACGCGGGGCTTAACTTAAAGGGATAGTAATACTTAGTTTTATCTTTATTTTATTTTGTAGGCATTAAAAAAACATGAAGAACGATATAAGTCTTATCTCTCAAGCCTTTATGGTTTAAGAGATATTCACAAGCAAAGTATCCCCCCCCCCGTTCAGCCAAATCAGAAGGGAGGTGCCCAGGTAGACTGCAGAGAGGGACAATCTTCAATTAAGATAAGGGAAAAAGCTGAAAAACTTGTCAAGGGGGAAGGGCTTTCATTCTTTTCATACAAAGAAGATTGTCCCCTGCTGTTATCTGTCTAGTCTTACAACCAGATTCACATCTGAGAAGAGATGGCTTACACTAGGAAAAAGGGGCGGGAGGGGTAAACTTTGCTTGTGAATATCTCTTAAACCATAAAGTTTTGAGAGATAAGACTTATATCGTTCTTCATGTTTTTTTAATGCCTACAAAATAAAATAAAGTTAAAACGAAGTATTACTATCCCTTTAAGGGTGTAATAAGGAAGCATTAAGACGCAATATTGCTAAAGAATTAATTCATTGGAAAGGTCTAAAAAGTGTGCCTGGTTTGCAAGCACAATTTGTAAACCTTTCCAATGAATTAATTTTTACCAATAACACGATTTCGGCTTTGCTTCAGATCCGTCTGCTGGTCCCCGGACCAGGACCTCCTGTTGTCAGCTAGACGCTGACATCAGGAGAAGGGGAGGGAGGGGGGAACTTTTAATTCCTATAGTGGTTTGAGAGATAGGGTTTGTTTTGGGTTGGTTTTAGTGTGTTTTGGGTTGGTTTTGGTGTGTTTAGGGTTGGTTTTGGGTTGGTTTTAGCATGTTTTGGGTTGGGTTTTAGTGTGTTTTGGGTTGTTTTCATGTGTTTAGGGTTGTTTTTGGGTTGTTTTTAGTGTTTTTTGGATTGGGTTTTATTGTGTTTGTTTAGGGTTGTTTTTTTTGTTGGTTTTAGTGTGTTTAGGGTTGGTTTTAGTGTGTTTTGGGTTTGGGTTGGTTTTGGTGTGTTTAGGATTGGTTTTAGTGTGTTTAGGGTTGGTTTTAGTGTGTTTTGGGTTGTGTTTTATTGGGTTTTGGGTTGGTTTTAGTTTGTTTAGGGTTGGTTTTGGTGTGTTTACGGTTGGCTTTTGGTTGGTTTTAGTGTGTTTAGGGTTTGTTTTGGGTTGGTTTTAGTGTGTTTTGGGTTGGTTTCAGTGTGTTTAGGGTTGGTTTTCTGTTGGTTTTAGTGTGTTTTGGGTTGGGTTTTAGTGTGTTTTGAGTTTGTTTTGGGTTGGATTTAGTGTGTTTTGGGCTGGTTTTAGTGTGTTTAGGGTTGGTTTTTGGTTGGGTTTTAGTGTGTTTGTTTAGGGTTGGTTTTGGTGTGTTTAGTGTTGGTTTTGGGTTGGTTTAGTGTGTTTTGGGTTGGGATTTTGTGTGCTTTGGGTTGGTTTTTAGTGTGTTTTGGGTTGGTTTTAGAGTGTTTTGGGTTTGGGTTGGCTTTAGTGTGTTTTGGGTAGGGATTTTGTATGCTTTGGGTTGGTTTTTAGTGTGTTTTGTGTCGGGTTTTTAGTGTGTTTTGGGTTGGTTTTAGTGTGTTTTGGGTTGGTTTGGGATTGGGTTTTAGTGTGTTTTGGATTGGTTTTGGTGTATTTAGGGATGGTTTTGGGTTCGTTTTAGTGTGTTTTGGGTTGGTTTTAGTGTGTTGTGGGTTTGAGTTGGTTTTAGTGTGTTTTGGGTTGGGTTTTAGTGTGCTTTGGGTTGGTTTTTAGTGTGTTTTGTGTTGGATTTTAGTGTTTTTGGTTGGTTTTTAGCATGTTTTCTGTTTGTTTGGGTTGGTTTTGGTGTGTTTAGGGTTGGTTTTGGATTGGTTGTAGTGTGTTTTGGGTTGGTTTTAATGTGTTTTGGGATTGGGTTGGGTTTTAGTGCGTTTTGGGTTTGGGTTTGTATTAGTATGTTTTGGATTGGTTTTAGAATGTTTGGGTTGGGATTTAGTGTGTTTTGGGTTGGTTTTGGTGTGTTTAGGGTTGGTTTTATTGTGTTTTGGGTTGGTTTTTAGTGTGTTTTGGGTTGGTTTTAGTTTGTTTAGGGTTGGTTTTGGTGTATAGGGTTGGTTTTGGTTGGTTTTAGTGTGTTTAGGGTTGGGTTTAGTGTGTTTTGGGTTTGGTTTTATTGTGTTTAGGGTTGTTTTTGGGTTGGTTTTGGTGTGTTTAGGGTTGGTTTTGGGTTGGTTTTAGTGTGTTTTGGGTTGGGTTTTTGTGTGTTTTGGGTTGGTTTTAGTGTTTAGGGTTGATTTTGGGTTGGTTTTAGTGTGTTTTGGGTTGGTTTTGGGTTGGTTTGGGTCTTAGTGTGTTTTTGGTTGGTTTTGGGTTGGTTTTAGTATGTTTTGGGTTGGGTTTTAGTGTGTTTTGGGTTGGTTTGGGTTTTAGTGTGTTTAGGGTTGGTTTTGGTGTGTTTTTGGTTGGTTTGGGTTTTAGTGTGTTTAGGGTTGGTTTTGGTGTGTTTTGGGTTGGGTTTTAGTGTGTTTTAGGTTGGTTTTAGTGTGTTTAGGGTTGTTTTTGGGTTGGATACCCCTCTGGTACTCAAATTGTTAACCCTTTGTATTCCAAAGAGGTCTCCAGTGGTTGCAAAGCATTCAAGGGGTTAACGCTTTGAGTGCCAGAGGGGTACGGAACACATTCAGCAATGCGATCCGTACCTCTCTGGCACTCAAAGGGTTATCAGGACATTTTTAGTTTTTTCCTACAGCACAGCTGCTGTGCCCCAGAATTGCACTACATTGCTTTTATATAATATTATTATTAGAAGTAAAGGCAAAGAATAGACCTTATTAATTTACCATTATGGGTATATGCCACAGGGTAAACTCAGCTTTTATTTCTTCCTCATTTTGCAAGTCATGCAATTTTCATTTTCCCTTTCTATAATGTTTCTGCATTCCATCTGTATTATATTAAACAGTATTCAAAATGTAACAGCAAGTCAGAAATCCAATATCATAGCAATTATGATTGAAACAAAGGCCAGTGTTTAAGGGTCATGGGACAGAGTATGCAGTTTCTCTAGCATTCTACTTCCTACTGATACATTTAACTCTCTTGTCTCTTTCAACATTTTTGAAAGAAAAAATAGCATATAATGTGGTGTGATGGATTTTGGTTCTGCACCTGCTGCGCTTTATTCTTATTGCAATTTTTATGCTGCTGATTCTTAACTTTACAGGTTTATCCTGTATTTTACTGGCAAATTAACACGCTGCAGTACTTGGAGGTGGGGGGGGAGAGGGAGATAGAAAATCACTGTGATTCTCAACCATCCGTTGAGTATAGATTAACTCACCCGTGTTTATCACAGCTATTAATCTGTTCAGCTCCATTGAGATTATAATACATTGTGCCAACACCATGCATTAAATAAGATCCTAAGTATATATTGGAATTTACTAGATAAATTACTTAAAGGAGGTATTAGGTTACCATGTGAGTATAACCTTTAGGAGGGGCCCAGATCCTAAAGAGTTGTTGACTTCTAGTCATTTTAAAGTTGAACTTTGAGGAAATACCAATTCGCCATACATTCATTAAATGCATGGTGACTAGCTTGAAAATAGATGTCTTACCAATAAATAATAGCTCTGTCTAAAGTAATCCTTCCCGTTTCGGGTTTGACGGGCAGGTTAGTTCGGTCTGTGTGCCTGCGCTGTCAGTCACTTACTGTGACCATACGGTACACCGCAATCTACTCAATGGAGACCGGGACTGACGGCGGAGGCACACAGACAAGATGTCTGCTTTGTATCCTGGGTTCCGGTCTCCAGTCGGGACAGATTCCTTTAGACTGAGCTATTATTTAACGGTAAGACATCTATTTTCAAGCTAGTCGCCATGCGTTTATTGAATGCGTGGTGACTTAGTATTACCTGAAACTTCTGCTTTAAATGAACTGAAAGAATGACATGACTTAACTCTATTCTTAAAGAGCTAGTAATGTCACTCTATAAATTAATATATGATTATTCCTTATACTTTTTAATAATGCTTTGTACTTTTCACAATGTTCATGTAGGTGTACTTTTATTGTAATTATTTTTTAAAGTGTCCCCCCTCCGTCCCTTTTTCTGACATCACTTTTCTTCCCTAAGATCTGAAATCCGGCCACTTTACAGGACAGGTCTCAATGAGAGACAGTATTGTTTGTGTCAGTATAAGAAAAAAATCTATCCAGACTGGCTTACAGATCTAATGTAGAAGAGTTATGTCAGGAAAAGGGAGGGAAACTTTAAAATATTATTACAATAAAACTACACTAATATGAACATTGAAAAATGTACAGAGAATTATTAAAAATGATAACAAGTCATTATAGCATGACTGTACTTCCTCTTTAACCCTTTGAGAGCCAGAAAAAGGTATCCTATGCATTGCGCTGCGATGCACTAGATACCTCTCTGGCAACCAAAGGGATAAAGGATTCTTTCCCTGTGGTGACTGTCAGACATGTAACTACATAAAAATGAACAATTCCTTTGGCAGCACAGATGAACCACAGAAATATCAGATTTAGCAACTCATCATCTGCAAAACACTGTGGGAGAGATTCACTAACAGGTGATAAAGATGTGATAAAGTGGAAATGACTTCTCCAGTTTATCACTTCTCTAATTCCTATGTTATTCTATGCACTAAGATGTCTTCAGCATTGGAGAATTTAGTGCATAGGCTCCATAGAATAGCATAGGAAATGGAGAAGTGATAAACTGAAAAAGTCATCTCCACTTGATCACTTCATTATCACCGCTTAGTGAATCTCCCCCCAGGATTAGTTTATCTTATGTCCCCTGTATGTGGGAAACATTATGTAAGTAAAACCAAAAGACAGCTTAGATGTCCTATTCTTATTAATGGAAGTAATTTTGAAAACAATAGTGTCCATTATATCTTTAGGAACACAATTACACTATGTTATTCATTTGAGCATCATAGAGAGATAGCGCCAATTTTTTAAGAGGTTGCCATATCTAGAGGCTTCGGATAAATGGTATGAGCAGACCTTACTAATTAATAAGTGACTCATACACTAACAGTGAGTCGAGCCATAGTAATTAGGATTGATATCTAATTTATGTCTTTTATGTTTTAGTAAGATTGTGTTGAAGACAAGTATGCATTACACATTCAACACAGGTGGAATGATTTATACCCACCAAGTGGCTGAGAATCACAGTGATTTTCTTTTTTTTTTTGTCTTTAATCTGCAGTGTACCACGTTGGCACTAATGTGATAACTTTGTAAATTATTACTGAATGTAACACCCTCAGTGGGAATTTTGTCAGTTTCAGGAGGTCAGAAAAAAAGGCAAACACGTAAGAGCATATCAAGATCTGTGGATTTTTTAGGGAAAAGAAGCAAATAGCCACTTTTCCATTAAAATTCACATGGTAAAATAAAAAACTCTGAGACATCACTATTCCTGAGCTGGGAAAACCAAACATTTCCAGGGAGAGATTTCCCAAAATAAATGTAGCTAGATTTTGTTTTTTTGTAAAGAAACCATTAAATATATCTGTGCATTGATCAAAATTGGGCATCCTGCAGCTTTCTTCCAATTGTCAGTGAGCTACAGGTCCCATCATCCTCAGCTGACCAACAACCACCTGATAGTAATGGGAGTAGCAGTCAAATGACAACTGTAGGCAGGATGAAGGTAATGTGAATTGTTGGAAGAGAGCTGCAGGTTTCAAATAGAATGGCATAAATATAGCACAACATGAACAAACATTTCTCAGTATTGGGATGCAACATTTTTTCCTCTCTCTGTCTTTTTTCTGATTGGGACAAATTACTGAAAATGGGAGTGTCAGAGGAATTTAAGACCCCTTCTCTGTAACACCCCACTTACTTTACTATTGCCAGACAATTCTAATAGCTCTCCGTGAGTAGGGGTGGGCAAAAGGTCCCGTCGTGTTCATGCTAAAAAAAATCTGCAAAAACCATGTGGTTATCCTCTTTTTTTTAATAAACCAATGAAAATGTTGCCCATTTTCTCCCATTGCTAACATTTTTTCTCTATTTTTTTTCAGTGGCTACAAACTTTTTTGACGTTTTCCAGGATGTGAAACACAATACAACCAGCTATATAGAGAGAGGTGCTAGGCTGTTGTGCTGTGCAAAATTGTGAAATATTGAGGTAGCAGAGGGTCATAGTGTGTGCTCTCACTATGAGCATCTGGAATACTAATAAAAGTGGAGTTGGAAGGACTGTTATGTGTCCATTGAGTCTGGAGAGGAGGAAGTGACCCACTGATGGACAGTCTCCCTACATCACCACTAGGGAAATGTTGTATCTTGGGCAGAGGAAGAAGAGGATAGTAGTATGAGCAGGGCAGGTCAACTTCCTGTGTCTGCTGCCAATGAAATGCCTGACAGGGTGTCTTGTGATTCCCAGGAGGTGGGGAGACGTTGATTCAAAGATTGACATCAGGAGACCCTAAGTCACAAGCGGTCCCACCAGTGCCTCCAATACTGCTATTGCTAAGAATATCCAGTAACTACTGACTCAGAGTGTTAGGAGTGAGGACGGGGGTGATCATACTAGCAGTGAAGAAGACTCAGAGACTGAAATTGATGTGATGGTGATGGTAATGGTGAAAAAGCTGGTGTGACTAGAATTACCAGAGTAGATCCTCCTGCTGATGCTGAGGTGGAAGGGTTAGAAATTCAGAGTGGCCAGACTAGCAGTCAAGGGAGCCCACAACATTCCCCTGACCCCGGGAGTTCTCTTTCCCCCATGGCATTGTCCACATGGAACAAGATTCCTAAGAAGATAGGAATGGTGGCTAGCAGCAATAATTCCACCACCACCATGTGCACAGATCAGCTGTCTGTGCCTGCTGCTAGTGCGCTAGTCTGCCTTCTTCAGCTCAACAAGAGATGGCAAGTGTGACAGTAGTGAACCCTCTGTCAGATTTTGCATCACCTCCTCCAACCAATGAGATGTCTGTAATAGAGCAGCAGCAGCAAGGAGAGACTGGTGGTGGTGATGATGATGGCGGAGAAGCTGGGGTGGAAGAGACAATGATAACCTTTTTAGCCCAAACTGAGAATAAATGGGAGACAGATATGGGGATGCACATCGCCACCAATACCAGAAGTGATCTTTTAGAATTTGTGAAGTTTGCTACTGCTCTAATTATTTCTGCTGCTAACTTGCAATGGCAGCAGGATGCTGAGGAACAGGCTAATGTGCCCCAAACCACAGTAGACACAGTAGTAATGGGGTCAACAAGTGATGGTACTAGGACAGGTTCCACTTGCCAGCAGCAATACTCTTGGTCCTAGCTGCAGTGCTAATTCAGAGGCAATAACAGCAACAGTAGCAAACTTTCCCAGCCAGTGAGTAGAATGTGGAGGAGAAGAAGAAAGAGGCCATTCATCTCCACCTTACCCCTCCCTCTGAAGTCCTGGGTGTGAATCTATTTTGCTCTTGGGGCAGGCACAGTGCAGTTATCACTGATGGTACTGTGCACAATTTGTGAAAAGGGTAAAGGAGGGAATGCGTCTTATCACAACTGCCTGATAACACACATGAAACACAGACACCATGACATTTATGTGAAACATGTTAAAGCCAAACACCCACTAAATAAATTGGGCTCCGCTGTTGCTGTACCTCCTACCTCTCCCCAAAGGCAGCAAGAGGTGAGGTGGAGATCAAAGAGCAGGAAGAATAGAAACCCAGCTAAAGACTGAAAGTTTGATAATGAGCAAAATATCTGAAACACCATCACCTTCTTGCTCTAGGGTAACTACATCTTCTGACAATCCACCTTGTTCATCTTTATCTCCCCCTACCAGTTAATAGCTGTCCAGTAGATGTCAGGATGTGGCAGTTTGTGTTTGCCCATTGCACTCTCTGTGGTGCACTGACCACACATGACATTGTGGTGGAGGATAATAGCAACCAGAGCATAACGTGGCATCTACAACTCATCAGTGTTTTCTCAGGGTTTGTGTCATTAGTAAATCATACAAACCAATGTTTCCTCAGGACTTGAGCCTAACACAAGCCTAAGTCCTACAAATCTTCCTCTACAAAATACTCTATCCAGTCAAGTATCAGTCTACCCCAGTAGCAACTTACATCAGGGGGTCACTGACTCTGTCCCATTATGTACCAATTTCTACTTTATTTTTATTTATTTATTTTTTATTAACTGTCCACCCCAATACCAGTCAACAACCCCCACCTAAAACAAATTCCACATTCAAGTGAATCTTTTCCCAGACTCCACTCACTAACACAGGCACCCTCCTCAGACCATTTTATACCATGTCTTATGGGTTTTTTAATTGTATTTAATTTTTAGTTTTTATTAACTGTTCCCTCAATCCCAGTAAACAACCCCCCTCTAAAAACATTCCCTGTTCAACTGATTCTTTCCCCACACTCCACCAACATAGGCACCCCCGTACCCCTTTTATTTTATACATTTGGGAAATAAAATAACATTTTCTGTGTGTTGTGTGTAAATTCAATGTTCCCAGAAAAATAGCACTTTTCGTAGGAAATTATTCATCAAGCAGAAAATGCCATGATTCATTGATTTAGGTTTGAGGCAAAAAATAATTGTCCATCCCTAATTATATATACACTTAAATAACTTGTAATTCATGCTGGTATATATCAAAAATGTATATTGTTTTTTCTGAGACCTACAATCTATAGTTATATATACACTACAAGATAGCAGACATCCCTGCCTTTTCAGGGTTTGAGGGCTTCCATTGATAGTCAAGGATTACCTGTAAATAGGCTAAGATAAGGTGATAGCTTTTCCTAAATACAAGAGCAGAAGGCACTCATTAAAATCAATTAAATGTCATTAGCTCTAACATGAAATAACTGCTATCTACGTCCATGGGCATGCTATCCAGCACTGATTGAATATGTTATCTCTTGAACAAAGTAGCAAGGGAATAATTCAAAGGGTCCATTAAGATTCCCTGACTATAGTATGGCAATTGAGGTTTTAAAATGAGGAGGTGTTATTTCTCCTTTAAAAATGCTGTTAAAATTGGTGACAGAGTGCGGTGATATTGTTTCGTACTGTGTTTCAGAAAACAAGATACATATTGATTGGAGACAAAAAACATAATTTGTTCTTTATGAGATTATGCAAGACAGAGATTTGTAAAATGTTATGACAGGCACATGAAAACAGGTCTTTATAAGACTATAGATCAATGACATAACAATGTAACACAATTTAAAAATGATTACACAAGCTTTCAACATCAGAAAGACATATATAGGAATGATGGATATCATCCATCTTGTTGACTTCGGCTTTATTGTATTGTAAATTAGCTCTATTTCTATGATATCAAAATATCACTCTTGTTTTAACCCAGGGGTACTAAAATCGACAAACTCGATATAAAAATATAATTTTGAAAAGTGAATATTTTATTTTAAAATCACACAATACTATATACAGTATGAATGCATAGCAATGTTAAAAGCATTGCCTGTCAGAAGTATTGTATAAATGAAATTGTATGATGGATGGTTGTTACAATTCTTTCCACTCTCACAGCTGATCTCTCTCAGCGTGATGCTCCTGTTTAACTTCCACACAAGCTTTGCCATCACCTCTTCTCATATTGGACACTATCTTTATAGTATTGACTTCCAGTTCCAAGTTGTCAATCTTCTGTGCCTTGATTTGTTAGTTGCTATGGATTCCACTGTTATTAACAGGCCTGTTTAACCACCTGTAATAGAACCCCATCATCCCTGACTTTTGTGTGTCTGATCTTATCTCTACATTGTGATTTTTTATCTTGCCTCCACCAGCAGTTGCTGCTTCCAACCTCTATCATGCTGTTTGTGTCCACCTCATCACAATTGCAGAAGTTGCTCATCACCCTCACCAGCAGTTGCTGATTACCACCTCCTGCCTACTGATTGTGTCTGACTCATCACCATTGCTGGAAGATGCTCACCACCCTCACCAGTGGCTACTGATTAACAACTCCAGCCTGCTTACTGTGTCTGCCTCACTGACATCACAGGCAGATGGCTGTGCTTATAAGAGGCGTCCTCTGCTCTCCTGCTTTATCAGTCTGCATTGACAATCCTAGTTATCTGTGATCTGACTACTTCAACTCCACTGTGTTGTGACAAAAAGGTGAAGAGATCCTCTCTAACTGAGCTGGCTAGCTGATCCTGATATTCTATTCAGGCTTATTGTTTGGATCTATGTAGACAGACATAAATAGAATATATATTCAAGACTGTGAATGAGTCTGATTGTGACAGATTCTATAGACTCATATGATGTATATTGTGATGGACAAGACATCACATGCAGACAGTTCTGTTGTGTACTTTATTGTTAAAATCTACACTATTTTGGACATGTCTAGCAAACATTACTAGGGGCAGGTGTAAGAGGAAAGATTTAGTGCAGGAAGTGGTACTTGTTAGTAAAATGAAAGTCCAAAAATGTACCGGAGCAAACACTTTTCCACCAATGTGCAAGAGTTGTATTCAAAGCATTGCTCTGCAATGCATTGGAGATCACAGGTATGCTTGGGATCAATAAGTGCATATTTATTTAGGGAAAAGATGACAAATGGTGCTTTTTTGGGGGGGGAGTTTGGGAGGGGCTGCAGATGTGGATGCTCTCACTGACTGTCTGGTGACTCTTGGTTGCCTTAAGGTTGTTGTGGGGGTCACACTTGAGGGGGAGGTGGTTGCAGTTGACCACTCATTTCATTGTGGTGCTTTCCCTACCTGCAGCCTCTGGAGGAGAGTTTGCTCTCTGATTTCTAGGAGCATCTGGCCAGACAAGTCAATGAGTCTGGTCCAAAATGGTGTATCTCATATGTGAGGATGTCTTGCTGGATTCTATACTGCTGAAAGTGGCTGTTGTTCTCTCCATGTTGTGATGACTCCTCCTGGAGAGGCGTCTGGCCTCCTAAAGTAGCCTGAATATATACATCATCCATCCTAATTGTGCTGTTAGCTGTGACAGTGGATGAGGGCATGAATGGTAAACTTGGAGATGTTTAGGATGCCTATCCTCCTTGGCCTAGCTCTGTCTGTTGACGAGTGGATCCCTCATGTTCTGTGTGCCACTGATGCTGCAGCTGTTGGTGAGGTGAATTTAGAGCAAAGTGTGACGAGGCCAGCATGTAATGAAAACATGATCGTTGTGCCCCACCACATTTATGGTCTCCTCACTGACTGCTGATCCTTGTTCCCCTGGTAAGTTATGTGGTTGTGATCTTCAAGCAGGCAATTTTCAGGCTGGCGGCTTAGGTGAGTCTCAGTAATCCTGTGGAGTGATACATATCATTATGTATTGTGTGAGTGTGTTTCCACACATTCCCCATGTATAATCATAGTCATACATGAATCGTGTTTGATTCATGTATTGCACTCACTAGTAAATAAGTGTCTGATGAACATGTCATGTCTTTACCCCTCTCAGGGTCTCCTCATCCTGAGGCTGGGGAAAAGGCACCTCCACAATGGGTTCTGGATCCGGAACCTCCACTAAATGTGTTTCAACTGCATTATTATGGAGTATGGCACATGCTAGTATGATATCACAGACTTTTGCTGGTGCATATTATAGCATCCTGGTCCTAATGTGAGCCTCATTGATGCGGTCCTGTGCAGGTGTTTGTGGGTTTGGAACAGGTGTGAGAAGTCACTGTTTGCAGCCATATCCTGCATTTCCTATGGAAGAGAAGTTACATTGTGACACATAGACCACATGGTTGTGTGGATGATGTGTAATGGAGACATATTTCTTGTGTATCAGGACCATGCTAAGTTGGGTTTTCATTAATTGTGTGAGTTCTCCTGTGGATGTGGTGTGGTGTGTAAATTGGTCAGTCTCCAATCATCCTGTGTAGGTACCAGCCTCAAAGTCCTGGTAGATGGAGGAGTGACTGAGGATTTAAAAGTCATGACAACTGCCAGGATAAGAAGCACAGACATGGCTGAACCTCATGTTGTCATCACACACCATCTGGGCATTGATGTTGTGGAAATGCTTTCAATTGATTTAGAGATATCCGTCATGCGGAGGATCTCTTACTCACATATGTGCAGTCTATGTCTCAGGGTATGCCTCCCCTTGTGTAGAACTTCTGCTTGACACATGCTCACTCCATCTGGGTGGACGAGAAGTGGATGTATTTCCTGGCCTTCCTCTTTAGGGATTTCAATACCTGAACCAGCACCCTGGAACAGGTAGGCTGGGACATCTCAGATACTTACCCCTCTGTAGCATGGAAGTCTGACTGCATTAAATCTATCTCAAGTTGTTTTGTCTGAGGACCAGTTGTTAGTCCTTTCTAAGGGTCTAAATTTTATACCCAGTGCCAATTTCAACATATTTAATACCTTACTTGATGTAAGCAGATTTGTCAGATCACTTACTTTAATAAAGTGTTTTGGGACGCTCCTGAAACTCATGTGGATATACAGGCTAATAACAAATCTGTGGATTTGTGTAGTAATAGGGATTTTCAGGAAGTATGTTCTATACAGGATTTGATATCATTGCAATCTGAGTCTGACGGTGCGCCTAGTACACCTCGGGTGAATAGATTGGAGTCTGGACTTTTTCCTAAGTCTTCTTAGACATACCAAGGGTCCCCAATTGGAGATGTTTCAGAAGGCAGTAGAAAAAGAACTTGTAGCCCTGTCTCCTGCCAGAGGATCAGCCAATTTAATGACTAAGGAGCGTAAGATCCTTAAGAGTTTACAAGATGATGATCGTTTGATGATACGCTCATCTGATATAGGAGGGAATGTAGTAGTATTAGATAGGACTTACTACAAGAGTGAGGCTGAAAGACAATTGGGAGATGTAGATACATGTGAAGTTCTTGGTCGTGATCCCACTTATTTATATAAGTACGAGTTATATGCAATTATAGATTTTGGTTTAACTGCTGGGACTTTGACCAAAAAAGAATCAGAGTTTCTTATGGTGAGTCATCCTATTACTCCAGTGTTTCACCATCTCCCAAAAACTCAAAAAAGTTTAATTAATCTGGTAGGTAGAACTATCATATCAGACATTGGCTCTCTCAATGAGCCTCTGTCCGAGTTGATAGATGTATACCTTCAACCCATTGTTTCTTCTTTGCCCAGTTTACTGTTAGATACCAAGCATCTTTTACAGTTGAGTTCTAGTATTAAGTGGGATAAGAATTATGCTTGGCTTATGGTGGACATTTCCTCCTTGTATTCCTCTATCCCGCACAAGGGGGTCTTGAGGCTGTCCGGTTTTATCTGAATTTTTTTTTTTGACTATTCAGAGGATCTCAAGTCTTTCCTTCTCAGGAGCATCTCGTACCTGTTGAACTACAATTTCTTCAGCTTTGTTGGGGTGTTTTATCTCCAGAGGTGTGGCGTGGCTATGGGGGCACATTTTGCTCCCTCATTTGCCAAACTTTATATGGGTTGGTGGGAGTCGCGCCACATCTTTGGGGATCACAACCCCTTCAGGAGCTGTGTTAAGTGGTATTGCAGGTATATAGATGATCTCCTGTTTGTGTGGGAGGGGTCAAAGGGAGGATGCTGCTCATTTTGTCAGTTATATTAATGACAATCGGGACAATCTCAAATTTACTTTTGATTTTCATCAGAGTCGGATCAACTTCCTGGACTTGATTCTCTTCTCTGAGATTGGTGGAGGATAATATATTAGTCTGTATACAAAACCCATTTCTGGCAACAGTTTATTGCATGCTTCCTCATGTCATCCTAGACATATGTTTAGGAGAATCCCCAAGGGACAGTTTATCCGCCTACATCATAATTGTTCCAATTTGGATCTTTATGATCGAGAGGCGGAAGTCCTTAGGAACAAGTTCCTTAACCGAGGATATTCTGTGGATGAAGTTGAGCATGCCTGTTCTGTTGAAAGGGAGATGGATAGAGACTTTTTGATATCACAACCTTCACATTGATAATGAGAGAAGTAGGTCAGGACCGGGGAATTAGATTTGTTACTCAATTTAGTACCCAGTTTTATCAGATGCGTCATATTAGTCTTTGTTACCTATTTTGAAAACAGATGAAAAACGTTCTGATATTCTATCTGGAGGATGTCAGTTTGTAGCAAAAATGAGCTGTACGATTGGCAATAGAATTTCCAAGAGTTTTTTTAGTTCTAAATGAAATTGTCCGACTTGGCTTAAATATCTAAGGAGTTCTAAGTGTGGCAGTCAAGTGTGTAGGGTATGTTCCCATATCGAGGTTAGCTGCAACTTTAGGTCATCAGTGACTGGACGTATGTTTCCCATTACTCAATATATAAATTGTAATTCTAAATCAGTAATTTATATGTTTACCTGTAGTGGTTGCCAAGTACAGTACGTGGGACGTACTATTCGCCCACTTAAAGATCGATTACGCAAACATTTGTATAAAATTGATATAAAAAATAGGGACTCAGTATTGTCTCATCATATTTTGGATATACATGGTGGTGACATTTCCCTGGTGTCCTTTATGGGCATTGAACGGGTTTCAGTATCTACACGTGGGGACAACATTATTAATCTAATTTCCCGAAGAGAGGCTTATTGGATTTTTACTCTTGTACTAGATCCCCCAAAGGGTTAAACTCAGAATGGGATATTGGGAATATAATGTAGCCTCCATGTGTATTTACATTTTTTTGAGTAATCTAAATTGATAAAAGAGTTACTTTTTCTGTATTAGTTTATACTAATGATCTGTAATGTTATATTTATGTCTATATGTATATATATGCTTTTTGTCTTCCACGGCTTTCTGTATTAGCCTTCTTTTTAGTTGTATGCATACATTGTTTGTTTTTAAGCCAATCAGAATCATTGATTGATCATTTAATTAGGTTTAAATATTCATTATTCAGGTAACGTGAATGTCTATGAATAAGTACCTATGGGTAGGAAACGCATCAGAATGTAATGTATGCTATATGAGGTCCTGGTGATATCAATGATTTTTTTACTTTTTGCTACAATAAAGTACTAGTTTTTACTTTTTAGTGTTGCCCGATATTCTGTTTTCTCATTGTTGAGTGCCAGATCAGGGAAGTACTATTACATTCTGCTGACAGTTACATTTGTATTATTTTATAGAATTTGCAAGAAAGGCCGCATTTGTCTCAAACATCCTCTAGACCATAGTTTGGACCTCCCTTAATTAAATAATTCCAAGTCTAAGGAATCTATACAGTATGTAAAAAAAAGTGGACCAAGACTGGGACAAACCAATTACACATCAAGGAAAAAATTAAAATTCCCAAAATGCCCATATATTTAATTGTGGAATTTAACCCTTAAATGCTACTGATCTCAAGTGGGTTAAAAGCTAACTTTAATTAAAAGGATGTGTAATTTATACCCTATAGTGCTGTTGGTTTTCCACAGAATTTGAGAATTTGAAGACTACAAACAGCACTGTGATTTAAATATACAAAGTAATTGTATCCCAGCGCCTACATAAAAAAATTAAAAAATATACGAGAATGTAAAAAATGTATTTATTAACGAAGTACACAAAAATTGGACAATGGAAATAGAAGGGTGATATTATATTTACTATGTGTATAGTTTCTGCTCAGGTTGCCTACTATCCAGGACTCAAATGAGTCAATGAGTCTCATAAAAAAACAGTATGTAAGGCAAACTAAATGTCAGCATTGACGAACATGTAAGAAATATTGAAAGCTGTTTTGCGAAGCATAGTGTATCTGCACATTTTAAATTATGTCATAATTTCAGAATTCAAGATCTATAATCTAGAATTGTAGCAACAATGGCCAGAATTGACTCCAAATGGATTTTTTCTATGAATACCTTGCAGCCTAAAGAGTTAAATTCAGACCTAGATCGTTTTTCATGATTTTCAAGACAATGTTGAGGATAATGCAGGTTTTTTTATCCTGTGACCCAGGAGTTTTGTCTGAATTCCAAATGGATTTGTAAAATAATATTGAGGCTGATATTTTTTAGTTTGAGGTATTCAGTTGTATATTGGGATACCTTTAATTTTACAGAGTTACTTGATCCCTTTAATTAAATTTTGCAGGGCTTTGGAACATTTAAAGATGGTAGAAGCACAGTTTGGGCTTGTTGGTATAGTTTGCTAAGAGGAAGGAAGCAGGTATCTTCCAAAATGCACAGATATTTATCCAGTATTCTATCTTAACATTTATTATCTTTTTATTCAACTTACTCAATATCTGGATCCAACAGTATCAAGTATAGAATTACCAGTATAACTGCAATTGCCAAGAGATTGGTTGCTGTGGACCACATGACAGTGTGAACAACCTACATCTCCTACAACAGCTGCAAGTTCTATATCCATTTTTTATTAATGAAACATTGACTCACAAAAGAATTCAAGAAATCACAGAAACAGATCGTGTGGACCATCTCTAACCAAATGAAGATGGCAATGGTGAGTGCACTGTAAACCAAATATTCATGTGAAATTCCATTACTGTAGAAGATAGCTGTGGTGTGTTATCTAAAGCTGTTATGGTATACTAATTTTCATTTGCCATTAAGTCTTGGTAATATACTGAATCAGTCTAGTGTCTTTGTGTCAAAATCAGATACATTTATACAGATTTGGAGTGTATTGTTGCCAGTTATGGTAACTAAGATATCAATTTCTCGTTTAGATGTGTTGTTGGCTGCTTATTGTTTTATCATACTACTAGTTGAAGAGCCCATTACACGGGCCACAGAGCCACTGGCAGCCGGTCACGGGCTGTAGCAGTCTCTACTGCGCATGAATGCGTCATTACACACGTTTTAGCAAATTATTATATAGGATTTTTATCTGTATTTTCATTTTTATTGCATATATTATTTTATATGTTATAATCCCATATGTGTATATTGTATTTATTTTTATGTGTATAACCCCATATTCCCTTCTGGTTCTATGGTGCAGATTTGTGGGGCCCCCTCTGCATCTGTCCCAGAGGTGATTTGGTATACCCTGTTTCACATTTTGTACTATTGTTTTGTGTGGGAGGGTCAGCTTCAGAGTCCGCTGTGGAGGGCTCATTGGGAATACTTTTGAGTCCTGAATAGTGGACAGCCTGAGCAGACATGACACACACAGTAGATATAATATCATCCTTAGAAGATAATTTTCCAGTGTCCAATTTGTGTTTGCTTCATTTATAAATATATTTTTACATTCACATATATTTTCTAGTTTTTATGTAGGCACTGGGATACAATTTATTTTGTATTATTCTCTACTATATTTCACTTAAGTGGGGGTCAAACATTGTATCCTTCAGCTGCCATAATTATAAAGGATACTTACATTTTATATATATTGTTTGCTCATTCTAGTTTCTTTTTATTAAGCACTACGATTGTATCTGGATTTTGATTTTGTGGTTCATCACTGATATTCAAGTTCACAGACACATTTAATATGGGTCTTGATGACTAGAATGTTAACAGAATAGAAGGTAATTGTTGTCCTAGGGCAATACCATCTAAAACGTTTAAAATTAAGTATGAAGGTTTTCAGTACTGGCATAACCCTGCATATCAGTAAATGTTATGTGACAATATCAGTTTTTTGCCAATAGTGGTGAATTAGAAGACTGGAAATATTAACATATTATTCATGCTAAACTGCAGAAACATTATTTGTAATTTGGATTTTTGCAGTGCACTCATTTACATTTTGGATTCAATCTTGCAGATAAAGCTCAGAGTGCAAGACTTTTTATGAAGAAGTAAAGAAAGCGGACTCAGTATCAAAGAACAACTTCCTATTTTACATATTCTGATATGATCTGTAATGATCTGACCTCTACTATGAAGTTCAAAAAATTATGTGGCATAAAAAGGAATTATTCATACCAAAGTGCTTACTGTTATTTGAATTACAAAACTGGGTACTCTGACGGAGTTCCAAATAGAAAAACTAACCTCTAGTATTCACATTTTATAGATTTATTACTTTTTATCCCTGAACAGTGTGTCATGGCCTGCACTAATATTTGGCCTTATTCATCATTACAACTGCAATAGCATATAAATCACTGAGAAATAAAAATTGCACGTATCCAGATGAAATATTCAAGTTTGTAACAACAGCGATAACAGCATTGCTGGAATGATTCACCAATTACTGCAAATACTGTTTTTATGGTGCTAGTCAAAATGAAATATTCCCAGGTTATTTTTTATCTAAACTAGAGACATACCTAGAATTCAGCAAAGTGGGTTCTACTACATTGTATATCAGAATAAAATAAGTTAAAACACTATGGGCTAGATTTAAAGGATGCATTAAAACAACCAGTAGGGCCAAGTTGAGTACTGACCAACATAATACAATGTCTAAGTCGGTACTTAAAGGCCCTACCAGATAAAAGTTGGGCCACAGAAAAGGTTTTGTGGCCAAACATCCGTTTTGTGCGTTAAGTTCCAAAAACACCTCAAAATAGCAGCAAAATTGGGAACTTCACAGTAAAAAAACCTAGCTATCACTTCCTGACATACTGCCAAGCGCTGATCGTTAATGTATATGTGTTACACTTATCTGTTATCCACTGTCTGTTTCCTTCTGTATTCATTATATGTATATGGGCCGTCTCTGTTCAAAAGGACTCACAGCCATTGACTATGATGTGTGCTTGCACACCACCCAATGAATCAACTTTGAACGAGGGATTGACAGAACCTGCTAGAAGTTGATTGACTGGGAGGAGCGTAAGCACACATCCCAGCTATTGGATGTGAGTCCTTTTGAACATATATTGCCCATATGTAAAAGTACTCTCTGTTCAAAATTCTGTCACAGTGGAGCGGGCTTCGGCACATCTGGAATGAAGTGGGGCTCTGCTCAAACTTACTTTCTTCACCACCACCTCAAACAGTGGTGGAGTAGAAAAAAGGGTACATATGGATTTCAATATTTTTTGGTCACTTCACTTAACTTTTTTTGGGAACAAATATTTTGATACAACTGGATTTATGGGGCAATTAATTAAGTTGGCATTTTCTATCTATGTGACTCTGACATGTGCATTGTTTAATCCTCTGGGTGCCAGAGAGGTGCGCAACCCATTGCAATGCGTTGTGTGCCCCTCTGTCACTCAAGGGATTAAACTATGCATAGATGTTAAGGTTATGTTTGGGCACACATCATTTAATATGTCTTTTATTTTTTCACAGGAATCACTGAACTGAGAGAAAGAAGAAAGAAGAGAAAAGATGGAGAGGAAGAAGAGAGAAGAAGGAAAAGAGAAGATGAAGATTAGAGGAAAAAAAGGAGGAAGATAGAGGAAGACGGACAGTGGATGACAGGTAAGTGTAACACGGATAAGCTAATGATTGGTGCTTTAAAGTATCTCAGGCACCAATTGTTAGCTTTTTTTCCTTTGATGTTTCCACTATTGCTGCTATTTAGCTGTGTTTTGGGGAACTTAATGCACAAAATGGACATTTGGCCACAAGTCCTTTTCTGTGGCCCAAGATCCATTGTAATTTCAGCTGGTAGGGCAATTGAATAGCTCAATAGCACGCCGTTATCCAATTTTGTCTTAACGCCTGTTTTATGGCATGAATTTAATTGAGGCCTAAATAGGTAGAAGTAATTTAAGACATACCTAGATTTTAACTTTTTAAGAAATAAAGGGGTATGCAGTTCATTGCTTCACAATGTGCTGTTCACTCCTCTGTTCCTTAGGGCTAGATTTAACCCCCTCAGTGCCAGAGGATTGGGCCATTTCTTGTACCCTGCAGGCCAGACACTTTTTCAGCATTTTTGCTATCCTTCTGTTTAGGCTAGATTTACTCTGGGAATGTCTAGTTACATATGGAAAACGATATATTATTTTTTTCAGAATTAATTGAGCTTTCTCGTGGTATCTTACATGAAGAGAATTTTGCATTGTGCAAAAAGCTATGATGTCATAATGACAAAAAAGTGAAAATGTATTTATTTTGCTAAAATCACATATTATGTATCAAAAAAATTTACATTGATTGCAAAAGCTTCAATTATTTGAAAAAGACCTGAGTCCTCCAAGTAAAAAAATACCAAATTTGTATAGTTTTACCTATGTCCATGGCTAGAGCAGAGCGCTAATCACCAGGAGCGCAAAATGGCATTTTCAACTTTATGAACTAATATGAGCATTCTAGGGTTTTTGTGGTAAAGTTACCCTAAAACATAATAACTATAGAAAACTATATATTTCTCAAAAGCAGACAACCTGCCGTACCTCACTGGTATGAGTTCACCTACCTTATGGGGCACTGCTAGTACAAAAACTATACCTACTACAATCTCTAATTTTTCTCAAACATTACTTGTCTGTACAAAAATGGTTATAACAACTACAGAAGTGAAGAAACGCTACACAAACCATGCCATTTTGGAAAGAAGACAAACTGCTGCATCTAATGAGGGGTGAATTGCCTTCTTACCCCAAGCCTGGTGTCCCCAAATGCTTCCAGAATGTGGCACTTTAGGAAAAAAAGGCATTTTCTTACATTTCTGCCCCTTCAAATGTACTGAAACCCGTAAAAACCATGGAATTTCCAACTGTATTCATTAGCTAGTTCTCTTAGGAAAAAAATTACACTTCATTGGTATGAGTTCACCTACCTTAGGGGGCGCTACAAGTACAAAACTACAGCTTTTGCAACCTCTAATTTTTCTAACATTTTCTCAAACATTACTTGTCTGTACAAAAATGGTTATAACAACTACAGAAGTTAAGAAAGGCTACACAAACCATACCATTTTGGAAAGAAGACAACCTGGCTGCTTGTACTAAAATGTTCATAACTGTTAGAAACATGAAGGAAAGGTATAAAAGGTATACCATTTCGGAAAGTAGATATTCTCCTGCATCAAATGAGAGGTCACTTCCCTTTCTATCCCTGGGCTGAAGTGCACAAATATTTCCAAAAATTGGCACTATAGGAATAAATACATGTTTTTTTTTTAAATTTCCACCACTTCAAAGATACTAAAGCCTTTGAAAACCATAACATTTCCTGCTGTATTCAGTATCTGCTACCAACATGAGAAAAATGGCAGGCCATTTGTGTGGGTTAACATACAATATGTGTGTGCTAGGAACACGTACTTAAACCTGACACGTTTGTTTTTGAAATTATCTGCTTGCACTAAAATGGTTATAACTATAAAGAGATATGCAGGAAAGGTAGAGATACAATGCCATTTGCAAAAGAAGATAACCTACCACATCTAATGAGGAGTCACTTGCCTTCTTATCCCAATACTGGTGTGCATACATGTTTCCAGAAGAGGCAATATTGGAAAAAATTTTTTTTTTTTTACATTTCTGCCCCTTCAAATGTATTGAAATCTGTGAAAACCATACAATTTTTAACTGTATTTGTTAGCTAGTGCTCTTAGGAGAAAAATGATACCCCAATGGTATGAGCTGACATACCTTAGGCGGTGCTAGAAACACAAAACAACACCTACTTCAACATCTGATTTTTCTAACATTTTCTCAAACAGTACTTGCCTGTGCAAATATGGTTATAACAGCTACAGAAGTGAAGGGTAGACCATACAGTTTTGGAAAGAAGATAACCTGCCGCATGGAATGAGGAGTCACTTGCCTTTTTACCCCTAAGTTAGTGTGCACAACTATTTTCAGAATGTGGTGCTACTGGAAAAAAAAAATTTTTACACATCAGTTACTTCAAAGATACTAAAATGGTTCAGTGGCGTGGGATTTCCTAGGAGGACTTCTTGCCAGCCTAAGAAAAGTGGTACCCCACTGCTGTGGGTTGACATACCAATTTGGGTGACAGGAGCGTAGCTACCAGTGAAACAGGGATGGGAAAGCAAACAGTGTATGTGTGATTTTATGGCTAACAGATGAAAGAAGCTAGGGCGTCAGCCACTGTACATGCGGACCTGTGACTACCAGTGTAACAAAGTGTGTGGGATGGTGAGGGGTTAGGCAGTGTGTGGGATGGTGAGGGGTTAGGCAGTGTGTGCAGGTATGAGCAGAGGAGCAAGGATGGTGGTTATGGGGGGGGCATTGTCTGATAGTGTATATGGGGGATCTGTGACTACCAGTGTGCACTGTATGTCCCCCTCATACAAAGTTTGATTCCCAGCCTGAATCTAGTGCATACTGGTACTTTGTGTCTACCAGTAGGCAGTGGAAACAGGCTGGGGATCAGGCTGGGGAATGGGACTGCCAGTTGGCTGTGGAACCAGGCAGGGGGATACGGTACGTGAGAGGGGATTGGAGGCATTTTGTGTGCATGCAACAGGGGTGCCCAATGCACTGCAAAGCAATGCATTGGACCCCCTGTTGCACACAAATATTTTTTTTTAATTATTATTTTGTATTCATACCTCGTTGGGGAGGCAGTATCAGGAACACTCCTGGTGTCCCCCATCAAGGTCTAAAAACAGAATAATGAAAAAAAAAAGTGTGTGTGTCTCACAAGGGGTCCAACACATTGCAAAACACTGTGTTGGACCCCCCTATGGCACATGCATTTTTTTTGGCTTTTCCCCCCAATATTTTTGCGTAGACCTTGTTGGGGACATCAGAACCCATACATTGAGGTCTGAATAAAAAAATAAAAGGGGAAAAAAATAATCCTTTGTGTGCCACAGGGGTGTTCAGTGGATTGCAAAGCATTGTGCATTGAATCCCCCTCTCCGTGGCATACACAGGGTTACATTTTTTTTATTCATTTTATTTATTATATACTTCATTGAGGGGCATCAGGACCCCCCCAATCCCCCCCATGTACACAAAAGAAGTGACCCTGTGAGTGCCACAGGGGTCTCCAACGCATTGCAATGCATTGGATTCTTGCGGCACTCAGAGGGTTATTTTTTTTTATAATTGTTGGGGGGCCATCAGGACCACTCCTGATGGAACCCGCAACAATCTCTGATTACAAAGTAATGATAAAATCCCTGTGTGTGCGCCATTGGACCCCCACAAATGTTTTAAATGTTTTTATTATAGACCTCATTGAGGGGTATCAGAACCCCCCTGATCCCCCCAATGAGGTGTCACAAAAAAAAAAAACTGTCATCAAAATAAGTGTCCCCGTGAGCACCACAGGGGTCTCCAGTGCATTGCAAAGCAATGCATTGGACCCTTGTGGCACTCAGAGGGTTAATTTTTTTATCATTACTTTGTAATCAGAGCTTGTTGGGGGGCCATCAGGACCAATCCTGATGGCACCCCCAACAATCTTTGATAACAAAATAATGATAAAAGCACTGTGTTTGCCACAGGAGGGGGTGGCTGCATTGGACCCCCCCCCCCGTGGCACACACAGGGTTAATTTTTTATTTATTTTTTAATTATAGACCTCATTGAGGGACATCAGGACCCCCCTGATCCCCCCAATGAGGTCTTACAATAAAAAAAGTCCCCAAAAGAAGTTACCCTGTGAGTGCCACACAGGGTTACTTTTCCTCTTTTTATTTATTTATTTATTTATTTTTATCAGACCTCGTGGGGGACATCAGGACCCCTCCTGTTGTCTCCTCAGTTATTGATCTCCCAACCGATTGGCTAGGAGATCAATATGGCGACCGCAGGTAGGAGTGAATGGGACCGGGGAAACTTTCCTAAAGTCATCAGTGACCATGTCACTGATGACGCTGGGAGGCTTCCCCCGGTCCCGCCCACTCCTACCTGGAAGTTCAGGTAGGAGAGAGGGGAAAGGAGAAGCTATGCTTCTCCTTTGGAGATATTAACCATACTCAAAGGGTTAACCATACAACAAACAAGTCGATAGGATAATGATCACATGCTACACAGGGGACATTCACTAAGCAGTGACAAAGAGATGGTGGAGAGAAATTAACCCTTACATACCCTCACTTCACCAATCACAATGTTAGTCCATAGAGAATATTCAATAACATGAATCAAGTTGCTAAGGTCCCATTGTATAGACTCCATGGAAAACATTGGAAATTGGGAAATGAGATTACTGGAGAAGTCAGCATCATGTTCAGTTCATCAGGTCTTCATCACCGCTTACTGAATCACAAAAAGGATGGATCAGGTCACACATCACAATGCCACTGAGAATAACTGGTTGTATGTGCATCACACATCCAAAAATAATTCCCCAGAATTAAAGGTGAAAAAAGTAGGCCTTGGTGTTGTCTGCAATCATTTACTTAAACTTGAAATGACATATCTCACATTTGATTCCCTCATGGATCCTCAGGGACGTTGATGCCATGGATGGATGTTACGCCAGCCACTATATGCAAGATACAAATGGGAACCAAATATAATCCATTGTAGTTTGGTCACCAAGACGCCATGAATGATGGATATCTTTGATTAAGTATGGTTGCCTCACAAAGTAGGATGGATGGGCTCATCCAGAAAAAAAACACAGGCCTCAAACAAAGATATACTTCACTACTGGCTTGATTGGTGCCCTTCAGGATTCAACTGGAACACACCTCATGGAAAGGATTCTGTAAAGTACATCAATCTCTGATTGCCAGGTTGGTATCCCATGCATCACAATGCAATGCATAGGATATCATCATGACAACCAGAGAGTCTCCTGTAAAATAATGCAAAATCGTGCATTGTACGGGATCAACTTATAAGATAGGGTTGAGTAACACTTGAATCCTACTGCAGATCTGTGCATAAAAATGATGTACACAATGAAAAACGGTCAGAAATGTGCGTGGATATGTACCTTTCAAATGGGTCCAAATATGTCCCAACACGATGTGAACCCAGAGATCAGTTCACTACGTTTGATTCCCTTATTGGCCATATTTGTGCACCCATCAGAAACTAACTTTTATTGATATCATCAAAATACACATACCTAGTATATCCCACCTTACTCAGATGGTATATACGAGGTATGTTGTTGTTTAAGATATCAATAAAAGTTTTGTTTGTGAAGGGGGCACATATATAGAAAATGTAAACCAGTGCACTCAATCTCTACACCTGAAGGCTCATAGTAAGTTCTGAATCAGTAGTAGAAATATCTGGTGCTGCAGGAGATTATTAAGAGACAACAAAAAAGACAAACAGATAACCTGCCTAAATAGCACTCAAAGATATGGGTCTATAATACTGATGGAACTATGAGAAATAATGGATAAAACTTAACTTTTATTGCACATATGGCTTAAAAAACAAAAGAAAGGCGAAATCATTAGTTTGGGATAATACCTTTTTGAAAATATGGCTGGATAAGAAAAATTACTCATAAAGGTCAATAATAACTTATAGTCAGCACTGGGTGGAAAAAATAAACCACCTCTAAATAAATCTAATTCAGAATGTAGATCTCATAAAACTAGTATTAGAGAAATACATCTGAATAACAACCTGAGTTAGATCTCTAAATCATCAGACTCTGAGAATGCTCAAGTATTACAAATATAAACAGCTGAAACCACTCTTACTCAATTACCAGCCCTAAAAAGGGCCATTATACGTGGAAAATCTAAGTCAGTTGTGAATATGCAGAGCACTATCAAAATGCTCAATGAGTAATAAATAAAGTAGATATAAACAGCTGTGACCACTCTACCTAGTTACCAGCCCTGAAGAGGACCATTATGAGTGAAAAATCATACTCAGCTGTAAATATATAGAGCACCGTTACCTAGTCTATCTTTTAGAAAACATCAAGTTGTTCGTACATGAAAAAATGCTGTTCTAACACCGGGGCACAATCCGGCTTGCCAAAAAGTTCAAAAAGATATATAATAATAGCCTATCTAATACCATACCAGCCCTAAAAAGGGCCTTTGATACCAGGAAAAATCCTAATACCAGCCCTAAAAAGGGCCATTGATTACCACCCTATTACCAGGCCTTGAAAGGGCTATTGTAAATAGAGGCTAAATGTGAAGCTAAGCAATCTAGTTCATAGATCAATACTGCAGAAAAATACCTGCCTACTGCTGAATCTAGATTCGAGATCTGTAAGCCCTAAAGTAACCTCATAAAAAACAAAAAAAGAAGAGCCATCCTGCTCTAATAAGGTAAGAACGCAGACGCGCGTTCCGCCCTAGCTTCTTCTTAGGCTAATCACCTAAACCATATGTGCAATAAAAGTTAAGTTTTATCCATCAGTATTATAGACTAATATCTTTGAGTGTTATTTAGGCAGGTTATCTGTTTGTCTTTTTTGTTGGCACATATATAGCCAATCACTCGTACTTAACTAATGTCTGGCTACATATCTTGTTAGGATATATTTGTATCCAGATGAAAGGTACATATCCTCATACATATAAAACCATTTCTCCTTTTGTGTACCTTTAAAGGGATAGCAATGGTTAATTTCACTTTTATGTAATATTGTAGGCATTGTAAAAAGATGTGGATCGATGTTAGCCCTATCCCTTAAACCCTCATGGTTACACAGATATTGCTCTATGTGACAGCTGGAGATATGGCCCCAGGTATGATCCCAGGTGGGGGCCAAGCACCTACCAGTGGCCAAGGTATGACACCTTGGCCACTCGACTACCAATCCCTGGGCCTGATTGGGGAGACCCAGCTCCCTCTACCAAAGGAATTCTTTACTCCACCACCAGCACAGACATCAGTGGGCAGCAGTGAGTCACTTGATGTGGTGAGCATATACCCATCATCTGCAGCAGCCACTCCACCAGCTGTCACAGCAGCAGCAGCAACAGCACACTCAGAAGCAGCAGAGGACACAGCAGCAGCAGCAGCAGAGAAGACAGCAGCGAGAACACAGCAGCAGCTGAGGACACAGCAGTAGGGATGGGCGAAAATTTTTGCCTCAAACTGAAATCGGCGAATAATGGCACTTTCCACTTGGTGAAAAATTTACTGTGAAAAGTGCAGGGGTTTTTTTGGCTTTTTTCTGCCTTTTCCGCCCATTGAAATCATTGGGAAGGAATGTTTCTGCACCACACAAAGTTTTCTACAGTCATATAAAAGGCTGTCAGGCTTTCACGGCAGCCATTCTTTGTTTGTGAGAGGAGAGAGCAGCATGTTTTTTAGCTAGAGGAGAAGTCATTTAGCTAGGACATATCTGTATTAGGGGAGTCTGTGGGCACTCTAGGGGATAAGAAGGGAGGAAGGAGGTTGTCCCCCAAATACTCCAAAATTCAATGTGACTGACAGGCAAGACACAGGCAACCTATTTGCTTGCTGATCTTGCTGTTATTGTCCCTGTGCTATTGTTGATTAAGATATTGTTGATTTCCTTTTTCAGTTATAATTTTTTTGGACAGACTGTGATAAGACAACAGGGTGGACAACTTAAAAAATAAAATAAATAGAATAAAATATAAAAGATAAAAAAAATAAAAAACAAAATATCTTAGGTGACAGACAGCTCACTGGGCTTAGGCTAGGCATCATACAGCTCCATCAGTTGTGTTGTGCACTGTACAGTGAAAAACACAGTGTAGTTGCAGAATATCCAGCAAAAGGGGAAGGGGGAGGGGTGGAGCAGTGTAGGGACGTGAGAGTAAAAATAGTCCAAAAACCTACTGCAGCAATGGTTGTTTCAGCATGTGCAATCAATGATGATGATCCCTTTACTCCAAGGGAGGATGCAGTTTGTCAAGGTCCCAGCAAAACTAGGTCCAGCACCACCACCGGTGTCAGTAGAAATATAGAACCATATAAGAAGAACAGTGAAGATGACAACAAGTAACATTCAATTGTTGATGATGCTGGCAAAAGCATAATAGAGGAAGGTATAGCAGCTGAACCGCCTGCTGCATCAGACAGTGAGACACCAACATACCTGTCCTCAAAGTAGTAGTGAATTTTGTTACAGTAAAAGTAAAAAGAAAATGTTTGATACCTCCAAAAGCTTACAGGAATATAAGGCTAGTGGGCAAGAATTGTCAGGTGATGCTGATGCTGCTGAGGGTGATCTAATGATGACTGATGATGATGCAGATCTAGAATATATCCCTCCAGCATCCTTCTCTTGTTCAGATACAGATGAAGTTGAGAGTGAGGATGGTGACAGGGCTATAAGATTAGCAGAAAATCAAAGGCTGAATCTTCCACCACTTTTAAGGAGCACTGTGTCTGTCTATAAACTGTTTGAGAAAGCCATTGGAAAGTCTGACCCTGGACAAGCACAGATGTCAAAAACCTCACAGTCACCCAATCAGTCATCATTGGCAACATCGCCTCTTCAAATTCCAAGTCCCACTCAGCCACACACACCTGTTTTAAGTACACAGCAACACAGGTTAACATCAACAGTGTTAGATATGATGAGTACCTCTGGTGCTGCTGCTGTAAGTGCTGTACCTTTGACACCTAGTAGTAGTGGCAGTAGAATTACATCAACATCCAGCTCCAGTAGTTGTAGTAGCAGAAACCACACATGACAGACAAAGTCAGGGCAAATATATTAACAGCAGCACAGATGAGTAGGTGGAGGACGGATGTGAAGAAGGGTTGCCACCATCTACCCAATTGGGACCACTGCTATAAAGCGATAAGTAATATTTGTCAATAATCTGAGAAGGAGAATATGACAATGGTAAAAATACACACACAAATCACACCATGCCAGTCCCCCACCACAACCACTACAATACATATCTGCCACATTGTAGGTTGTACTTTATTTTTTTTTATTACTTGATATCATCATGAATATGTGCTAGTGTCACTTAAGCAAGAAAGTGTTGTGGGCAAAGGACAAATGCATTCTACATTATAACGCATTTTTCAAAGTAGGACTCACAACTTTGACTTTCATCCACTTATTTCTAAACTCCAGCCCTCAGAAGAAGTAATATTACAGTGGGAAATGTAGTACCTATAGGAAATATAGGCAAAAAATGTGTTAAAATAGGTGTAAAATGTGTTTACATAGGAGGAAAAATTGTTAAAATAAGCCAAAAGGATGAAATTTTTGCATAGACGGAAAGGCAAACTTTTCATGGGAAAAGTGAAAAAGCGGTACTTTTTCATGACATCTTTCACACTTTTTGCCCACCCCTACACAGCACAAACTGAGGACACAGCAGCAGCAGCAGAGGACTCAGCAGCAGCCGCCACAGAAGCAGAGGACTCAGATGCAGCAGGAACCCCACCAGCAGAGTCACCGGGCACATCCACCTCCAGCATTGCACGTCCCACGGGGATGGAGACGGAGTGCATGGCCCTACAGAGGAGGCTACTCCGGGCATGCCGCAGTACAGACCAGAACAACTCAAGGAGACAGAGGTAATCCTGGAGGAACACCTCCAGGACAGAGGCAAGGATCCATGCCCTGGAGTTGGAGGTGACAAGGATCAACACATAACTCCATCAGTACCACACGGGGATGATGGGCATGTTTGGGCAGGTGCTGGTAGAGTTGAGAGACCACAACCTCAGGGAGAACCTGCATGTAGAGAGAGAGCTGCACCCACCACTCCCTCCAGTGTGACCCCTGAAGCCAAACTTAGGGTGCAAAGGGTGACCAGGCAATCAGCAAGGGCATCCACCTCTGGAACCCAGTCGAAAGTCACCCCCCAAAAAAAATAACAAAACAAAATGCCCAACTTGTTATCTTTCCCCTTAATAAAAAGAACATTGTGCTTTTGAATCCTGTCTGATATGCTTTGTATTTAGATATATATTGGGTGGCAGAATTGTCTCCAATGCATTGCCAAGTAATGCAGTGATCACAACTTATACCTAGGTAACATGTTTGTGGGATGTTACAACGTGGGTTCACACACACACACACACACCATTGTATAAATTCAACTGGCAATCCATCCCTGGAGCCATATAACATGACAATGTTATATGGCCATGATGTGGATTGAATTTTAACAAAAAATACCCCTTAGCACAACAACTGGTGCAACACTGAACATTCGCCTGCATCAATTGTTGTGTTTAAGGGGTTAACCAAACAAACAGCTATTTGACTTAGCAGAGAAATAACAAGCAGGACAGATGGAACATGCAGCAAAATAGTCTTTGATTCAAACTCTTATTGTGCAACTGACTTTCTGGGGAACCTAATGTTCACACTAGGATTTCAATGTGTAGGACACACGTTGAAATCCTGGGGTGAGCATTGGGTTCTCCAATAAGTCAGTTTCACAACAGGAGTGTGAATCACAGCCTAACTTACTGGGGAACTCAATGTTCACTCTAAGATTTCAATGCGTAGCACTCACATGAAATCCTGGGGTGAGCATTGGGTTCTCCAGTAAGTTGTGTTGTTGTTTTACTATGGTTGTAACACACTTCACCAGTGATAACACATATCCTCTTAGTCTGGTTGTTTGTTGATGTAGCCCATGTACTGAGATATGTCAAACTAAAGCAATCTCAGAACATTGATTATATTGAGCAACACAGGAACTGTGGACATGAAATCACTGTGGAAGTATGTCCCCTGTATCACCTCTTCATCACTCCCAACTCACATTAGTGTATCACTGCCATTATCTGTTTGCATGAATACATCACAGAGTCCACTCACTGGCAAACATGTAGTGGACTTCTGTGATGTGGGTCATGCCTTCCCATGTATGGGGGATACTCTAGCCTTGAGTGTGGTTCCGCATTGAATGTTGTAATCCAACATTTCTTCATGCAGACACAGATTGTATAGTGATGGTTCTTCTTTATTGTGTCTCAAAGTACATTAAAACATACATGTGTTTTCTAGGTATATTGCCTATATGCATTAATCACTTGTATGAGCACACTAAATGTACTTTGGAACTAAATATTACTTCTTTAGAAACACTACTATACTGCTCATGTGTTGTCCACAAGTTTGACAACTCTGTAGATGAGCATTCTTACTGTACATGTTTGATACCTGGATGTTAGTACACACATGAATTTGTGTTTTCTGTGTCTATGTGAGAATGTTCTAGTAGAGGTTGCTGTGAACATCAGGTCAAACATTGCATCACCAAGACAATCACTTGAAACACCAAGGGGTGAGCTTCATAGAAGTGTTGTCAAGAGTCACATGGAAACTCTTCTGTTCAAGGATGGATCATGCTATGGATGCCTGTGGGACAAGAGGACAGGATTTGGAGCAGCGCCCTCAAACTGATCATCATGCACCAACTTCAAGTTCATGATCCCCTTAATCTTTTTCATTACAGGTGTGTACACAAGCCATTGTTTTGTAATGTGTTGTGTACTCGTCTGTGACCCATTATGTAGAGAACTAAGGGAATGTGAACCAGCCCTAGGGATATGTGCCCCTGACATGAATACACACATCAACAAATATGTTCTGATAGCTCCATGAAACCAATGACTTTGGGCTGCCACTTTGAGAGTGACAGTGGCAGCACAATTTTATTTGTTTTATGGAACTATTAGGACATATTTGTTGATGTGTGTATTCATGTCAGGGGCACATATCACTGCTCACACACAGGTCAGCATGGTGTCCCTGGAGATCTGATCCACGTTTCATGACCTCTATGTTGTGTAACAATACCACTGTGGATCCATCCCTTTGCTGCTCTTCTCAACTCTAGAGAAGTACAGGTCCCACGTTGACTCTAATGTCCCTTTAACCCCTGTTGCTATGGCTGCTATGGCTACAATCATAGCAAATCACGTTCGTTGCTGTAAATCAAGCCTTGTAAGATGCTGAACATGGGTTATGTGTTGTACCTTGGTTCTCATGGGGGTATGCATGATATCCTTGAGGTATCAATGTCAACGTGGAGAAGGGAATGGAAGATGGTTTTGGAATCCCTACACGCAATATGCAACATCCATGGTATGGATGATGTTTGGGGCCATACTGCTACCAGTGCAGTGTTGTGTCAATGATCCTGTGGAGTGAAACAGAACATCATGTGCGGTGTGGTTAGTGTGTTGGCACCAATTCACAGGACTGATGGAGGACTTGCATGGATTGTTTGAATGCCTGTGTTATACTCACAGTTAAAGTGGTCCGTGATGAGCCTTTGTCTGATCTTCACCCCTCTCAGGGTCTCCTCAACATGGCCGATGTCCATGGGCACTTCAGGTATGGGGTGGCCTGGATATCATCTACCAGCCTGGTTTCAACTGCGATGTTGTGCAATATTGCACACGCCATTATGATGTCACACACTTTTCCTAGGTCATACTGCAGTGCTCCCCCTGAGTGGTCCAGACATCGGAATTGAGACTTAAGGAGGCAAAGGTCCGCTCAATGGCATTCCAAGATCTGCCATGAGTCTGGTTGTATCTTTCCTGGACATCTGTTTGGGGATTGGCAACCGGGGTGAAGAGCCATGATTTACAGCCATAGCCAGCATCACCTGTAGAAAGTGAGTGACATGGTGTGACAGGGAGCACATGTTGTGTGAATTTTGTTTTCTGTGGTGGACGTACTAGCTGTGAGTCAGGAGCATGGTGAGCAGTGTTGTGTGGACACCTGTGGATGTGGTGTGATTTAATATTGTGAACTCACCCACAAGCCATCCCCCTGTATAAGTTCCATTCTCAAAGTCTCTGTGGACCAAGGAGTTGGACTGAGAATGTATGAATCATGAGAGCTGCCAGGATATTTTGCACAGACATTCATAATCCTCATGTTGCTGTCACACCCATCTGCACGTTCATGGAGTAGAAGTTCTTCCTGTTGATGAATAGATGTGCGTCGTGTGCTGGGGCTTTTATACGGACATGGGTGCAATCTATAGGACCCATGACCCTGGGCATGCCTCCAGGTGTGAAAAAAAGCCCTGCTTGAGATGTATCCACTACATGTCAGTGGTGGGAAATGTACGTAGGTACTGGCCTTGCTTTTGAGGGCTGGCAAGACCTGGGCCAGCACTCTGGAGAATGTGGCCTATGACAGGCCAGATGCGTAACCCTCAGTGGACTGGAAGAGGAGTTTTTGCAGACCAGTGAAGGCATGGTTGTGGATGTAAATGGGATCCACTTGATCCTTGATGACCTCATACAGGGAAATTATGCTGTGCGGCCTCAGTCTGTACTGATCAATCATGTCCTCATCTGTCATTCCAAAGAGAGTGACCCTTGGGCGGTATACCCTGGGACTTATTGCTGTAGCTGTGCATCTGCAGGCAGGTTCTGTCCTCCAGGTGGGGAAGGGCTCCTGTGTGGCTGTTGAGCCAGAGCTTCCTCACTTGCAACAGGTGAAGGCTGCTTACTGGTGTTCCCTAGCTCTCACCCTTGCATGCCTTCTCCACAGTCTTCTCATCAATAAGTAACCCAACATGCTTCTTGTTCTCTCTCTCTATCTTTCTATATATCTCTATCTATCTATCTATCTATCTATCTATCTATCTATCTCTCTGTCTCTCCCTGAGTGGAAAACAAGCCACAAGTGAGTGTGGTGAGCTGTCCCTTTAAGTACCTGGTAGGGCGTTGTGTAATTGTGGTGATGAGGTGAGTGATGACCAATGGGAAGGTGTTTGTTGTCCAGTTAAGTGTTTGCAGGTGTCGTGTTTTAAAATGTGGTGTGTTCTGATTGCTGTGTCTCTCTCAGTTGCGGGTGTGAAGTTGTGGGGTGCAGGTTGTGTCTGGATCATGTGGTGATGTTGCACAGGTGAGCTTGTTTTGTATTGGCAGGTGTCCATGTTGTGTGATAACCCGCATTGTTCTGTGCAATGTTGTGTTGCTGTTATTTTGGAAGTCATTGTCCCTGTGGTGTTACTTGTTGTATGTGACAGTGATTTGTGGTGTCTGGCCATGTTTTTGTGTTATTTTGGCATTGCGTGGGTTAGTTTTGCCATTTACATGCTTGTACGGTAAGCTTTTTGTCTGTTTTCCTATGTAACTAATGTTTTTTTTTACAGTTAAGTGTCTAACGGCTAAGAAAAGTGGATCTTCACTTTTGTCGTTAACTGTATCTTTTTTCAGCCGTTAACTGTAGCACACTCCTTTGAATGGCTCTGGGGAATCTTGCTCCATGCGTCTCAATGCACATAAGTGTATCGGCCGTAAGGATTATCAGACTGCCATTAGCTGTTCTTTAGATGGCTCTTTAAATTGCTTAACACATCTTAATGTACTCGGTAGTGCTTTTTTTGCTAATGGTCGCCTTTAAATCTACCCCTTAATCCTTTGATTGCCAGACGGGCATGCAGCGCATTGCTTTTGCAATGTGTTCTGTAAAGGGTTAATCGCTTAAGGACTGTTGGAACAAAATTAGCTGATTGAGGTGGGCTTAATATTTTGAAAGCTAGCAACATCTTCAGTGCCCTGAAAAGCAATGCGTTGGAGACACATCAAGAATCCAAGAGGTTAACAGGACGGATTTTATGAAAAAAAAGTATTTTGTAGAAATTGTCTTGATGAGTAAAACAAGGAAACTTCAGCTGTTGGCAGATGATTAATAAAAAATGGTTATGGAAAAAATTAGATTTTTTTCTGATTGAGGTTAAAATTGTTATTGTTTATGAAGAGCTTGAATCTGTGAACAGAGCTCTACAAACTTCAATAGCAATATTTCTACCAGACCAAAATTCGACAACCACAAATCAACCATAGTCAGAAAGATGCAAGATTGTTTTAGTCAGCATGAAAAGGCTTACACTATGTATTTTTCCTAATAAATACTTACTATCTCTTTATGAAAGAATAAACCTTGTAGTCAGAAACAATAAAGCAAATTTTAGAAAGATAACTTTCAGTAGTATATATGAATAGTGGTAAGGATCCATATGGTTTGAGACCATCAGAATACTGCCATTGAAGATAGATAAGAAAGAATAACCTGGGTAGTAACCCAGGGAGGTCTTATATTATTATTATAGTGTAATATTAGTGTTCTGTAAATTTTCATTTCCAGGTGTTGAACCACAGGCTGGTAGGGATTTACTATCCCTATAAAAGAATTAATTCTTGTAATCAGAAAAAACACAGCATGTTAGGAAGATAAATGTCAGGAGAATATATGAACAGTGGAAAGGATCTAACTGGTTGGAGACTAACCGAGCACTTCCATCAAAGATGCATAAAGGAAAATAAACCTGGGCAGTAACACAGAAAGGCCTGAATGTTATTGTGATCTGTGAGCTCTCACATCCAAGTGCTGTCCCACAGGCTTTGAATGGAGGACATGATATAATGCCTTAGCTTAGAGGAGTCTGAGTTAAGAGATACTTTTGTTTAGGAATAAACTTCCTAGGTGAAGAAATGGCAGAGAATAAGAAAATCTGGCATGGGACCCCTCTAATGTTTTAAGAGAAGATGTTGCAGAGCTGAAAATAACTTGGTTTGGCCACAGAAATCACAATCTCTACAGCTTGCAGTAAAATAATAAAGAACACAGTAATCACGTCCTTGCCCCTCTAGTTCTTGTGGATGTATTGGAGTGTGGCTATGTATGGATGGTACACACAGTATGCCAAGCTGCAGCTTTGTCTTCTGTTGCATAACTCAGGCTGGCTGGATGGCTGCTTGTCACTCTTGATAACTCTCCCTTCTCAGCTATGCCCAGAAAATAACAGGCATTGCCTTCACAGCATTCCTTCACAAACAGCTCACTTTATTATTTGTTTATTTTTGGATAAAGTTATCTCGCTCAATCCCAAGCACAAACTGGTAGCCTGTGGGATGCTGATACAATTTTATACTAGTACCAAGGGAATACTTGAGGCATCAGGGAGAAATATAGTTCTACCATTAAACTCAGTGCAATGCATAGGTGAAAAAAGTGGAAAATATGTATTTTTAGCAGAAAAATTAATTATCTGAGTGAAGTACCATTTTTCTCCTGTTTCACTTTTGAGGTGGAAAGTTTAACCTATGCCTAATCATCAGACTGGCTTGTACACCCTGCCAATCAGTATTAATTGTGGTGGTCACTGGGGTAGTGGTGGCACGGTTCCTATTAGTCCTCCTAGTACTAATGCTGAAGCAACATCAGCAACATCACAAGGTGTTGCTGTCTTTGTGACCTGGGCCCATTTTCTATGATGAAAACAATGTGGGTCAAAATGCCACACAAAAAGGCAACCCACCAACATGGTGCATCATCGAGGACAATGATACATCTGTCATTGTTGTTGTATTAGGGTCTGCCGCCAAGATATTAACCCTTTTCTCCACCCAGCTGTCAGGATCCTTGTAAATCATTACCTGTTGGTCCTTCGCGCATCAGTCATGTTTCTATTGGCTGTTGTGGGTCTAAATAGGTCCATTCTGCTAGGGATGAGCGAAAACTTCGCCTCAAACCAAAATCTTTGAAAAATGGCACTTTCTTCTTGGTGAAAAATTTCCCACAAAAAGTGCCATTTTCTGCTTTTTTCGCCTAGCTCATTGCATTGAAATCTGTGGGAAGAAAACATTTTCCCACCAATTTTTTTCTGCTTTTCTATAGCCATATAAAAGGGTATCAGGCACTCACAGCATGCCATTTGTGTTTGTGGGAGGAGAAAGCAGCATGTTTTTGAGCTAGAGAAGATAGGCAAATAAAGGGAATTGAAGATTAGTTTAGGGAGTCTTTTAGGTTGGACATTTTTTCTCTGTATTAGGGGAGTCTGGGGGCACTTTGGTGGAGTAGAGGGGAGGAAGGCGCATGAACCCAAATATCCCAAAATTCGGTGTGATTGACTGGCAAGACACAGGTAACTGAGGTCCAAATTGCTTGCTAATTTTACTTTTATTGTCTCTGTGCTGAGGATGTCTGGGGAAAGAAGTGGTTGATTTTATTCTTTAGTTATAATGTTTTTTTGGGGGTTTTTTGGACTGACTATGATAAGGTATTTTGGACTGACTGTGATAAAATAGGGTGGGCAACTTAAAATAAATTAATAAAACAAAATGAATACATAAACAATTAAACAAATAAATATATTAGGTGACAGACAGCTGGCTGGGAGCCTGATATGAGCTCTGTGGCTGAGGTAGACTTGATAGACAGCAGACAACATTGAGAATTTTGTTGAGGGCTAAGGCAAGACATCACACCCCATCATCTGTGTACTGTAGAGAGTAAAAATGCACACAGTTGAGAAATTTCCAGCAAATTCAAAAGGGGTAGGTGCAAAGGTGGAGCAGTGCAGGGATGTGGGAGTTAAATGGTAGTTAAAAAACTGACTGCAGCAATGGTTGCTGCAGCTTGTGCAATGAGTTATTATGATCCCTCTCCTCCTGGGTGGATTCAGATTGTCAAGGTCCTACCAATCACCCTACGCCAGTCCCCCACTACCATTACCATACACATCTGCGACAATGCAGGATGTACTTAATTTTTTTTTATCATTAGACATCATGATTAATATGTTCTGTGTCACTTAACCAGGAACTTAGTGTTACAGGCAAAGGACAAATGCACTCTGCATGCTAACAAATTGTTCAAGATATATGTTGATGTAGGACTCACATGTATGACTTTCAGCTACTTATTTCTCCACTACAGCCCTCAGAAGAAGTAATATTGTTCTGAGAAATGTTGCACCATAGGAAACATATGTTCCAAATGTTTTGGAATAGGAGAAAAATGTGTTGGAAAAGACAAAACATTTGCTGGAATAGGTGAAAAGGAGGAACATTTTGCATTGAGGAAAGACGAAAACTTTCACAAAAAAAGTGAAAAATCATCCAAGTGTGACTGCAAGGGACTCTAAGCCACACTTGACATCCCCAAGCAGTTCTGTCAGTGTTAGTACTAAGAAGGTCCAGCAGCTTGTTAGTGTTAGGAGTGAAGGAGGGGGTAATCAATATCTGGATGCAAACAGTAGTTGCAAATTCCCCAATTATGGAATTAGGCCAGTAGAGCATTTTTTTCTCAGGACATGTGCTTTCAAAAATGAATAAATAAATAAATCAAATTTAAAAAAAAAAACATAGTCTTGCAAAGAATAAACATTTTTGGGGGGTTTGTTTCTAACAAGTCCTACAAATCAATGGCCTAGATGCATTAAAGGCCGAAGAGGGATACGAATGTCAATGTTCTATCGAAGTAGTGTCGTAGGCACCTCTACAGTATTCACAAAATGTCTTCTACTTCACTTCACCAGAGCTCTAACAAAAAAATATCCACATTGACATCAATCCGACATGCCTTCAAATTTGGATTCTTCGAATCGACAAATGCTTATTTCCATATGGAAATGAAGCATAATCAGATACATTTGTATGCAAGGGGATGTGTTGATATTATAATATGACACTTCGACTCATTCAGGAAACTCCGATAGTAGCCTCTGCTGTTGGAGTTCACTGTCTCCACTTAACCTAACTCAGGCTGTCATAGATGAGAGCACCCCTGTACTCTCCTATGGAGTAACAGCAGGGAGAGCTATGACAATTCTGAACAGCATTCTCTGTACTTCCCTACCCAGCTAGTAGGGGAATACAGAGAAGGCTTTCAGCACCACGTTGACCTTTTGTCACGGTTTGTTAAGACACTCAGACAAAAGATTTAGGTAAAAACTAGTGATGAGCGAGCGTGCTCGGCCGATGCTCGGATCGGCTCGAGCATCGCTCTGCTCGGCACATGGCGGTACTCGTCGAGTACCGCCATGTGCTCGCCCGACATGTTCGGGTGGCGGGGATCTGTGCCGGAAGAGGCACAGATCCGAAGAAGCTCCGCTGGACCACCAGGGACTGGAGGTACGGGGGCATTGCGGAGATGAAGGGGGCATTGCGGAGATGAAGGGGGACATTGTGGAAGAGGGGCATAGACTCTATGCCCCTCTTCCACAATGTCCCCCTTCATCTCCGCTATGCCCGTCTTCCACAATGTGCCCCTTCATCTCCGCTATGCCCCTCTTCCACAATGTGCCCCTTCATCTCCGCTATGCCCCTCTTCCACAATGTCCCCCTTCATCTCCTCTATGGCATAGAGGAGATGAAGGGGGACATTGTGGAAGAGGGGCATAGCGGAGATGAAGGGGCACATTGTGGAAGAGGGGCATAGCGGAGATGAAGGGGCACATTGTGGAAGACGGGCATAGCGGAGCTGAAGGGGGACATTGCGGAGCTGAAGGGGGCATTCTGAGATGAAGGGGGCATAGCGGAGATGAAGGGGGCATTGACCAGGCACCCTCCCCTCATCAGAGCAGGGGGTGCCTGGTGTTGCCCCATTCATTCCAATGGGGCTCGGGTGCTCGGCCGAGCACTCGAGCCTCAGGGGGTGCTCGGTCAGAGCACCCGAGCACCCGAGCATCGTGGTGCTCGCTCAACATTAGTAAAAACATAACTTTATTGAAAAGTTAAGGCAATCCCCATAGGGTTCACATACACATACACACAATAATAATCAGCAATAGATAAATAGAATAGGTTCTACCGGCCTTGCCAGTAATACCGGGCAAGGCAACCGTGAGATGGAACATACCGGTTCTACTGGCCTTACCAATACCGGGCAAGGCAGCCTCAGGAAATGCTGTGAGTAGGCTCTACCGGCCCTGCCAATACCTGTTAAGGCAACCGTGACATGGAATATACCCGTTCTACCGGCCTTACCAATACCGTGCAAGGCAGCCTTAAGGAACCCTGTGAAGAGGCTCTACCAGCCCTGCCAATGCCGGGTAAGGCAACCGTGAGATGGAATGTACCGGTTCTGCCGGCCTCACCAATGCCGGGCAGAGCAGCCCCAAAGGAGGAGACCAACAGGTGCCAACTGGCTGTCAAGTGACAATGACAGGAACTCGGACCAAACAGCACTTGACTGTAGTATGGAGTAAACCAGCATCCGCAAGCTGGAACCAAAAGCATAGGTAACCACCAGGTTCAATGGAGTAATCAGCGTCCGCACGCTGGGACTAGCAGTATAGGAAACCACCAGGTTTTAATGGAGTAAACCAGCGTCCACACGCTGGGACTACAGTATGGGAGACCACCAGGTTTAATGGAGTAAACCAGCATCCGCACGCTGGGACCAACAGTATAGGAAATCACCAGGTTTAATGGAGTAAACCAGCGTCCGCACGCTGGGACCAACAGTATAGGAAATCACCAGGTTTAATGGAGTAAACCAGCGTCCGCACGCTGGGACCAACAGTATCGGAAACCACCAGGTTTAATGGAGTAAACCAGCGTCCGCACGCTGGGACCAACAGTATAGGAAACCACCAGGTTTAATGGAGTAAACCAGCGTCCGCACGCTGGGACCAACAGTATAGGAAATCACCTGGTTTAATGGAGTAGACCAGCGTCCGCACGCTGGGACCAACAGTATAGGAAACCACCAGGTTTAATGGAGTAAACCAGCGTCCGCACGCTGGGACCGACAGGGTGAAAATATCGCCGGAGTGAATAAAGAGAGCAATGTCACCACAGCGACTACAGGAAGGAAATACTGAGACCGGCCGAGATGAACCACAGCAAGCACTGCTGCACAGACGAGCAACCGGAACTATGCAGTACGGGAACAACTGGAACATCAGCAGTCACGGAGAACCAACGAAACCGACTGGAGAGGCAAACAGACTGGTAACAGGAACAGGTGGAATCAGGAACTCTGGAACTCTGAACTCTGGAACACTGGAACTCAGGACTCGGTAGCTCTGGACACTGGAACGCTGGAACTAAGGACACTGAAGCTTTGGAACACTGGAACACTGGGACAGGCCCAATCAGCATGACATGAAGGACAGAAAGGTACTGTCAGAGACACCACGAAAGGGCAACCAAAGGGTGCCCGAGCTGAGTTTAAATAGTCAATGTGAGGCGGGCTGACAATAGGCAGCCAATGGGAGCCCCCTGCAGGTGATAGACACTGTATAGCACCAATCACGGGCACCGTGATACCTTTAAGTCCTGACATGGTGCTCCTGACCCCCTCAGGTTTGCACTTAGCTCTGCTGTGGCAGGAGATACAGTCTCTTGGCTTCTTATCACCCAGACACCTTTTACAGTATGTATGCCCACAGCACAGGTCAGAGTGATGGGGTCCAGCAGTAATAGTTTGTACATGGGGCAGGAGAATAGGTCGGAGCCTGGAGCTCTCTGGGGAAGTGCTGGGGTGTTTGAAGTGAAGGAGGGGTCTGCAGGACCTTGGCACAGTTCATTTGTATAGCTATGGTTGTGGTTGGTCTTGGCACAGGGGAGTCTGAGCTCTTTCTCTTTGAATTATATCGTTCAATGCTACCCACAAGCACAAGCACTGCAAGCTTCTCAGGACGGAACTGTTTCAGCATTGCAGTGCTTGTGTAAGAGTCCGGGGCATTTGCCAGCCAGTGCCAAAGTGTTTCCTTTCCGAATCCAGAAAGACCTTTCTGGTTTGGGCAGCTCCTCCAGTTGTGAGCTGTATATCTCAGCAGCCAGTTCAAAACTGAAAGCCTCCTCTGCAACCCTCAGCATCTCGGAGTACAGGGCTGGAGGGTAAAGGGATCGCTGCTCAGATTCAAGCTCCATCCTGACAGCTGCACTGAGAAGGCCCCTGGCACTCTCTCCTACATGGTGTCATAGTGCTGGGGCAGTGCCTCAGGGGGACTAAAGGCAGGGTAATGTCACTAAAAGTGGGCTAGTCACAGAGCCATTCTTCTGTTAGAACGGTGCCACTATCAGACATCCACACAGAGCCGTGATATAATCAGTGTCAGACTGAGCCATGCTATTGTAATTAAGAAGCCGTTATTCAGAGCAGTAATTACGTACAGTAGTGCAATGTGAAGGTCCTTACAGTACACTCAGACAGATTTTACAGTGCCGAGGATCTTGAAGGGGAGAGAGGCACTGGAGGAACCGGGTGACGTGTTTGTTTTTGCCGCCCGCTTCCTCCGATACCTCTCTCCCCTCCAAGATCGTCAACATTGTCCCCTGCATGGAGTCGAACACTAAACGACTTCATCACTCCTCACTCATATGCCTCTGCATCAACATTGTCATTCTGTTGCAAGAGTTGATTTTTACATGGGTAGAGACCCTGGACAAGCTCAACAAAGCCATATCCCACTCCCAGTTCTCCAGAGCACCCACATTCGTCTCCCACCTAGCCCATAAGCAGAAGTCCGCAGCCGGGGAATGTTTCTGTATCCAACCTAGAGAAAGGAAACCATTTGCCAAGGTCGATGAGACTTAAGCTCCATAGTCATTGTAAATTCCTCAACCCTCAAAGTATCTCCCGGCCATTGCAACCGAAGTGTGTGAAGAAGGCACAGGTATGTATATAAACAGCTTATTGGGAATCACAAATTCAACCCTAAGCTGTTGGAAAGATTTAAGAATGGTTCCACTTTCCAAATGCCCCACAGAGGTTTTGCTGTAATTGGACCACAAAAAATCGAAATCCAACCTCCATAGGTGTCACAGAGTCAAACTGCCCCACAAGGGGGTTTCTGGATCAACTGTCTGGCAGTTCACAGTGCACTGGAGGCACTTCCACGCCCTAAGGGTAGTAACTGCCACAGAGGTCATCTCAGATCCCCACTGTGCGGGAGGGGGGCATACATTTTTAATCTAGATCGGGTTCTACAGGTGCATTAGATTATGAATTGCCAGATAATGAGGTACCTTGATGGGGTTGGCAAGCTTTAACATGGCACACATTTGCACAGGGCACACATTTGCACAATGTTATGGATAAGCACAGGGCTGTTTTTTGCCTTGTGTTTGCATTTTGGGTTTAGTCTGTTTGGGGGACTGGAGAACCCTCTCATTCTTTGCTGATATCTATACATTACAACTTGATCCTTCGCTAAGCTTATTTGCTATATGCATATATTATGTTGAGTTAGTTCTGTGAGCTATTTTCTGTCTTTGTTCTTGTTTTTGCGCATCTCCTTTGCTCATTCTAGCTGCTTCTTGCTTACTCTATTTGAAATCACTAATAAAATCTTTCATTTATTTCATATTTATTTTAACCCCTTAAGGACCAGGAAAATCAGAGGTGGATTTGACTTAAGGACCGGAGCAATTTTGACCTTTTTGACTATGTCTTTGTTCAACAGTGTTTTCCCTCTTAGGCTTTTATTCCACCCCCATAAATTATATACTGTTTTTTTAAGCATAAATAGGGCTTTCATTTGATACCCTATTTATATGGATAACCCACCATTCACTTTATTAAAATTAAAGAAAAACATCATTTTTGTTTTTTCTCTTGGGATCAATTGGGCGCAAAGGGTTAAATATTTATGGAGACTGCATAAAAGGTATGACTAGTCAGCCATACCTACAAAATGTGCAGTTTAAAGTGGCCACCGTCCCCCCTGGGTGAAAATCCCCATGTCCCTTGTTCCCACCCTATTTTCCCACTTTTTTGTTAATTACATTTGGCGGTGTGTGTAAGTGTATTGCATGACTCCACAACAGTCACACTTCCAATTTTGTTTCTTGAGATGTTTTTTTTTTTAATAAAATATTTTATTTGTAAAAAAAAAAGTGTGTTGTTTTTATTAAAAAAAAAAAAAAAAAAAAAGTGTATTTAGCAGGTCAGAAATTGACCTGCATTTAGCCATCGTCCTGTACCAGCAGTGAAGCGGTTAACACCCCCAGCTGCTGTATTTTGTATTTCCACTAGGTGTCTCCTCTCTGCTTCTGTGTCCCTTACTTTGATGTAAGGGACGCATTAGCAGAGAGGAGACACTAGAGGCAGTGAGTAGCACTGCCTCATTCACAGACTTAGAATGCCGGTACATGTGATCGCTGACGCATCGATCACATGACCCGGCACTACCGACAGAGGTACTGGACTGCTTAGTCTCAGCCTGGATTGAATGGTAGCGTGCACGGAGGCGCGCTGCTACCATTTAACTCTTGACGTACCAGGACCGTCACTGGTCCTTAAAGCAAATTTACCCTTGACGGTCCTGGTACGTCAAGGGTCGTTAAGGGGTTAAAGGCATGGTTATTGACCTGCCTATGCTTGTAAACACCTTGTCTCATGTGACATGTGGGGGTGGTTTTTATTTGGTTTATAAGGAGGGCTGGTTGATCGACAGTCCTCTTGGGCCAGTATCCACTCACTGCAGGCCAACACAGTTATATATGAGGTAAGTCCTTCTTTACACACTTTTAAAATAGCTCCTTGTTGTCTTGTATTTAATTGCATACACTGGAACCCTCAAGCACTGTACATACTATATCAAGGGGCCCCACCTACGTGTATACATTTTTAATCTAGATAGGGTTCTACAGGTGCAATAGATTAGGACTTGTCAGATACTGAGGTACCTTGATTGGGTTGACAAGCTTTAACATTTTTGGGCCAAATTATGGAACTAAATCCTCATATTTATTAATAGTGTTATTATAGATGCCCAAGACAGGGTACTCATTTGCACACTGGTATGGAGGAGTACAGATCTGTTTTTTGTTTTTTACTGCAAATATGCTGTAACTATCTCACACAAAGTAGGGGACACTCCTTGGAAATAGACTGTGTTTATGTGTATCATTTACCAACCCATATTCTGGAAGCAAGTCTCTTAGAGATATACCAGTGCCACATAACCACTGACATCACCACAACAACAAATGTTAGACTGTCTTCCATGAGTTACATTACTTGCCTTCTGTAATACTGGATGTGTTCTGCAAAATGTTGTGATGTTGAAGATACTGCGGCTATAGACCATTTACTTTTTTCTTTTTCACAATGTTTTCTAGTATTTTATCCCCTTTACCCTTTTCTCTCTCATCCTTGGCAATGCAATTTCCTCTCAATTTATAAGGATTTCTTTATATTCTCCATAGAATCAGATTCATTGGAGTGCTGCTGCTTATGCTTTGGAACAAATTCATGTTTATGTTTAAAGTTGTGGTCCAGCAATGTAGGAAGAATGCATTCATCATTGTTGGAGACTATTCAAGGATTCTGCTCAAAATATGCAAACTTATCATTTATCAGATGGTTCTGTTTGGGTTTTCATTAACCATGCTCGACATTGTTTTTTGGAGTAAGTATGTCAGTGGAAGTATCACACTGATTCCTGCACCGGCTCAACTAATCAAAAGGTGGCTTCCTCAACAATAGCTCGCATAAGTCATGTATTACCTGCTACTGAACAAGTGAAAAAGAAGCTCCCTCCAAAAACCTTGCAGTTAAGCACTGTATATTCACTAATGGTTTTATTCTCATACAACCGTTCCAGCATGTACAATGTGGAATTCTACCTGATACGGACCCCTGTTTAAGCTGGGTCTAGATCAGTTGGCTATGCTCTTGCATATAACATAATGTGTTGAGAATCCTAAAGAACCAGGTAAAATATGCACACATCATGCTGGAAATATTTTACTTTCTCTGAGGGCTTTGGATTCTAAGAAGAATAATTAAGTAACAAATAGATTTAAGACATGGGTGGAGTAAGGTACATGGCCCATATGAGCTATTCTCAAGGCAGCTATTGGTTTGGGGCCCTTGTTAGCAGACACAAAGCCAGCTATCAAGCAGTGATGCACATGCCATTCATATCAGTTTATTTAACACATCTGCAGCTTTGTGGGATTGTCTCTCAAAGCTGTGCATGCACAAAGTTGCATGCTAATAATATGGGCTACCTTGCTGCAGGCACTTACTTCTCTGCTGTTGCATACTGCTAACAACTGATGGAAAAGATACCTAGCTGTGGTTAGGTGAACTATGTTGCTGCATTATGTTTCCAGACATTTGCCCACCACACTAACATCCTGTTTGTAAAACAACGGCAAAGCTATTTTTCAAAATAACTGTGTCTTGGGATATGCCAGAAGTGTACAAAATATCACATCAATTCTTTAAAACCTCTGTTTTTCACAAAAAGAATAGGGTAGCATATCAATGACCATCATTTTGGCATCATTGTCTGCCAGAAGGCATGCTTTTGAATTACTTTTGTCTATTTTTTTTACTTTTCTCTAAGAATCAGTAAGTGTTGGTTATATAGCATCAGAACTTTGCTTATTTGCTTTTTACAACAGTGCACACAATTTGCATGACAGTAGCAGGCAAAAAAGGGTATTATTGTAAATTAATAAACTATTTACTCACCTTCTGAGATATCCTCTACACTTCTATTACTTGCCCTGGATCTCATACATATTTGTTGCATATCTGGTGTGCTGCTGGTTTTTCTCTTAATTAGATCTGTGGTTGTACTTCAGGTGGGATCTCAATAATGGTGTGCCTAGATGCGTTCCTGTTTTCCCCCTGCTCATATGTAAATCAGCCCTGTATGAGTATGTTAGTACTATATAAATATAATAAGCAGAATAATTATATTTTACACAGACAACAAATCACTTTCCATCAAGTCATCTTTGACTTTTGGTGATCAGATGGACTATACCACTGGGCATGGTCTTGGATGTTCTCATTCAGCTATTATACTGTGAGTCCTGTAGCCTCATTGATTCCATCAATCCATGATATACACTACCCTTTTCTCCTTCTACCTTCTACTTTGCCCAACATAAGTGTCTTCTCCAGGGAATCATGAGACTCGTCACATGTCCACAATATTTTAGCTTATATTTCAACCTGGTGCCTTCCAGAGAGAAAGCTGGATTTATATGCTTCACAATGGATGTCTTAGTCCGTTTTGCAGTCCATGGAATACACAGTAATCTCCTTCATGTCCAGAGTTCAAATGCATCAATCTTTCTCCTGTCAATTTTCTTGTTGTCCAGCTTTCATAGCCATACCGTGCAACTGGAAATAACAATGTCAATACTAATTTGATTTTAGTTGCCTGTGTGACATAGGGGTCTTTTGTGATTTTGGGCAATACATCTATAGAAGACCTTGCAAGGGACAATCTTCGGGGGTCATTAGCTCAAAGACACTCATTTGTAAGGGCCAATCAGAATATAATTAATTTGTTTACAACCTCAATGCCTCAATGCTGTTACCATCCACACAAAAATCACATTAGTGCAGTTGCTTTGATTACTATACTTGCTTGATTTACTTGCCTTAGAATCTAATCCAGATCAAACAGTCAGAAGTAGTGATGAGCGAGCACCCCAATGCTCGGGTGTTCGGGTGCTCTGACCGAGCACCCCCTGAGGCTCGAGTGCTCGGCCGAACACCCGAGCCCCATTGAAGTCAATGGGAGGACTCGAGCATTACACCAGGCACCCCCTGCTCTGATGAGGGGAGGGTGCCTGGTCCATAGGAAAAGGGCAGAAAAAGATGGAAACACTACAGAAATGGTTCAGGGACAGCATAGGGAGGATGTCTGGATGCACCTTGGACTCCAACATCGCTGCTGGGAACGATCTTTCGCCCGTAGTACGCCATTTTTACAGACTGACCATAAAACACACAAAAAGGAAAATAAAAACGACTTTAGGCGAAAAATTGTTACCAAACAATATTTGCTGTATATTTACTTGTATATCATCTGCAAATTCTCCCAAAAATTTCCTTGATTTTCGGAAGTGAGGCCATGATTAAGAGGGAAACGTGCGCAGAGGCAAATTCTCCCAAAAATTTCCTTGATTTTCAGAACTGAGGCCATGATTAAGAGGGAAACGTGCGCAGAGGCAAATTATCCCAAAAATTTCCTTGATTTTCTGAACTGGGGCCATGATTAAGAGGGAAACGTGCGCAGAGGCAAATTATCCCAAAAATTTCCTTGATTTTCAGAACTGAGGCCATGATTAAGATGGAAACGTGCGCTGAGCTGACCATCTAAAACATTATGGGTGAGGGTCTGCTGCAGAGCTGACCATCCTAAACATTATATGCGAAGGCCCGCTAGTGAGCTGACGCTATAAAACATTATATGAGAGGGCCCGCTAGAGAGCTGACCCAATAAAACATTATATGAGAAGGCCCGCTGGTGAGCTGACCTATATAAAAATTGGCAAACAGGGCCCGCTGGTGAGCTGGCCCTATATAAAAATTATATCACAGGGCCCGCTGGTGAGCTGGCCCTATATAAAAATTATATCACAGGGCCCGCTGGTGAGCTGGCCCTATATAAAAATTATATCCAGGGCATATGGAAGAGGAGGAGGAGGATGAGAAGATTAAGAGTCAACCATATACCCGTTTTTTGGGTGGAAGGGGTGAATGGGAATACAGAGTATTCCCATCATTGTAAATAACATATATAAAGTGAGTTTATGTTCCCCCGGGGCTTTCCTCCAGTGGAGTGGAGAAGTCAGGGGAAATCCAGGCCTTGTTCATTTTTATAAGTGTCAACCTATCAGCATTGTCGGGGAAAGGCGGATACGCTTATCTGTTATGATGCCACCAGCAGCACTAAATACCCGCTCAGACAGAACGCTGGCGGCAGGGCAGGCCAGCACCTCCAAGGCGTAGAGTGCCAGTTCATACCACGTGTCCAGCTTGGACACCCAGTAGTTGTAAGGCACAGAGGGATCATTGAGGACGCTGACACGGTCTGCTACGTACTCCTTCACCATCTTCCAAAACTTTTCCCTCCTTGTGACACTAGGCTGCGCATCAGGGTGAGGGTGCTGGCGGGGTGTCATGAAGGTGTCCCACGCCTTGGAGAGTGTTGCCCTGCCTTTCTCGGAACTGCTGTGTGCTCCCCTTTTCTCCCCTTCTCGGTTGGCCAAGGTAGCACGTACTCTGCCGCCAGCGTTGTCAGATGGAAAATTTTGGAGCAATTTTTCGACAAGAACCTTCTGGTATTGCAACATTTTGCTTGTCCTCTCCACCGGAGGAATGAGAGATGAGAAATTCTCTTTGTAGCGGGGGTCCAGAAGGGTGAACACCCAGTAATCCGTGTTGTCTAAAATGCGTACAACGCGTGGGTCACGGGAAAGGCAGCCTAACATAAAGTCAGCCATGTGTGCCAGAGTACCAACAGGCAAGATTTCGCTGTCCTCACCAGGAGGATGACTCTCAATATCCTCATCCTCTTCCTCCTCTTCTGCCCACCCACGCTGAAGAGATGGAACTAAAGTTCCATGGCTACCCTCTGTAGCGGAGGCAACCGTGTCTTCCTCCTCCTCCTCCTCCTCCTCCGCCTCCTCCAATTGTCGCTGAGAAGACGAAGTGAGGGTGCTCTGGCTATCACCTTGTGTAAGCTCTTCCTCCCCCATTTCCACCTCTTCCACATGCAAAGCGTCGGTTTTAATTGTGAGCAGCGAGCGTTTCAGTAGACACAGAAGTGGGATGGTTACACTGATAATAGCGTTATCGCCGCTCACCATCTGTGTCGATTCCTCAAAATTGCGTAAAACCTCGCAGAGGTCTGACATCCATTCCCACTCCTCACTTCTGATTACAGGAAGTTGAACGGAGAGGCGACGACCGTGTAACAGCTGGTACTCCACTACTGCCCTCTGCTGCTCACAAAGCCGGGCCAACATGTGGAAGGTGGAGTTCCAGCGCGTGCTCACGTCACACAGCAGCCGGTGAGCTGGCAATTGTAAGCGCTGCTGCAGCTTCAACAGGCCGGCTGAAGCTGTTGATGACTTACGGAAATGTGCACACACGCGGCGCACCTTGGTCAAGAGATCATGCACATTGGGGTAGGTTTTTAGAAATCGCTGCACCACTAAATTAAATACATGCGCTAGGCATGGTACGTGTGTGAGCTTGCCGAGCTCCAAAGCCGCCACCAAGTTACGCCCATTATCACACACAACCATGCCTGGTTGCAGGTTGAGTGGCGAGAGCCACTGCTCGGTCTGGTGACTAATCCCCTGCAACAGCTCTGAGGCCGTGTGCTGTTTGTCCCCAAGGCAGATCAGCTTCAGCACGGCCTGTTGACGCTTCCCCACTGCAGTGCTACACTGCTTCCAGCTACTGGCTGATGGGGGAGTGGCGGTGTGTGTAGAGAATTCGGAGGTGGAAACGGAGGAGGAGGAGCCAATAACGTAGGTGCTGGTGGAAACCCTGATGGAGGTAGGGCCCGCAATCCTCGGCGTGGGTAGCACCCGTGCCATCCCAGGGTCCGAGTCGCTCCCAGCCTCCACGACATTCACCCAGTGTGCCGTCAGGGAAATGTAGCGTCCCTGGCCACAAGCACTTGTCCATGTGTCAGTCGTTAAGTGGACCTTCCCAGTAACTGCGTTGGTCAGGGCACGGGTGATGTTACGGGACACATGGTGGTGTAATGCGGGGATGGCACACCGGGAAAAGTAGTGGCGGCTGGGGACCGCGTACCGAGGGACAGCTGCTGCCATCAGGCTGCGGAAGGACTCAGTGTCCACAAGCCTAAATGGCAGCATTTCGATGGCCAGTAATTTTGAAAGGTGTGAGGTTAGTGCTATGGCCTGTGGGTGGGTGGCTGGGTACTTTCTCTTGCGCTCAAATGCCTGGGGTAACGACATTTGGATGCTGTGCTGGGACAGGGAAGTGGATGTGGTCGCTGATGGTGCTTCAGATGCTACAGGTGCAGGGCGGGAGGTATGCGGGCCTGCGCCTTCGACAGGCGATTGGCCGGCACCGAAAACAGGGGAAGAGGAGGCAGTGGTGTGGCCTGCAGACACAGATTGGCGATCCGGGCGTTCCTCCCACTTATTACGGTGCTTGGATGCCATGTGTCGGATCATGCTGGTGGTGGTGAGGTTTCTAGTGTTCATGCCTCGGCTCATTCTGGTGTGGCACAGGTTGCAAACTACAATTCTTTTGTCGTCCGCACTTTCCTTAAAAAAACGCCATACCGCGGAACACCTACCCCTTGGCAAGGTAGATTTACGCAAGGGGGTGCTCCGTGGAACATTTGCGGGCCGGTTTGGTGCGGTCCGCCTTCTTTCTGTAGCCACACCACTGCCTCTTCCAGCCTGTTGCGGTGCTGCAGATGGCTCACCCTCAGGACTGCTGTCATCGCTCGGCTCTACACCTTCCCAGGTGGGGTCAGTCACCTCATCGTCCACCAAGTCCTCCTCCACTTCCTCACTCTGATCATCCTCCTCAAGTCTTGATCCCACCACATACTCAGTCATTGACAACTGTATAACATTCTCCTCAACAAGGTCTTGAGACGGAAATAGTGGTTGATTTAATGGCAACTGTGTCTCATCATCATCATCATCATCCACTACTTCCTTTGACCTTAAATGCCGTTCACATCTGTCATCTTCTTGTGATTGGGTAGCCTCTAGAGGTTGTGAATCAGGGCACAAGATGTCATGTTCCTCTGCAAGCGTGCTTGGAGAGAGGGTCAAATGAAGGATTGGTGATGAGACGAGCTCCTCACTATATCCCAGTGTGGGATCACTTCTTTGACCAGACCGTGTATGGTGGGAGGAAGGATGATCAGAGTGAGGATTATGTTGACCAGACTCTTGGCTACTGAGAGTGGACTTGGTGGAAGACAGGGTGGTGCTTAACCGACTGGAAGCAGTATCAGCTGTCATCCAACCGACCACCTGTTCGCAGTGGTCGGACCTCGAGAGTGATGTCCTGCGACGCCCTGTAAAATTACACATGAAGCTAGGTATGGTGGATGTCTTTCTTTCTTGTGCTCTGGCACCAGGCACAGTTTCTCCGCGTCCTGACCCGCGCCCTGAACTTTCAGGATCACGTCCACTTCCCCGTCCCTTTTTACCCGCCTTCTTCATCTTACACAGAATATGTGACTTTAATATATGAGTTTGAAAACTTAACAGTATTTCTTATTATTCTGCAACTCTGCAGAGTACACAGAATAGGCTGCTAAACGGCGGTGAAACACACTGAATGGAATATGTGACTTTGATATTTTAGTTTGAAGACTTAACAGTATTTCTTCCTATTCTGCAACTCTGCACAGTACACAGAATAGGCTGCTAAACTGCGGTGAAACACACTGAATGGAATATGTGACTTTAATATTTGAGTTTGAAAACTTAACAGTATTTCTTATTATTCTGCAACTGTACAGAGTACACAGAATAGGCTGCTAAACTGCGGTGAAACACACTGAATGGAATATGTGACTTTAATATTTGAGTTTGAAAACTTAACAGTATTTCTTATTATTCTGCAACTGTACAGAGTACACAGAATAGGCTGCTAAACTGCGGTGAAACACACTGAATGGAATATGTGACTTTAATATTTGAGTTTGAAAACTTAACAGTATTTCTTATTATTCTGCAACTGTACAGAGTACACAGAATAGGCTGCTAAACTGCGGTGAAACACACTGAATGGAATATGTGACTTTAATATTTGAGTTTGAAAACTTAACAGTATTTCTTATTATTCTGCAACTGTACAGAGTACACAGAATAGGCTGCTAAACTGCGGTGAAACACACTGAATGGAATATGTGACTTTAATATTTGAGTTTGAAAACTTAACAGTATTTCTTATTATTCTGCAACTGTACAGAGTACACAGAATAGGCTGCTAAACTGCGGTGAAACACACTGAATGGAATATGTGACTTTGATATTTTAGTTTGAAGACTTAACAGTATTTCTTATTATTCTGCAACTGTACAGAGTACACAGAATAGGCTGCTAAACTGCGGTGAAACACACTGAATGGAATATGTGACTTTGATATTTTAGTTTGAAGACTTAACAGTATTTCTTATTATTCTGCAACTGTACAGAGTACACAGAATAGGCTGCTAAACTGCGGTGAAACACACTGAATGGAATATGTGACTTTAATATTTGAGTTTGAAAACTTAACAGTATTTCTTATTATTCTGCAACTGTACAGAGTACACAGAATAGGCTGCTAAACTGCGGTGAAACACACTGAATGGAATATGTGACTTTGATATTTTAGTTTGAAGACTTAACAGTATTTCTTATTATTCTGCAACTGTACAGAGTACACAGAATAGGCTGCTAAACTGCGGTGAAACACACTGAATGGAATATGTGACTTTGATATTTTAGTTTGAAGACTTAACAGTATTTCTTATTATTCTGCAACTGTACAGAGTACACAGAATAGGCTGCTAAACTGCGGTGAAACACACTGAATGGAATATGTGACTTTGATATTTTAGTTTGAAGACTTAACAGTATTTCTTATTATTCTGCAACTGTACAGAGTACACAGAATAGGCTGCTAAACTGCGGTGAAACACACTGAATGGAATATGTGACTTTAATATTTGAGTTTGAAAACTTAACAGTATTTCTTATTATTCTGCAACTCTGCACAGTACACAGAATAGGCTGCTAAACGGCGGTGAAACACACTGAATGGAATATGTGACTTTGATATTTTAGTTTGAAGACTTAACAGTATTTCTTCCTATTCTGCAACTCTGCACAGTACACAGAATAGGCTGCTAAACGGCGGTGAAACACACTGAATGGAATATGTGACTTTAATATTTGAGTTTGAAAACTTAACAGTATTTCTTATTATTCTGCAACTGTACAGAGTACACAGAATAGGCTGCTAAACTGCGGTGAAACACACTGAATGGAATATGTGACTTTAATATTTGAGTTTGAAAACTTAACAGTATTTCTTATTATTCTGCAACTCTGCACAGTACACAGAATAGGCTGCTAAACGGCGGTGAAACACACTGAATGGAATATGTGACTTTGATATTTTAGTTTGAAGACTTAACAGTATTTCTTCCTATTCTGCAACTCTGCACAGTACACAGAATGTGCTGCTAAACTGCGGCGAAGCACACTGAATGGAATATGTGACTTTGATATTTTAGTTTGAAGACTTAACAGTATTTCTTCCTATTCTGCAACTCTGCACAGTACACAGAATAGGCTGCTAAACTGCGGCGAAGCACACTGAATGGAATATGTGACTTTGATATTTTAGTTTGAAGACTTAACAGTATTTCTTCCTATTCTGCAACTCTGCACAGTACACAGAATGTGCTGCTAAACTGCGGCGAAGCACACTGAATGGAATATGTGACTTTGATATTTTAGTTTGAAGACTTAACAGTATTTCTTCCTATTCTGCAACTCTGCACAGTACACAGAATAGGCTGCTAAACTGCGGCGAAGCACACTGAATGGAATATGTGACTTTGATATTTTAGTTTGAAGACTTAACAGTATTTCTTCCTATTCTGCAACTCTGCACAGTACACAGAATGTGCTGCTAAACTGCGGCGAAGCACACTGAATGGAATATGTGACTTTGATATTTTAGTTTGAAGACTTAACAGTATTTCTTCCTATTCTGCAACTCTGCACAATACTCAGAATGTGCTGCTAAACTGCGGCGACGCACACTGAATGGAATACGTGACTTTGATATTTTAGTTTGAAGACTTAACAGAATGTGCTCTAATCTGCAACTTTGCACACTAAACAGAATGTGCTCTAATCTGCAACTTTGCACACTAAACAGAATGTGCTCTAATCTGCAACTTTGCACACTAAACAGAATGTGCTCTAATCTGCAACTGTGCACACTAAACAGAATGTGCTCTAATCTACAACTTTTCACACTAAACAGAATATTTTTTTTTTTTTTTTTTTTTTTCCCCCCCCCACACAAAATAACCTGCTGCCCCCACACACAGTAGTCCTAAAAAGGACTTTTGGTTCTTTTTTGTCACAATTTTTTTTTTTCCTCCCTACACTGCCTTTCCCTTCCTATCCTCAGCTCTCCCTGGCTCAGACTGAGCCGAACTCGATGGTCAGGTGCTATACAGCACCCGACCACGGGTTCTGGCCAGCCAATCAGTGTAATGCCAGCAGCCAACATGGCTGCTGGCATTACACCGATGTCAGAGCCTCCCTGCACGTTTATTGGCTGCGCAGCAGCCGCAAAACGTGCGGGGAGGAGACCCGAACATGGCGGGCGAGCACATGCGGTACTCGTACGAGTACCGCCATGTGCCGAGCAGAGCGATGCTCGAGCCGATCCGAGCATCGGCCGAGCATGCTCGCTCAACACTAGTCAGAAGCCTTATTTTTGACTATAAAAATAGGTAGTCATCCATCTCTTGCTTTTTTCCATAATCAATCTTATGTAGATTTGGTCTCTTGTTCCTCTTCCTCTCCTAAACCAAGCTCGTTTGTGTGGCATTTTTCTCTGTAAGTAAGGTTTTAGTCTCTTATGATATAGGGCTAGATTTAAAGGCAGCTGTTAGTACAAAAAAATCATTAACGGGTGCGTTTAGTGTCATGTAGCAATTCAAAGATCCGTCTAAAGACCAGCTAACGGCAGTTGTACAATCCTTACGGCCGATACACTTACGTGCATTCAGATGCATGGAACAACATACCCCAGAGCTATTCAAAGGCTTGCGGTACTGGTAACGGCTAAAAAATAGACACACCTAACGGCAAAAAGTTAAGACCCACTTTTCTCACACGTTAGACACTTAACGGGCAAAACAAAACACCCATTACATAGGAAGATACACAAAATGCTTACCGCACAAGCATGTAAATGGAAAAATTAACCCGTGCACTGCCAAAACAACACAAAAACATGGACACACAACACAAATCACTCCACACACAACAATAAGCAACACCACAGGGACATTGACACACATATTATATGGCAAATATAAGCTCACCTGTGCAACATCAACACGCGACCTGCACCCCACAACTGCACACCCGCAAATGGCACACACATAACAAGCACAACACACCACATCTTATAGCACACACACTTGCAAACACTTACGTGGACAAAAACAACTCTCCATTGGTCAGCACTCACCTCATCACCACACCTACACAACGCCCTATCAAGTACTTAAAGGGACAACTCAACACACTCACTTGTGGCTTGTTTTCCACTCAGGGAGGGAGAGATAGAGAGAGATAGAGATAAATAAAGAGAGATAGACAGAGCAAATAGTATGTTGGGTTACATATTGTTGCGAAGACTGCGGAGAAGGCGTGCAAGGGAGAGAGCTGGTGAACATCAGTAACCTCCAGGCACGCCTGATCAACAGCCTTCACCCGTTGCAAGTGAGGAGGCTCTGGCTCAGCAGCCACACAGGAGTCCATCCCCACCTGGAGGGCAGAGGATGTATACACGACCACCAAGGCCCAGGGTATACCGCCCAAGGGTCACCCTCTTTGGAATGACTGATGATGAAGTCATTGATCGCTACAGGTTGAGGCCTGACAGCATCATTGCCTTGTATGAGGTCATCAAAGATCAGGTGGATCGCATCTACATCCACAACCATGCCCTAACTGGCCTGAAGAAGCTACTGTGTGCCATACACTTCATGGCAAGTGTATGGCACACAGTAGCGAAAGAGTATCATCTAATGATATGCATTGGATAATACTCAGGCACATCAGGGGTTAACGGGACATTGGACTCAATATGGGACCTGTACTGTGCTACAGCTGAGAAGAGCAGCACAGGGGTGGATGTACAGTGGTATGGTCACACAATGTAGAGGTCATGAGACGTAGATCAGATTACCAGGGACTCCATGCTGACCTGTGAGTGTGCAGACATATGTGCCCCTGACATGAATACACACATTAACAAATATGCCCTAACAGTTCCATGGAACAAATGACATTGGGCTGCCACTGTCACTTTCACAGTGGCAGCACAATGTCATTACCTCCATGGAGCTCTCAGAACACTTGTTAATGTGTGTATACATGTCAGGGGCACATATCCATAGGGTTGGTGCACATGTCCTTAGTTCCCCACAGAATTGGTTACAGATGAGTATACAACACATTGTCAAGCAATGGTTTGTGTACTCACCTGTAGCCGTGAAAATTGAGGGGATTAAAAAGACTACATTGTTGTTGCTTGATGATCAGTTCAGGTCTACTGCTCCAAATCCTGTCCTCTTGTCCCACAGGCATCCATAACATGATTCATCCTTGAACTGAAGATCTTCCATATGACTGGATTGATGTCTTGGCAACACCTTCATGAAGATCACCCCTTGCTGTTTATGGTGATGTTGTTGGTGATGCAATGTTTGACCTGAGATTCACACAAACCTCTACTGGAACATTCTCATATAGACACAGAAAACACTAATTCTTGAGAGTTGTCAAACCTTGTGGACAACACGTGAGCAGGGCAGCAGTGTTACTGAAGTAGTACGATTTAGTTTCAAAGTACATTTAGTGTTCTCATACAGGTGTTAAATGCATATAGGCAATACACACAGAAAACACATGTACATTCTAATGTACTTTGAGACACAATAAAGATGAACCATCACCATTCTATCTGTGTCTGTATGAGGATGTATTTGAAAACACATTTGTCAATGCGTAACCACACCCAGGATAGAGTATCCCCCATACATGGAAAGGCATCACCCACATCACAGGAGTCCACCACTTGTTTGCCAGTGAGTGGACTCTGTGATGTATCCATGCAAACAGATAGTGGTGGCAGTGAAGCACCAATGTGTTGTGGGAGTGATAAAGATGTGATACAGGGGACATACTTCCACAATTAATACCTGTCCACATTATCTGTATTGCTCATTATAATCAATGTTCTGAGATTTTGCTCCACTTTGACATATCTCAGTACATGGGCTATATCAACGAACAACCAGACTAAGTGGACATGTGTTATCACTGGTGAAGTCTGTTACACCCTTAGGGAAACGGTAACTCAACTTACTGGAGACCCCAATGCTCACCCCAGGATATCAATGTGTGTGCTACACATTGAAATCCTAGGTTAAAAACATTGGCTTCCCCAGTAAGTCAGTTGCACAATGAGTGTTTGAATCTAAGACAATATTGATACATGTCCCATTTATCTGTCCTGCTTGTTATGTCCCCGCTAAGTCACAGAGCTGTTTGTCTGGTTATCACATTAACCCACTGAGTGCAAGAGTGGTCCCAAATGCATTTCTTTGCAATGCGTTGCCTACCACTCTGGCACTCAAAGGGTTAAACACAACATATGATGTAGACGAATGTTCAATGTTGTACCATTTGTTGTGCTAAGGGGTATGTTTTGTTGTTCAAATTCAACACACAACATCGCCATATAACACAGTGGTGTAATATGGCTCCAGGGATGTATTTCCAGTTCAATTTGTACAACGGTGTGTGTGAACCCATGTTGTAGCATCCCACCAACATTTCCCCCAGGCAGAGGTTGTGTTCACTGCATTGTATGGCAATGCATTGGAGACAACCCTTCCACCCAATCCATAACTGAAGACACAACAGATCAGACTGGAATCCAAAAAAAGGTTTCTTTATTGAGGGGAAAGTTAACAGGTTGGGCCTTTCATTTTTTCCTTTTTGGATGGGGGGCCTTAGCCTGGGTGCCAGAGGTGGATACCCTTGTTGATCTCCTGGTAACCCTCTGCCCCCTAGGTGTGGCTTCAGGGGTAACACTGGAGGGGGTGGTGGTTGCAGTAGACCCCTCGGTGGAACGCAAGTTCTCCCTCTCCATCCTCAGGTTCTCCCTGCAGTTGATCTCCCTCAACTTCACAAGGACCTGTGTCAACATGTCCATCAGACCAGTCCTGAGCTGGTGGAGTAGTGTGCTCCCCCTGGCCACCTCCGACTCCAGGGCTTGGATTCTGGTCTCCAATTGGGCAATGTTCCTCCTGGATTGCCTCTTGCTCCTGGTGATGTTGCTGTCAGTACTCCTGCTCGACCGGAGTAGTCTCCTCTGAAGGTCCATACACTCCGCCTCCATCCCTGTGAGGCGTGTGGTGCTGGAGGTGGATGTGCCCGGTGTCCCTGGTGCTGCTGTTTCCTCTGCTGCTGAGGGTGCTGATTCTTCTGCTGCCGAGGGTGCTGTTTCCTCTGCTGCTGCCGAGGGTGCTGTTTCCTCCTCTGCTGCTGCTGAGGGCGCTCTTTCCTCCTCTGCTGATGCTGAGGGCGCTCTTTCCTCCTCTGCTGCTGCTGCTGAGGGTGCTCTTTCCTCCTCTTCTGCTGCTGAGGGTGCTGTGGCTGCTGTTGGAGTGGATGGTGCAGATGATGGGCATATGCCCACCACATCAAGTGATCCTGAGCTGCCCAATGATGTGTGTGCTGGTGGAGGTGTGAAAATGTCCCTGGGTAGGGGGCGCTGGGGCTCACCAATCAGGCCCAGGTGTGGGTAGTCCAGTGGCCAAGGGTCATATGGTGGCCACTGATAGGTGCTGAGACCCCACCTTGGATCATACCTTGGGGCATGCTGTGGAGCCATCTAGGAGGGTGGGTTTATCTGGGAGGCATATGGCCCATATTGGGTGGTGGCCACTGTCCCTGGCAGCCATTGCCTCCCTGGCGGTGGTGGTGCTGCTGATGGAGGGTAGTAGCTGGTGGAGGTGGATGGATATGTCCACCTCTCTTCCTGTGGCATCCAGCCACTGTACTGGGGAGGTGAAGCTTGTGGTGGTGCAGCCTGTGGTGGTGCAGCTTGAAGGGGTAGTGCAACCTGTGGTGGTGCAGCTTGAAGGGGTGGTGCAGCCTGTGGTGGTCGAGCTTGAAGGGGTGCAGCCTGTGGTGGTGCAGTAGGTGGTGGTGCAGCCTGTGTTGGAGGGGATGGTGATAGTGGGTAAGGTGACCACCGGCTGGTCCCCCCCTCTGTGTACTCCTCACTGGGGGGTGACATTGCCTCCTCCACTGTCTCCCACTGGGCTTGAGGGCCGTAAGCTGTGTGGAGAAATAAGATGTTGTGATTAGTGACCTTAGCCATATGTTTGTGGAGACAGTTATACTTTGATATGTGGTGAAGAAAAATATAGGTGTTTGGGTTAATCCCCCAGGGTAAACAAGGGTACTCCCACTGCTGAAAGGTGTTGTTTGAGTTATTACGGGTGAAGGTTTCATTTTGAGGTGCAATATCACAGTGGCCCGAAATAGTACAGTGGGGCTGTTGCAACACCCTCCCATGTAGATATCTGGTCCCTGTACCAGAGCTGTCCATATGATTGTGTAGTAACAGCACCACTGTACAATTTCAGGCCACTGGAATATTGCCCCTGACATATCCATGTCTGAGCTGTGATACCTTTTGAATCAACACACCTTTCAGCAGTAGGAATACCATTGTTTAACTGGGGGGGGAGGTGAATCCAACAACATATATTTGTCTTCACAACTTGTAGGGATTGCTATCCCTCCAGGGGGATGGCAAAGGTTAAGTCCACCTTGATATCATATTGTAGACATTGTGAAAATAGATGTTGTTTGCTGTTAGTCCTATCCCTCCTACCCTCATGGTTGTTCAGATATTGCTCTATGTAGATTTCAGTCATTTGTCCACACAAGGGCTTTTCAGCAGAGCCCAAATCGCCCCATTTAGAGAACAATACTTAATTGGAATGGTGTACAGAGTGTGCCTGGTTTGCAAGCACACTCTGTGGACCATTCCATAGAGGTATTTATCTCGATATGTTGCAACTTTGGCTCTGCTGAAGAGCCTCCGTGTGGTCAAATGATGGATATCTCCACCTGTCACATAGAGCAATATCTGTATAACCATGAGTGTTGGAGGGATGGGACTTAGATCGAGACACATCTTTTAACGATGGCAATGATATGACATCATGATGACATTACCCATTGCTATCCCATTACAGTCATGCACAAGTAGAAATGGTCATATATGTATGTGGATATGTACTCTTCATATGGATACAGTAATATTCTTCCAAGATGTGAAGCCAGAGAGCACTTCAGTAGGTGTGATTGCCTTACTGGCTATATATGTGCACCCATCCAACAATACATTGGATTGATATGATGGATATGAACATACTGTCACGGTTTGTATGACTCTCAGACACAAGTTTTAGGTAAAAAACTCAATTTTATTGAAATAATAAAATGATCACTTAGAATGGCAATCACATACATATATATCAAGAGTAAATAGCAAAGACAGTATGCAGACTCTACCGGTCCTGTCAATATACCAGACAGGACAGTCTGAGATGATGGAATAATAAGCTCTACCGGCCTTGCCAATACCGGGTAAGGTAACCTGCAGATGGAATAGCGTCAAGGTTCTACCGGCCTTACCTAAATACCGGGCAAGGCAGCCTCAATAAGTACACGGTGTAGGCTCTACCGGCCTTGCCAATACCGGGTAAGGCAACCTCAGATGGAATGTGGCAAAAGGTTCTATCGGCCTCACCAATACCGGGCAAGGCAGCCCAACAACCCTCGATATAGGCTCTACCGGCCTTGCCAATACCGGGTAAGGCAACCTCAAGGGGAATGCGAAGCAAGGTTCTACCGGCCTTACCAATACCGGGCAAGGCAGCCCAGAGGTATCAATAGCTGTCGGATGATAATGACAGGGTGACAGGATCGTAAGCAACCCTGTGTCCGCACACTGAGACCAACAGAGGAATCGTATAGCCGCAAGGCTTAGGAGCAAACCAGCGTCCTCACACTGGACTAACAATTGAATCGGATAGCCGCAAGGCTTAGGAGCAAACCAGCGTCCGCATGCTGGGACCAGCTACTGAATCATATAGCCGATAGGCTTTGGAGCAAACCAGTGTCCGCACACTGGACTAACAAGTGAATCGTATAGCCGCAAGGCTTTGGAGCAAACCAGTGTCCGCACGCTGGGACCAACCACTGAGTAGTGTAGCCGATAGACTCTGAAGAAAACCAGTGTCCGCACACTGGACTAACAAGTGAATCGTACAGCCGCAAGGCTTTGGAGCAAACCAGCGTCCGCACGCTGGGACCAACCACTGAGTAGTGTAGCCGATAGGCTCTGAAGAAAACCAGTGTCCGCACACTGGACTAACAAGTGAATCGTATAGCCGCAAGGCTTTGGAGCAAACCAGCATCCGCACGCTGGGACCAACCACTGAATAGTATAGCCGATAGGCTTTGGAGCAAACCAGTGTCCGCACACTGGAGTAACAACTGAATCTTGTAGCCGCAAGGCTTTGGAGCAAACCAGCGTCCGCACGCTGGGACTAACAAACAATGTCGCCGACGTGACCAAGAAGACGGTCGCCAGGATCACAGGAGACAGGCGAGGAGATGGCAGCAACCAGCAGAGCGATCAGTCAGGGCAGGAAACAGCAGAGAAGAAGGTCAGCAGGAACTGCAACCCCAGAGGACTAGGCCGGAACCAGGACTGGAACAACTCAGCATACAGGAGGCACTGGAACAGCTGCAATCAGGAACTCAGGAACACAGGAACAGAGGCCCAACAATCACTGGACATAGTGATAGTGAAAAATGTCAAAAACAACACGAAAGGGCACTCAAAGGGTGCCCAATCCAGGTTTAAATAGGCAATATGAGGCGGGCTAAATGCAGACAGCCAATAGAAGCCCCCTACTGGTGACAGACAAGAAAATGCAGCAATCACAGGCACTGTGATAGTACCCCTCTTTCAAAGACCCCCTCTCCTAGAATAGGGTCTAGGTTTCTGTGGGTATTTGGCATGAAAGACCCTAGCTAGCCTAGGTGCATGAAGGTCCTTACTATCCACCCATGATCGATCTTCAGGACCATATCCTTTCCAATGTACCAGGTACTGTACCCTTCCTCTAAGCCTTCGGGAATCAATAATGCTCTGAACCTCGTACTCCTCCTGACCCTCAACCTCAACAGGTCCTGGCACCACAGGTGTGGTAGTATAGTGACTGCAAACCAGAGGCTTGAGAAGGGACACATGGAACACATTATGGATACGCATGGATGCAGGTATGTCTAGAGCGTAGGAGACAGGGTTAATTTTGCGAATGACTCTGTATGGACCAATGAACCGGGGAGCCAACTTATTAGACGGAACCTGCAGCTTGAGATTTCTGGAGGAAAGCCACACTCTATCCCCAATCTGAAAAGAAACCGCTGGAAGCCTTCTGCGATTGGCATGGCGCTGATGACGCTGAAATGACTGACCAAGTGCCCTCTGAACTTGTGCCCATGTGGAACGGAGTTGCTCGATATGCTCATCCAGAGCTGGAATCTGTTGCGTCTGAAATGAATCTGAAAGCAAACAGGGCTGAAACCCGTAATTAATCAGAAACGGGGAGCTCCCCGATGAAGAATTGACTGCACAGTTCCTGGCGAACTCTGCCCAAGGCAACAAGTCGGACCAATTATCATGATGGTCAGTAACGAAACAACGGAGAAATTGTTCCAAGCCCTGATTAGCTCGTTCAGCGGCTCCATTGGTCTGGGGATGGTAGACAGAGGAAAAGGACAGCTGTATGCCCATCTGTTGGCAAAATGCCCTCCAAAACCTAGACACAAACTGGCTCCCCCTGTCGGACACCAGTACCCTGGGCACTCCATGCAACCGGAATACTTCTCTGGCGAACACAATTGCCAATTCCTTAGCTGAAGGAAGGCCACGGAGGGGCACGAAATGAGCCATTTTAGAAAACCTGTCCACCACCATGAATATAAAGGAATACCCTTTAGACATAGGCAATTCTCCCATAAAATCAATGGAAACATGGGACCAGGGGCGTTCGCCATTAGGCACCGGTTGAAGCAAGCCCACTGGGAGATGTCTTGGGGTTTTAGCGCGGGCACAGGTGGCACAGGCATTAGTAAACTCGGCACAATCGTTTCTAATGGAAGGCCACCAAAATAACTGAGAAAGGGACCATAACAGTTGGTCTCTACCAATATGTCCCGCAGCCTTAGAGGAATGGTACGTTTCGAGCAACCTAGTACGAAATGGTTCAGAGACAAAACATTTGCCCACTGGGGTTTCATGGGGAGCGGACCCCTGAGAGGCCAGGATCTCCTCCCCTAAAGGAGAAGTGATACTTGTGCATATAGTAGCCAATATTCTATCGGGTTGAATGATAGGTGCTGGTGCTTCCACTCTGTCACTGTCAGCCTCAAATTGTCTTGACAGTGCATCAGCCCTAACATTCTTTGATCCCGGTAAGTATGATACAATGAAATTAAATCGGGACAAGAACAGTGCCCATCTGGCCTGACGAGAGGACAATCTCTTGGCCTCCGAGAGATAAGTCAGATTTTTATGATCTGTTAGGATTAAGACAGGATTCTTAGTACCTTCAAGCAAATGACGCCATTCCTTAAGAGCGAGGATAATGGCCAATAATTCTCTGTCACCTATCTCATAGTGGCTTTGAGTAAAGGCTGCCAATAATGCCTCGTTATTCCAACCTACCTCTGCTGCCAAGGTGCGGAATTCGATGGCATAGTTGCCCACTGTAAGCTTGCCCTGTTGTATCTTCATAAGACGTTTGGCAGCAGAGGTGGTTCTACCAGGAGGCTCAAACACTCTTCGAAAGGATTGCACAAATTCTCTAAAGTTCTTAGTGCAAAGTTTAGCATTCTCCCATAAGGGGTTAGCCCAAGCCAATGCTCTGCCAGTGAGCAGCGATATCGTAAACCCCACTTTACTACGATCATTGGGAAATGCGTGTGCCGTCAATTCCATAAATATTTCAAGTTGGTTAATGAACCCTCTGCAGAGACTAGGGTCACCATCATATCTTAGCGGCAAGGGTGCAGAAGCCGTTAACCCTTTAACAGTACCCCCTAGGGGCCTGGTATCACTTTCCGGTGTCTGACTTGGCGAGACCACCGGGATAGAGCCAGATTTGTCAGCGAGTACCGTGCGTTCAGGGATCGTTTGAATTGCAACCACCAACTGATCCAAACGTTGCTCGTGCATATCCATCCTCCAATGGATATTACCTTCACATTTGCTGTCTGAGGTCATGGCCCTTTCGTACTGTCACGGTTTGTATGACTCTCAGACACAAGTTTTAGGTAAAAAACTCAATTTTATTGAAATAATAAAATGATCACTTAGAATGGCAATCACATACATATATATCAAGAGTAAATAGCAAAGACAGTATGCAGACTCTACCGGTCCTGTCAATATACCAGACAGGACAGTCTGAGATGATGGAATAATAAGCTCTACCGGCCTTGCCAATACCGGGTAAGGCAACCTGCAGATGGAATAGCGTCAAGGTTCTACCAGCCTTACCTAAATACCGAGCAAGGCAGCCTCAATAAGTACACGGTGTAGGCTCTACCGGCCTTGCCAATACCGGGTAAGGCAACCTCAGATGGAATGTGGCAAAAGGTTCTACCGGCCTTACCAATACCGGGCAAGGCAGCCCAACAACCCTCGATATAGGCTCTACCGGCCTTGCCAATACTGGGTAAGGCAACCTCAAGGGGAATGCGAAGCAAGGTTCTACCGGCCTTACCAATACCGGGCAAGGCAGCCCAGAGGTATCAATAGCTGTCGGATGATAATGACAGAGTGACAGGATCGTAAGCAACCCTGTGTCCGCACACTGAGACCAACAGAGGAATCTTATAGCCGCAAGGCTTAGGAGCAAACCAGCGTCCTCACACTGGACTAACAATTGAATCGGATAGCCGCAAGGCTTAGGAGCAAACCAGCGTCCGCACGCTGGGACCAGCTACTGAATCGTATAGCCGATAGGCTTTGGAGCAAACCAGTGTCCGCACACTGGACTAACAAGTGAATCGTATAGCCGCAAGGATTTGGAGCAAACCAGTGTCCGCACACTGGACTAACAAGTGAATCGTACAGCCGCAAGGTTTTGGAGCAAACCAGCGTCCGCACGCTGGGACCAACCACTGAGTAGTGTAGCCGATAGGCTTTGAAGCAAACCAGTGTCCGCACACTGGACTAACAAGTGAATCGTATAGCCGCAAGGCTTTGGAGCAAACCAGCGTCCGCACGCTGGGACCAACCACTGAATAGTATAGCCGATAGGCTTTGGAGCAAACCAGTGTCCGCACACTGGAGTAACAACTGAATCTTGTAGCCGCAAGGCTTTGGAGCAAACCAGCGTCCGCACGCTGGGACTAACAAACAATGTCGCCGACGTGACCAAGAAGACGGTCGCCAGGATCACAGGAGACAGGTGAGGAGATGGCAGCAACCAGCAGAGCGATCAGTCAGGGCAGGAAACAGCAGAGAAGAAGGTCAGCAGGAACTGCAACCCCAGAGGACTAGGCCGGAACCAGGACTGGAACAACTTAGCATACAGGAGGCACTGGAACAGCTGCAATCAGGAACTCAGGAACACAGGAACAGAGGCCCAACAATCACTGGACATAGTAATAGTGAAAAATGTCAGAAACAACACGAAAGGGCACTCAAAGGGTGCCCAATCCAGGTTTAAATAGGCAATATGAGGCGGGCTAAATGCAGACAGCCAATAGAAGCCCCCTACTGGTGACAGACAAGAAAATGCAGCAATCACAGGCACTGTGATATATACCTCGTATATCCCATCTACGTAGAGTGTGATATACTATGTATGTGTATTTGGATGGTAGCAATGTAGGTTGATTTGTGATGGGTGCACATATCTGGCCAGTAAGGCAATCACATCCAGTGAACTGATCTCTGTGTTCACATCGTGTTGGAACATATTTAGTAACATCTGAATCCTAAGGGCAACAATCCAGCCAATAGTGAGGGATATCTTTGATTGAGGCCTGTTTTTTTCTCTGTGTATTAGCCCATCCATCCTTCTGTGTGAGGCAACCGTACTCAGTCCTAGATATCCATCAGTCATGGCCTGTTGGTGACCATGGTACAATGTTTTCTATTTGTTTCCCATGTGTATCCTGCAAAGAGCGGCTGGTGTACCATCCATCCATGGCATCAGCACCCCTGTGGATCCATGTGGGAATCAGATATGGGATATGTCATTTCAAGTCAGAGTAAATGATTGCAGCTACAACACCAATGCCTACTTTTTCCAGCTTGAATTCTGTGGAATAGTTTTCGGCCTGTGTGTTGCACATACAAGCATTTATTCTGTGGGACACTGTGATGTGTGACCTGATGCCCCCTTTTTGTGATTCAGTAAGCGGTGATGTTGAACTGATGAAGTGAACATGATGGTGACTTCTCCAGTGATCTCCTTTCCCCATTTCCAGTGTTTTACATGGAGTCTGTACAATGGAACCTTATGAACTTGATTCTTGTTTTGGCATATTCTCCATGGACTAACACTGGTATTGGTGAAGTGAGGGTGTCTAAGGGTTACTTTGTGTCCACCATCTCTTGGTCACTGCTTAGTGAATGTCCCCTGTGTAGCATGTGATCGTTGGCCTATTGACTTGTTTGTTGTCTGGTTAACCTTTTGAGTCCCAGAGGGGTTGCCAACGCATTGTTGATCGATGCATTGATGATCCCTCTAGAACTCAAGGGTTTATGTGCTGACTTTCCTGTGGGGACATGGTTGACACTGTGTGTGAACAGTGATGATATTTAACAGTCGACATTTTGAACATAACGGTTTGTGTATTGTGTGTGATGAGCACAGAGACAGGAGGTTTGAAGTAGGACTTTGACAGGTTTGTCCCAAGTTGGAACTTGCCATTTGTCCTGGTGTTGTGTCCTTTTTTAACCCTCAGGGTGTATGATAACCCTATGGGAACGCCTTAACTTTTCAATAAAGTTATATTTTTACCTAAACCTTAAGTCTGAGAGTCTTAACTAACCGTGACAGTGTGCAGCTGGTGTTGGTTGATGTAGTGTGTTGTTCTGTAGTGTTGCACTTACCGGTAGTGTGGAGGCTCCTCTCATACCCAGTGTCAGTTCCTCCAACGACCCCCTCGATCAGGGTTGGGGACATGGTCTGCCGCACCATCTCCTCCCAGCCGCAGAAGGTGATAGGGATGGCTGGTCTACCTCCAGTGCCTCGGATGACTCAGAGACGGAGTGCCCTGCCTAGTCTGACCCGGACTGTGTGGGGTGCTCCCCAGCAACTACCCCTCGTCCCACTGCAGGTTCTGTCCCTGTCCTGCGTGTGCCTGCTCTCGTTGGCCGGGTCCCCCTCCGCCCTGCGGATCTCCCTTTCCCACCCCTGCTCTGCTGAGGGATACCCTCCTGACCTTCCTCCTCCTCCACTATTCTCCGCATCCCTCTTTCCTGTCCTCCTCTCCTTGCCATCATTCACCCACTCACACCCAGACACTCCCACAGGCCCTCACAGACAAACTCGATCCACTCACTCTCTGTCACACACTTTCACTCACAGATTCACGCTGTCAAAATAAAATGTAAAATGTGTAGGTGTTATAAAATAAAAGGACTATGTGTATGTATGTGTTTGTGTTTGTATGTGTGTGTATGTGATATGTGCAAAAGTGTGATATGTGTATATTTAGTGCACCTCACTCCAAACTCCAAAACTCCTCTACCTCCAATGTACGCTCCTGTCTCCCTCTCTCTAATCACTATCCTCCTCTCCTGGGTCCTGATACCTGGCTCTGAAGAACTCGATAACAGACAGTGTGTGACGGTTATTTTTGGGTATATATAGGTGTATTTGAAGTTATTTGACACATTGGAGCTTTGTGATTGGCTGTGTGTTTGAATTAGTTTTTGCATCAATCATGGTTGCTAGACAACAGCAGCCGTTATGTTACATGTTGTTTTGAGCAATGTTATCGTGTGATTTGGCCGCCCGTTGTGTATTAACATGAGCGACAACGGGTTTTGTGTTACGTGTTTTGTGTGTGCCTACGCTCGATAGCTATTCTCATAGAGTACCTATTCAATCTGCCGTAATTCATGTATTATTTGCGAGCGATGTGCCTTTTTCACTTAGCGGCTGGTCTAACGGCTGCCTTTAAATCTAGCCCATAGTCTCTTATGGTATTGTGGTATTTGGTTGCATGTCGTACGTGAAATCACAACATGCTTAGCTTTTGGATCACGAGCGAAGACTCTCCATGATGTAGATCTTATTGACTAAGGGATTCCAAAATGTATAGTTGCCTTGACAAAGGTAGAAGAGACTACTACAATATTAAGCAACTAAAATGGAAGGCCAAACCTCAACCATAAAATGCAACTTTCTCTGTTGTCCAATAAAGGTTACTGGTAACTTTGGGTAGGCGATCAGCTCCTTTAAGTAGGCAGGAACAATTCTAGAAGTGAATGCAGGGGTGGAGCCTACCTTTCCTCCTTGGCTGCAGCTAGCCAATCAGCTCCAGTAAGATTTGTTCCTTGGTGAGGATACAGACAAGAGAACAGTTCTGCTATACTTTTAGCTTTTTTATTTTTTATTTTTCAGTTAGATATGGAATACCACCATTAGTCAGATTACCATCACTGACAATGCCCTTGGATGTGGCTAGCTCAGTATCCATGTGCTTTTGTGGACCTTAAGCCCTAGGAGAAAAATCTTGGGTTCAAGTTCTTTCCCCAGGAGTTGCCCACTGAGGCTTCTTCTTAATACATGATGATCTGAATAAAGAAGATCTGCAGGAAAGGTGAGCAGCTCTTTGAGTGTTGCGGGTCCACATGTCCCACAGTGCCCCTCTGCACAGGGGTTTTCCTTTGGCGTTCCTATTGCACACTCCTGCACTCATTGGGTTTATCTGTATGTCTGTTGGGTGGTTTGGAGCAAGTTTCTGTGGTAACTTAACCCTTTAGCCACTGGTTTTGTATCTTTTGGGGGGTTGTTGGCACTTTCCCTACTGGGTTCAGTGTTTATTGGGTCTAGTGACATGTTTTAGTATTGTTTGGTGCACAATTACTTCTCAAGTTACAACTTTGCAAATTTGTGTTCCTTGTCTTTAAGGTGCTCTTTACCACATAGATGGCATTGCTCCATTCACCTCTATGGGACTGTACAGTTTGGAATATATCTCTGCAACCGCTCATCGTAGCGACTTCAGAGATGGTTCATTTTGTTTGTCTGGCCTTGCTCTGTTATCCGGTTAACATTTTATACTTTATACTTTAAACGTTTTGGCACTGTGAGAATGTCTAATCAGTTAGAGCTTGGGGCCAGACCTAAGGATGCTGGGTTCTCTGTGTCCCCTGTTGCACACTGCTCCTCATGTTATTCAGGGCTACCTAGAGAATTCTCAGTTAATTTATGCCCAGCATGTTCTGTTGGCCCTGAGTCTCCCCCAGGAACCTCCAGCCATGCATCAGAGCCAGTTTGGGTGCAAAAGATCAAGGCTGCTACCGAAGAACTCCGGTCTACATTGCAACTCTATCCATCCCAGTTAAAGGAGGTCTTCCACTCCTGGCAGACCCCTACTTCTGTCAGATCTTCCCTGCCAAAACTGCAGGGATTACCTGAAGTATCAAATTCCTCTGAGGAGGAACTTTTGGGGGATTTGGACGTTGAGGAATGTTCTGCTGTAGGCTCCTCTCAGTTTTTTGAGGACCCCTTTGAGGCTGATCCAGATCCCTCAAATGAGGGCTTGATCGGAGCCATCTTACCCACCCTAAACATTCCCTTAGTTCAGGAGGTTTCTTCGGATCCCTCTGATGTATTTCAGGAGCCTAAGAGGCTAACCCCACTCTTGACCGCCTTGTGTCTGATGAGTGGAAGTCTACAGATAGGAAACCTTCTGTTTCCAAGAAATTTGCCAAGCTTTACCCCTTCTCGGAGGCGGCGCTTGCTCAGTGGGTTCACCCCCCAAAGTGGATGCTCCTGTCTCCAGGCTATCTAAGTCCACTGCCTTGCCTGTTGCTGATGCATCCGTTCTGAAAGACTGGACTGACAAGAAACTTGAGGTCTCCCTCATGTCCATTTTTGCTACTGCTGGTACTGCCATGCGCCCAGCGTTCACTGCGGCATGGGTGAACCGGGCCATTGCAGTCTGGACTGAACAGCTCACCCTGGCTGTCCATCAGGGTGCTCCTACTTTGGATATGTTGCAGCTTCTTGGCAAAATTTCTGAGGCCCAGCACTGTTTCTGCTGCCTTATTTGATTCCATCCAATGTGGCAAGGGTTTCCACCATGTCTGTGGTTGCCAGATGAGCTCTTTGGCTCAAGATCTGGTCTACTGACACTGGTTCCAAGAAAGATTTGCTCTCATGCCTTTTCAAGACACCTCTTTGTTTGGGCCAGATCTTAAGGATCTCAGTAGTGAGGCCACAGGGGGCAAGAGAACCCTTCTGCCTATGGTCCCCAGGAAGAAGACGCCTATCACGTGTAATTGGCTTTTCTGTTCCATACAAACTGAGACATGTTCGACGAACCAGGAGATTCCCTCAGCTCCACATTCCTCCTCCAATTCTAAACAACAATGTAAGCCCAAGGTCCCTTCCAAGCATAAGGCTTCCAAGCCTTCTTCGGCATGACATGCTGAACCCAGGTCCCCACTTGGCTGCAGGTGGCCGTCTGCATCTCTATCACAGCATCTGGGAGGATTCAGTGACAGACCCATGGGTTTTGCAGGTGGTGGAGGAAGGGTACAGGATCCCTTTCACTTCTCTTCCTCCTTTTGGTGTTTCTCCTCTCATACACCCCAGGGTGTAGAGAAACGCTCTCTGTTCAATGGTGCTATCCAGACCCTCCTGGACAAGGATGTTCTGGAACCTGTTTCAGTTCGGAACAGAGGTATGGGTTTTTACTCAAACCTCTTTGTGGCCTCCAAGAAGGACGGCGGCTGTTGTCCCATTTTGGATTTGAAGAATCTCAATTCTTTTGTGATCAAGACTAATTTCAGCAGGAGTCCCTAAGGATGGTGATTGCTGCTATGTCCCTGGGGGAATTCCTTGCCTCTCTGGATCTTCAGGATGTGTATCTACTAGTGTTGAGCGAGCATGCTCGGCCGATGCTCGGATCGGCTCGAGCATCGCTCTGCTCGGCACATGGCGGTACTCGTACGAGTACCGCATGTGCTCGCCCGCCATGTTCGGGTCTCCTCCCCGCACGTTTTGCGGCTGCTGCGCAGCCAATAAACGTGCAGGGAGGCTCTGACATCAGTGTAATGCCAGCAGCCATGTTCGCTGCTGGCATTACACTGATTGGCTGGCCAGAACCCGTGGTCGGGTGCTGTATAGCACCTGACCAACGAGTTCGGCTCAGTCTTAGCCAGGGAGAGATGAGGATAGGAAGGGAAAGTCAGTGTAGGGAGAAAAAAAGCGATTGTGAAAAAAAAAGAACCAAAAGTCCTTTTTAGGACTACTGTGTGTGGGGGCAGCAGTTTATTTTGTGTGGGGGGAAAAAAAACAAAAACAAAAAAAACATATATTCTGTTTAGTGTGCAAAGTTGCAGATTAGAGCACATTCTGTTTAGTCTGCAAAGTTGCAGATTAGAGCACATTCTGTTTAGTGTGCAAAGTTGCAGATTAGAGCACATTCTGTTTAGTGTGCAAAGTTGCAGATTAGAGCACATTCTGTTAAGTCTTCAAACTAAAATATCAAAGTCACATATTCCATTCAGTGTGCTTCGCCGCAGTTTAGCAGCACATTCTGTGTACTGTGCAGAGTTGCAGAATAGGAAGAAATACTGTTAAGTCTTCAAACTAAAATATCAAAGTCACATATTCCATTCAGTGTGCTTCGCCGCAGTTTAGCAGCACATTCTGTGTACTGTGCAGAGTTGCAGAATAGGAAGAAATACTGTTAAGTCTTCAAACTAAAATATCAAAGTCACATATTCCATTCAGTGTGCTTCGCCGCAGTTTAGCAGCACATTCTGTGTACTGTGCAGAGTTGCAGAATAGGAAGAAATACTGTTAAGTCTTCAAACTAAAATATAAAAGTCACATATTCCATTCAGTGTGCTTCGCCGCAGTTTAGCAGCACATTCTGTGTACTGTGCAGAGTTGCAGAATAGGAAGAAATACTGTTAAGTCTTCAAACTAAAATATCAAAGTCACATATTCCATTCAGTGTGCGTCACCGCAGTTTAGCAGCCTATTCTGTGTACTCTGCACAGTTGCAGAATAGGAAGAAATACTGTTAAGTTTTCAAACTAAAATATCAAAGTCACATATTATATTCAGTGTGCGTCACCGCAGTTTAGCAGCCTATTCTGTGTACTCTGCACAGTTGCAGAATAGGAAGAAATACTGTTAAGTTTTCAAACTCAAATATTAAAGTCACATATTCCATTCTGTGTTCGTCACCGCAGTTTAGCAGCCTATTCTGTGTACTCTGCACAGTTGCAGAATAGGAAGAAATACTGTTAAGTTTTCAAACTCAAATATTAAAGTCACATATTCCATTCTGTGTTCGTCACCGCAGTTTAGCAGCCTATTCTGTGTACTCTACACAGTTGCAGAATAGGAAGAAATACTGTTAAGTTTTCAAACTAAAATATCAAAGTCACATATTCCATTCTGTGTGCGTCACCGCAGTTTAGCAGCCTATTCTGTGTACTCTGCACAGTTGCAGAATAGGAAGAAATACTGTTAAGTTTTCAAACTAAAATATCAAAGTCACATATTATATTCAGTGTGCGTCACCGCAGTTTAGCAGCCTATTCTGTGTACTCTGCACAGTTGCAGAATAGGAAGAAATACTGTTAAGTTTTCAAACTCAAATATTAAAGTCACATATTCCATTCTGTGTTCGTCACCGCAGTTTAGCAGCCTATTCTGTGTACTCTGCACAGTTGCAGAATAGGAAGAAATACTGTTAAGTTTTCAAACTCAAATATTAAAGTCACATATTCCATTCTGTGTTCGTCACCGCAGTTTAGCAGCCTATTCTGTGTACTCTACACAGTTGCAGAATAGGAAGAAATACTGTTAAGTTTTCAAACTAAAATATCAAAGTCACATATTCCATTCTGTGTGCGTCACCGCAGTTTAGCAGCCTATTCTGTGTACTCTGCACAGTTGCAGAATAGGAAGAAATACTGTTAAGTTTTCAAACTAAAATATCAAAGTCACATATTCCATTCAGTGTGCGTCACCGCAGTTTAGCAACCTATTCTGTGTTCTCTGCACAGTTGCAGAATAGGAAGAAATACTGTTAAGTTTTCAAACTCAAATATTAAAGTCACATATTCCATTCTGTGTTCGTCACCGCAGTTTAGCAGCCTATTCTGTGTACTCTGCACAGTTGCAGAATAGGAAGAAATACTGTTAAGTTTTCAAACTAAAATATCAAAGTCACATATTCCATTCTGTGTGCGTCACCGCAGTTTAGCAGCCTATTCTGTGTACTCTGCACAGTTGCAGAATAGGAAGAAATACTGTTAAGTTTTCAAACTCAAATATCAAAGTCACATATTCCATTCAGTGTGCGTCACCGCAGTTTAGAAGCCTATTCTGTGTACTCTGCACAGTTGCAGAATAGGAAGAAATACTGTTAAGTTTTCAAACTAAAATATTAAAGTCACATATTCCGTGTAAGATGAAGAAGGCGGGTAAAAAGGGACGGGGAAGTGGACGTGATCCTGATAGTTCAGGGCGCGGGTCAGGACGCCGAGAAACTGTGCCTGGTGCCAGAGCACAAGAAAGAAAGGCATCCACCATACCTAGCTTCATGTCTCATTTCACAGGGCGTCGCAGGACATCACTCTCGAGGTCCGACCACTGCGAACAGGTGGTCGGTTGGATGTCAGCTGATACTGCTTCCAGTCGGTTAAGCACCACCCTGTCTTCCACCAAGTCCACTCTCAGTAGCCAAGAGTCTGGTCAACATAATCCTCACTCTGATCATCCTTCCTCCCACCATACACGGTCTGGTCAAAGAAGTGATCCCACACTGGGATATAGTGAGGAGCTCGTCTCATCACCAATCCTTCATTTGACCCTCTCTCCAAGCACGCTTGCAGAGGAACATGACATCTTGTGCCCTGATTCACAACCTCTAGAGGGTACCCAATCACAAGAAGATGACAGATGTGAACGGCATTTAAGGTCAAAGGAAGTAGTGGATGATGATGATGATGATGAGACACAGTTGCCATTAAATCAACCACTATTACCGTCTCAAGACCTTGTTGAGGAGAATGTTATACAGTTGTCAATGACTGAGTATGTGGTGGGATCAAGACATGAGGAGGATGATCAGAGTGAGGAAGTGGAGGAGGACTTGGTGGACGATGAGGTGACTGACCCCACCTGGGAAGGTGTAGAGCCGAGCGATGACAGCAGTCCTGAGGGTGAGCCATCTGCAGCACCGCAACAGGCTGGAAGAGGCAGTGGTGTGGCTACAGAAAGAAGGCAGACCGCACCAAACCGGCCCGCAAATGTTCCACGGAGCACCCCCTTGCGTAAATCTACCTTGCCAAAGGGTAGGTGTTCCGCGGTATGGCGTTTTTTTAAGGAAAGTGCGGACGACAAAAGAATTGTAGTTTGCAACCTGTGCCACACCAGAATGAGCCGAGGCATGAACACTAGAAACCTCACCACCACCAGCATGATCCGACACATGGCATCCAAGCACTGTAATAAGTGGGAGGAACGCCTGGATCGCCCATCTGTGTCTGCAGGCCACACCACTGCCTCCTCTTCCCCTGTTTTCGGTGCCGGCCAATCGCCTGTCGAAGGCGCAGGCCCGCATACCTCCCGCCCTGCACCTGTACCATCTGAAGCACCATCAGCGACCACATCCACTTCCCTGTCCCAGCACAGCATCCAAATGTCGTTACCCCAGGCATTTGAGCGCAAGAGAAAATACCCAGCCACCCACCCACAGGCCATAGCACTAACCTCACACCTTTCAAAATTACTGGCCATCGAAATGCTGCCATTTAGGCTTGTGGACACTGAGTCCTTCCGCAGCCTGATGGCAGCAGCTGTCCCTCGGTACGTGGTCCCCAGCCGCCACTACTTTTCCCGGTGTGCCATCCCCGCATTACACCACCATGTGTCCCGTAACATCACCCGTGCCCTGACCAACGCAGTTACTGGGAAGGTCCACTTAACGACTGACACATGGACAAGTGCTTGTGGCCAGGGACGCTACATTTCCCTGACGGCACACTGGGTGAATGTCGTGGAGGCTGGGAGCGACTCGGACCCTGGGATGGCACGGGTGCTACCCACGCCGAGGATTGCGGGCCCTACCTCCATCAGGGTTTCCGCCAGCACCTACGTTATTGGCTCCTCCTCCTCCGTTTCCACCTCCGAATTCTCTACACGCAGAGCCACTCCCCCATCAGCCAGTAGCTGGAAGCAGTGTAGCACTGCAGTGGGGAAGCGTCAACAGGCCGTGCTGAAGCTGATCTGCCTTGGAGACAAACAGCACACGGCCTCAGAGCTGTTGCAGGGGATTAGTCACCAGACCGAGCAGTGGCTCTCGCCACTCAACCTGCAACCAGGCATGGTTGTGTGTGATAATGGGCGTAACTTGGTGGCGGCTTTGGAGCTCGGCAAGCTCACACACGTACCATTCCTAGCGCATGTATTTAATTTAGTGGTTCAGCGATTTCTAAAAACCTACCCCAATGTGCATGATCTCTTGACCAAGGTGCGCCGCGTGTGTGCACATTTCCGTAAGTCATCTACAGCTTCGGCCGGCCTGTTGAAGCTGCAGCAGCGCTTACAATTGCCAGCTCACCGGCTGCTGTGTGACGTGAGCACGCGCTGGAACTCCACCTTCCACATGTTGGCCCGGCTTTGTGAGCAGCAGAGGGCAGTAGTGGAGTACCAGCTGTTACACGGTCGTCGCCTCTCCGTTCAACTTCCTGTAATCAGAAGTGAGGAGTGGGAATGGATGTCAGACCTCTGCGAGGTTTTACGCAATTTTGAGGAATCGACACAGATGGTGAGCGGCGATAACGCTATTATCAGTGTAACCATCCCACTTCTGTGTCTACTGAAACGCTCGCTGCTCACAATTAAAACCGACGCTTTGCATGTGGAAGAGGTGGAAATGCGGGAGGAAGAGCTTACACAAGGTGATAGCCAGAGCACCCTCACTTCGTCTTCTCAGCGACAATTGGAGGAGGCGGAGGAGGAGGAGGAGGAGGAGGAAGACACGGTTGCCTCCGCTACAGAGGGTAGCCATGGAACTTTAGTTCCATCTCTTCAGCGTGGGTGGGCAGAAGAGGAGGAAGAGGATGAGGAGATTGAGAGTCATCCTCCTGGTGAGGACAGCGAAATCTTGCCTGTTGGTACTCTGGCACACATGGCTGACTTTGTGTTAGGCTGCCTTTCCCGTGACCCACGCGTTGTACGCATTTTAGACAACACGGATTACTGGGTGTTCACCCTTCTGGACCCCCGCTACAAAGAGAATTTCTCATCTCTCATTCCTCCGGTGGAGAGGACAAGCAAAATGGTGCAATACCAGAAGGTTCTTGTTGAAAAATTGCTCCAAAATTTTCCATCTGACAACGCTGGCGGCAGAGTACGTGCTACCTTGGCCAACCGAGAAGGGGAGAAAAGGGGAGCACACAGCAGTTCCGACAAAGGCAGGGCAACACTCTCCAAGGCGTGGGACACCTTCATGACACCCCGCCAGCACCCTCACCCTGATGCGCAGCCTAGTGTCACAAGGAGGGAAAAGTTTTGGAAGATGGTGAAGGAGTACGTAGCAGACCGTGTCAGCGTCCTCAATGATCCCTCTGTGCCTTACAACTACTGGGTGTCCAAGCTGGACACGTGGTATGAACTGGCACTCTACGCCTTGGAGGTGCTGGCCTGCCCTGCCGCCAGCGTTCTGTCTGAGTGGGTATTTAGTGCTGCTGGTGGCATCATAACAGATAAGTGTATCCGCCTTTCCACCGACAATGCTGATAGGTTGACACTTATAAAAATGAACAAGGCCTGGATTTCCCCTGACTTCTCCACTCCACTGGAGGAAAGCCCCGGGGGAACATAAACTCACTTTATATATGTTATTTACAATGATGGGAATACTCTGTATTCCCATTCACCCCTTCCACCCAAAAAACGGGTATATGGTTGACTCTTAATCTTCTCATCCTCCTCCTCCTCTTCCATATGCCCTGTGCTATAATTTTTATATAGGGCCAGCTCACCAGTGGGCCCTGTGATATAATTTTTATATAGGGCCAGCTCACCAGCGGGCCCTGTTTGACAATTTTTATATAGGTCAGCTCACCAGCGGGCCTTCTCATATAATGTTTTATTGGGTCAGCTCTCTAACGGGCCCTCTCATATAATGTTTTATAGCGTCAGCTCACTAGCGGGCCTTCGCATATAATGTTTAGGATGGTCAGCTCTGCAGCAGACCCTCACCCATAATGTTTTAGATGGTCAGCTCAGCGCACGTTTCCCTCTTAATCATGGCCTCAGTTCAATAAAATCAAGGAAATTTTTGGGAGAATTTGCCTCTGCGCACGTTTCCCTCTTAATCATGGCCTCACTTCAGAAAATCAAGGAAATTTTTGGGAGAATTTGCCTCTGCGCACGTTTCCCTCTTAATCATGGCCTCACTTCAGAAAATCAAGGAAATTTTTGGGAGAATTTGCCTCTGCGCACGTTTCCCTCTTAATCATGGCCTCACTTCAGAAAATCAAGGAAATTTTTGGGAAAATTTGCCTCTGCGCACGTTTCCCTCTTAATCATGGCCTCACTTCAGAAAATCAAGGAAATTTTTGGGATAATTTGCGTCTGTGCACGTTTCCCTCTTAATCATGGCCTCACTTCAGAAAATCAAGGAAATTTTTGGGATAATTTGCAGATGATATACAAGTAAATATACAGCAAATATTGTTTGGTAACAATTTTTCGCCTAAAGTCGTTTTTATTTTCCTTTTTGTGTGTTTTATGGTCAGTCTGTAAAAATGGCGTACTACGGGCGAAAGATCGTTCCCAGCAGCGATGTTGGAGTCCAAGATGCATCCAGACATCCTCCCTATGCTGTCCCTGAACCATTTCTGTGGTGTTTCCATCCTTTTCTGCCCTTTTCCTATGGACCAGGCACCCTCCCCTCATCAGAGCAGGGGGTGCCTGGTGTAATGCTCGAGTCCTCCCATTGACTTCAATGGGGCTCGGGTGCTCGGCCGAGCACTCGAGCCTCCGGGGGCGCTCGGTCAGAGCACCCGAACACCCGAGCATTGGGGTGCTCGCTCATCACTAGTATCTACACATTGCCATTCATCCAGTGTATGAAATTTACCTGAGACCAAGGGTGCATTCAGTTTTTGGCTCTTCCCTTTGGTCTGACTACACCTTCTCTGCGGAACGTCTTCCAGCAGGTTCAGAACTGCATTCATGGATCATCAACATGGACAAGTCAGATCTTGTCCCATCCCAATGTCTGGTCTTCCTGGACCTTCTCTTCTACACTTAGCAGAGCATGGTGTTTCTCACGGACGAGGTGGCTCACCAGATCACCCACAAGGTTTCTGATGTTCTGGCTCATGATCCAGTTCCAGCCAAGAAGCTGTCCTCTGTAGTGGGGTTCATTTCCACCATAGAAGTGGTCCCGTTTGCCATGGCTCACACCAAGGAACTCCAGAGGTTTATGATCCAGATGTGCAGGGCTCAGCCAGACCTTCTGAATATGTCAGTGTATCCCTCTTCATGTGGAACTGAGTTTGTCGTGGTGGCTCAACCTCTCCAATCTGCTGAAAGACAAGTCCTTTCTGGTGTCCTTCTGGACCACGGTGACGACGGATGCCAACATCTCCGGCTGAGGAGCGTTCTTGGGTTGACTGAGTGCTCCAGGTCGGTGGCCTCCGGAGGAGTATTTCCTTCCCATCAACATGTTGGAGCTCTGGGCAATATTTCATGCCCTTTGCCATTGGACACCCCAGCTGGAAGAATGCCCAGTCCAGGTCCAGTCCGACAACGCCACGGCCGTAGCTTACATCAACAAGCAGGGTGGAACAAGAAGTCTCTCCGCTTGGTTAGAGGTCAAGGTTATTATGTCCTGGTATCATTGTGCCCGTGATTGATGCATTTCCTTGTCAGTTACCTGAAGGCTCTCCATTGGATGCCTGCCTTCAGCCCACCCTGTGTTGCCTATTTAAACTGAGCTTGGGCACCCTTTGGTTGCCCTTTCGTGTTGTCTCTATGCTGCTTGCACTTGCATTGAGTTCCTGAGTTTCCTGGGCCATTTCTCTGGTCCTGCTCGTCTGTGATCTCCAGAGTTCCTGCTTACCTGTTCCCTGGTTCCTGCATCTGTTCCTGATCCAGTTGAGGTTGTTGTTCCTGCTGCTGTTTCCTGCCACTGTTCCTGATCAGGTTGACTGCCTGTAGACCTGTTTCTTGTCCATCCTCGGCTGGGTTCCTGCTCCTGGATCGCCTGCAGTGTGCTGGTCTCCTTCAGTCACCCTGGCGACATTTTAATTCACTTGTTCCTCTCTCCAGTACACGGTTACTGGTTTGCTCCACATACAACCGGCTGCTGTTGCACCGGTAGATTTCTAGGCTTACTCCAGTACACTGGTACTGGTTTGCTCCATGTATAACCGGCTGCTGTGGCACCGGTAGAGTTCTAGGTTACTCCAGTACGCGTGTACTGGTTTGCTCCATGTTAACCGGCTGCTGTGGCACCGGTAGAGTTCTAGGTTACTCCAGTACGCGGGTACTGGTTCGCTCCATGTATAACTGGCTGCTTGTTGTCATCTGTCAGCACCGGTGGTGATTGGGTATCTCCAGTACGTGGGCACTGTTTCGCTCCATGTATGACCGACTGCTTACCATCATCTGACAGCACCGGTGGTGTTCCAGGTTTCTCCAGTACACGGGTACTGGTTCGCTCCACATACAACCGGCTGCTGTTGCACCGGTAGAGTTCTGGTTACTCCAGTATGCGGGTACTGGTTCGCTCCATGTATAACCGGCTGCTTATTATCATCTGACAACACCGGTGGTGGTTGGGTATCTCCAGTACGCGGGTACTGGTTCACTCCATTCAGCCGGCTGCTTGTTGCAACGGTAGAGTTTCCTCCTCCAGTACACGGGTACTGATTTGCTCCATGCATAGCCGATTGCTGTTCAGTCCTAGACAGCACCGATAGACTTGTTGTTCCTCCAGTACGCGGGTACTGTTTCGCTCCACGTATTAACCGGTTGCTTGCTGCGTATTCCTCTGCACCAGTAGAGATTGTATTCTAGTCCAGGCTGCCTTGCCCGGTATTGGTAAGGCCAGTAGAACCTATTCCTCATTGTACCAACTTAAGGATGCCTTACCCGGTATTGGCAAGGCTGGTAGAGCCTATTACTATTCGTTGTACCAGTCTCCAGGCTGCCTTGCACGGCATATTGGCAAGGCCGGTAGAGCCTTCTTTTCTCCGTTACTAGTCTAGGGCTGCCTTGCCCGGTATATTGGTAAGTCCGGTAGAACCTTTTCCATCTGTGTCATTTAAGGTTGCCTTACCCGGTATTGGCAAGGCCGGTAGAACCCTTGTTACATTCCGTATACCACTACTCTTGCTCTATGTATTGACATTATATGTTATATGTGTATGCTACCCATATGGGTATCCATTAAATTTTTCAATAAAGTTGTGTTTTATCTTAACTCTGTGCCTGAGAGTCATAACAAACCGTTACACCTGGCCAGAAGAACATGTTCCTGCCATATCTGTAGTGTACATTCCTGGCATAGAAAAAGTCATGGCAGACTTCCTCAGTCAACACACGGTGGACAGCAGAGAGTGGGAACTGCACCCAGAGGTGTTCACCCTTATTGTTCAGAAGTGGGGTCTTCCTTGCATTGACTTGATGGCGACAAGACACAACTGGAAGGTTCCAATGTTCTGCTCTCCCTGGGGGGATACTCTAGTTGTAGCGGTTGATGCCATGTCCATTCCTTGGTTATTTTCCTCCCCTCCCCATGTTGCAGAGGGTGTTATGGAAATCGAGACTGGAGAGCTGCACAGTCATTCTGATTGCTCCGTACTGGCCTCATCAGGCTTGGTATCCAGAGATTCTGGATCTGTCAGTGGCAGAGCCATTCCGGCTCCCTTGCCATCCAGATCTTCTTCTACAGGGTTACCTGTGGAAGGAGGATGTTCATTGTCTAGCTTTGATGGCTTGGAAATTGAATCCTCAATGCTAAAGAAAGGTTTTTCTTCTTGTGTGGTGGCTACTATGCTTAGTGCCTGCAAACCTGTTTCTTCAAAGGCCTACCATCATGTCTGGTCGACCTTTCTCTCTTGGTGTGCTGATAGGGAACTTTCTCAAGATTTTGATCTGCCTATGTATCACGGTGCCCGTGCTCCCCTTGTCTTGTTTCCTGTCAGTCTGCACTGTGATTGCTCCCATTGGCTGTCCTGTGTTTGTCCTGCCCACTGTGGCCTTTATATACTGGGCTCTGGCACCCATTTGGTGCCCTTTCGTGGTGTTCCTGTACCAGTGCTTGTTTCTGCTCAGTGATTCCCAGTGTACCGACTTGGCCTGCTTGACTACTCTGCATTTGTCTCCTGCTCCTGTGTACCGACTTGGCTTGCCTGACTACTCTGCATTTGTCTCCTGCCCCTGTGTACCGATCCGGCTTGACTGACGTTCCTGTTCCTGTGTACCGACCCGGCTTGGCTGACGTTCCTGCTTCCATGTACCGACCCGGTCTGGCTGATGTTCCTGCTCCGTGATTCCACCCAGCTTGGCTGACGTTCCTGCTCCATGATTCGACCTGGCTTGGTTGGCGTTCCTGCTCTGGTGGCCCTGTGTCACCTTGGCGACATTCTGATCCTTCAGTGTCAGTCTCCATTACTGCTACGGCAGTGTGCCATTGGTCTAGTCTCCATTACTGCTCCTGCAGAGTGCAAGTGTTTGCCTCCATTTACTGCTACGGCAGTGTGTCATTGGCCTAGTCTCCGTTACTGCTCCTGCAGAGTGCAAGTGTCAGTTTCATTACTTCTACGGCAGTGTGCCTTTGGCCTAGTCTCCGTTTCTGCTCCAGCAGAGTGCAAGTGTCTGCCTCCTTTACTGTTACAGCAGTGTGCCATCGGCCTAGTCTCCGTTATCGCTCCTGCAGAGTACAAGTGTCAGCCCTGTTACTGAGACAGCAGTGTGACATTGGCCTAGTCTCCGTTTCTGCTCCTGCAGAGTGCAAGTGTCTGCCTCCATTACTACTACGGCAATGTGCCATTGGCCTAGTCTCTGTTACTGCTCCTGCAGTGTGCAAGTGCCTGCCTCCGTTATTGCTACGGCAGTGTACCATTGGCCTAGTCTCCATTACTAACATAGTAGATAAGGCTGAAAAAAGACGTGCGTCCATCAAGTCCAGCCCATGCCAATAACACCCCTGTTGATCCAGAGGAAGGCAACAAAAAAGCCCTCTGGAGCAATTTCCAGTGTAGGTGTGTGTGTGTGTGTGTGTGTGTGTGTGTCAAATAGTTCCCCGGCTCAATATCCTATTTGCTTTGAAGCCATCTGTCATAACTGTCAATATTGTTCTGTGCTAGATAGGCATCCATTGCTTTTTTGAATGCAGTTACATTATCTGCAAGCACAACATCCCGAGGCAAAGAATTCCATAGCCTTACCGCCCTTACTGTAAAGAATCCCTGCCTGTGTTTTAGTCGAAAGCGCCTTTCTTCAAGTCTTAATGGATGACCTCTTGTTCTTAGCTCAGCTCTTTGCATAAATAATTCATTGGATAGTTCTTTGTATTGACCTTGAATGTATTTGTAAATGGTAATCATATCACCCCTTAGACGTCTCTTTTCTAATGTAAACAAACCCAGTTTGGCTAGTCTCTCTTTGTAACTCAGATCCTCCAATCCCTTTATCAGTTTTGTTGCACGTCTCTGCACTTTTTCCAGTTCAGTAATGTCTTTTTTTAGAACAGGAGCCCAAAATTGTACTCCATATGCTAGATGAGGCCTAACCAAGGATTTATACAGAGGTAGGATAATATTAGCATCCCTTGCTTCTACACCTCTTTTTATGCAGGCTAGTACTCTATTTGCTCTTGCAGCAGCTGAGTGACTCTGCACACTGCTGTGAAGACTATTGTCTATCAGTACACCTAAATTTTTCTCTAATGAGGATTTCCCAAGTTGTTTCCCATTTAGAGTATATGTAGCACTCTGCAGAGTGCAAGTGTCAGCCCTGTTACTGCTACAGCAGTGTACCATTGGTCTAGTCTCCGTTACTGCTCCTGCAGAGTGCAAGTGCCTGCCTCCGTTACTGCTACGGCAGTGTGCCATTGGTCTAGTCTCCGCTACTGCTCCATGTGTTGCGTACCCCTCTGGCACTCAAAGGGTTAAGTAAGGAGGAGTTATTGCTCCCATTGGGTGATTCAATGGAGGAGTGATTTAAATCATGCAGGGAGTTGGCCTGCCCCTACTATCCAGCCTGCCCACCACTATCCAAGTAACTGAAAAACAAAATGGCTGCCATTCGCTCCTACACCACAGACACAAACACATCAGACAAAAAACACATACTCAATCACTCACACTCTCGCACTCAATCACTCTCACACTCAATCACTCACACTCTCACTCACTCACACGCAATCACTCACACTCTCACACTCAATCACTCACACTCTCACACTCACTCACACACTCACTCTCACACTCAATCACTCACACTCTCAATCACTCACACTCAATCACTCACACTCAATCACTCACACTCACTCACTCTCAATCACACACTCTCACACTCTCACAATAACACTCTCACAATCACACACACGCACTCACACACACTCAATCACACTCTCACAGTCTCTCTCACTCTCACAATCACACACTCTCACAATCACACACTCACACTCAGTCTCACACTCTCACACTCTCACAGTCTCTCTCACAATCACACACTCACACTCAATCACACTCTCACAGCCTCACACTCTCACAGTCTCACACTCAATCAATCTCACAGCCTCTCTCACAGTCGCACACTCTCACAATCACACACTCACACTCAAGCACAGTCTCACACTCTCACAGTCTCACACTCAATCACAGTCTCACAGTCTCACTCACACTCAATCACTCTCACACTCAATCACTCTCACACTCTCACAATCACACACTCTCACAGTCTTACACTCTCACAGTCTCACACTCAGTCATAGTCTCACACTCTCACACTCAATCACAGTCTCACACTCACAGTCTGACAGTCTGACAGTCTCACACTCAATCACAGTCTCACACTCTCATGGTCTCACTCACACTCTCATACTCACAGTCTCTTAGTCTCACTCACACTCAATCACTCTCACACTCATTCACAGTCTCACACTCAATCAGTGTCACTCAATCACTCTCACAGTCTCCCACTCTCACACTCTCACAGTCTCCCACTCTCACAGTCTCACAGTCACACACTCGATCACACTCTCACACTCTCACACAGTCTCACACTCACACTCTCACTCAATCACACTCTCACAATCACACTCTCACAATCTCACAATTACACACTCACACTGTCACACACACTCAATCACACTTTCACAGTCTCACAATCACACACTCTCACACACACTCAATCACACTCTCACACGCACACATGCAATCACACTCAATCACACACTCAATCACACTCTCACACTCAATCACGCTGTCACACACTCACACTCTCACACTCACACACTCACTCACTCTCACCCACTCACTCAAACCCACTCACTCTCATACACCCTCTCACTCACACTCACACACTCTCACTCAATCACACACACACACTCACACACACTCACTAACACACTCACGCAATCATTCACATGCAATCACTCAATCTCGCACTCAAATGCGATCACTCACACGCAATCACACCCCGGGAGTCAGCACAATCCTCCTTCCACCATAGTCTCACTCTCACTCACACCCCAGCAGCCAGCCTGATCCACCTTCCACCATAGTATGTGCAATTACCACATGCATTTCAACTACATGAATGAATGCCACTCACTCACACCCCAGGAGCCAGCACGATCCACCTTCCACCATAGTATGTGCAATTACCACATGCACTTCAACTACATGAATGAATGCCACAGTGGAGACATAAGTACAAACACAAACTCATTACAATGACACATAAGTCACCCCCTTATGACTCACTTCTGTGTGTGTGTGTGTCTCTGTGTATGCCTGTGTGTTCCTCACTGCATGTGTTGCATGTCTGTATCACACTCTATGTGTCTGCATGTATGTGTGTATGACTGTGTTGCTCTTTATGCATCTCAGTGCATGTGTGTGCATTTGCGTGTGTGTCTCTGTGTTTGTCTTGCATCCGTGTGTGTGCATTAATTGCCTATATATCCTGACGGGCAACGCCGTCCCACATTGCTAGTATATATATAAAAGAATAAGCCTCATTGCATAATTTATGGTACTTCACACAGCGAACATAATTTATGTCTCGTCAGAAAACAAACACACATTGAACAGAATGCCTCATTACATAATTTATGTCTCATTAGGAAATACAACTCCTACTGGGTGATTCAATGGGGACTTTACTGCTCCCATTGGGTGATTCAGTGGGGGAATGTTTATCATACAGGGAGTTGGCCTGCCCCCTCCAGCCCGCCCACCACTATCCAACTGACAAAAAAAAATATATAGCTGCCACTTGCTCCTGAAGTAGGGGATATTAGTAACTTCTCCTGGTCCGCTCACACTCTCACTCAGGATCATGACCCCACAAACACACTGTTTCACCTCCCACAGATAATTGTAACCCTCCATGCACTTTGTTTCAGTATGAGGGTGTAATGTTTCCATAAAATACAAACCCAGGGATAAACTTAATAGCAACTCTTTTATTTAACACTTTTCATCTCTTCAGTCAACCTCACTAAGTGACTGTTTTCAACTGTCACTCCTCCACTTCCTGCTTCCTGATTCCCGCCCTTTCTTCTTAAAGGGAGAGAGATGCTTTGCTGTATGTTACAGAGGGCAAGCCTCAAACACCACTTTCTATTTGTTCCCTCAGCAAATTGCTACATTGCCTCAACTGAAGAGCCACCATGTGTTATATTGCTATGTTACCTCAACTTAACCCTTTGAGTGCAATGCGTTGCATACCCCTCGGGCACTCAAAGGGTTAAGTAAGGAGGAGTTACTGCTCCCATTGGGTGATTCAGTGGGGGAGTGATTTAAATCATGCACAGAGTTGGCCTGCCCCCACTATCCAGCCCGCCCACCATTATCCAAGTAACTGAAAAAACAAAATGGCTGCCACTTGCTCCTACACCACAGACACAAACACATCAGACAAAAAACACACACACACTCACACACACTCACACTCAATCACACACTGATACTCTCACACACACTCAATTCTACACACTCACAATAATTCACACACTCACACTCTTTCACTCAAACACTCACACTCACACACTCACTCACACACACTCAATCACACACACTCACACTCTCTCACTCACACTCTCAATCACACACTCACACTCTCACTCACTCTCATACACCCTCTCACTCACACACTTTCACACTCACACTCTGTCACACTCACACACTCTCACTCAATCACACACACACTCACACACCCACTCAAACACACTCACTAACACACGCAATCACGCACATGCAATCACTCACATGCAATCACTCACACTCACTCACACCCCGGGAGCCAGCATGATCCACCTTCCACCATAGTCTCTCTCACACTCACTCACACCCCGGGAGCCAGCACGATCCACCTTCTACCATAGTATGTGCAATTACCACACGCATTTCAACTACATGAATGAATGCCACTCATTCACACTCACTCACACTCACTCACAACCCGGGAGCCAGCACAGTCCACCTTCCACCCTAGTATGTGCAATTACCACATGCATTTCAACTATATGAATGAATGCCACTGTGGAGGCATAAGTACAAACACAATGACACATAAGTCACCCCCTTATTACTCACTTCTGTGCGTGCATGTGTGTCTCTGTCTGTGCCTGTGTGTTCCTCACTGTGTGTGTTAAATGTCTGTATCACACTCTATGTGTCTGTATGTTGTGCATTGCATGTATGTGTGTATGACAGTGTCGCTCTTTATGCATCTCAGTGCATGCGTGTGCATTTGCGTGTGTGTGTCTCTGTGTGTGTTTGTCTTGCATCCATGTTTGTGCATTAATTCCCTATATATTCTGACAGGCAGCGCCGTGCCACATTGCTAGTATATAAATAAGAATATTAATTCATTCATGAACACGTGCATGACAGAAATAGCAACCTAGCTAGATAAGTTACATAGACTTTTCTTAAGTATTCAACATCGGTTCTGATTTTGCATTTATAATAAGTATTGTACTACCAAGCTATTTTTTTAAATGTGTGTATATATAATAGTGTTGACCACCCATCTTGCCCTTAAAGAGTTAACCCATGTATGTTAGAGTGTTCACCAATGACTACAGGTTAAAATATATGTTGGCTTAGTTTTTTTTAAAGCTTATTTAAGAAAACTGCTGTATACAGTGTTGAGGCAACCAATTCATGGAAGATTTATTGCCTTTGCACTAAACATGGCAGTACTACGCTTAGCATCAAAAACCTAACTGGCCCTACGACAACTCATTGTTATTAAATGCTGTATTCCCTTGTTGTGTGTTAGGGCAATAAATCTTTTGGAACCTGAATTCATTAAAGAATGCTAGAGTGTATTTAATCTTGAGATTGTATAGCATATGATACATAGGTTCCATTCAGGAAGCAACTGCTTTTTATTGTCATTCACAATTTATTTATTTAATTTTTTTGGAGAGTTTGATATAACTGGTAGAAGACTTACAGTTGAAAGCGGGGGGAATAACAAATTAAGTATAAACTGCAATTAGAAATTACACTCAAATTATCCTATATAATAATTTGCTAGGATGATTGCCACGATGCAGTCATTCGCAGTAGGGCTGACTGTCTGCGTTCGGGCAGCCTCTACTGCGCATGATTGCATCGCGTGAGTGAGAGGATGCAAGACTGCATCACGTGGAGCAGTGAGGTAGCAGCCTTTTAACTGTTTGAGTGCCAGAGGGAACTCAACGTATTGCAAAGCAATGCGTTGCGTACCCCTATGGCACTCAAAGGGTTAACATTACTTGGACCTTGGCCCGTGAACGGGCTTTTACACTAGTTATTGTATAATTAATGAAGTCACAACATTGTCTGCCTTCCACCCATGACCAAACTTGGGTATATTATATAATCTTCTTCTTGATAAAGAGCGGGGACACCACCATAGAAATGGGTTTACTGTTTATCTTTATTTAACCTATAATTTAAAAGGGAAATGAATATAGGAATGTGTCTTTTAAAGTTTCTGGAACTCAGATGGTTAAATATGGCATTTATAAGCTTGAATGTTTCAGGTGTCTATTGCAGTGGTTCACATTTAAATCACTGAAACTTTTGGGAATTTGCATTTGTCCCTGTGCTACAATTGGTTTGCTAAAAAAATATGATCCAAAGGCCCATACTGGAGTTAAATGTGATCTAAAGACCCATGCTTATAAAAGAAATAACTGGAGTTATTCTGGAGTAAACCAATTGCACCAGAGGGGACAACTAAAAGTTCCTGTTACATTAAATTGGAAATTTAAAAAGCTCGATTCAAGTGCATGGCAATTTAGGAACTTTTATTTGCCTCGTATGGTGCAGTTGGTTTACCTCATAATAACCCTGTTTCCTTTTATAAATGTGTACTTTGGAGCCCTTATTTATAAACTAGTTGAACAGCCCATGTACACAAGCCACAGTGCCAGGCAGCAACAGCCATGCTCCAGTCATGCGCAGTAAAGGCTGCCCATACCGCGACTGATAACGGAGGGGGGCTATCCGAATTCAGACCATGGTCCTGGAGGACTACAATCTGAATTTTAAGTGCCCTGCTCCGTTATCAGCCACAGCATGGGCAGTCTCTACTGCGCATGACTGCTGCGCTCGCAGTCATCTGTACTGCGCATGACAGCTTCTGACAAACATACATTAGTGAATTATTATATAGGATGTAAACTGGAGTTATTCTGGAGTAAATCAACTGCACCATAATGGACAAATGCAAATTTCCATTAAATTGAATTGGGCTATTATCCCCTTGAATGCTACAGAGGTGTCCAATGCATTGAAACCTTGTGGTCATTCAGGTGCTTAAAAATCAATTCTAGTGCATGGGAATTTAGGATTTTTTTAATTTGTTCCCTATGGTGGAGGTTTATTCTAGAATAACTCCAATCTGCTTTTATAATTATGGGCCTAAGTCCATTAAATGAGAAATAGCACCTCTTAATAACAACCTGCACTTACATTACAAATGGACAGAAAATCCTAATGGCCCTGATCAACTTTTAGCACTTGTGTCTTTGTTCAAGCGATAACATCTTTATTCAGTCCTGGATGACATGTCACTGGAAGCTGATTTTAAAGTTGCTTAACCCTTTAAAAATCACAGGGTTGTGCAATGCATTGTGAAGCAATGCCTTTCACTACCGCTAGTCCTCAAAGGGTTAGGATGGGAAAGTGCATTAGGTAAAGTTTGTATCCTCTGGTCCTTCTAACAACTGGCTGTCTGCCTCCATGGAGACAACATCCAGATTCAAATGTACGTGCTAATTGTATCTCTGTTTTTATCTCCAGGTAGCCCCATAGACTTCAATAGGGACATATTTTATAAAACGGGAGGTAACATTTATCTCCTGCATTTCAATCCAACCCCAGGTCTTATGTTAGGTCTTGAAAACAAGGGAAAAATTCACAGAGATCAATAAGATTTTTGTCTAAAGTATGCTGAGGAGGGAGTTATTATTAGGATTACTTCTCCATTTGTAGAAGAGAACTGGAATGCACATGCCAAAACCATTTGTCCTTTGCAATGTTTTTGTGCATATGTATATGTGTGTGAGTGGCAACTTAGAGAGCAAACTGTTATGTGCCACCTGGTTTTGTTTTCAAGTGAGGAGGAGGGAAGCAGTTTTTCTAAACAGAATATTCTTGCATTTGTTAAGAAGTTATTTTGCGTTGATAGGTTCTGCCTTAATAAAATTCACAGCTTTAGTTATGGAGCGTATTTGTTCTTTTACAGAATTTATGTAAGTACTGTACTTGTGAACATCTTAAATACATTCAGTATCTAATTAACATTATAACCTTTTTTATTGAATTCCTTGGCTGTAAGAGAGAACTCCTGCAAACTGATTTGCAATGCAATGAACATATTTCTAGAATCAGAGTGAATGAACTTAACTGAATTATGCTTTAACCAGTGGGCAATGTTAGCATTTCAGAAGGCCCACATCAAAAGGGGTACCACCACTAGAGATCCTGTTACACATGGGAGCGGGAACAGGAAGTGGAGAAGTGTAGGGCTCCACAGAGAAAGCTTCTTATAACTCACTGAGCTTCAATTCTCTTTGGAGCAACAGATGCCAGCTGTCATGTAAGTTTATTACACTTCCCACTTCCAGCACACCCCAAACATGCAGCTTTGTAACTCAGCCACCAAACACCGAAAAGAGCTCCTGAGGTCAGAGCTTCCTTCTGGTTGCAGTGAATTCTGGAGTTAGAATGTTAGGCAGCTGCTAGGCAACCACCCAGTGCAGACTTTGGAAGCAGCCATAATCCATAACACCACAGGCCTATGTTAAAAAGGGTCCCCTGTCCAGGGTCCAGCTTCCCTTCCTCCGTTAGACCCTGAACAGTCTGGACTCCTTTCAGTATGGCACCCTTGTCCTTGGAGGTGATTTTAATGTTCCCCTTAATCCTTGCTTAGAAAGTTCCACTAAAAGGTCTTCTCTCCTATATTCTATACTTAAGGCTATCAACTCCCTTCTCACATTCTGACACTTAGTTGACACTTGGCGTGTTCTTCAGATGTGTGACAGGGACTTCTCGTTTTACTCTCCTGTCCACAAATCCTACTCTAAGATTGACTACTTGCTTGTTGATAGATTCAATATTGAACTGTTGGTGCATGCCTCTGTTGGGCTACAAACACTATCTGATCATGCTCCAGTTTCCCTTTCTCTCACAGTTCCCCCACGTTCAGTATCCTTTGTTTCTTGGAGGCTCAATGAGTTTCTACTGAATGATCCACGGGTAACCCAACAAATCTCTACAGCCATTTCCCACTTTCTTAATGATAACTTGACCCCTGATGTGCCCTTGCCGATTGTGTGTGAGCCCCATAAATGTGTAATCTAAGGGCTTCTTATTAAAGAGGGCTCTCGTTAAAAAAAACAGAGGTCCCATCGTATACGTATGTGTGTGCAATCTATAGCGGACTTGGAATCGCGTCACAAACTTAGAGCTTCGGATTCTATCTTTCAGAAGCTTTCTGATGTGAGTAGAGAACTCAGTCTGCTTCTAAAATCCCAATGCCTTAAGATGCATATGTGGTATAAATACCAGAACTATATTAGTGGCAATAAATCTGGGAAAGTTCTTGCAAAATTGGTTAAGATGAAAAAAGATTAGATGCTTATTCTACAGATTCAAGACCCTGCTCACGGCATGGTAAATAAATCTGATAAGATACTTCAAGCTTTCAGAAGCTTTTATTCCTCCCTCTACAATCTTGCAGGTGAGCCCCCATTAACCCCAAATCTTTTCAATCATCTTTCTTCAAGTTCCTTGCCAAAGCAAAGCTGCCAAGGTTGTCTGACTGATTTTTTTCCTTGGAGCAGCCATTTACAATGACTGAACTGGAGAATGTTATGTGCTCAGTCCCTTCTGGGAAAAGACCGGGGCCCGATGGCTTCCCTATGACTTATTACAGATCCTTTAGGCAGGACCTTCTTTCGTTCATGCTAGACACATGCAATGCTGTACTCTTAGGTGGCAAATGGCTGACTCAATCATTGAAATCCCATATCACGGTGCTTCCTAAGTTGGGCAAGGACCCTCAACAGTGTGGCAGTTATAGGCCAATTTCTTTATTGAATGTCAACCTGAAATTGTTTGCTAAACTCCTGGGGGTACGTTTACAGTGCTTTCTCCCTTCACTGGTTCACCCAAACCAGGTGGGCTTTGTTATGGGGAGACTGGTAAAGGATAATACTGTGAAAGCACTTTTCCTCCTACACCATGCTAAAATTCCTGCTCAACCTGCTATCTTTTTGTCATTGAATGCCAAAAGGCCTTTGACAGGGTGTAGTGGCCCTATATGGAGGTTGTTTTAAAATGGATAGGCTTGGGCCCTAACTTCTATGCTTTGATTCTGTCACTGTACTCGTCTCCGACCGCTAGGGTTAAAGCAAATGGGTCTCTATATGACAGTTTTGGCATTACGAATGGTACACCACAGGGCTGTCCACTCACTCCCATTATTTTTGTCTTAACATTGGAACCAGTGGTGGCTATGATCTGGGGAGATGCTGAAATTAAGGGTATTTCAATTGGTACTTGAGATTTTCGCTTGGCTGCTTTTGCTGACAATATCTTATTATCCCTCACGGACCCCTTCTTGTCACTGACGGCATTGTTACATTTGCCTTCCCAGTTTTCAGAGATCTTGGGATTTAAAGTCAACCTTTCTAAATCTGAATTAATAGGTATTCACATTTTGGCTACCGATCAACAACATCTGGAGAGCCTCTTTCCGTTTCGGTGGGAACCTCAGAAAATCAAATACTTAGGTACACTCACCTTATGTTATCTTTGAAATCAAATTTTTTGAGATGGTCCCTGTTTCTTGTACGGGTCATGTCTAGTTGGTCAAAATAATAGCTCTCCCTAAAATATTGTTTCTATTTCAGACCATCCCTTTAACTTTGCCTTCATCTCTCATCCAGGATATTCAAAAGTTGCGTCTTGCTTTCATATCGCATAACGAGTGTCCGCGATTACCCCACAGGCTACTATGCCTCCTCCCATCTAAAGGAGGCATGGCTGTCCTTAACAACCAATCCTAGTATCGGGCTTGTCATCTGTCCATCCTGCTCGCTATGTCCAGTTGGATTACCAGGGACAGAGGTTAGGTTTCTGTTCTACGTACAATGTTCCCGTGTTGTGACATAAGGCTGATACTCCTAAAGAGTGTCTGACCCACCCCTCTACTTGTCTATCCTTCATTGGAAATCTGAGCTTTCCTCCTGGCCTTCCACTGGGTGCCCTATTCCTCTGGGTTCCCTATTCCACTGGGCTATGGTTGGTTTCCAAACTGTATATTCCCTACTCACAGACACTGGCTTAAAATCTTTCCAACAACTTCAAAGTGAGTATTCTCTTCCAGCCTTGGAATGGTGGCGGTACCAACAAATTCATCACTTCTTACACTCTCATTTCTCTAGACTTCAGTCTATAGATGCCCGTACCCAGTTCGAAAGTTTGCTTGACAAGTGGAGATTTGACACCAAATCTATCTCTTGCTTTTATAATCTGTTTTTCGATGACCCACTATGCCACAGATGGGCTTTCTAAGCTGCTTGGGAGGCTTACCTTGGTCAGGGGCTCACAGAGGACTTTTGGAAGAAGTCCTTTGCACGGGTCATATCTTCTCTCACTTGTGTATCCTTTAGATGAATTATAAAGTTTTAACTAGGTGGAATCTCACCCTGGACAAGCTAGCCAAGATTTTTCCTACCACGTCTGATTTATGCTGGAAATGTCGGTTGCACAAAGGTGACATGATCCACATTTGGTTGTCCTTCCCTGCTCTTGCTACTTATTGGAGAGATGTGTTCAGGGATCTTAGTCATATCTTCCCAGGTTCCTTAGTACCATCCCCCCATTTGGTACTTCTAAATGCTCTACCCCATTCCTCCCACATCGTCTGAAATCCTCGATTACCAATGGTTGCTAGTGTTGACAGTGGTTAAAGCCTGCATTCCGTTACATTGGAAGTCGGTGGATCCACCTTCTGTGGGGGAGTGGAAGGGGCATTTGAGAGACTATTTCTTGCTGGAAAAATACCATGCCACTATACATGGTTTTCGGGAGACCTTTGATGTTGCTTGGCAAGCTTATTTCACCACTCATTCCTAGCTACTTCTGACCTGCAATTCCTGGTTCTGACTAGGACTTAGATGACTAAGTCAGTTTTTCAGGAGCCTGTGCTCTCGCCCTTCTCACCCCCCACCTGTTTGCCCCTGTCCCCCCCACCACCACTTTTGTGCTCAATCTCTTGTCCCATTTTGCCTACTCTTCTTACTCTTTAATCATTATGTTTCTTTTATATAATTTATTATAAGATGATACTTCTGTTTGTTACTTTGGATGTTTTCTTAGATATTCCTTTTTTCCTGGACTGCCAGATGTAATCTGAAATGTACTTTTTCCTCGCTATTGTATTACTATTGTTTAAAGTAAATAAAAAAAAAAAAGGGGCCCCTGTCCAGTGGAACAAGGCTAGGGTATAAGTGTTATTTTGTGTGGTATTATAATCTATTTATTTTATAGTGTTAATGTGAGGGGGCCTGCTAGCAAGAGGTTTACCCAGGGACTACCAGAGTCTTAAAGCAGCCCCGATTGTTAGAAAACATGAAAGTAATCAATGAAAGGTATATATTTCACACTAGTGTGCCCTAGACTTGAATGGCACGTTTATGTGACCTTGGGCTGGGCTGGTCTTGTCCGGTTGATGCCCATGACCTCATTCAGTTAAAATAGGCAAAAGGGATTGGTGAAATTTTTGCTGAAAAAGTAGGATGTGAAAAATAAAACTGTTCCCCTTCAGCAGGGATTCCTGAAAAAGTGCAGTTTTCCATTCTTTTCTGCTTTCTTTCATTGAAATGAATAACAGTACTGTATTTCTTACCACATGCAATCATGCAATACTAACTATGAAAGAAGTGTCAGTTTCCCTTAAGTTATCAATCTGTGCTTGGGAAAAGGTTGAAATCAGCTGAAGTTTTGATGCTAGAGGGAAGAGAGTTGCTTGACAGGAGTATTGGTGATAACAAGTTGTTATCAGGGTGTGAGGGAGAATTGAGAGTTAATTAAAAATAAATAAATAACTGTATTTGAATGATAATGAGCCTCTACTGAGTGAGATACTTCAGAGATATAAATAGATCAGACATATGATAGACAAGTACAAATACTTCCACACAAGAACAAAAGGGGATAAAGCAAATGGTAAAAAGTAATTATTTCTCATAAATTAACCCCTTAACGACTGGCGCATGCACGTGCGGCTGGCACTTGAGGAACATGGGGCATTTTTTTTTTTTAGCAAACCAATTCAGGGCTCCACGTGCGGTGTGCCCTGAATTCCATGACGTGCCAGGACCGTCACTGGTCCTTAAGTGCTGGACAGCTTTGATGGTCCGGGCACGTCATTGAACGTAAAGGTGTTAAAGGTAGGCAGGCACTGTAACAAAGCAGTGGGGAATTTAAGCAGGGAGCTAGGTTACATAATTAGAACTATTAGTAGCATACAGAGAGAGGTGGTCATGCCAATCTACAGATCACTGATTAGACCCCATCTAGGGCTTGATACTATTAGCAGTGCCAAAACTGGCATTACAGTAAAAACAAGCAAAGTGTATTTTGCAAACATGTGTTTTACCGGTTTTCTATTGTAGAACCAAAACTGGCGTAGGCCGCACATGTCACCATACTAACAAAAATGGTGCTGGCTGCTTTTATTCATCTACACATTAAACTTCCGTTTGAAAAAGGCTCACTAAATATTAACGTCTAAGGAAATAGCCGTACGTTTGATGAAACAAAGGTCAAGTTAAGGGTTAGCTAGGGCAAATCCAAGGCCCAGCCAATCACAAGCCCCAAAAGTATCAATATGAGGCCCAAGCCGAAAAAAATCCACCAAACATTGCCTGTGTATCGCTTTCTATGAGCTAGTGCACAGTGCTCCAGGAGAGGAGAATATTAGATAGACAGAGAGAGAAAGAGAGAGAGAAAGGTGCATACAGTGGTGAGAGAGGTAGAGGTGGCGTAGTTAGGAGAGATTTGCAGTATTATTAAACACATATTACACTTTATTACATATCGCACACATCTCACATAATCACAAACACACATTTTTTATTTATTAACACTATACACATTTTTCTTTTCATTTTTACAGTGTGACTGAGTGAGTGTGAGGGACTGCTAGAGGGTGATTTTGAGCAAATGAGTGAGTGTCTGTGTGAGTGACTATGTGTGAGTCGGTGAAAGGGAGAGGAGAGATGGCAGGGAGAGGAGTGGATGCTGGAGGGTGAGGTGAGAGAGTTGAGGCAAGTGTGCAGGGCATCTGCGGGCAAGGAGGGAGAGCAGGTGGGAGGAGGGGTACCCGCCACTGCCAAGTGATAGGCACACACAGGTCAGGGAGAGATATGATAGTGGGAAGGGGTGTGGGTGTCAGGGACACACACGCCCACAGCCAAGACCAGAAGAGGAAAGGCCTTCCACATCCCAACATATCGAGTGAAGGTAGTGATGCGCCAATAAAATGCACCTCCTGGAGAATCAGTCAAATGAGTAGATGGAGTTGTAAGGATATTAACTCATTGAGTGCCAGAGGGGGTATGCAACACATTGCTTTGCAATGATTTGCATGCCCCTTTGGCACTCAAAGAGTTAAGCCTGATATAGGCTAATACAGTCTTTCCAAAAGTCCAGACTAGGGTCCAGTTTTATATGGTATATGTCACAGCTAGGGATGGGAAAAAGTTGTTGCCTTGTTCCAGTAAGAACATTTGTGAAAACCACGTTGTTATATGCTTTTTCACAAAAAATCTGCTTTAAAACTAGTGCTTAAAATTTTTGCATCTTTCGCCTATTGGCCAAAATCTTTCTTGCCATTTTTTTTTAACGTCAAGAAAGTTTCTGCCCATTGGTTTAAGTTGTTTTCGCATTTCCGCTATAAAAACGTGATGTTTTTGTGAAAGGCAGACACAATAAAAGCAGCTACAGCACGAGATAGACATGCTATGCTGTTCCGCTGTGATATTTTGGAAACATTGAGGCAGGAGAGGCTCATAGTGACTCCTACCACTATGAGCAGCAAAAAGAGGAACTGGAAGGACCCTTATTATGTGTCCACTGAGTTGGAGGAGGAGGAAGTGACTAGCAGTACTGAACCAATGCTGTCCATTCCCCCTAAGTCACCCCAAGGGATCTTGGGGAATTTAATGGGAAGGAAGGGAGAAAAGGGAATAGGAAGGGATGGAGAAAAGGGCAGTACTAGTGAGAGCAGGACATGTCAGCTGCCTGTGCCTGCTGCAAGTTGTGCAGCCCCTGCTGCCAGTGCCACCATTGCTGTACCTGCAGCCACTAGTGTTGTACCTGCTGCCAGACATGCTGCCCTTGCTGCCAGTGCCACCATTGCTGTACCTGCAGCCACTAGTGTTGTACCTGCTGCTAGATGTGTTACCAAAGTGCCACTAGTGTTGTACCTGCTGCCAGATGTGCTGCCCATGCTTCCACCAGCACTGTATCTGATGCCAGTGCTGACCCTGCTGCCAGTGCTGAACCTGCTGCCAGTGCTGAACCTGTTGCTGGTGCTGAACCTGTTGCCACCAATACTTTGCCTGCTGCTAGTTTTTCTTGTAGTACTCAGGGGGGAAGGAGAAAATGATGCCAAGTGTGACAGGAAGGGACCCTAAATCACACTTGCAATTCCCAAGCAGTCCTGCCAGTGTTAGTACTACTGTTACTAAGGTCCAGCAGCTTGTTAGCGTTCGGAGTGAAGGAGGGGGTAATCAACAATATCCTCATATTACTAGTGACTGTGAGACTGAAGAGGAAGACTCTGCGACTGAACTTGATGTGGTTGGTGTTAGTAGTAGTAGCAGTAATGGTAAAGCAGCCGGAGTGGTAGGGGAAACATTTGACAGCATCCAGATTAGCGTTCAAGGGAGCCGATACCATTCCTCTGACCCTGGGACTGGGAGTCCTCCCCTTCCCTTCACTACAGCGTCCAGGTGGAACATGATCCTGAAGAGGCCAGAACTAGTTTTGGGGGAGTAGAGCAGGGTCAGAATTAAAACCACCACCACCAGCAGGAGCACAGATCAGCTGCCTGTGCCTGTTGCTACTTCTGCTAGAGCTAGTCTGCCTTCTTCTTCAGGTCAAAAAGAAATGGCAAGTGTGACATTAGGGGACCCTCTGTCACACTGCTCATCACCTCCTCCAAGCAGCAGTGAGATGTCTGGAATAGAGCAGCAGCAACAACAGCATGTAGGGACTAGTGGTGGTGGTGGTTATGATGATGCTGGAGAAGCTGGGGTGGAAGAGACATTGATGGCCTTTTTAGCAGAAACTTAGAAGGGATGGGAGACAGGAATGAGGATTGGAATCACCACCACCAATAGCAATGACTTTTGGAATTAGAGGAATTTACAACTACTCTAATTCCTTCTGATGCTGAGATGCAAGGGCAGCAGGATGCTGAGGAGCAGACTAGTGTGCCACAGACCACAGTGGACACAGTGGAAATGGGGTCAAGTGATGCGGGACTAGGACAGGTTCCACAGTAGCAATACTCCTGATCCTAGTTGCAGTGCTGAATCTGAGGCAGTAGCAGCAACAGCAGCAACATTATCCGCTGCCACAGACAATGAAGGGGAATGTGGAGGACAAGAAGAAAAAGGCCATTCTTCTCCATCTGTTCCTTTCACCCTGAAGTCATCATGGTACTATTTTTCTGTTGGGGCAGGCACAGTGCAGTCATCAGCAATGGCACTGTGCATAATTTGTGACAAGTCAGTGAAAAGAGGAAAGGAGGGAACACACATTGGCACAAACTCCCTAATATCACACATGAAACACAGATACCATGACATTTACCATCACCACCTCCTCTAGTCATGTTAAAGCAACAAAGTTCCAGGGTACTTCTGCCATGTCCTGTCAACCCACACTGTCTGAGTTCCTGGGAAGGAGTCAAAAACTTCACAAAAACAATCCCACAGTATGCCTGTGGAATGGCAAGGTTGGCAAGATGTTGGCAGTGGACATGTTGCAGTATCCTTTTGTAGTAAACCGTGTTTTCAGAGAACTGATGTCATGTGTAGTTTCATACTGGAATATCCCAAGCAGCAGTTATTTTTCCAGGACAGATGTGCCTGAATTGTAAAAGCAGGTAGTTAGTGTGGTCGCCACAGGGCTAAAAAGTGACAATAGATGGGGACAAGTGGGCAGAACACAGACTATATGACTGTGAGTGTTCACTCGATTTCCCTCCCAGCACCAACAGTGGACAACACTAGCTTACAGCATCAGGTGACAGCAAGAAATCATGATTCTTGATTTGGCAGTGTGATTAACCATTTGAGTGCCAAAGGGGTACGCAATGCATTGCTTTGCAATGCACTGCGTACCCCTCTAGCACTCAAAGAGTTAAAAGGTGTCAGCAGCAGCAGCAGGATAGCCCACACCATCGTCACGTCACCTTGTACATGCAGAGTTTTGAGAGACAGTCCCACAAAGCTGTAAAGGTTCTGATTAAGCTAGAGCAGGTGATAGAGGAATGGCTTGTACCCCGCTTCAAAAAAGCTGGTTTTGTGTCTGCTGATAATGGCTCCAACATAATCACTGCTTTGAGAATAGGTGGTATGGTGCATGTGCCCTGCTTTGCTCATGTGCTAAATTTTGTGACCAGATTCCTGGTTGAATCCAAAACCCTCAAAGAGATGCTTACTATTGCCTGCAAAATCGGTGCCCATTTTAGTCGCTCCTAGAGTGCACTCATGTTCTATAGTCCATACAAGAGTGTAACCACATGCCCCATCACCAGATGAAAATGGAGGTCCCTACCAGGTAGAATTCCACCATGTACATGCTAGAGCATTTGTACGAGCAGAATAAGGCCATTAGCGAGTACACCATGCAAATGCAAAACTGGAAGACTATGGAGGGAGCCTCTTTGTCACTTGGCCAATGGCAACTAATGAGCAATGTATGTGAGCTGCTGAAACCCTTTGAGGAGGCAACCATGCTGGTGAGTCACATTGGTGCAGGAATTAGTCAGATTCTACCACTGATAGTTTTATTGCAGAAAAAAATGAGGAGCATGGCTGAGGAATCTTACCAGAATGACAACACAGAAATGCACCAGCTGGTAAAGGATATGTTAGAGTGATTTGAACAAGATCCTTGCATAGTGTCCATTAAAAGCAATGAGGAATACACACTTGCCACTTTGCTGGACCTCCGCTTCAAACACAAAATTTCTGAATTTCTACCAAAGGGCCATCAGCAGTTTTTCACAACAAAGAGTCACGATGGTCAGCAGCAACTCTAAGAGGAATCAGATTATGTCAAGGAATATCGAGATATGCTTATTGATCATGTAGAGGGTTGCATTGTGGAGGATGAGAGGGAGAAATTGAGGGCACAACAAACATCTAGACAGTTTAGTGAAAAGTAAGGCAGCAAAGCATTTCAACCAGCAGAATCGGATACAGAATTAACCAGAATATCCCATTTAGAACTCACAGCAATTCATGGGTCTCAGCAGGGGGCAGCAAAAACCCAACACTGGTAGTGCTCCCTGAGTATGGGTTGGTAACTGGCTCACAGGAACATTGTGTAGCTCCTAGAAGTGTTCCACTGCATGTGACATGGTTTCTGCATACTTTCAGGAAAGCTATGTTCCAGGCAGAAACAATGACCCCATGGACTATTGGCAAACAAAGCAGTATGTGTGGCCAGCATTGTCCTGCAGTGAAAACCCTTAGTTGTCCTCAAGCAAGTGTTGACTCTGAGAGGGTTTTCAGTGTGGCTGATTATACTGTCAATGATTGCAGGATGCGACTATCAAGCAGCAATGTTGGGAGACTAACATTCTTAAAAATGAACCAACATCTCATACCATCTGAGTATTAGAAACTACAAATGACAGAGAAAGCCAGAAAAAATATATTAGCAGCAGAACAGATGAGGAGGTGAGAGAAGGATATGAAGAAAGGTTGCCACCATCTACCTCACTTGGAACTACTGCTGTGACCAAAAAAGTAATGTGTGTCAATAATCTGAGAAGGAGGATTTGATGCAAACATGACATCACACCATACCTTCCATCTCCCCCATCACCACTACAATACACATCTTCCACGTTATAGGATGTATTTTTTTTTATCTCTTGACATCATCATGAATATGTGCCAGTGTGAGTGTAACTTAAGAAGGAAGTTAGTGTTGTGGGCAAAGGACATTTTTCAAGGCATATGTTCCTGTAGGACTCACAACTTTGACTTTCAGTTACTTATTTCTCCACTACAGCCCTCATAAGAAGAAGTAGTATTGTAGTGGGAAATTTAGTACCCATAGGAAATATAGGTGAAAAATTTTGTAAAATAGGTGAAGAGGAACATTTTGCATTGGCAAAAACAGGAACACTTTTGTGAAAAAGTGAAGAATCGGCACTAGCATCGAGTCGAGAATATTGAGTACAGTATTGGATAACCCATCTCCAGAAGAATATAGATATTCTGAGGATAGTTCAGAGAATGGACACCAAAATTCTGCATGGTTTACAAGAAACAATATCAGGAAAGACTGAAGGATCGGATATCGGTAGCTTGGAAGAGAGAAAAGAGAGGGGTTATGATAGAAACATTAAAATATACAAAGGGATTCCTCAAAGGACAGGAGGAAAGTACATAACATAGAAGTAGAAATGTTAGGACAAGTGGTCACATTCTAAAATTAAAGGGTAAGAGGTGTAGATATAAAGTAAGAAAGTTTTAATTCACTGAGAGGGTGTTAGATAAGTAGAATTGCCTGCCAGCAGAAGTGGTACATTGGGAGAATATAAGCATGCATGCACAATTCAAAATAACTTGACTGATACATGGCAGATGCAGGCAGAAGATTCTTCACCTAGAGGCACTAGTTGCTAGAGCCGGCTGGAGACGGAGGTGTACATCATGCATTATTTTATGTTGGACAAAACAGAACTACACATGCCAACAGCTCAGTCTTGTTCTTTATCAATGCTACTTGGATTAGCCCATTGTAAAGGGTAGGTGAGTGAAGGAAGAGTGCATGGATATAGTGGTGGTGGTGGTGGTAGTAAATTAATACTACAGAAACTGAATATGACCATAGCTGCTGCAGCCTGTGCAATAAATGACAATGCCTCTCCTCCCCCTGATGAGGCTGTCTGTAAAACTGATATGAAAATTTCCAGCACCACCATTAGTAGTAGTAGAAGTAGTACTAAACATTTTAACAACACTGAAGAAAAGTCCTACTGTACTCTAGTGTTGTTGCCATAGCAAAGCAATAAAAACTACCACCTCAAACAGAGAAAACAGCATCCTAGTGATCGAAGATTAATAAATCTCTTTATGGGGAAAAGTAAACAGAAAGTTTTTCAGCGTTCAAAAAACCTAGAAGAATATCAAAATAATGGGGAGGAAGCAGATGGGGCTGCTGCTGCTGATGACCTAACTATTGATGATGATGATGTTGTTTTGGAATATATTCCTTCACCATTTTCACCTTCTTCTGATAAAGATGAAGTGGAGAGTGAGCTAATGGTGGCATGACCAAATATATAGCTTAAAGGAAAAGGCTCAATCTTCTATCACAGAAAAAGAGCAATATGCCTTTTTCCTTGCCATTATGTTGCTGGTTAACATGCTACCCTATTCTTTTGTTGAAAAAATAGGTTTTGAAGAATGTATGAAATATTGCACCCTGCTCGCATATCCTAAGCCACAGTTGTCAAGTAAGACTCTGCCAGAGTTGTAAAAGCAGATGTTTTCTGTTGTGGGTTAATGTCTAGAAGCATCATCATTGGTTCCTAACAAATATTTAAGTACACACAAAACATCGGTGCTTCAAAGAGTAACCGCAGGTTAATTCATATCCGTTAAAGATCTCAGGTGTCACACTTGATCTCTTAATGGAATGTGCTCGCTAGGGTGTTCTTCTTATACCCATTACATATACAACATTTGTAGAAAAATAGCTGCACCATCCCATTCAAAAGTATTGATTAAAAATATATCCTTTATTATAAAAAATCGTAAAAAGCAATCAAGAATCTAACGGACAAAAGACGTAGAGTCTCATGTCTCATACAGTGCAAAAAATACAAGAGTCCACGCGTTTCGTGCTAACTGCGCTTAATCGCGACTCTCCTAACAAATATTTCCCAGACCTGGATATTATGTGCCCAGAGGCAGTTTTGAGAATTGTTAACACAACTACAGGCCTCAAACTCTGCCCACTGCACATGTTATTCTTAACTCTTGGAGAGCTAGCGCATTGTCAGAGGCATTGCTTCATAATACTTTGTGCACCTCTGCGGGCCTTAAAGTATTCTCATACACTGTGCCTACTCAGTTTGAAAAAAACTGCCAGCATCTGTCATGTCTGCCACCATGGCGATGACATCCAGGACTGCTTAAATATCTTCTGTCTTGAAAAAAGGCATGAGAGTAAAATTCATAAGGACCATTAGGATTTTCTGGCCATAGAAAACAAAGTGAGACAGCTTTTATATTGGAGCCATTTCAGCAAACACAAAAAAACATATTTCAAGCCAGTGGTTTATGACTAAAGATGAGCGAGCACCCCGATGCTCGGGTGCTCGGGTGCTCTGACCGAGCACCCCCTGATGCTCGAGTGCTCGGCCGAGCACCCGAGCCCCATTCAAATGAATGGGAGCACTCGAGCATTAAACCAGGCACCCCCTGCTCTGATGAGCGGAGGGTGCCTGGTCAATGTCCCCCTTCATCTCCGCTATGCCCCTCTTCCACAATGTCCCCCTTCATCTCCTATGCCATAGCGGAGATGAAGGGGGACATTGTGGAAGAGGGGCATAGCGGAGATGAAGGGGGACATTGTGGAAGAGGGGCATAGACTCTATGCCCCTCTTCCACAATGTGCCCCTTCATCTCCGCTATGCCCCTCTTCCACAATGTCCCCCTTCATCTCCTCTATGGCATAGGAGATGAAGGGGGACATTGTGGAAGAGGGGCATAGCGGAGATGAAGGGGCACATTGTGGAAGACGGGCATAGCGGAGATGAAGGGGGACATTGTGGAAGAGGGGCATAGAGTCTATGCCCCTCTTCCATAATGTCCCCCTTCATCTCCGCAATGCCCCCTTCATCTCCGCAATGCCCCCGTACCTCCATTCCCTGGTGGTCCAGCGGAGCGTCTTCGGATCTGTGCCTCTTCCGGCACAGATCCTCTTCACCCGAGCATGTCGGGCGAGCACATGGCGGTACTCGTACGAGTACCGCCATGTGCAGAGCAGAGCGATGCTCGAGCCGATCCGAGCATCGGCCGAGCACGCTCGCTCAACACTATTTATGACCTGCTGCAATGTAATTAAGACATTATGATGTGATTGTTTTTCAAAGCATGGACATGAATAGAGTGGAATGTCAATAATATGAGCAACCCTGCACCTAGCTTTAATTACTAGATGCAACGCTGGTGGGATGACATTCTGCTGCTGTTTCATGCTGCTGCCCAGTGATGGAAAACTATCCAGTGAGCAGTGACAGTCTGTGCACTAGCCACTTATCCACATATGTTTATTGATGCATGATTTGGGCACAATACGTTAAGGGAGGTTGACTGATAGTAAGAGTTTTAATGTAGCCTTTACTTGTAGGAGAAAAGCACAAAGCAAATGCCACAACTATGTGCCAATTACGGTGTTTCTGTGCACGTGTATATGTGTTTGAGTACCTATTTAGAGAGCAAACGGTATTGTGACACTTCTGGTTATATTTTCAGTTTGGGGGAGTAGTAATTTTTCTAAACAGATTCAGGAAGGAATTTTTTTAATTTGAAATGGCTTCAGTGTTTTTTTTTACCTTCCTCTGGTTCAACAGGAGTGTTTTGGACTGGGCTGCACTTGATGGACGCATGTCTTTTTTCAGTCTTGTCAACTACGTTACCATGTTATTATTTAATTCTGTATAAGAATATTCTTGCATTTGTTAACTTGAGTTGATAATTTCTGCCTCAATAAAACTCACAGATTTAGTTATGTGTATTTGTTCTTTAACAGAATTCAAGTACAGTACTTGGGAATTTCTTAAATACATTCAGTATGCAATTAACATTTTAACCTTTTTTTAATGCATGACAGAACTCCTGCACACTGATTTGCAATACAATGGAAATCTTTAAATCATTATAGTGATGGAACTTAACTGAATTATGTCTGCATTGTTGGAAAACATAAAAAAACAAAACTGCAGGGGCTTGAAACAATTTGCACTAATTTTTTAGACCTCTATGTCATTTTTATGTGGGATTGAGCTGTGCTGGAGTTGTCTTGTTGAGGCCCACTACCTGGTTCTGGTAATACATGTCCAATGTCAATTTTTCATTACGAAGAGTAGTCAATAGGAATGGGTGAACATTTTAGCTGCAAATGCAAAGCATGTGAAAAAAATGAACTTTTCTTCCCTCATGGGAATTCCTGTAGAAAGTGCAGGTTTTCTGGGTTTTTTTATTACATTGAAATGAAACACAATAGTGTATTTCCTCCTGCAGTGAGTTTCCCTCATGTATTTATGCAATGTTAACTATAAAAGGGGTGTCAGCTTTCTACTTGTTTTTAGTCTGTGATTGGGAAAAGTGTGAAAGCAACTGATGCTTTGATGCCAGAGGCAGGCAAAGATAAGGGGCTAGAGTTGCTTGAAAGATGTATTGGAAGTGGACAGTTTTTTCTATGAGTGTGGGTTTGAAGAGAGAGTTAACCTGACAGACACATAGGTGATCCACGCTCTTACCGCAGCTCACTGAGCCTTTGTTGAGTGAGAGCTAGCTACTTCACAGACAGACATAAAGATCTCATACATTCAAGATAAAGTTTAACATATTGTGTGTGCTCACTTGCACACACACTTAAAACAGGAGAGAAAGGCAACACTGCTGACCTGTAAACACTAGCTATGTGTAGAGTTAGACAGCCAAAGAGGGAGAGATGGAGGTGTTTGGCTGTTATCTTTGTCCTAGGTGAGTCTTAGGGGGTGAGAAGGAAGCAAGGAGGTTTACCCCAAATGCCCCAAAATGTTGTGTGAAAGAGTAGACACAGGCAGCAGTGATCCAAGTTACTTCCGACTCTGAATGTTTTCTGTGCTAGGGGAGTCTGGGACTGTTAGAAGGGAGCAAAGGAGGTTTAACCCAAATACACCAACATTTTGTGTTATAAAGTAGACAAACAGGCAGCTGAGATATAAGTTCCTTCCTGATCTGGCTGTTATCTCTGTGTCAGGGGAGTCTGAGGGTGTGAGAAGAAAGCAAAGGGGAATTACTCCAAATACCCCAAAAGTCTGTGTGACTGACTTGGAACACACAGATAGCCATGATCCAAGTTGCTTCCTGCTCTTGCTCTTATCTCTGTCCTATGGGATTCTGGGGAAAAAAGCATTTGAACAGAGTGTATTTTTTACAGTTAATTAAAATAAATAAATTAAAAAAATTGACAGGTGACCTGGGACCGTGACAAGAACTGTGTCTGAGAGAGACTGATACAAGATGAGATAGAGTGCTTTGTAGAAACACAAGGCTAGACATCACAGAAAATCACCTGTGTTGTTTACTTTATAGCAAAAACACACACAGTAGCCGAGTAATGTCCAGCAAAAGCAAACAGGGTAGGGGTAGAGTGAAAGAATTAGGAGTAGTGCAGAGATGTGTGAGTAGTTCAAAAACTGACTGGAGCCATGGTGGCTGCAGTGTGTGCAATAAATCATGGTGATCCCTCTCCTCTGGGGAACATACAGTTTGTCAATGTCCCAGCAATTCCATTACCACCAGCATCAGTACTATTAATACACCATCTAAAAACCAGTCACATTCCATAAGTCGTATTGCAGTGTTGATGGCATAGTGCAAAAAGCTGTACCAGCTGAACCAACTGCTGCATCTGATAATAAGACAAACAAGCAAAGAAATGCCTGTCCTGAAAGTAATAGCAAACATTGTGAAAATCACTCAAAGGGGAAAAGTAAAAAGAAATTGTTTGAGACCACTAAAAGCCTAGAAGAATAAAAAAGTAGTGAGGAAGAAGTAGAGGGCAATGATGAGGATGACCTAATTTCTGATGACAATGTAGATCTAGAATATATCCATGCAGCATCCTCTTTTTCTTCAGATACAGATGAAATTGAGAGTGATGACATAGTTAGAAAATTAGCTGAAAGGCAAAGGCTCAAACTTTCATTAATGAAAAGGAGCATTGTGTCTGTCTTTAATCTGTTTGAGAAAACAATTGTAAAGTCTGACCTTGGAGAAGCAAAGATGCCAAAAATACAGTCATCCTGTCAGTCATCATCAGCACAAAGTACCTCTCAGCCACACACACACACTCATAACACTGAGTAACCAGCAGCAACACAGGTTATCAACATCTATAACCTTAACAATGAGTGCTTATGCTGTTGTTGGAAACGCAGCACCTGTGACACCTAGTAGTTATACAATTTCAGCAACACCTAGCCCCAGTAGTAATACAGCCCCTCAGGAACCCCAAATTCTATGAAGTCCACCTTCATTCATTATTAAAAAGCTAATTATGTTTCATTCTGTTGTCTAAGAAGCAAGTGAGTAGGGGGGGAATGCAGGCATCTTCTCAATGAGATCCTACCTGAAGCACAACCACAGGTCTGACCGAGAGACATGCTATAAGCAGGTCAGAAATGCCACATCTATCAGTAACAGAAGTGCTCCTAAACATTCCTGGGCTCTGTGTTACAGAATAGAAGTGTCAGCATGCCAAGATTTTCTGATTCCAAAGTCATGCAGAGGAGAATGACATTGTTTTTGGAGATGACAAGAGACATAGAGTGCTCACACACACACGCCCCCCATCCCCACCACATTCACAAGTGATGGCATTAAAGCAGTTGCACAGTTCTTTCAGCACTTACTAAGTTATTAGAAAGAATTCAAAACCTGTTCAAAAATAATGCAAATGTGCACCCGCGGAATAGTAAACTTGCCAAACTATTGATGACTGAAATGCAGCCCTTTTCTTTTGTTGAAAACAGAGACTTTTAAGAACTGATGTCATATGTTGCACCCTATCCCAAGCCTCAGCTATTTTTCAACACTGGTTGTGCAAATATTACTTAAGTAGGAAATGAGTATTCTGGGCAAAGGACAAAAACACTCAGCCTGCTAACAATTTTTTCAAGGCATACGCTGCTGTAGGACTCTTAACTTTACTTTGAGCTATTTATTTCTTCACTTCAGCCTTTATAATAAATAATATAGTGGTGGTAAATCTTGCCGGCGTAGAAAAATGGCAACATTCTCACAGGATATTTATTGGCAGTGTTGAAAAAGGGAAAAATGTATGTATTTTCTATGGGTATAAAAGTGTTCTTTTGCAAAAATTCCTGCAGGAAATGTGTCTGTCTTTTTGCCATTCCCTAACAGGAAAGCCTGAGGGTGGAGACTGCACAAAGGATGAGAAGGTAGCTAGATGGTTTACAGTTACAAACAGAAAGGGAGGAAGCCATTGTATTCACTCAAACAGATTTGCAACATTGAGTGATGATGTTGGCAATGTTGTTACACTGGAGAGGACTGTTCTATCTAATAGCAGGACCAGCCCCTCTAAAACTGATGGGGGCTGAAACTCAGGCAGGCCTGTACAGATGGTGGTTGTAGGGCATTAGAAATACAGTAACTGTATTCTGTCACCAGCATAAGCTACCTTCCAACAAATGCTCTTGTGAGTAAACACCTATTGGGTGTTGGTGGTGGACTATTATAAAGTGATATTGCTATACACAGGGTCACCCCCTGTTCTTCCCCCCTTTCTTCTTCTATAGTATCACTGACAAACAGTTCCCATAGAAAGTGATACAAACTGCTGAGTCATTCCTGACAGTAATTCCGGAATAAATAATATAATGGTGAGAATACCCCTGTTTTACTCCAAAAGAAAATCTCTATAACATATAGGTTTTCATTAAAGTGATAGTAATGCCTGCTCTAAATAAACTTTAGTATTGTAAACAGTAAAAATATAAATTCAATGATGTATGTGTTGTCTCTCAAACTTGTATGGTTTGAGAGATATAAGGTTTTAAAGTGCCCTCCTCCTGTCCCTTTCATTGATGTCAGCCTCCAGCAGACAGCAAGGAGATTCGGATCATGTGACCCAACGGCAGCTCTTCAGCAGAGCCAAAACAGTGTTATCTAAAAAGAAATACTTCATTGGAACGGTCTACAAAGTGTGCTTGCAAACCAGGCACACTTTGTAGACCATTCCATTTAAGCATTTCTTTTTCGATAGAGCTTTAAATTTAAATATAATGCCCTCATTTGTCATTTTTTTGACAATGTCCCACCTCTCCTAGGTCCACCTAATGTAAAGGCCTCTAATATTTAGGAATAGGGACCTTATGAGGGAGATATTTATTTGAAACTAACACCTTATGACATCTTAAAATATTATGAAAGAGCATTCAGAATCTCCAATATGTTATTTATCCGTGCTTTACTTAATACACTAGTTTAGGAGATAATTAGCTTCTTTATTTGTCAGTTTATGCAAATTAGTCAGTACTGTCCAATATGTTAGCCAGATACTAACATGCCCACGCCACTCCTTGGCATTACTAAATAATGTGCGTAAACTGAGTCTATAAAGCTAAATATTACATAAGCTTTTATTTTGAATTAAAATGTCTAAAATAACAAAAGTGATTTTTAAAACTCTGTTATAAGGCACTCACTTTAATAAATACTGCACTATTGTATACAACGCTTTTTGGTGTCCTACTGACAGAAAGAGTTAATGCATTGAAAGAGTTAATATAACTTCTTGACATTCTTATACAATTTTATTTTCACATTTAAATAGTTAACCCAATTAAACAGCACCATACATGTTTCTGTCTTACTTCTGGTTCCAAGTGACACTTTCATCTGCTTTCCCAACTAAATCATTCCAGGAGACAATATTCTGTTGTCAGGGCAACCTTTGCTGCACTAGAATAGTCAGTTGATCACTGACAGCTACATTAAATAGCTGGTACAATCCTTTTGCACTTTATAAGTAATAAAGAGTTGTAATTTTGGAATAAACCAACTGCACCCCACAGGAGAGGAATGGAAAAATGTTAAAGATTTAAATGGGGCAATAAACACCTGAACTGTAGAGAGGTCTCCAGTGCATTGCTGCAGAATGCCCTCAAGGCCTATCTAGCATGTATGGGTTTCAGACTACCATTTAAATAAGCCCCTATGGCTATCAAAGGGTTAATTTTTAATTGCCTCATGTAATGGGCTAATAGTCTGGTCTAATGTAGTGGAGTGCTAGGATGGTCTCATGCCAGTCTCATAATGAAGCCGTGGTCTGGTCTCAAATAATGGGGCAGTGGTCTGGAATGAAGTAATGCTAGTCTGGTCTGCTGTAGCTATTCCTATGTAATGGGGTATTGCTTTGGCTTGTGATTACTTGTCAGGGCAGGTGCGCATGTATGCCTCTGAATGCATATGTGTTTGTGTGTGTGTATATATGTCTTCATGCCATTGTTTGCATGTACTTCAGGATGTATATTTATATGTCTTAATGTGTGTGCATGTGTGCCTCTTCACTCCAGTATGGGTTTACACATGCAGAACTGAGCATCAGACTGTGGGGGAGATGCACTAAGGGGTGATAAAGAGGTGATAATGTGGAGATGACTTCTCCAGTAATAGTGCTCCTCCAGTTCCTATGTTATTCTAATGGGAGAAATCTTAGTGCATAGGCTTCATGGAATAACATAGAAATTGGATAAGTAAAATCACTGGAGAAGTCATCTCCATTTTATAACCACTTAGGCCCTGATTCATCAAACTGTTTAAAGAGCAGCTTATATTAATACACTGTTCTTCGTCTCAATCATTGATGGATACCTTTGGGTATTCATAATTGATTTTGCGTGTTTCCCTGCTTTGTGTATGCAAGGTAGGGAAACTTATGTAAATTGGTCAGTCATGGGAAAAACATACGTATATGCATACACAAAAATGTGTATGTGTGTGTGTTTGCCCTATGCATTCAAATGGGATTCGCCAGCTTGAAGCTAGCAGATCACATTTGCGGATCTATCTGGCCATCGCTTATTGAAGAATAAGAAATGGCCGGATACAAATCGAACGTTGCTGGATGGTCAAATGGATAATACACAAAGAAATCCACTGATTTTCCTGCTTATTAATCCATTTGCACCTTGATGAATCTAGGCCTTAGTGTGTGAATTTTCAGCCACCAGACTTGCTTTGCTTCTCTGGGCTCTATTAACTATACAGTGCTTTACTGTTCAATCTAAAGTTAGTGTAATTGGTACATTTTCCCTGATGTAATAGGCCACTTATAATTTGACTAGATTGCAGATATTTAATCACATGTATGTAATGGCATACAGGTGTCTATGTGACTTCGCAACAGTATATATGAGGGACACTATGCCATATAATGTTTTTGTGTGCTTGTCTAATTCTATTACAGTATATGTGATTGCATTCCAGAGTGTGTTTGTGTATTTTTGTGCACAGGTGTAACTGTATTCCATAGTGTGTTACTGTATGCATGTGTGTGTGTCTTTGTGCTAATGTTACTGTATAAAAGTGTGTGTGTGTTTCTGTGCATGTGTAATTTGTCTATGGTATCTGTGTGAGACTACATACCAGAGTTTGTTTGTGTGATCTTTCGGTTTGTAGAAGGCAGATTCATGTGCACAGAAGGTGTCTTATACAGTTAGATGGCTGAAGAGGGTAAGTTAAGTGGCAAAATGGCCAAGTAGTGGATATTATCACTGCCCCATGCAGATTTGTTTTTACACCAGCTCCTCCTCCTCCAATCTAAAGAAATATATTCTGTTTCCTAAACAGTAGAGTCAACAGGGGTGCTTGCAGTGAACAAGCTCACTAATAACTATAACATTATCACATACATCAGAAAGGTACACATTTAAAAACTGCCAGTGGTAAGTGCAAATGATTTTGCAGAGCCTGCTCATGATGAGCATCAACACCCTACCCTGTTCAGGATGACACTATTACATTCACCTCTCCAAATACAAAAATGTCTCAATGTAGCAAAAAAAAAAAAAAATACATTGAACAAATAAAAAGTATAGTACAAATAAAAAACAGAAGTATAATAAATGTTATCAATGCATTTATGGACACTCAATGCCTTTTATAGAAACATGTAATTTGATGGCAGATAAGAACCATTCAGCCCATCTAAAAAACTCAAACCTTGGTCTTGTCTTATAAGGACAGCCTTATGCCTATCCCATGCATTCTTGAATTCTGTCACTGTATTAAAATCTGGCATTTTTGTTGGTAGGCTATTCCACTTATCTACTACTCTCTCAGTGAAGTAAAACTTTCTTACATTACAGCTAAACCTCTGTCCCACTGGTTTTAGACTATGATCTAATGTCCAAACATTTTTACTATTTTGAAATGTACTTCCCTTTAACATGGTTTCCATTAATTTTCCCACAAGTGAAGTAAGGCTAACTGGTCTGTCAGACTCGTCCCTGCTACCTGTTTTGTGAAGTGGTACTATATTTGCTACCTTCCAATCTTCTGGAAATACTCCTGGTGATAGTGACAGTGATAGTGATAAATCCCATTGATTTATCTGTTTTTACCTTAGAGAGTTGAAGCAGAAGTAGAAAAATCAGCCTTTCTAAAGTCTAGAACTTTTATTTTTGTGTGGCACAACTCCGCCTCTGTCTTTATATTAAACCACACAGATTGATGAACACTGGATCCCAAACACTCCTACAGTTACAGCTGATACCATGTCTCCATTTATACATCTAGTATGGCTTCTTCTGGGTTGGCTCTCCTACTAATTGACTTAGAAATCCTTATAAAGAATTTAGGATATTTTTACTCTTGGCTGAACCTGCTGCTTGGTTTTTCCAGTCTGCATCAGAAAGATTAAAGTCCCCCATAATATTAACCTCACTTTTCACTGTCATCATAGTTACTTCCTTGACCAGCAGTTGATATAACTCCCCTGCTTGTCCAGCGAGTCTAATGATCACGCCTATATAAGTGACCATTTTTAATGAGAAAGTTAAAGCCTTAGAATGGAGAGTAAGCATGCAGTGTTAACCAAAAAGGAGCAGGTGTTATTCATCTAATTCTTAAAGGGATAGTAATGTTTCACAATAAAAGCAGCTCCAATTAATCTCCATAGCATTTGGGCCATGAAGAGCTTTATTGCAATACTGTCTGAGGTGTAGTTCAAGAGTAATTGAATGAAAAGTTATGCCCCTCCCGCCTCTTTTGGTGATGTAACACTGCTCACCTCAGAACTGCAAGACTGTCTGGATGGATCGCAGCAAGGAACAACCTTCCGTGAGCATAAGAAAAAAACAGAAAAACCTGTAAAGAGGGGAAGGGTTTTGAGTAAGAAGAAAATGTTGAGTGTGCTTGTTCACTGAAAGCCACCCTAGTTTGTGTGGGCTTGAGTGTGTATGTCTCTTTAGATAGAACATTTAAAGTGATATTGCAGAAAAGTGATGTTATGTGTGGGATTAAGTTTTAATTGTCAGTAATATCCCATTGATATGACATATACAATTTTGGTTGGGATTTATTGATGACACACTTTTCCTTCTAGCATTCCCTTAATTCATTAATGATGTCTGTAGGGCAATGAAATTCATGGGCATACTGTGGAGCAGTTACAGAGTTCTTAAATCTCCAGACTGAGATTGTTGATGGCTGGATTGTAATGAAGAGTTCGGTCACCAATTCTCTTTAAAAACTTTCATCCTGATCATGTAAAGAGGACTATGTCATATGGGCAGTTTCTCCGAATACAAAGAAACTACATTACAGTACTTTCGATATGCTCCGAGGTACTACAATGGGAAGTGCATGTGCACCTACCTATGCTAATCTGTAACTTGGGTGGTGGGAGGAAGAGGTGGTATTCAGCGATCATCTCAAAATGTATACAGATCATATACTGCTATGGCAGCGGTATATTGATGACCTGTTCATCTTATGACAAGGAGAGCTGGCCACTATCGAGAAATGTATTAATATTCTTAACAATAATGAATTTAATTTAAGACTGACCTATGAAGCCAGTCTTAATACGGTAAATTTCCTGGATATAAGGATTTATCATAATAATAGACTAGCAAGCGATTTATATAGCAAAACTACAGCAACAAATAGTCTGTTACATTTCTCAAGTAGCCATCCAACCTTTATGAAAAATAGCATACCTATCGGAGAATTTTTGTGTGTTCGACGCAACTGCTCTGATGTGGAAACTTTCAAATTGAGAGCTAAAGAATTATCCACTAGATTTTATAATCGAGGGTACAGTGTCAGGAAAGTGTATAAACGTGCACTATATTCTTCAAGACCTTACCTATTATATAATCCTCAAAAGGTATCTTCTGCCACCCATACTCGACCCAGATTCATTACAACATATAACTGCCTTTGGCAGAAAATTAGTGAGATCCTTAATAGCAACTTATTTCTCCTCCATACAGATGAACAATTATAGGGTTTATTGGGTGACAAGATATACATCACCTACAGATGTTCTCCAAATCTGAAAGATGTTTTGGTTCCTAGCCATTTCTGCAGAAAGAAAAAATTTAAACCCCCAGTGAAAGGCTAGTTTCCATGTAGGAATTGTATAAACTGTCAACACATGGTGACCAAAAAGGACTACATTGATAGATTTGGTCACAAACATCTAATTACAGACTTTATCAATTGTCAAAGTACAGCTGTAATCTACTGTCTGGAATGCCCCTGTCAACTCCAATATGTAGGCAAGACCATTCGCCAAATTAAAATTAGAATTAGGGAATATGCTCGCATCATTATACATGCCTCTAAGGATATACAGGAAGGCAAGAAAATCTGTTGAAAAAAATTTCTTGGAAAAGCATCAAGCCGATCCAAGCAACTTAAAGCTTGGGGTCTGCAAAGAGTTAATCTAGTCATACGTGGAGGTGACCTTGATAGAGAACTGTTGAAAAGTGAGAATAGATTTATTTTCCTACTTGATACTATGGCCCCATTGGGTCTTAATGAGGAAATGCAACTAAGTGTACATATATGAAGAATATACAATTGGTTTATTAACCAATCTTATTCTCATTCTTTTAACTATTCGACTCCAAAAATATAATATCTCATATAGGAGAGTAATAATCTGTATACATCATACCCTTATGTGCAATGTTGAATTCAGCGTTCATGTTAAATACAATAAATGTAATATAGTCATACAATATTAGAATTTTTTAGTTAAATAATTGTGTTCTTGGTGTTTGAAGTACAGTACTTTTTATTATTTAACTATATTTCCGTACTAAGTATTAATGTAATCATGGTATTAAGCTATAAATTTCTGGTTATATGAGACCTGTGATTTATACTGCAGGTAACTGACTAATGCCGTTACATTTATTTAATGTGTTTCTATTTTCACTTGGTTTCATTTGGGCAGTGTTAATACTATTTCATGCTCACTGATGATATAATCATTGGCTTAATTTTTCTTTTGGATGCTTGGAATATACTTTTGGCGATATATGTACACGCATTGCTACCTCCAATTGAAAAGGATAGGTGTGGGTTAAATATCTTAGGGTATTGGATTGGCTACTGATTGTTTCCCTAATCAACCAATTGTTATCAACGCTGACTTTTAAAAGAGAGCACCTAAATCGGTATCCTTCGGATGTATTCAACTGTGAACAAGTTAATGTGTGAAACTCGCATCAGTTTTTTTAGGGAGCTGACTTCAATGTTGGCACCCATGTCTAGCGTCTATATGTACTTTTAAATGATAATGTTGCTGTCAGACCTACCCTAAAATAGAGGATGCGGTTTAGATTTCCTGAGGCTGCTGGTTCTTAGTACAGTGGGTTTTTCCACCTTTTTTTCTTTAAATCAGCATTATGTAGCCTATGTTATCAAACAAAGGGCTAGAAAGCTGATGCTAGTGTTTTTGCAATAAGTAACACATTTCAGATAGATTTTTCTGGCAATTCGGAATCAGCCCCAGTAACAATTGAGTCAGGGTACAGATCTTTGCACTCATTTAGACACTGAAGATAGATGTATTGTGTTGTACTTGCACTATTAGAAAACTATCCTTTGAGAATTTGACACATTTGGAATGAATGAGCTGCAATCGTGTTAAGTGCAATACTCTCACTAAATACCATGAAATCGATACCATATGAAATACTAAGATATGTTGTCAAGGAGATATGTAGATAGCTAAAAAATATTAATGAAATGTTATCTTAAAAATATCTGATAGACACGTAGTATTTCTAGGTGTATAAATCAAGTGCTTTTGTATCATGTCAGGTCCTAAAGAAATACTAAGATATGTTGTCATAAGGTGAGGTAGATAGCTGATGGATATTACAATATATTGCTATCCCAGAATTAACCCGATGGACACGTAGTGTTTCTAACTGCATGAACAAGCACTCATTTAGAAATTTAGTTACCGGGAGCGTTGTTCCAAGTATTGCTTTAGATAAACTAGATTGCTCTAATAATCTATATTAGTCCAATTAGGCAAATATATAGGACATAGTACCTATGTGTTTTCAGTCTGTGTTTGAAAGAGAGGGAAAGCAGCCATATTTTAAAGATAGAAAAGAAAGGCAAAGAAAGGGGAGCTAGATATGAATCATAGGAGGCTTGTTATAGCAAAGTTGTTCTGAGTGTAGGGGGGTGTAGGGAGAAAGAGTTAAATATTGACTGATAAGTTTTACTAACAGTAAAGCTGGAAAGTGATTCAAGTTTCTCCATGAGCTGATTGAGCCACTGCTATGACTAAGTGAAAGATATACTTTTCAGACAGATAAAAGTTCTGTACATCATACAGCACAGAGACAGACAAGTATTATTTCTTTGCCATATTGTTTGTACTTCCACAGCCATTCTCTCCTACAACAGCTAGAAGAAGGACAACCATATACTGAAGTGTGGTGGTACTGGTCACCTGCAGCAGCTGCCAGGCAGTACACTTTATCATTTATTGTAAACTTCTGATTCCGAAGCTAATAAGTCTATCCTTGTCCTGTCCTGTACTGCTAAATGAACACCACACTTAAGAGAAAAAAAACTGTCACTAAAATTTTGACAGTAACTACAAGTAGAGGCAAACAGATAGACTTGTGCTTGCAGAGATGTGGGTGCAATTTTTTTTGTGGCAGTAATAAACAGGGACAGTTTACTAGAACAAAACAAAATAAAACAAAAAAAAATCAACGTTCAACTGATAGGTGACAGAGATAGACAAGATATTCCTTGACCTGAGCTGTGGCTAGGACTGGAAGTGACAGGAACTAGAGACAGAGACACACATTATGCATTATTTTGAGATGAGCAAAACATCACTTCACATACAAACAGTTGCAATGTATGATTTACAATAAATTAACAATGATTTTATTATGCCCAGCAAAAGTACTAGGGTCAGGAAATGGGAAAGGAATAGAAGGGGTGAATGTATGTGGTAGTAAGAACATGCTACACAAACTGATTACAGCATGGTTGCTGCACCCTATGCAATAAATAAGGATGTGGAGGCTGTTTGTGAAAGTGACATGAAATGCTACGCTACCACCACCACCAGCAGTAGTAGTAGTACTAGTAGTAGTAGTAGTAGTAGTATTAAACCGATTAAGAACACTGTATATTATAACAAGTTGAATTCTAATGTTGTTGCCATAGTGTAGGATTTAGCTGTTAAACCTACTGTTGTGTCTGATAGTGACAGTAACATCCCACCAAAATGAATGGTGAGTGTTCTATTATTGCCCAAACAAGAAAAATAAAAGGTCACTATTTAAGATTCCAAAAAGCTATCAAGAACATGAAAGTAGTGGGGAAGAAGTTGATGATGCTGATAATAACATAATTATTGATGATGCTGTTGACCTAGGATATACGCCTTCATTTCCCTCCACCTTCTTCTGATGTAGATCAATTAAACAGTGAGACAGTAATGATATGGCCAGAAAGTTAGTTGATACAGAAAGGCTAAATCTTATACTGCTGAAAAGGAGCAATATGCCTGTTTATAATTTATAAACTCATTCAAAGATCAATTGGCAATTGACAAGTAAATGTGCCTATAAATACACAGTCATCATGTCAGTCATCATAATTCTCACTGCTTCTAAGTCCAGTCCCCACCCGGTCACACACACTATTGTTGAGGAGTGAGCAGCAACTGTAGTAATAAATACTTTTCTACTTGCTCTCTGTGTAAAAAAACATATGATCGAGGTAAAGTAGAATGCTATCAAGGCACATAAGCATTTAGCGCCCTTGAAACATAACCCAGGTCTGACTGGGAAACAATCCAACAGCATCATGCATGGAATATCTAACTATAATAGAAACACCCCTATAAGTTCATGGGGCTCAAGGCCACATTATAGCAGTGATGTAAATGTGTCAGAGAGTGGATCAACATTTTTTTCATTTATGATAATGCCTATGGCTCATGCTCTGCAAATGCAAGTAGTATGACTGAATTTTTCAGAGGAGATGACAAACCTGCTGCATCTACTACCAAAATGGCAAAATTGTCAAAATGGAAAAGTTGTCAAATGTTGGTAGATGATATGCTGCCCTACTGAATTGGTGAAATCAGAGGTTTTAAAGAAATTATGTTATGTACACCCAGTTGGCATATCCTGAGATGTGCCATATTTATTATTTCTGTGAGCAAAGGGCTGGAAACATCATAAGACATGAAAATTCAGCTGACAACAGATATGTGGACATGTAGCCAAATTACAGACTATATGACTGTCACTGCTCACTGGGTATTGTTCCTGTCAGTGAGCAAAAATATCATTCAGCACCAGTTCTCTGTTATTATTGCCCCTGGCACTGGCATCATAATTAAAGGGCAACAGCAGGGTAGCCAATACCATTGGCATTCCACTTTATGTTTGCAGAGCTATGAGAGACAATCTCACAAAGCTCAAGATATGTTAAATAAACTACAGCGTGTGAAAGACGAATGTATTGTACCCTGCTCACTCAAAGTTGGCATTGTGGCCGCAGGCATTGGCTTTAACATAATAGCTGCCTTAAGAATAGCCCATATGCATGTACTATGCTTTGCCAATGTCCTAAATGTAGTTGTTACTCATTTCTATGGATGATGGAAACTTTCTCCCTCAAAAGAGAAAACAGGTGAAAAACGGCCTGGAATTTTTTTTGCATTAAAATCAATGGTAAGAACGAATTTCTCCCCCAAGTTTCCTTTCTTATTCCATAGGTATATTGTAAATGGGTTGTGAGGCTCTAGAATCATGTCAGTCTGTATTTGTTATACAAAGAGAAAGCAGCACCCTTTTGCAGCAATAATAGTATAAGCAGATAGATTGAAATTGCAGAGTACTTTCTGGAGTCTTGAACGCAGGACATTTGTTCACCTTGTTGGGGGTTCTGGGGGGCTCTGGGGACAGTGAAGGAAGAAAGGAGGTTGACCCAAAATACTCCAAAATCTTGGTTGACTGAGACAGGAAGCTGAAATCCGAGTTCCTTCCTGATCTGGCTGTTATTTTTGTTCTAGGGAAGACTGGAATGTGAGAAGGGAGCAAAAGAAGATTCACTCCAAATACCACCAAATTCAGTGTAACTGGTTGGAAAGACACAGGCAGCCATTATCCAAGTTCCTTCTTGATCTGGCTGTTATCTATATACTAGATGTATCTGGGGGTGTGAGCTCTCGAGCAAAGCAGATATGCCCCAAATAACCCGAGATTTACTGTAACTAACTCGAAGACTCAAGTAGCTGTGATCCAAGTTTCTTTCTTAGCTGGCTGTTATCTTTGTGTTAGGGGAGTCTGGGTGTGTGTGAAAGGGGCAAGGAGATTTACCCCAAGTACCCAAAAATCCTGTGTGACTGACTGGGAAGACACATATCCAAGTTCCTTCCTGTTATCTCTGTGTTATTGAGTCTAGAAGAAGAAGCAGTTGCAAAGGGAGTGTTTTTTTTATTCTGATAGTAAAAAAAATCAAAAATAGTTTGATATAGTTGACAGGGTCCCTGACATGAGCGTTGACTGAGACAGATACTAGAAGAGCTCTAGTCTTTTGTAAATAGCAAGACATCACACACACATAATCAGTTCTGTTGTGTATTTCACTGTTAAATAATGTCAAGCAAAAATACTAGTTGCAGGGGTAGGGTGAATGGTATAGTAGCATTGCAGTGACTTTTTAGTAAATTGGTAGTCTAAAAACTGACTGTAGCCATGGTTGCTGTGGTTTGTGCTATAAATGATGCCCCTTCTCGTCTGGAGATGTAGTTTGTCAAAGTCCCATAAAAAGATCCACAGCCACCACCAGTAATATTATTAAACCATATAAAAGCACTGAATATGATTATGAGTCTCATTCTAGTGTTGATAGCATTATGGTGGAAGGTGTAGCACCTGCTGTGCCTGACAGTGAGAGTAAAAAGTAGCGTCACTGAGGAGGAGGTTGAGCGTTGCTACAATAAACAACAATTTTGTTGTGTTGAAAACAGCGCTATGAGAATACTTTAGGCATCAGAATCAGGGATGGGCAAAGTGCAGATTTTTCACTTTTTTCCTCTTTTTCAGCCTAGCTCATTCCCCAATTAATGGGAACATTGAAGTTGTACACAACATATAGCAAATATTATTTTATTTCCCAGAGGCATTGTATAAAAGAGGCATGAGGGTGCCTGTATTGTTGGGGTGTGGGGAAAGAATCAGTTGAACAGGGAATGTTTTTGGGGGTGTTTGTTTACTGGGATTGGGTGTCAGGTAATAAAAAATAAATCCTAAATACAATTTAAAAAAAAAACATAAGCCATGTTATAAAAGGGGTCTGAGGAGGGTGCCTTTGTTGGTGAATGAATGAATCAGTTGAACAGGGTGTTTGTTGACTGGTATTGGGGGGACAGTTAATAAAAAAAAGGAAAAAAAAAACATTTGTATGTAAAGTGATAGAGACAGGAACCCCCTGACATAAGATGCCACTGGGGTGGACTGATACTTGACATGATAGAGTATTTTGTAGAGGATGATTTGTTATATTTGTAGTTAGAGGCCCAATCCCTGAGACTTATTAGAGAAACAAGCCCTGAAGAAACATTGATTTGTATGTGTGCTCATCTCTTCCTCATGGAAGCATGTGACATCCTTATAGAGTGAGATTAGTGAAATTTGGTGGTTTACAGTTGCTGCAAATATATAACTTTTTTGGATGTGATCGATCACTTTATTTTTTTTAATGGAGCTAGACTAGTTCTTCTTATTATTTGTTTTAATTTTCAATTTCTTTATTTGAATATTCTGCAAGGTACAGAAGACAATAAAAGAGAATATGTTGAAACATGAAAGCATGGCAACATGGCTACAGAAGCAATAGCAAATACAATTGACATAGCAGTGTCAAAGAAAGTGGTTAGGGGCGATAAATGAAATAGATGGAATATTTAATTGTGTTTATCATAAAACTTTTTATGCTTTTTGTGTCTGTGCTGCCTTTTAAGACACTGATAAATTATGTAAACAGGCATAGTTGTCAGGTAGCTGATATATTCTGAAGCATTAAAAGTTGTTTTGTTTTACAGTTCGGTAGGAAAATTGAAGAAAATGTGCTAAAATTAAATATATTTTGTTTCTGATTTTATCAGTGTCTTTGAGTTATTATGTTAAAATGTTACTTCCAATAGCTTAAAGCAAAGTGTATTTCTCTTGTTGCAAATTGTAACTTTCTTAGGAAGTAGGACAAATATTTAACACCCATGGGCTCCAAATTATTTAGCATCAAGTATCACACTGTTGTGCCATATTGTATACAAAGCTAGGTCTGATTTAGAATTAAAGCTATTAAAGAATTAACATTAGAACAACAATGGCAAGATGTTGCAATGCACAGTGATTTCACATAAAACATGTCACTGATCAGCAACTATAAGGGAATTTAAGCTATTTCAGTCAAAGTCCTTTCACAGATATTTAAAATTAAATCAAAAGACAAAAGTCTTAGATTTTTTTTTGTCATAACCGACAGGATTTTAAATGCCCTATCACTTTACAAACCAGTTTTTGTTATGGAGAAAGTATTCTGCTTCCTGCTTTAGAACATAAGAGTAGTTGGAGATAAAAACAATATTTGGGGGGGCGTGGCCTAGTGGTGGAAGTGAATGGACGTTTGATCGTATCTCTCTCTCCCCAAAGAGTGCACAAAAGCAATGTTTATTTTATTTGGAGATTACACGCGACTCATATTATCGCTATTACATTACTCAAGATGTCTAGCAGGAATAAATCAAAGAAAGAGAAGGACATAAAGGAGTACTTCATTAAGAAACAAGATAATACACCTCAACTATCGGTTTCTAATATGGCAGAGGTGATGGATCATATCACTGTATTTCAACCCGCTCTCCAGCCACTTCCTGACTCTTTATGTGATTCAGAGTGGAGACGAAAGCCTGGATGCCCTGACTACAAGAAAGGATCTGCACAATCTTTTTGCAGACCTTAAACTCTTTACCAAGGGTGAAATGGATAACCTGAAGGGGGAGGTGACGCAGTTAGGCGGGAGAGTGGCGGCCTTAGAAATGGATCAAGACAAATGGTCTAACTTTCAGACTGAGATCATTTCCAGAACCAATCTGCTCCACAAATGCCAGCTGGAAATCTTTCTGAAACTTGACGACATGGAAAACAGACAGCTTAGGAGCAATAGCAGGATTCGTAGCATACCAGAGAATATTGGGCCTGACACATTACCTGATTACTTACAACGCCTTTTTGCATTCCTCCTGGAAATGACTACTAACACCACTATACTTCATGATCATGCCCACAGATCAAACGATGGGCAACAAATGATGGGCCACGGGACATTATTGTTAAATTCCACTACTACAGTGAGAAGGAAAATGTTGCAAGAGGTGCACACAAGATGGCGTCCATAGCTTTTGATGGTTCTGACTTGTCTATTTTCGGGGATGTTTCTCAGCTGACCCTACAATGGAGACGAGATATATGTCCTATTACCCAAAAATTGAGAGCACGCCACATCAAATACAGATGGGGCTTCCCCATGATGTTGATAGCCACCCATGACAGGGTTACTCATATCCTCAAGTTCCAGGGAGATTACAAGTCATTTATTGATTTACTTAAACTGCAAGTACCAGAGGACTTCTCGTTCACGGTTCTCCAGAGATGTTCAGGAGTCAGTCCGGTATAGTAAAATGCAGTTTATTAAATAACAATAAAGATAGCATACAATGGTAATAAGGCAGGAACAAGCAGATGATCACAGCCAGCAAAAAAAGCAGTACCGGGTGTTTTAACATGTAGTAAGCCATTCAAAGGGCCATATAATGAACTGCTAACGGCAGTTCATCTAGTATTCTGTCCGCTACACTAACGTGTGTTTTGGCCCATTAAAAACAAAAAGAAAGCTCCAGTTTGCCATTTAAAGGACTGCGTTAGCTGAAAAACGTCCCATAAGGGACTCACTTACCGCATGAAATTTAAGACCCAGTTTGTTTGGCCATAAAGTCCCTTATCAGATCTTTTGCCAGCTAATGCAGCTGTTAACTGGCAAAAAAACCCAAAGTCCTCAGTAGATGTATTGATTTGGGGCCCTAAGCCCCACATCAATACATCCAAAGTGCCTAAGATGTGTCCAAAGTTAGTAGGATTAACCCTATGAGTGCCTATAATTAGGGTTAACCCGACTAAGTAAAGCAACATCACATTAACCTTACCATTAATCCTGATGTCCAGCAGAGTCCAAAGTTTCCTGGTCATCTTCTGTCCTTCTGTCTTCTCTTCTTTCTTCCGCCTTCTCTTCAATCTTCTTTCTCCTCTTTCTTCTCTCTGTAAAATAAAATAAAATATTTAATACCAAGCATGAACGAATACATTGTTGAACCCTTTGAGTGGCAGAGGGGTACGCAATGCATTGCAAAGCAATGTGTTGCGTATCTCAATGGTACTCAAAGGTTTAAATAGTATTGCGCCATAAAAATTCCCATATTAAAAGCCTCTATGTAATGCCCAAAAGTATAAACATGCCAAGATATAATATTATCGATACAAACAGAAATAAATGCCATCCAGTAATGCTAAGTAAAAGAACTTAGCTGAATTCTTCATGTCTCCACTGCTTAGAGCGGCCGCAAGGGCAGTGGCAGCAGAGACACAGATGCCCAGCACTGGTCCCTCATCAGTTCTGTACGGGTCGATGCCTGTAGCACACTGAGGGTTCATATATGGGCAGGCTCACTTCAATATCCATCACAGCCATTGGCTGGGATGTTCTTCACATCTCAGCCAATCAGATTTGAGAGGCTGCTCTTTAATCTGATTGGCTGGGATGTGAGACTTGAAGAATTCAGCTAAGTTGTTTTACTTAGCATGAATGGATGCCATTTATTTCTGTCTATATGGATAATATTATTTCTTAGAAGAAAGAAAGGGGCACTGCGCACTAAACTGGATATATGGTATGTATGATAGAAACAATGTAAACTGGACAGCTAATTAGAATAGAAATTCAAAATACCATCTATGTTATATCTGTGAGACAGAATTTCAAAATAATATACAGAATACATGCAATCCAAAAATGATGGTATATCTATATATAAATGAAATTCTTCAAGTATAAAGCTGCCCCTATATCTTGTATATGGGTGGTAGATCCTCTCTCATATGCTGCTAGTCTTTGATCAGTTCATGCACCAAAAAGTTCACTGAAGACTCATCGTGGTATATGCAAAGCAAGAAGAAAAAAGAAAGGGATAGACTGCGCAAAGTATATCCTCTAAGTGTAGTCGGCACATAGAAAGAGGTAAATCAACAAACAAATAAAATCAAAAAAGATCAATAATAAACTCTCAAAAATATATCCATATATATTATTATTATTATATATTATATTATCCATATATATATGTGTGAGCACTAGAAACCCCCAAATATATGATAAGTAAAAACATAAAAAAGACATAAAGTCCTGTATATAGAGAATACATATATGATATATGCAATGATGGGGAAAAGAAGGGGTAATTCCCAGTGGTGGTGTAGTGTAGGGCTTAATAGTAAGAATAAATGGAGTATTATGTCCAAACGAGTGGCTGCTTACAAGGGATCCGAAGCATTAAAACATTTAAGGCACAGTGATCTCAAACAGGAATATAAGATAAGTGAAGTTGTCCGCTTACTAGAAATCTTTTTCTACTTCATGCCCATCATAACCTCAGTGTTTGATTTCGGATGCCCAGCATGTCCTTGAATCGTATCCTCAGTGCCACTCGATCACCAGCCTCCAACCCCACGCTACACGTCCTTCACTTGGTAGCTGCTTTACCCGCCAGATACTGGCATCCTCGGTCACATGTGGAAGTAACTGGCTCAATGTGTTTCTGCGCACTACTGCACCTTCTTCTGGAGAATAGACATAATCGCATCCACTACACTGGCCCTAATTTATTGTGGATTGCACCAATCACATCCTATGAAAAATAAATAACCGTTCGATCCTTTATCCTATTGTCATTAAGGCAGTTTAAATAAATGTGTAGAGAATATCTATCCTGAAAATAAATGTATAAGGCATGAAAAAGTATCTTAAATTAATGGGATATATGTATTGACACATATCTTATGTAGATTACAATACGGATGTTGTATTTATATTTACATTATGATGCTTGATGCATATATATGTTAATTCAAATATTAGATATGCGCTCTGTGATTAATAACATGAAAGTATAACCCAAAAATCACTTGGAAATGACAGAGGCAAGAATATAAATTGATGGTTTAAACAATATTTTTGAATTGGTGTCTCGATGATACAGACTAATAAATGCGATTAGGTGAGATACTATTTTTCAGTAAGTGTCAAAGAATTAGGGTTACCTATTTGTATTGGATGATGGGACAGGAAACATATTATATAATTTGTTAAACTAACAAAGGTTGTAGGCGTGTATAAGTATATAGTATTGAGGAAGGATATAATAGGGTCAGTTTGATCAAACAAACCATAGGTCCAGTTCTTCATTTAACCCATTCGGGGTCAAGGTCTTCATCCTGTAACTCCAAAAGGTTTCTTGTTTGGCCAGCTTTGTAATTCTATCATCACCCCTTATTTGTTTGGGTATGCGATCAATTACTGATAATCGTAGACCAGAGGGATCCTGATTATGGTATTTTTGAAGTGTCTGGCCACACTGGTTTTGATATTTCCCTTTAATATTTGATTGTGGCGTTTAACGGGTCTAATCGTTCTCCCTATGTATTGTTGTTCACAGGGACATTCTAAAAGGTAGATGACATAATCTGAGCAGCAATTAAGGAATTCATTAATGTTAAAGATTTCTTTGGTGGTATGGGGACAGAATTCTAGTCTATGTTGGATAAAATTGGCAGGTGATACAACTGTTGAGGCCGCATTTAAAATTACCCTTGATGATAGTACCATCTGTGATACTTCTGAGGGTCTTGCTTGTTGTTCCTCTTTTCTATATCACTTGGTGCCATTCTTCTTTTTAAGTCCTTGGATTTTCTATATTTTCTATATGATCTCCGGTTTGGGAGAAAGGATTGTTCAGAGGCACTTGTCACCCAAGAGGATATTCCAGTGCTTTTTCAGGATGGTCTCAATATGTTTACCAGCACTGTTGAACCATGTTACAAATGGAACTATCAGGGTCTTCTTCTTATCTGTCCTCTCTTTAGGTTTGAGTAATGCAGTTCATTGGATGTTACTTACGTTTCTTAAACCAGCTCCAACAGTTTCCTTATCATAACCCTTTTCATTGAATTTTTTTGATAATTCAGCTGCTTGTTCCATAAATTCTTTTTCCTCAGTGCAGTTTCTCTGTAGTCTGTAGAATTGTCCCAAGGGTACACTATTTAACCATTTTGGGTGATGGGCACTCCAGTGCCAATCTCTAGATACAAGAAGACAATTTTTTTCTTGCTGTGTTCAGAGGTGAATTGTATCCCCATCTCATTCTTATTTATATCTTCCTGGAGCATGGCCAGTTCCTCTTCGCCTCCAACCTAGATGATCAGCAAATCGTCAATGTATCTCGCATAAAGGACAAGGTTCGCCCTATATTTGGCATACAGATGGGTTTCCTCCCAATAACCCATGAACAGATTCGCAGAGCTAGGGGTGAACCTCGTCCCCATGGATGTCCCGCAGATTTGTAAAAAGTGTGCCTCTTGAAAAATGAAATTATTGCGAGTAAGAATAAATTGTAAATATTATTGTAAATATTATTTCTTGGCATGTGTATACTTTTGGGCAGGACATAGAGGCTTTTAATATAGGAATATTTATGGCGCAATACTATTTAACCCTTTGAGTGCCAGTGAGGTACGCAACGCATTGCTTTGCAATGCGTTGCGTACCCCTCTGCCACTCAAAGGGTTCAACAATATATTCGTTCATGCTTGGTATTAAACATTTTATTTTATTTTACAGAGAGAAGAAAGAAAATTGAAGAGAAGGCAGAAGATAGAAGAAAGAAGAGAAAACAGAAGGACAGTTGATGACAAGTAAGTGTAACATGGATCAGTTAACGATCGGTGCTTGGCGGTATGTGAAGCACCCATAATGAATTGGTTTTTTACTGTTAGCAGCTTTTTGGGAAGTAAACATAAAAAAATGGACGTTCAGCCACACGACTGTTTTTGTGGCTTAACGTCCTTTGGGGTTTTAGCTGGTAGGGCCTTTAAATACTGCGTTAACCATGTTAGTTTAATAGCCGGTATTCACTTTGGCCCTCCCGGCTATGTTAACGCCTGCCTTTAAATCTACCACCTAATCCTTTGTGTCTCATCTTTCTGAACATCAAGGGTCTAAACTCTCCCCAAAAGAGATCTTTGGCTTTGAGGGACTTCCGCATGGGGTGTGACATTGTAATGGTCCAGGAGACCCATTTTAAAAAAGATAGGGAAATGTCTTTAGTTAATAGATGCTACTCAACATATTACCTGAGCTCTGCTCAAGTAAAGAGAAGGGGGGTTGCAATTGTGTTTCAAAAAAATGTACAGTTTACTCTTTACAAGGCTGAGAGAGATACAGATGGGAGATTCCTATTTGTAAACGGTACAATTCATAGTCTTTTATTTACATTTGCCACCATCTACACACCAAACACTTTACAAACTGTTTTTATACAGAGTGTTTTGAAGAAATTGGCTGACTTCCAGGAGGGAACATTGATCCTGGATGGTGACTTTAATTTGACTCTCATGCTTACCCTAGATTGCTCTTCGGGTATATCTTCATATTCTAAGGTATCTATATGTAGATTCAATGCTCTGCTTAATTTCTACAGACTTACGGATGTCTGGAGAATCATACATCCCGACACAAAGGACTATTCCTTCTTCTCCCATCCACATGGGCATTACTCTAGAATAGACTATCTCCTCACACCACATTCCTCTTCCTCTTTAATTTGCAAAGCTGAAATAGGTAAGATAACGAGGTCTGACCATGAACCGATATCTATCCAGCTGCGCTATTCTGACTTCCCTTAATCACAGAGGCTTTGGTGTCTAGATGACCATCTATTTCAAAGCGGGGCGCCCTCTACTCAGTTATTGATTAATTTTCCCTGAGGAGGGGACACTAATCAGTCCCGAAACTCGGTGGAGAAACAAGTGGAGCAAATACCCGCAAGAGCGCTCCGGTCACTGGACGGCACGCTGAGCAACCAGCGATCCACATCAGACAGAGGCATCCAGCGGAGCCGCACCTAAAGATAACATTTTTTATGCGCAAGAAGCAAAGAAAGCTGAAAATAAGAGCAAACCCAAAGGGTCCATTGTGTGGCAGACATTATTCACATGGTTTAGACCAGACCTCATGTTTTGATACATGTGTGCTCTGGTAATTCAGAACTATATACCACCTATCAACTATATTGCTGAAATCCGGTATTCTGGTCCCAGTATATTCTGGCTTTTAGGAAGAAATAACATATATTACAATTGTTAGCAAATTCAAAATAATTTATTTTTATGTGGTTTATATATTGGTATACCACATTTTATAATATATTTTTTAAATAATTCATCATTTGTAGGTGATTCTTATCACATATATCACTTTTTTTTGCATTATTAGCAGAACTTGCATCTCATTATAATATTCTAATACTACTCTTAGATATTCCTTTTTTTTTGTCTCTCCCTTTATCTTTTTATTTTGAGCGCTCCAGACTACATATATCGATTTATTTCCTACACCTGGGGATCCTGGTGTTTTCCCGGATCATCACAGATAAGATTGACAGAGGACACAAAAAACAGACGGGTCATTTACATTTAACTTTCACATTATCGCATCTTCATATCATGAAATCTGTATCGTCTTCTTCATGTTATCATTTCATCTGAAGCATCCATCCATTGTGCTTCATCATCTTCATTGACATATAACACCTGTTTAGACAGTGTTTCACGTGGACAATTTACTGACTGTTAGAGGACCATAAGGTCAAGGCGAGTAACAATTACGATATATCTATATATGTTTGTTACGGTTTTCAAGACACTCAGACCAGCCGGTAAAATAAAACACAGTTTTATTAAATCAAAAGAAATAACAAGGAACACCCTCTACAGGCGACAATAGGGAAAGTAAACAATAGCTATAACAAATCAGTAGGTGAACAGGAAAATAATGGTAACTTTACTGATAGGAAACAGTAGCCAGGCTACTCAAGGGTTACTACAACAAAGTCAGTCTCAATTGTGGAGTTTGGCACGCCCAAGGTGGTGATATATGCAGATGGTAATGCACAGGAGTCTGAATGCACAGTCAGTACTGCCTTATATGATAGCGGCGCATAGCCCCCACAGGCACAGCGATGAAGACCACAATGGAAGTTAGTGCTAGAGTCGGTAGCCCCCACCGGCGTCCCTAATGGAGACTGCTAGATCGCAAGAACTGGCCAATAGCCCCCACGGGCATAATAGAGGAAACCCGCAATACAGTGATTCGAGCCTTTAGCCCCCACGGGTGTATACCAGAGAAACCTGCAACAGCTTAAGCCAAAAGCCCCCATGGCGTAATACTGAGACTGCTGAAACGATGGAGATGGCCAATAGCCCCAGGGGTGTACACCGGAGGCCACTCTGTGCTGCACAAGAGGTGAACCAATAGCCCCCACGGGCGTAAACCGGAGACGATTACTGAAGCCAGTAGCGCCACACCGGATGCGGTAATCAATACCGACTACTCTGCTAGTTGGAGGATGGAGCTGCCGTCCAAATAAGCGTACAAGCGGCCAGCTTGGCAGTAGTAGTGGTGACCAGGAATAGGCTCAGCAATAAGCATAATGGCTCACAAGAGGTATGCCAGCACTGAACAGGTTAAGCAGCTTGTAGGAATCAAGCTTAGCAAGAATGGGAAATGCTCTGCAAATATCAAGGAGGCTCTTAACGGAGGCACAGTTCAGCAGTCGGTAACGGAGACTCAGCACAGGATACCCAACACAGAAGGAGTACTGTGGCGAGATACAAACAGTCTAGAACTCAGCCTCAGCGGAAGTCAGAATGTCACAATGGCGACAGTGGTGCAGGAAGCAGTATACGCAGGTCTCAGGAACAAGCCGGTTCAGATCACGGAGAAGGAAGTCAGTCGGGTCGGATCGGTACACGAAGGTGGTTCTCAGACAAGCCAGATCAATCACAAGCAGGAACGTCAGCCAAGCCGGGTTGGTACACAGAGATGGTTCTCAGACAAGCCAGATGAATCACAAACAGGAACGTCAGCCAGGCCGGATCGGTACACGGAACAGGAACACAGGAGCGTAGTCAGGACAGGCCAAATCGATACACAGGAATCAGGATCCACAGAAGACAGCAACAGCAGCACTGGCTCAGGAACACCACGAAAGGGCAAGTGACAGGTGTCAATGGCTGGGTATAAAAAGGTCACAAGGGGGCGGACCAAAACTCCTCAGCCAATAGGAGAGCACCACAAGTGAGAATGACAGAAAGGGATCACGGGCACTGTGATAATGTTTTTCATTTTTATGTACAGTTTGATCCTTTTATATTTAAACTATATCATCACATGTTTACTGTTCCTGTATACTAGTGTATGTGGTGTTTGAACTGCCATTTGTTTACCATTTCTAAAATATCAATGGACATGGAAGGGTAGTCTTCTGACGAGCGTTACACCAAGAAACTATTTTTTGTTTTCCCTGTGCATTTTCATATTCTCGTTTTTTACGAGGATCCCAATTAGTTTGTTCGGTGTTCAAGCAGCACACAGAAGTACTACACTTGAGGAAGTGGATTGCATATTTTGGTGCATTAACCTCCGGAGTATTCTCTTTAATTACCAACTCCACTCATTATGAATTGTCTAAATAGAGCAAGTAGACAACAACATTTAGCAACAGAATTTCTTTTACCCAACACACAACACATTCCAAATATCACCAATGATACAGACACTTTAAATATAAAGAAAAAATTTAACGATTTGGAAAAGCTTCTGAAAAAAGAGATATCAGTGTGGTGAGAAAGTATTACCTTACAAAAATATGTGGACGGCAAACAGATTCCAAGGGGTTTGAGAATCCAAAAGGAACCAGCATTTGGCAAGGAGAATCTCACATTTTATTCCAAATGGACAGACATATTAGATCAATGTTCTATTGAACTTATGAAGTGTATCATTACATATAGGGAAAAAGATTTAGAGGAGGTCTTAGATAAAATAGAAATTCAGAGACAGAAATTAGAACTATTACAAACAAATAGATACTTTAAGAAATTGTATGAAGAAACCAACAAAAGAGTGATGGATTTTAAGATGTTAGTGCAAAGGAAACAAAATAAATTACAGAGAGATCAGGATGACTATGACAACAACAGAGTACATGATTGGAAAAAGAGGAGTGAAGACCACAAAGTCACTTGGAGACCAAAGTTTAATTATCAACAAAGAAGAAGGAATAATAATCCTTATTTTACTAATCATCAACAATATTGGAACAATCAATATAGAAATAAAATAAAGAATACACAGAGCATTCCCAATGGACCAACCAATAAAGAATCTAAAGTAGGAGAGATTACAGTTTCTAATAGATATCAAATATTGGAAGAAAAACCCTCCACATCGGGAATACAAACCAAAAACACACCAAAAGAATCTCACATTCTGGACGAACAAAAACAAATACACACTCAAAAGAATCTAACCAAAAATATATAGCAACTAAAGATACAACACTAAAAGAAAAGAATATTGCAAATGAAGATCAGATATATACAAAACATACAAGGACTGAACCATCAAGCAACTCACAAAATGCAGAAAAACACAATGGTAAGCACAAGATGAAAAGGAAGAATAACCTACAACCAACTCTCACAATTCCTAATAAGATTGGACAAAATATGGAAAAGAACAATGTCATTAATTTAAATACTGGGGAAAAACTCCCCACAACAGTAGTTCCTCTCACTTCTACACCGAAACAAACTATTGAAGCTTCAAAGGAATTGGGAGCTATACCTAAAAATAAGAACAAATCCAACCAAATTTTTTTATCCAGAGGCCCAACAACTCCCATTCAAAAATGGGTAAAGGAACAGTGGAGCAGATTTCACATGAACAAAGCCAAACTACCGAATCGGAGAAAAAGAAAAGAAGGGGAAAGAGGGGAACCAGAGGAGGAAGAAAGAAGCACAAAGTGACTCTATCAGGAAAAGGAGAGCAGTCCTCCATTAGAGGAATCTACAATCTAGCCAAATATCCACTAGATAAAGAAGATGTATTACTACTACAGAAAGGTTTGATATTTGCACCCATCTGTAGACCTAACCAATGTAGATGTCCAGAAATTTATTAGAAAATAAACATTAGCCTGACATTATGCGATGTTCGAAGAAAAATCTACCTATCAACAAACAAACACAGTGGAGGACATCATCACACAAGAGGAAGTTCTGGTATGTCATGAAAACTTATGGAAAGAAGGACACATTGAAACCACACAAGTAGAACACTCTTCGATACAGGAGGAACTGCAGGTAATCCATAGTAATTTCAAAGCAAAATCGAGATTTTACCCAACTCAATCAAGGGGGCCTTTAATAGAATGATTCATGGAATTAGTACTGGAAGACATCAATAAGGAATTCAAGAAAACAATCAAAATAAGAAAAAAACTAACCAAAAAAGAAGAAAAAAGTTTAAAATCACTCATGCAAAATACAGACTTAATCTTCAGAGAAGCTGACAAAGGTGGAGCCTTGGTCATACAAACAAAAGAGCAATACCTACAAGAAGCAAAAAGAATATTAGGAGATAAGAAATTTTATGAACCACTACCGTCCAAACCTCTAGCCACTTTCAAAGAAGAATATCTTATGTTTATAAAACAAGCATGGGAAGAACAAATTATTACAAAATTTGAATACCAATTCTTGAAAATTTAACACCCTAACATCCTCATCTATTATCATATACTCAAATTACACAAAAATGTTCATAACCAACGGGTAGACCCATTATTTCAGGTATCAACTCACTTGCCAGTAACTTGTCACAGTTAATCGATTTTCATTTGCAACAATATGTTATTAAGTTACCGTCATACACCAAAGATAAGGGTCACGTACTGGAAAAGCTACAAGTACAATGGAAGGAAGGGTATCATCTAGTCACATGTGATGTGACTGTCCTAAATACCAACATTGCCCACGATTTAGGTATTAGAGCGGTCTCACATTTTTTTGATGAATCTCAAAATATGGCAAAAAAACAAAGACAATTAATTCTAAAAAGGAATAGAATTTATTTTGCAACACAACCATTTTATATTTGAAGAGGTACATTACAAACAGAAATGCAGGACAGATATGGGTACACGTTTTGCACCCAAACTTTACGCAAACCTTTTTATAGGCTTTTGGGAACACATCTATATCTGGCCCACATTCAAGGAACACCTGGAATTATACATACGTTTCTTTGATGACATAATAATATGGAAAGGATCAAAAGAATCTTTAGAAATATTCATAGAAACAATCAATAACAACTCAATGGGTCCATCTTTTCCATAATTTTTTTCCATACTTTTTCTGGACTTGGAGATTTACATCAGTACAGAACATTGCATAGAAACAAAAACTCATTATAAAAAAGTAGAAGCTACAGTCAAGCTTCAAGTAACCACAGAAAAATCTGGTTGAACAGCTTACCTCTAGGACAGTTTCAAAGAATCAAACACAAATGCAGGAAGCAGGAGATTTTTGAACTACAGGCTGGACAACTAAAGAAAAAAATGTAAGGAAAAAGGATACAAAAATGAAATAATTGAAGGGGCCTTCAAGAAGGTACAATTAATAAATAGAAAAGATCTACTACAAACAGATGGTATTCATAAGGGAAAGAAACACTGCACGAAAACCCCAAAGATTCCTTTCATTACCAAATATACTGAAGGTTCGTAGAAGATAAGACGCATAATCGAAAAACATTGGAATGTTCTTAAAGGGGATAAATATTTGAGAAAGCAGCTTCCTGAAAAACCTAAAATTATTTATAAGAAGGCAGCAGATTTAAAGACAAAACTGGCACCCAGTACTTTAAGAAAAACAAAGAATCCAAACTTAACCCAATTATCAAAAATATCTGACATTAAAGGGAACTATAAATGTGGACACTCTAGATGTATCACACGCAAACACATAAACACAGGAGACTCTCACTTCTAATCTCACCAAACTGGAGAGAAATTTCAAATTAAGCAATTTGCAAATTGTAATACCTCTTAAGTAATATATCTTTTGGAATGTCCATGCAAACGCCAATACGTAGGAAGAACCACAAGACCTATCAAGATAAGATTCAGGGAACACAGAAATAACATACTGAAAAAATTGATGACACACTGTTTATCCAGACATTATAAGACACATCATGCAAATGTCTTAGAAAACATCAAACTACAAATAATAGACCAGATTCCAGTACACCCTAGAGGAGACGAGAGATTTAAATTCTTAGCCCAAAGAGAAACCTTCTGGATATTTAAATTATAATCTATGACTCCGGGAGGACTGAATGAGGAAATGGATCTATGGTGCTTCTGAGAAATACAAAATCAACCCCTTTAAGATAAATACTATCTTCAGAAAAGTTCTCAGAACCCATGAATATGTTGGAACAAACCTTTTCAATCAATATCTCCTCTCGCCAAATTACAGGATGAGATTGAAAATATACAAGGAAATATTAACCAAATGTTGGAATAAGAACATAATATCATCAATATATACTATTAGAATGTTAAATTCTAACAAGTTCATCCATATGACATGACACTCAAGTCCTATATAATTTAATGGATTCTTCTAGTCTCACAGTGCAACTAATCAGATGAGATATTATTAAAAAGAAAAATCTACATCATGATTTGGGAAAAATAATGTCCACCACTAAGAAAATTCCATATATTTACCCATTAGATGGGGCTATTAGTAATCCAGATATAGATCTCATTAAATGTATGCATTCTACGGTAAATACAAATAAGAGAAGGTTTTTACGACGTTTTGTGGTCAAATTTATAATCAATAACCCGTGGGTAATAATTAACAATAAACACGTTCAAAATAGTCAGATTTACATAGGGGGAATAAGAGAAGATAAAAAATGGATATTATTAGCCTTGCATCTAATAAAGAAATGTAAATCACTAGGTGTCATCTAAATATTTGCATCGCTACATAAAATAGATGACATGGGTATTTAAACAATTGTTTATCAACTCCATTCACTTAGCAACACTATATCTAACATTATATGATGTGTTAAAACAAGTTCCTTATCACTATCCCCAGACAAATAATAGAGCTCTCACATATCCAATATGTTTTACAATCAGACACAATGTGTCAAAAAATTGCAACAATGTAACTCACATTGAAATCTTTTCAGAGTAGGATAATTATATATTATTTCCCCATGTAAAACATGAAGACATCCTACTCTTTTTCTAACCATAAAATTATAATAAAAGTGTATATAGAAATATGAATATCGTGAATTGTTCAGTTACCCAGCTGCCAGAAACAGAAACCTTGCTCCCTGGTTCCAATTAAATAACAAATAAACAATTATACAATCGGCGTTTAGATAACTGAAACTATTAATCCTGGATGACGCACAGTGTCACAATGTACATGCAATCTAATATATATCAAAGAAAGAGAGAGAGACTCTTACAAACTCACCACATAAAAAACTTTTTATTGGTTGTGCTTCGCGCGTCCACAAGCACAATCTTAAGAGCAGAAAAGTATCGATAACAGATATCCACAAGAACAATACTGTAAAAAACAATAAAACAACCTTACTTAAAGCTGCAACTAAATGATGGGAAAATAGAATATTGCAACCCTAAATCCACTTATAGGAAGAAAGGTCACAACAATTCCCAAACAATGCATAAGATAGATATCCACATATAAAACGTCTTTAAGATCTATACCCTATCACTGATACTTTCCCACAAATCACTACTTATTCTGTGCAAATACGGGATACCACAAAGACAGGGAAATAAATTTCCCTATCTGAGTGGGTCCCGTGTTGTATATAAGATACTCCTATTAATCACAAAAATAAAAATACAAAAATATAAAAACTTAAAAAATGATAAAAATAAATGCCAAGGCAATAAAAACAAATCTAAAAATATATCCACGGGCTATCTTGAACGTCTCTGTCCTTAAACCGTAATGTATCTCTTTTCTTCCATCCGAAGTAATTATCCAGATACTTAGTAGCAAGTTAGATAATATATTCGATAGACTCAATCGGTATATCGCATAACGCCACTTTAGCAATTCAATAAATCTTTCTCCCAATATACAACTGACAGATTTGCGATTCAGTTGCCAAACTTTTAAAATTAGTGACTTAAATTAATACCACTCTAACAAGTGTATATAGGAATTTTTGGAGAAATATAATATACTTCTTCACTGGCTATTTGATATATACATAGGAGGGAACCATCTCACCCATATGCTCTTCTTTTCTCCACTCTCTCTTCCACCAGACTAGTGTTCAATTGCGCTTCTCTTGTAGTGGCTTACTCTACTTGTATCTTCGTACACCGTGTATCTATATTTCTCTATCCTCGCTCCACCGTATCTCCCGCTTCTCACACGGTGGATTCCTCGGCGTCCGGAACTCTGCCAAGACTCTTGTCACTCTCATAACTGTTTCCTTTCACATACAGGTGCTCGTTATCAGTGTAATACACCTCGAGCATAGAGAAAGTTTTGTGGCTTCTTGAGATATATCACCTCATTGATGTTATTGAATTCCTAAAGTGGCATGCATGTACATTGTGACACTGTGCGTCATCCAGGATTAATAGTTTCAGTTATCTAAGCGCCAATTGTATAACTGTTTATTAACATTTATGAAGGGACAACAGTCCAACCCCTAATGTGTGATTGACATTTGTGACTGACATTTGAACATGTATTAAAAGGGCTGCTTCAGTTATTGATTACTTTTCCCTGAGGAAGGGACACTAATCGGTCGGTGTTGGAGAAACACATGGAGCAAATACCCGTGAGAGAGCTCTGGTCACTGGATGGCACGCTGAGCAACCAGCGATCCACATTAGACAGCGGCATCTAGCGGAGCAGCTCCCAAAGATAACTTTTTTATGTGTAAGAAGCAAGAAAGCTGAAGGTAAGCGCAAACCCGAAGGGTTCATTGTGTGACAGACATTATTCACATGGTTTAGACCAGACCTCATGTTTTTATACACGTGTGCTCTTGTAATTCAGAACTATACACCATCTATCAGCTATATTGTTCAAATCCAGTATTCTGGTCCCAGTATATTCTGGCTTTCAGGAAGACATAACATATATTACAATTGTTAGCGAATTAAAAATAATTTATTTTTATGTGGTTTATATATTGGTATACCACATTTTATAATTATTTTTTAACAGCTATATTTGTTTTACTAATAAATATATTTTTAAAAATAATTCATCATTTGTAGGTGATTCTTATCACATATATCACTTTTTTTGCATTATTAGCAGACCTTGCATCTCATTATAAAATTCTAATACTACTCTTAGATACTCCTTTTTTTGTCCCTCCCTTTATCTTTTTATTTTGAGCGCTCCAGTCTACATATATCGATTTATACCCTACTGGGTAAATATTTTTGCAAAACTGATCACAGTATTAAAGAATTCAAACTGACTTTACTGATTGGAAATTTTAGGACACAGAGAGACAGAAAGATCAGGAAGTATAAATTGATAACCAAGTTGAACAATCTGAACTGTGTCTTGAACCATGACAAGGAATGTGTTACATTATCCCACAAAAAAGAAATAATTTAGGTCCCTTTGGGTGCCATGGGGCAGATCATTGCAAGCGATGGGTTGTGCACAACCAATTCTATACACTTAGCCATCTATGGCTAAAGACTATAACTCACTGGAACATCAAAAGGGTAATCTTGTTTGCATTGTCTAGTCCACTTCAAAGAGACTTTACTAGAGCCTAAGGATATAAGAATACACACTGTCAGTAGAATTTAAATGTTAAAACAATATGCATGAGTTTTGTCTGAAGAAGAGACCTAATTGCATTTTCTATTGCTAACAAGGTACCACACTTTACCCATATGGACAGAACAGAATCACAAGACCCTGAACTCTGCCCATGGCACTTGGTTATATTATGCAAGCTCATGCACTTTGTGTACTTCCGTTTTAAACAACCTCCATAGACATAAAGGCACAAGGGCCAAATTCATAGATGTCATTAAGATATTCTGACCATAGTAAGCTGAGTAGCAGGTTATTATGAATATGTGGAACATAAAAAACAGAGGGGAGCTTACAGTGTAAAAAATGTAATTCTATCAAAGGACCGCCACCAAAGCACCAGGAATCTCAAAATATAGTCCATTAAAAACGGCAAACTGGGCAGTCAGAGGATTCACCCTGCCCTCACTCAGTGGTAATACATAGCTCAGCTGTTGCCCATACAGAAAAAGGAACTCTTCTTTGTAGTCTCTCAAATGATACAAATACAAGCAAGTAGGGAATGCATAGAGCCTGTCAATAAGCAAAGCACCAGAGAAACTTATAGATAATGTAACTTACATGTTTGTTCACACAGGCATGGAAATCCTTAGGCATTGACAATGCTCGCAGAGATAATCACCCACCCTGCTAAAGTTGACTTCTCCCTGGAACTCTCTGTCAAAGTATTAAATGAAAAGAAATGAGTGGCTGATGTAAAATTCAAATACATTTTAATAATAAATAAAAAATAACCATTAAGTATAGCTCAATGCCTTTCAGAACATCTGTTTCTTTCATCAGGAGTCAAATCAAAAATATGCACCTGAATACTGAAATCCCAAGAGATAAAGATAGCACCTCTAGAGAGCAATATAATCAAGATACTATAATGATCAAGGCTAAAATAATGGGTAACTTTAAATGTAGCTTTTATCTTTTCATTCTAAGTTTTCAAAAGTGTAATTAAAAAGTATTATTAGATTAATGTCTTTAATATAATACTAGACAAATATATATAATAAAATAAGTACATTAAGAGATTAATATCCTAACTTCAAAAGAACTGAATGGGCATGTAAGTGGAAAATCCAGCATAACTAATTGAAACATATATAATAACATCATCATCATATTTAGATATTATCTTATTTTATGCTCTGTGGGCACAGGCCCCCTGTGTTGTTGAACACTATTGATGCATGGAAATAGGTGTGTAATATTTAAAGATAGTTTTAGAGAATTTATTGTGGTGTTATAATAAATACACAATGGTTAATAAATACACATACGTATTTATAAATGTTCATAACAGATACGTAGCTAGTAAAATGTTTTTTTAAAATTAACACATTTCATAAGGATATGTTATGATTAAGTCAAATTAAACCAAATAGGAATTAAATTCATTTACACCATTCTCCATGGATCTTATTACATATGCTTCTATTAGTTATGTTGGATTCCCCACTTTTATGTGCATTCAGTTCTTTTGAGATTAGGATATTATTATCTTATGTACTTATTATATATAGTTGCCTAGTATCATATTAAAGACATAAATCTAATACTACTTTTAATTACTATTTTGAAAACTTTTATATGTGTTTTTTTTTTTTTTTTTTTTTTTTTTTTTTTTTTTTTTTTTAAGCTATCCATTAGTTTAGCCTTCATCAGCTATTTCAGCAGAGGTGATATCCTTATATCTTTGATATCAGTAGGTACATAAGGTGGGATTTCATTTTTCACATCATTTTACTTGATTTCAGCTCCTGATGAAAGAATGAGAAGTTGAGCTATTCATAATATATATATTTTACATCAACCACCAATTTCTTTTTCTCTGTTACTTTGAAAGAGAGTAGTAAACAAGAGCAGGTTGGGTGATTATCGCTGCAAGCTTTATCTCTGGCTAAGGATTTTCAAGCCAGAGTGAACAAAAACACAAGCTACACTATTATTTTCTATGGTGTTTTGATTATTGACAGCCTCTATGCACTCTATGCTTATGTTTATTATAAGAATGTGAACGTTTTCCTTTAAGTCAATCTTCAGTCTCCTTGAAGAATGAATAATAATTATAATAATAATAATGATAGTTATAACCCTGTTGCAAATACCAGTCACCTTTTTTTAACAGTTTGTGTTTTAGAGGAGTGACTGTGCACCTCTCTGACATGTAGTGTGTTAATGAGCTTAAAAAGTTAACAGCATCTTAGTATGAATTAATAAATCTGCAAAAATAGTGGTGTTTATTTTATTTAAACTATAAGGCAATAGATAAAAGAAAGCAAGAAACTAAAGTGGAGAAATACTACTAATATACATTCTGTGGTATAGTAGGATCTTGAACACATTTTTTTGTTTTGCGCCTTTCTAAAGCCTACAGTATGTTCTCAGCTGTCTACAACAAAAATGACCACAATACTTGTGCCAAGGGAGGACATTGACAGAAGGAGCAGAACAAAATAAAATACAATTAGTCAATTGGAGTATCCCAATTGAAAGAGGAAAAGGAGTGGGAGAAGAAACATAAACGTAAACTAAAGGTGGGATGGGACTAGTAAGGCAGAAGGAAAACCATGAGAGGGCTGTGTCACTAAGGCCATAAGAAAGGAAGGTTTGTAGAAGGAGTGAATGGTTTATTGCATCAAAGGCTGCTGCTAATAGGTCATGAAGGATTAGTAAGAAGAAGTGACCATCGGGCTTGGCAGTAAGTAGGTTATTAGCTTTTCTATATGATCAGTCTCATTAGAATGTTGAGTGCAAATACCAGACTACAGAGGATCATGCAGATTGTTAGAAGAGACAAAATGAGGGGGGTGGGGGGGAGCTAGCTGCAGAACAAGATGGATGTGTTTTTTCATAGCTCCTAGGCCACATGCTGCTGATTCTACTATTCTTGCCACAACTGACCCAAAATTTGATGTTTATATTAATAGATGCTTTCTAACGGTACGGAGTGTTATTTTTTGCCTCCTGGTACGGGTTATCTCACCCACTATGAGACCATTGGCGAGTTGTTTTCTCTCGCGCCATGCAGATCACAGGGCATTGATATCCTCCATGTTGGATGTAGACTTAGTTACACTGAGAGGACCTACAGTTTGTCATTTGATGCCGCTGTTATCGAGGAGGCACCTCATGAGCCACCACAGAACTTCTGTTTTGCTAAACCCACTCCTACGTCCCTTCCCACACCAGAGTTGTCCACACAGGATCATATTCTTCACTTGGCGACTAGGTTGGAGATGGACGCCCTGATAGCGGATTGCAGAGAGGTCATTCATATGGAATTTGCTGCATTACGTATGGCATTTACGGAATCTGTATTCTCAGCCTTACATATAGTACTGGATGTGGCAATTCAGACTCAGCCTCTAATGGCTGTGGGACAATCTCGGAGCCTGGAGGATGTTCTGTTGATGAGACCCGCGGACCGTACAAATCAATCTGGTAGCGATGTTGAGAAAAGCATCTTATCTTTCCACAATTTACCTATATCTACTTCCACACTAACTTTGAAGGCCACTGTGGGCAACGGCTCTACTATTATCTGTATCATTCGACAGTATCTGGAGCAATGGGACTTTTCAAGACCTATCTTGGGAGGAGTCAGTTTTCTATGGGATGTTTTGCCCTGGGATCCGGGGATCTTGGCCCCAGTGTGCGGGATCAGGCTATGGAGGATCCTTAAGAACTGCTCCATTGATTACCTTCTGGAGTACATCTCCGCATGGAACTCTGGACTCCTACTCATACCACTTGATTATTGAGATATGTTTAGACGCTGCTTACCTGCTTGACTTGCTTGATGATAGTTAACTGTGTCCTGTAATTATTCCCCCAATACACTGCTAACTTGCTGAGGAATCCTCTCCACTACGCTTAATGGACTTGGATTCTCTGTTCCTTTCTTGAGACATTCATGCCACACATATATTTAGGCCTCCACATACACAATCCCCTTCCTTGGGCCCAGGGAGGGTAGACTCTGTTCTTCTGCTGCCTTATGCTGTAATGTTACACTCTGTATGTGAGGGATGTGATGTGTCTCTGCGTTTGGACTCCTAGCTGCTCCCCATGCATAGTCTGAAATTTTAATATTGTTTGTATTAAATATATGTGGACTCGCCGGTGCGCCTTCCGATCCAGCACGCGGGTCGGGATCGACTCCGGTGACTCTCACACTTTGGGGGATGTTGCATTTATGCTATGTTTTCTCAGACCTTGGGGGATGTTGAGCTTATGCTATGTTTTTACAAGATCCCGGGTTCAGTTTGTTTTTTGTTTTCCTGTTGCTCTTCGCAATGTGTATTATTTCTTATGTCCCTTATGGCTTCCTCTGTGGACCATACGCCAATCCTTAGCATGCCTCCTAAACTTAGCCATGCATTCTGTAAGCACCACTCTTCTATATCTTTCAAGCCTTCTATTTTGGCCCTCTCCTCCCATGTATGCCCCTTTTATTTTATTTTTCTGAGGCATATAACTCTTTTCATACTGGTTCCGATTACACTTGCCTGACATACTAATGACTTTACTCATTGGCTCGTTCCTTCTGCTGTATGTCTTTACCCCCTGCCTCGCAGCTTCTCTGCTCTCACCAATTGCTGCAGACTCTCTTCTAGCAGTATCTCCTATCTAGTCTTCAGTTAGATACTTGTTTTACTTCTATTTCTTTTAGAGATAGGGTAGAGGGCCGCAGATTATGTACTGTGTCCATCTATGCTTATATTGATGTCCCGGATTCCCCCCCCGGGCCATCGGCCATTAAGTGCTTGTTACACAGAGGTCCAGGTTTTATCAACCTGTGCTCTCTGTCCACGTTTTATATTCCCTTTTCTTCCTCTACCCTTATTTCTTTTCACTGTTTTCATACTATGCTATTCTTAATAGCTTTTTGCTGCCTTTCTTGTCTGTTCTGTTAATCTCTCTTCCCTTACCTGTTCCACGGGTATTATCTGTATAATTTGTTTGGCAGCTTTAAGTGACTCTTCACCTTCGAATATTGATTACGTTCTAAATGCCGCAGCAGTTTAAAAGACCTTTCCATCTTTATCTGTTCCTTCACTTCTTATTCTACGTGCCAATTCTTTTATTTTATACCTTTTTCCTTCTACTCTTTCATATCTCTATGGTACAGGTTTCAATGAACCCTGGATCTGCTGCCTGACATGTAAGGAAGTACTGCTTATGCTATTTTAACACATGTGTATTTTTAGCTTCCCCATGCCATTTACGAAAATATGTATTATGCATTACTTATGTCAACTTTTACTTGGAATTGTTATTCATGACTGTTCTTTCCCATATTGTTGTTGGATGTTGTTTGACATATCTCGTTGTATTGATTTTCTTTTCCAATAAAGCTTTTGAAAAGAAAAAAAAAGTAGAGACAAAATGGGTCAGTTATTAATTAGTCATCTTGGATGAAAAAGGAAGTCGAAAAATCAGATATTAGCTGACAAGAGAAGAGAGGTCAAGGAATGTTTTTCTTTATGGTTTAAAAGAGGATGTTATCCATAATTTAGAGACACATTAAGAAAATGGGTTAGAAAGGTCTGTGAGGAATGGGGTTAGTTAGGCAAGTTGTGTGAGGAAAGAAGATGAGAGAAGTCAAGCAACCTCCTCCTCATATCCAGGGATAAATTAATTGAGGGTAGATTTGTGCAAGATTAGAGGGAATGAAAGACTGGGTGTGTCAAGACAAGATGTCATTTCTAATTTTGTGAACTTTGTCCTTGAACTAGTTACCAAAGTCTTGCAGTGAAAGTAATACTAGAAAGAGGAGAAGATGGACATAGTAGATAATTGAAGTAGAGAAAAATCTTTGATTAGAAGACAGAGATAAAATGAGAGAGGAAAGATATTTGGCCATGGAGAGTGCTGACCTGTAAGTCCATATATTTAACGTATAGAATGAAGTCATATCTATGCTGTTTGCAACGTTCTCCAATGACATTCAGAAGTTTATGAGTAGGGATGGGAAACAGGAGAAAAATGGCACTTTTCACCAAGCTGGACATTTTTCACAAAAAGTGCAGTTTCACACTTTTTTCACGTAGCTCTAGGAAATGAAATCAATGGAAAGACAGAATTTCTCCCTAACACTTGATGTTAAGGATAACCTTCCTCCAACATTCTCTTCTGCTTCAGATACAAATGACGTTGAGAGTAAGAGAGGTGATAACATGGCTAGAAAGTTAGCAGAAAGGCAAAGGCTCAATTTTCATCACTGAAAATGAGCACTGCGCTCGTCTGTAACATGTTGAGGAAACAATTGGAAAGTCTGACCCTGGACAAGCAAAGATGGCAAAAGGTAAACGGTCATCCTGTCAGTCATCATCAGCATCATCACCACTTCCATGTACAAGTTCAACTCAGCCACACACTAATAATGTTGAGTAACCAGCAACAACACAGATTACCAGCATCCACACCCTTTGCTTTGATGAGTGCCTCTTCTGCTCTTGGAAGTGCTGCACCTGTAGCAGTACAATTTCAAAAACATTTAGCCCCAGTGGTAGTAGCAGTAGTAGTAGCAGCCTCTCAGGAACCCCACAGAAGTCCACATTATGAATATTCTTCACTCACGATCCAAAAGCTAAACATGTTGCTATGTATGTTTGTGTAAGAACTATGTGATGAGGGGGAATCAACCTCACCCCTAGACACCTTCTCAATTAGTTCCCACCTGAAGCAAAATGGCAGGCATGACTAGGAGACTTACCATAAACAGGTCAAAGGTGTCATAACTAGCACTCAAAATGTTCCTGGAGCTCTGGGGTGCATAATAGAAGTGCTGCTGATATGTTAGATAGTACAACAAGATTTTCTGCTCCTGCTGCAGAGGAGTATGTCTGAGTTTGTTTTTGGAAATGACAAGAGTCATACCACCACCACAGCCACCACCTCGACAAGTCATATTATTAAAGCAATAAAGTTACACAGTTCTTCTACTATGTACTGCAATCCCAGATTTACTAAAAAATAATGCACAGGTATGGAATAGTAATCTCAACAAAAAATGTCGTTGGTTGACACGTTGAACTTTTATTTTGTTGAAAAAAGAGGCTTTAAAGAACTGATGTCATGTGTTGCACCTTGCTGAAATATCGCAAGCCAAGGTTATTTTTCAGGGATGGATGTGCCAGTTTTACATAAGAAGGAAGTTAGTGTTGTTGGCAAAGGACAAAGGCACTCAACCTGCTAACAACCTTTTCAAGGAGTATGTTACTGTAGGACTCATAACTTTTACTTTCGACTAGTTATTTCTCCACTTCAGCCCTCAAAAGAAAAAATAATGTGGTGGGAAGTGTTGCAGTCATAAAAAATAGGCAAAAAATGCACTGGCGGTGGCAAAAAAGAGAAAACTTTTGCAGTGGCAAACAGGAGAAAACTTTAATGAAAAAGCTAAATAAAATTAAATTTGCATGAAAAGTTATGCAGGAATTTTTTTCTGACATTTCTCCCATCATTACTTGTGAGCAGTTTTGAAGATGTCTTGTTTGTCTGGTATGCCAGGGTTGGAGATTAGTATGTTGTATGTGGCATAGAAAAGGTGTAGATGAGTGATAGTCTGCAGAAGCTTAGAAAGCAGTTTTGGTTCAAAATTATATAGGTTTCTGCATTAGATATTGAAGCTGAGTGAGGTTTTGAGGGTTCAGTAAGGTTACAAGTTAGTAGGTTGGGATATGAGAGAAGGCATTGTGAGTTTGATAAGTCCCAAAGAGCAACATACAAGAACACAATTTCGGGGGAAATGCCATCTTTGTGCTTTAGGGATGTAGTCCATTGTGAAAGACTGAAGGATGAGGTTAGTGAAAAGATTTAAGGGCTGCAGAAGCACTGGGGCTGTCACTTGGAATTTTGAAGTCACCAAGAAATAGGGCGGGGGCATCTGAGGAAAGAAAGTGGGGAAGTCATGAAGCAAAGTTATCTTGGTAAACTGGGGTATTATAGATGATAACTACATCCAAAGAAATTTAAAAAACATGGATGTTTAAAGAAAATATTGAAAGGGAGGAGATACAATTGTATGCAAAAGTTTGGGCATCCTTGCCAAATTACATGCTTTGTTGATGTTCTAAGTGAAAAAAGTTAACATAATCTCTGCAACAAACACATTTAAACCTGATATATTTCTCTAAATATACAGATTAGGTGCACCACTCCTATAGCAAGTAGTTAGGGGGAATATTTTTACAAAAGGGAATGTGCTATTTTTGGAGAATAATGATAAAAATACAAAAGATAAAAAGCCAAAACTACACAGCACCAGACCCAACCCAATTTGACAGAAGGCAAATGTCATTGGAGTCTGAAACCAAATGTTCATTTAAAACTTAACATTTATTCAAAAGAAATAAAATAAAATAAAAAAGCTCAGCAAATTAAAAGAACTTAAAACTCATACATTGGAGGGAGCGAATGGGTTTACCAGTTCCCTCCTATTCCCCAGTGTGGATCAAATATCTACTGTTGGAAGGTTGCAGTAAACCTACAGGCAATAGTGGGTAGTTGGAGATAACCACCTGCGTTGCGATGGGCAATATCACACTTACACGGCAATTCAAAGTATGTGCAGTGGTCTGTGATCACTAAGCTAAACCTGTAGGTCTCTGGCTCTTATAAGTCTGTCTAGTACTGCTCTACAGTAAAGCATTTATACCTATACTAAACATGATAATGCTAGATCTCATGCCCACAATACCAAGCAGGTTGTCCCAGGCGTCTATGTTACAGATGTTCTTTGTGTAATGCGGTTAAGTATGCTGAGTGTGATCCTGAATAAACATGACCAAACAACTCGCATATACTAGCAGCACATTTTGTGCTGTAATGGACTCAGATAGATGCCTCTAGCTAATGAGGGATTGAAAACAAGTATTGGTTCAATTCCCTAAGCAAGGTAATACTAGATCACATACCCAGAACATCGAGCAGGTTGTTACTAAATCCCAGGCATCTCAACAAGCTTCCTATATATAATGCGTTCAGATATACTGAGTGCGATCTTGAATACACATGATCTAATAACTCAGTGCCGGATATATTAACAGCACATCGCGTGCTGAAATGGACTTAAAAAAGGTGCTTGTAATCAATTGGAATTGAAAGCAAGTGTTAATTTGATTCTCTAGATTGCCCATAGTAAATCAGACATCCTGTGTACAATGCTTTCTAATTTACTCAGTGTGATCATGAACAAGCATGACACAGCAACTCAGTACCACATATACACAACAGCACATTGCGTGCTGTAATAGACTTATGGAAACATAGATTTAATTCATTAGAATGACCCACACTGGGGATTTTTGTTAGTGGGACCCCAGTAAACCCATCAGGCTGATCCTGACTTAAGTTTCCTTACCACTTTTTCAAAGGATATCGGCACCTGTTTTATACACAGTGTGATACTGCCCCTGAATTCCTATTGGTTCTTCAAACCATCACCTGCATATCAATCAATTCTGAGGGAAAAGTTAACACATTTTTACTATAGATTGCCTATACATCAAGATGGAATTATAAACTGAACTCCCATACAATCTCATTGTAAGAGAGATAAAGGAAGTTCACTGAAAAAGTCCCAAACAAAAGTATGCACATACTGATATCAATGTATGTATCATATATGGGAACTTAGTCATACCTTCATTTAAACCATATGGAGAAATAGAGCCCATAAGGAAAATCCAGTGATTTTCTTTTTGTATTAATTTATTCTCAATGTCTCCCCTTTTATTCCTAAATCTACTTTTTCCAGTCCACTTATTTTAAAACATGATACTGAGGCTCCATATGTCTCATAAAAATGTCTGGTGATCGAAGTAAGTTTTCTGCCAGTGTTAAGTTCCTTTTGTGCATTTTTGATATTAGTAAGATGTTCCCTTGCACATTCCCTGAGGGATATTTTTGTCACATATCGTAGGTCACATGAGCATGATGCTATATATATAATTGTTCTAGTATTGCAATTAAAGAAATTTTGAATTGTATGGTTGTGCCCAAATCTGTCCTGAATCGATTTAAAATTCAAAACATATGCACAAACTAAACACTGGCCACGTTGATTCCTGCCCACCTTTAGCTGTGCTCTCTTCTTGGACATAAGGTGACTCTGTACCAATTTGTCTCTCAAATTCGGTGATCTCTTGCAACAGGTGTGCAGTCTGCCACCTAATTTTTTTGCCAGATCATTATCCGCAAGAAGAATGGGTAGATGTTTATTTAACATTTTGATGACCTCATTCCATTGGATATTGTGAGTTCCTATAAACATTGGATCCTGTGAGTTCCTATAAACCTGATGGTCTCATCATCTGTGTTTGATTTATTTTGTTGCAATAAACTTTGGTGTGGGGTAGCTTTTGCTCTAGAGTATGCCTTTTTAATCAATCATTTACTTTACCCTCGGGCATGGAATCTCTATGTTAGTCCCATTGCCCTTTATTCAAATTTTTGATCCTCTGAGCAATTCCTTCTAGTTCTAAGAAATTCCTTTATGGGTACCGATTTCACCATTGTATGTAGGTGGAAACTTTTATTGTGAAGGATACTGTTTGTTGCAGTGGGTTTTCTGTAAAGGTCACTCAACAGTATATTGGACTCATTCATATATATGGTAAGATCCAGAAAATTAATTTTGATCCTATCATATTCACAGGCCAGACTGAAGTTATAGGGATTATTGTTGAGAATTCCCACAAATTCGAAAAGTATTTATCATCACTGTCCCATTTAATCAGTAGGTCACTGATATATCTATACCATAATGACACATGCAGATTATATTGTGACAAGGAGTCATCAAACACCACCATGTGTTCCCATCACCTGAAGTACAGGTTGGCATAGGTGGGGGCACATGCTGCTCCCATCGCTATACCCTGGGTCTGTAGGTAGAACTTGCCAAGGAACACAAAGAAATTGTGGGTCAATTAGACTTTTAACAACCATATCATAAATTCTCTATATTCCTCCGTCAGTGTTGTCCATGTCCAAATAAAATTTTATATCCTAAATTCCATTTTCATGGTTTATGGACGTATAAAGTGATTCAACGTCACATGTCACTAGAAAAGTAGTTGTTTCAATAGGTAGGCCATCTACTTTGGACAGAATATTGGGACACATTTTGCGTAGCTTATTGTCAAGGAATTGCGTTGCCTTCTCATTGCCTGTGCCTGATACAATTGGTCTACCTGGTGGGCACTACAAGTTCTTATGTGTCTTGGGCAGTAAAAAAAAAGTGGCAGCTGTGGGATTCTTAATATTAAGAAATTATTTTTCTGATTTTCTTATAATCCCTCTTACATGGCCATCTGAGATTATATTGTTATATATCTCCATGAAATCATTTATGGGGTTTTGAAAGAGTCTCCTGTAACAGTTGTTATCAGTGAGCTGTCTTGTTGCCTCTAATATATATAGGCTGAGGGGCCACAGAACAACATTTCCACCCTTGTCAGATGGTTTAATCAGAATGTCATCTCATTTTGAGATTTCAATTAAAGCCTTACTCCGAGTCAGGGTTAAGTTATAGGGTCCTTTTTTTTACTGAGGCAGATTAAAGGGATAGTAATACTTAAAATGTAAAAAAAAATATGTTGTAGGGTTTATCCCCCTGAGTAAAACAAGAGTACTCCCACTGCTGAGAGGTGTTTTATTCAAAAGTTATAAATTTTCAAAGTTGAATTTTTTAGGTGCAATATCACAGTGGCCTGAAATTGTACAGTGGCGCTGTTGCTACACAATCCTATGGACAACTCTGGTCAGTTGACCATAAATCTTCATAGGATGGTGTAGCAACAGTGCCACTGTACAATTTCAGGCCACTGTGATATTGCACCTAAAAAATTCAACTTTGAAAATTAATAACTTTTGAATGAATGACCTCTCAGCAGTGGGAGAACTCTTGTTTTACTCAGGGGGATAAACCCTACAACATATTTTTTTTACATTTTAAGTATTTCTATCCCTTTAAGGATATGGAGGAGTTGATAACATTCAGACCTAAGTTTGTCTTCTCTCTAACCCCGTGTTCCTCTCCTGTTGTTCTGATGTCTGTAGCCCCATCTTGACCTGTCTCTGAGATATTTAATTCAGAAGAGTTATCATACATCTGATTTTCATAGTCCGATACATCTGACTCAGATATCTCTGTGTAATTAAAAATAATGTTATTTTTAATTAATGTGTTGAGTCACTTTGGATAGCCAGGCTGCCTGGAAATGAAAAGCAGCCATACTTGTCACATATAGTGGATAAGGTAAATGATTTTCGGATAACATTAATCACTGAGGAGCCTAATGATTGTTTTTTTCTGCTTTTTTCGCCCATTGAAATCAATGGGAACATAGAAGTTACAAACAACGCATTACAAATAATATTTTATTTCCCAAAGGCAATGTATAAAACGGGCATGAGGGTGCATGTGTTGGTGGGGTTTGGGGAAAGAATCAGTTAAACAGGGAATGTTTTGGGGGGGTTGTTTACTAGGATTGGGGGGCACTTAGTAAAAAAGAAATCCTAAATAAAATAAAATAAAAACCATAAGACATGGTATAAAGGGGTCTGAGGAGGGTGCCTGTGTTGGTGAATTAATGAATCATTTGAACAGGGAATTTGTTTTGGGGGGCTTTCTTGACTGCTACTGGGGGGACAGTTAATAAAAAAATAAATCAATAAAATAAGACATTTGTATTTAAAGTGACAGGGACAGGAACCCCCTGACATAAGCTGCCACTGGTGTGGACTGATACTTGACTTGAGTATTTTGTAGCGGATGATTTGTTTGATTTGTTGTTAGAGGCCTTTGTAGGACTTAGAATTATTAGAGGCCCAAGCCCTGAAGAAACATTGATTTCTAAGACTTAAGCTTGTTTGGCACAAGCCCTAAGTAAATATTGATTTGTAGGACTTAAACTAGTTTGGCACAAGCCCTAAGAAAACATTGATTTGTAGGAATTAGTCTTGTTAGAAACAAATTTTTTTTATATTTTATTTTTTTTTTGTAGGATTGTTTTTTGTTTTTTTTTCAAAACACAAGCCCTGAGAAAAAGATAAAAATGCCCTACTGGCCTAATGCCCGCAGGACATGTTGGCCAGGGGCCACTGTCAAATGTCCTCCTGAGTTGCAACTGCTGTTCGTACTGCTGCTGCTGAGATGTTTAAGCAGCAGTATGATTAGGCAGCTGAAAGGGAATGGGATCAACAATAGCGGTAACATGGAAGATGGATGATGGAGGTTCCACTTGCCACGACTGGCTCCAGTGATGAGCCTGAGGCAGTAGCAGAAGAAAAAGTAGCCCCCAGTATATGTGGAGAAAAGAACAAGTTGACCATTAAATCTTCTCCACCTGCCCCTCCTCCAAAATCATCATGGGTGTGTTGTTATTAGAATATATATTTTTCCCTTGATAACAGGAACTGTGGCTTCCATCAGCAACTGCAATGTGGACAGTGTGTGTGTGTAGTAAATAACATCTGGGGTGACAACTGTATCCAAACACCATGTCACCTGAAAGTACACCCGAAGTACTGCCGATGTCACTGTACCCATTGTGCAGACCCTGCTAAGGACACATGACAACTTGCTGACAGTTTAAAAGTAATGATTAAAACTCCCTGCTAGAATCCTAGCATATTCTGCGGGATGGAATCTCCTCAGATGCCACCTGATGATCTGGTATTGATTATCCTCCTGTTATTTTGAAAATATTCCACTTATCTTCTGTGTTTTTTCCTGAAAATATTCTATCCCAGTCAACGAGAGCAAGGGATGAATTAAACCTGCTAAAGTTGGCCTTTTTAAAATTCAGTGATTTGGTGTAACCCATACCAAATTGCTTTTTTGAATTAATCTCAAACAATAACATGTTATGGTCAGCGCTCCCTTACTTGGATGTTAGAGATAAGTTTTTCATTGTCAGTCAAGGCTCAAAATTTCCACTCGCCTCCACGCATTTGGCAAGTAGAAATTGCGTGTGGGCAAGTGGAAATGGCTCCTTTGCAGTGGTGTAATTATCGTGATGGCAGGGGTTGAAATTGAAACCGGGCCTGTCACTCCAGGGGCCCGGCCGAACCCTGCTGAGAAGCTGGGAAGTTAAACTTGCTGGGTTTCACCTCTGGATGAAACCTTCTACGAGTCAGCCAATTGGGAGGATGTGTGGCTCCAACGTGATGACATTGGCGTCGCACAGGCCAAAGGAGAGGTTTGGGAGAAGCAGAGAGTGTAAGGTGAGCTGCGTGACTGGAGCTATTGTACAGGCAAAATAAACATTAATGTTTAAAGTGCCAGGGAAATAATACACTAAGTTCAAACGGGGCAAGTAAGTCCTATTTAAAGTCCTTGTTACATCATCCCCCTTGACAAAGCATAACAATCAGATAGAAACATTAAAGTACGAATCGCAATAAACATTAATGAGATACAGAACTATCCCCAAAACGTTTGGGGATAGTTCTGTATCTCATTAATGTTTACTACAATTCATACTTTATTGTTACTATTGTTAAATATGGCAATATTTCTATGGAAAGGACATGTTTAAAAGATGAGCATTCAAGCCTCTGATTCATGTTTTTGGTAATGAATGGACAAAATGGACTTGAAATTTTGAACCCTGTTGTCAGTTATTACCAGATCCAGACACGCATCCCCTCTGGTTGAGGGCTGTACTAGATGAGACAAAAAATTGTCATACAACAAGTTGAGAAACTTACTGCTTTTTGCAGAATTAGTTGTTCCATTTTTCCAATCTATTTCTGGATAATTTAAATACCCCATAATTATAGCTCTCCTTATTTGAGAAGCCTTTTCTATTTGCATTAGATGTGATTCTTCAAGGTCACCAATGTTTGGTGGTTTAAAACAAATACCCACTAATATCTTCTGGGTAGTTTTACCCCCGTCATCTCATATATCTTCCCGCAAATGCGGCAATAATGCTTATTTGACATACAGACAGACCCCTCCACCTCTTTTGTTTGACCTATCTTTTCTAAACAACATGTAGCCCTCCAAACTGATTGGCCAATCATGTGTGTCATCTCACAATGTTTCTGTTATGCCAATCAAGTCATAGTTTTCGGATTCAGCTACCAGCTCCAATTCCCTTATTTTACCAGTTAAACTTCTGGCATTTGCAAGATACAATTTATGCCACTGCCATGTAACATGTGGTTTATAGGTTTCTCCCTATCAACTGTTCTAACCCATCCCCCAGATCCACCCACCTGGTTATTAACTAAATCACCTTCCCTTTCTATATGGTCTAGCCCAGTATTTATTGGCCCCTCCCCCCCTTCCTAGTTTAAAATCTCCTCCAACTGTCTAGCCATCCTCTCCCCAAGCACTTGAGATCCTCTTGCATTCAGGTGCAATCCATCACTAAAAACCCAAAGCCCTCCTTCTTACAACAAGACTTTAGCCATCCATTGAGCTCCCTAATCTCCCGCTGTCTCTCTGGTGTAGCGCATGACACAGGTAGTATCTCTGAGAATACTACTTTGGAGGTCCATTTCCTAATCTTACTCCCTAAATCCCTAAAATTACCTTTTAGGACTCTCCACCTTCCTCTTACTTTGTCATTGGTACCAATATGCACCAAGACAGCTGGATCCTCTCCAGCCCCTCCCAATAATCTGTCCACCCTGTCTGCAACATGCCGAACCCTGGCACCCAGGAGAAAGCAAACCATTCTGTTGCTGCGATCAGAGCCACAGATTACCCTATCTGTTCTCCTAATATTAGAGTCCCCTACCACTGCAACCTGCCTAGGCTTCACTTTCCTCTGGATCCCTTCTGTGCTAGAGGAGCTGTTATCCCAGCTATTAGGGAGAACCATCTTCTTCAGCAATTCCACTTCTGGGTGTGCCTCCCCAACATCTTCACTTAAATAAGCAAATTTGTTGGGATGGAAAAACTCAGGACTGGCTGCCCTCTTCCTCTTCCCTCCCCCACTGCAACCACTTCTAACTCTCACCCAACTACTGTGTGTGACTGGTTCCCTTCTAGCTGATCTCTTCCCTCTTTGCTAGGTGACCCAGCTAGACTCTGCTCAGTTAGCAAGAGACTACTCTCAAGGTTTCAATATCTCTCAGTGTTGCAATATGACTCTCCAGAGCCCCAATCTGAGCTTCCAGAAAGGCCACTTGCTCACACTTGCCACAGTGGTATGGACCCTGGAACTGCTGTTCCAAGCATGCATACATATGGCAAGATGTGCTCTGAAAGAGTTCTCCAAGCTTGCTCATCATGTATGGTGCGAATGTGAGTTCTTAAAAATGTAAACAATGAATTTACCTTTGTTTCTCTAACTCCTTTGTTGCACTAACTGCTGTGATGCACCAACTGTTCACTTATTTTAGAGCACTTAGTAAAGAGCATACTTTATTTGTGAGCAAGCTCTGTGAGTTCTGTATCTTGATTTATACAGGCCTACACAGGTGATTGCTTACAAATCCCACCCTTAATTAATTACACATACTCACCAGACCAAACAACCCTCTGTATATATATTTATATATTGTATATTTTTATTTATATAGCGCCAACCAATGTACTTGGCATTTTACAGATTACAATTAGTATAGAAGGGGTACAGTAAGTGTGGTGATTAAGTGCTTATATAGGCAGTCATAATGGGAACAACAGGTGAGTATACTTTAGGTCCCTGCCCTGTAGAGCTTACAATCTAAGTATAGGATGGGTTACATACAGATACGAGCTGGTAGAGGAGGAAGTGCAGTGTTTGGCTTATGATGATAATGTTTGATAATGATAATGTTTCCATATTACGCTGTTGCTAGAGATAAAAGGTGCTCTTTTAGCTTTGATTTAAAGTTGTTGAGGTTTGGGCAGAGAGTCGTCCACCATGTGTGGTGCGTAGTGGACAGGCGGGTATATGCCAGAATATCAGAGATGAAATATAAGGTGGGGACAAGTGATGGAGAGCCTTGAAGGTGACGAGGAGGATTTTGAATGTGATACGCTGCTTTATGGGAAGCCATGACAGTGATTTTAAAAGTGGTGGGGTGAGTACTGATCTGGAGGAGAGGAAGAGTATTCTGGTGGCCGAATTAAGTATTGATTGGAGAGGAGCGATATGGTTAGCAGGAAGACCAATAACCTTTAACCTTCTTACTGCAGGTTAGGATGTAAACCCAAAATCACTATATTATAACACTTTTTCAGTGCTGTGAAGCAACAACTTTTCACTTATTCCAGAGCACTTAGTAAAAAGCACACTCTATTTGTGAGCTATCTCTGTGCTAGGGGAGTCTGAAAGTGTGAGACGGGAGCAAAGGAGAAATATCCCAAATACCCAATATTTTGTGTGGCTTACTGTAAAGACACAGGCAACCATGATCCACGTTTCTTTTTGATCTTGCTGTTATCTCTGTACTAGGGAAGTCTGTGGGTATGAGAAGTGAGCAAAGAAGGTTTACCCCAAATACTCCAAAATTGTATGTAACCAAGTAGACACAGGCAGCTGTGATCCAAGTTTCTTCCTGATCTGGCTGTTATCTCTGTGTCAGGGGAGTCTGAGGGTGTTTGAAGGGTGCAATGGAGAATTATCCCAAATACCCCAAAATTCTGAGTGACTACCTAGGAAGACACAGGCAGCCATGATCATGTTTCTTCCTGATCTGGCTGTTATCTTTGTCCTAGGGAGTATGGATGTGTGAAAATGGTACAAAGGATGTTTTCCCAAATACCACAAACTTTTATGTGACCATGTAGTCACAGGCTGCTGTGATCCAAGTTCCTTTCTGGTCTGGCTGTTATCTCTATGTCAGCAGAGTTTAGGGGTGTGAGATGAGAGCAAATGAAAATTACCTCATATACCCCACAATTCTGTGTGACTGGGAATGCACAAGCAACTGTAATCCAAGTTCCCCTGATCTGGTTGTTATCTCTGTCCTAGGTGAGTCTTGGAGTGTGAGAAGGGTGCAAAGGAGGTTTACCTTGAATACCTCAGCCTATTATTAGACCATTTAGACACAAGCAGCTGTGATCCAAGTTCCTTTCTGGCATGGCAGTTACCTGTGGGTCAGGGAGTCTGGGGGTGTGAGAAGGGAGCAAAGGAGAATTACCCCAAATACCTAAAAATTCTGTGTAACTGACTGGGAACACACAGGTAGAGGTAGGAGTCAGTAAGTGTCAATATCAAGTAGTACTTTTCTGTTTGTGTTGTCTTGAATATATGATACATTTATGTCTGTTTATGTAGTCTACTCAGTTTCCGCAATTGTTAATTTTATTAATTAGTTAATTAATTTTAATGTATTTTAATCCTCCCTTCACACCCATACCCAGAGAACAACTGGCTATCATCAATACTCCTATCAAACAAGTCCAGCTTTGTCTGCATGCCTACACTAGTTTATATCAACAATTCAGCTACTTTCTCTCTGCCAAATACTGCCTCTTGTAATTAAATGCTGTGGGAACACATGGAGAAAGTTTGTGTGTGTGTGTGTGTGTCTGGGGGGTGGTAATAAATTATTATCCTTGATTTAAATACAGTTAAATAAGTGAAAAAAGTGCTGGTTTGCTTTTGCTGCAAAAATTTGCACTGTTTCTTGTTTCTAGGGTAAAGTTCATTGTTAAAGAAAATAGCAAAGAAATAGCACTGAATATTCAGTGAAGGTAAACCTGTATTTTCATGGATTAAATGTGAATGTCATGTAAGATTTAGAACCCTAAAATATCTTCTGCTGTAAGCAAAAGAGATAAGAGCTTAAGGGCATGAAATGCAGGGACAGACTGCATAATGTACCGTGCTAAATAGAACATTCAATTAATTCAATGTGCTATATTGTACATCTCACGTAAACGTTATGGTGCATTTACAGATATTGACCTATATTTATACAACCAAACTGGAGGTTTTCTGGCATAAAAAAACAGCAAAATAGGGGACAAATAAAAATATTGTAAATTCCCATGCACTTGAATAGATATTGTTAACCTCTTCAATACTAGAGAGGTCTCCAGTTCATTGCTTTGCAATGCTTCAGAGACATTTCAGGCATTCAAAGGGTTATAAAAGCCCAATTTATTGTAACAGGGATTTGTATTTGTTCCCTATTGCAAACATAGACCATTGTTTTTGTAATTTCCCTAGCATATACAGTAGATAGAATCACTTGAAATTGGTGCCATTCAGAAACACTATATCATTTTCAAATATGCATTTTGGGTCTTATGCATAAAAGAAAATGGAGCTATTCTGGTGCAAAACCAATTGCACCATAGGGGGGAGAGAAACATTTCCCACATATCAGTGAATTTAAATGGCTCTTTTAACTGCTTCAATGCTAGTGAGGTCTCCCGTGCATTGCAAATCAATGTGTTGGAGACCACTCTAGAATTAAGGTGGTTAAAAACCCCATGTACATCAATGGGTATTTGTGTTTCTCACCTATGGTGCACTTGGTAGGCTTCAGATTTGCTACTCTTTTCTTTTGTGCAACAGACTATAGCGAATCCATTATACTCTCACACTGCTGGTAAGTTATACTGTAATATGTGAACATCTAATGTTAAATTAACTAATATTTCTTGTAGGTAAGGTCATTTATTGACCCACAGTGCGAGAGACACTGGCTATAAATGTAATTTATTCTACCGCACATTCCTTTGCCTTCTAGCACTATACATTAGGATATAATTAACTGGCCTAACTACATGCTTCTCCCCAAGAAAAGTCATGAATAAAAAGATAGCCTAGTTTTCATGTAACACATATATATATGCTTGACAAAGTTTATATCCAAAATATTTTAGAAATTACACCTCTTTTACAACGTTTTCAATATACTTGAGAAAGCATCATGATAAAAAACAGCAGTGATTTGTGCAATATAGTGTATTGGCACATGAAGAAACAATGATGCAAATGTATTTACCTTTTAGGGTCCAGCTGGGTGTTCAACTCATTACCTCTGTTCCTTATGGGGTTAAAAGAACTCAAGCAATTCTGGGGCAAACCAATTGTGATATAGAGGGCAAATACAAATGACCATTGATTTAAATGAAAGTTTTAACCCCCTTGAGAGCTAACAAGGTTGGAGACTAGATATATCTTTAGTATTTAAAAGATTAGAGGATCCATGTACAGTAATTTAGGAAAGTTTTTTGTCCACTATGGTGCAGTTGGCTTGATCATCCTTTATGTGCACATGGTATATAAAGAAGAAATATAACAAGTACTGATGGGGCTTTCCTCAAAACCAGATTCTTAAAGATAGAAATGGATAAAAACAACCTATGCTGCTATTTCTTCAAAGCAAATTAAGGTATAACTAGAACTTCTAAAATGTATGTAATGCCTACATACTGCTATGGAAAATGTTAAGTTACCCTATGATTCAATATACTATTGTTATGTGATGCTTTATTAATGGGATGTACAGTGGTTTCTATGTAAACATAGAAACCATAGTACATTCTAATAAAAAAACAATGACTCACTACATACCAAGGAAAAAAAAGTTCTCTTTCAATCTCCTTGATCCCTCCAACATGTAGGTGACAGTATATGACAATGGTTAAAGGGTATTTGTCAATGTTATACTAAGTCTGCTCAAAATAGGACAGTAAACACTAGTAAGATAGCTCAGCTGGTTAAGGCACCAGCTGTAGAATCTGTTTAAACAGCAGCATCACAGGTTCCAGTCTCAGCCTTTCATCTTTTGAGGTAGATAAAATGAGTACCATTTTATTGGATAATAATATCTATACCCCCAGGACATGCTTGAAAATGAGAGACAATCTCAATGTATTGTTCCTGAGTAAATACTTTGATATTATTATAGTGTGCAGCCCCAAACTGGCCATTTTCTGCAGCAATGCGACCTCAGCCTCCATAAACCCAACATATCAGGCTTTGAGTCTGATGTAAAGGATTCATGGGGCCTGCAGATACAGCCCAATGGGACTAAACTGTGAAACTTCAGTCTTGCAGTTTAGTCTCTTTGCGTGGAAACTAAAAATAATATTTTTTTCACAATGTAGCCCTAGCTTCTCTGGTAGATCTGTTCCAGGGGAGCAGATCAGCCTCTAGGGCACTATCTTTGAGATATATGCCATTTAAAGCAATGGAGAGGGTGTTTTTTTAACTTATAATGTGGGATTCAGAATTTGGGCATAGTCACCATGTTGACCAAGCTTAGATGAGTAGAAGATGTGGAAATGGTGGTTAAGCATTAGAAAAGGCATTTAATGAATATATTAACAACGCATGAACATGTCTTGCAATTAGTGTTCTTCAAGTCCAATATGGACTAATAAAAGTGTAACATAACATTTTTAACCAATAATGTCTAGATAAAATGTATTTTAATGTAAAAAAGCTAGATTTTGGATACTTGAATTGAGACTATTACCTCTTAATATTTTCAAAGCTGGGATTTTGATTGGAGAGGCAAAAGTCTGATCAAACTTGTTTGCCACCTCAAAGTACCCTAAATTATTATAATTTACTAATAAAGTACTGAAATATTCTACAGCACTTTGGAACAGGGAAAACACATTTTAAGACACATGCCATTCGATTTAATGATATACTTATTTACTAGAAAGAATATATTGAGATCTCTCCTTTCCAGTTGTATCCTATTGTTCATTTACAATACAAACGTTAAGCTTTTATATACTAAACAAAAAGCAAGCAAAATACATAACACATACTTTTATAAGCAGTTGCATGTTGTTTTTCAATAAAAAGAAGTAGTTACTATGAGGAATTGTAACCCTTTCAGTGCCAGAGGGGTTAAAAACCCCATAAATGTGCCCAAGAACACAGCTCTAGTCATAGATTTACCTACATATGAAATTATATATACACATTCTGGGGCAACTGCACCATTGGGAGCAAATACAAACTGCAAAAGGCTAAACCTTATGCCTAGTGGAGAAATCTTCAATGCATAGCAAGCAAAGCCAAATGTTTATGGGTTTAACAGTTTAAAGTGCCAAATGAGTGCCCAATCCAATAAAACCTGAAAAAGCAATGCATTCAAAAATGGGCACACCACTGGCATTCAAAGGGTTAACATTTCAATTTAAATCAATCATGGGAAATTTTATTTGTGTATATTTGTTTTACGTTATTTAATGCCAAAAGTGGAAAATGCGAGGACCACCAGAGGCTGCCAGTCTACAACTCCCATAATTCTCCTCAAGCCTTTTGAGAAAGAGTAGCATGCAAAGCTTGACCATGGTTTTGATAAAAGGGCTATTTGTGGAGTCTTTTATTAACCCAATGAGGGCCAAAAATATTGTGTAACACATTTTTTAGGATTGACTGCATACTCATCTTTCACTCAAAGGTTAATAGCTAGGGAATAGTTGGATTAGTTGGAGGGTGTAAGGATCAGAACTAGAATCTAAGACTTCTTAGGACATGCTTAGATAACAGTTGTAGGGCAAATCAAAGAACTAGGATATAAGGCTACATATTGGGCCCTTCAATAACAGTTATAGGGTTCAGTGTGATAGTCTTAACCGATGTGTTGTACAGCCCTTTAATCATTAAAGGGTTAAGTTAGGGATCCCTCATGCAGTGAAACGGGTTATGCTCACTTACCTGTTTCTTAATTAGCCAACACAGAAGCAGCTGCAGGGTACACTCTCCCACCCCAGCCTAAACACATGTTTAAAACATTGTGGGTTCTATGGGGTGGGTTGTTGTCCTAAGTTACAAACTGCTGTAGCACTGTCAAATCCCCTAACTCCCCGGGTGATCTGCTGTCATCCATTGTGTTTCAATTTGCCATTTGCCTTATCTTAGAAGTAAAAAAAATGAAGATAATGTTCCTTAACTCCTTAAGGACCGCCCGCGCATGCACTCGGCGGTCATTTAAGGACCACAGAACTTTTTTTTTATTGAGTTCAATTCCGGACTCCCTGAATGGCGTGCAGCCGCTCGGGGAGCTTGGAATTCCATGACGGTCCTGGTACGTCATTGGTCCTTAAAGCAAATCCAGCCATGACGTACCAGGACTATCAAGGGTCCTTAAGGGGTTAAACATGCAAGTAAATGTCAAAATATCTTGCTCTGGCAATATTACTTGCTTAACAATGCAAAGAATCACATCAGCACAAGTATCCAAGGAAGCAAACCTGTCTCTGAGAATGTGACAAGAAGTTAGTGTGGCTGCGTGATCTCACGTGACCCAGCAGAGCTGTGTGAGATTTGAGTGTGTGCAATAACCTGCTTTTTCTCTTTGAAATTCATTGTCAGACTTCATTCCTGGACTACATTTTGTCCCAGAAGGACACTGTATTTGAAAGTAGGGAGTGGAGAAATTTTTCGCCTCAAACTGAAATCGGGCCAAATTGGCACTATCCACATTGTGAAAAATTTCCTGCGAAAAGTGCAGATTTTTCCACTTTCTTTTGCTTTTTTTGCCTACCTCATTCCATTGAAATCAATGGAAACATTGAAGTTACACACAACACATAGCAAATATTATTTTTTTCCCAAAGGCATAGTATAAAAGGGGCATGAGGGTGTATGGTTGGTGGGGTGTGGAGAAAGAATCAGATGAACAGGGGATGATTTATGGGGGGGTGTTTACGGGGATTTGGGGGCAGTTAATAAAAAATAAATCCTAAAGAAAATTAAACTCCCAATAGAACATGGTATAAAAGGGATCTGAGTAGGGTGCCTGTGTTGGTCAGCGGAGTCTGGGGAATTAATCAGTTGAACAGGGAATTTTTTTTGGGGGGGTTGTTGACTGGTATTGGGGGGTATCACGGTGCCTGTGCTCCTGGCTGCAGGCGACAATGTTATCACTTCCTGGTTAACTGCCTCACTTTTATTGGTCATTTATCTTGACTCCACCCAGGGCCAGCCTTTATATACCTTGTCATAACTATACCTGGGCGTCCTTTCGTGGTGTACCTGTTCCTGACGTTACTTCCTGTTTATGCTCTGATCGTGTATGACCTGGTCTGCCTGACAACGTTCCTGCGCATCCTGATTTGCTGATTTCCATTGCTGACAGATCTGGCTGAGAACCCACTCAGTTGCTGACTGATCTGGCTGAGAACCTGCTCAGTTGCTGACTGATCCCGCTGAGAACCCGCTCAGTTGCTGACTGATCTGGCTGAGAACCTGCTCCGTTGCTGACTGATCCGGCTGAGAACCAACTCCGTTGCTGACTGACCTGGCTGAGAACACGCTCTGTTGCTGACTATCTGGCTGTGTACTCTCTCTGTTGCTACTGTCCTGGCTGAGTACCGCTACACTGCTGACTGATCTGGCTAGTGAACCCTCTCCCTGCTGTCTAGTTTAGTTGCGTTCCCACTGTAGTGGCACCGAGTAGGTGCTTTCACTTATCTTGCCGACCTTAGGCTGAGCACTTGTTGCTGAAGACGCTTATACTGGTTAACTGCCTCTGCAGTGTGCACATGTGAAGTACTGGTTCAGTTCTGTCTCAGCTCTGACTGTGTTACTCTTGTGATCCGTACGTGTCCTCTACTCTGCTTACCACTAGCTGGGCTCACTCCTTGTGGGAGTTGCAGATATTCCTCTGGGCGCATGCCTCTGGAACTTTTCAGTACCTAGATCCTCCAGGCAGGTTCATTGCTCGTCTTGCCATCTGCAGTAGCCGCAAGGCTCAAGAGCCAGCTGTTGTGTGACATACATCTTGGCACATTAAGTGCTGGGACACCGGTTGCCTTCCGTGTTCAGTTGCCTCGATACACCCCTAGCGTTCTAGGGTCTCTATTACCAGTAGTGGTTGCTTTGGTCCTTCGGTGACCCCAGGGTTCCTGGGTTGAGTGCCAGTTGTCTTCCTCTGGCCTCCTAGCGTTCTAGGGTCCTTGTTGCCAGTAGTCTATCTTGGGCCTCCAGTTTACTTTGGGTTCTAGTCTCAGTACCATCATCTGCCAGTTGTTGCCTTCCCTTCTCCCTAGTCCGCTAGGGGACTGGCTACTCTCAATACATCTCCTCAGAGTGTGCGTTTCCTGGCATTGAGTATTGTACTATATCTGTACTGTCCTTTAGGGCTCTTGTGCCTAACATTATTACAGTCTGTACTTTATCTTAATAAAGTTATTTTAACCTTACTAGTCTTGTCTGAGTGTTCATCAAAAACCGTGACAGAGGGACAGTTAATAAAAAAATAAATAAATAAAATAAGATATTTGTATGTAAAGTGATGATAGAGACAGAAAAACCCTGACATAAGCTGCCACTGGGGTGGACTGACTGATACTTAACTTAACAGAGTATTTGGTATTGGATGCGCCTTTGTAGGACTTAGACTTATTAGAGGCCCAAGCCCTGAAGAAACATTGATTTGTAGGACTTAAGCTTGTTTGGTACAAGCCTTAAGGAAACATTGATTTGTAGGACTTAGGCTTGTTAGAAACAAACCCCCCAAAAATTGTTTCTTTTTTTGTAGGACTATGTTTTTTTTTTTTTTAAAGCACAAGCCCTGAGAAAAAAAAATGCCCTACTGGCCTAACGCCAGCAGGTCATGTTGGCCAGTGGCCACTGCAAATGTCCTCCTGAGTCCTGAGTTGCAACTGCTGTTTGTACTGCTGCTGTTGAGTTGTTTTAGCAGCAGGATGATTAGGCAGCTGAAAGGGAATGAGATCAACAATATCAGTAACATGGGTGATGGACGATGAAGGTTCCACTTGCCACGACTGGCTCCAGTGATGTGCCTGAGGCAGTAGCCACAGAATAAGTAGCCCCCAGTATATGTGGAGAAAAGAACAAGTTGGCCATTACATTTTCTCCACCTGCCCCTCCTCCAAAATCATCATGGGTATGTTGTTATTAAAATATATTTTTTCCCTTGAGAGCAGGAACAGCGAGTCTCATCAGCAACTGCAATGTACACAGTGTGTGTTGGTAAATAACATCTGGGGGCACAACTCTATCTAAACACCATGACATCTTAAACCAAGTACTGCCGCTGTCATTATACTCCTTGCCCAGACCCTGCTAAGGACATGACAACTTGCTGACAGTTTAATAGTAATGATGAACCCTCCCTGCCACCATCTTAACATATTCTGCGGGATATGGAATCTCCTCAGATGCCGCTTGATGCACTGCTTGCGATTCTCCTCCACCACATTAGCATGTGTGGTCAGTGCACCACACAGTGTGCAATGGGTAGAGATGAACTGCTACATCTAACATCTACAGAGTGGCTATCATTTGGCAGGGGAGGTAATGATGAACAAGGTGGATTGGCAGAAGATGTAGTCACCTGAGAAAGTGATGGCAAGCTAGTTGTTTCACTCATCATGGAACTTTCAGTCTCTGCCTGGGTTGCTCTATTCTGATTTCTGGGGTGGGTGTTTGTCTTTAACATGTTTGACATAGATGTCACGGTGTCTGTGTTTCATGTGTGATATCAGGGCTCTTGTGCCAAGGTGTGTCCCTCCTTTCCTCTTCTCACTGACTTGTCACAAATTGTGCACAATGGTGTTGCTGATGACTGCACTGTGCCTGCCCGAACAGAAAAATCTTGTCCTCCACATTCTCCTTCACTGTCTGTGGCAGCAGATAATGTTGCTACTGTTGCTGCTACTGTCTCAGATTCAGCGCTGCAACTATGACCAGGAGTATTCCTGTAGCTGACAAGTGGAACCTGTTCTAGTCCCGCATCACTTGTTGACCCCATTCCCACTTTGTCCACTGTGGTCTTTGGCACACTAGCTTGATCCTCAGCATCCTGCTGCCCTTGCAACTCAGCTTCAGAAGGAATTAGAGCAGTTGCAAATTACTCCAATTCCAAAAGGTCACTGCCAGCGGTGATGGTGATGCCCATCCTCATCCCTGTCTCCCATTCCTTCTCAGTTACTGCTAAAATGGCCATCAATGTCTCTTCCACCCCAGGTTCTCCAGCATTATCACCACCCCCACTAGTCCCTATGTGCTGCTGCTCTATTATAGACATCTCACTGCTGCTTGGAGGAGGTGACGAGCAATGTGACAGAGTGTCCCCTAATGTCACACTTGACATTTCTTGGTGACGTGAAGAAGGCAGAGTGGTAGCAGTAGCAGCAGGGACAGGCAGCTGATCTGTGCTCCTGCTGTTGGTAGTATTAATTGTGTGCCTGCTCTCCCCCATCAACAGTTCTGGCCTCTTAGTCTTCAGGATCCTGTTCCATTTGGACACTTTAGTGAAGGGAAGGGGAGGACTCCCAGGGTCATATGAACTGTGTGGTCTTCCTTGACAGCTAGTCTTGAAGCTCTCAAATGTTTCCCCTACCAATATGGCTGCTTCACCATTACTGCTACTACTACGAACACCAACCACATCAAGTTCAGCCACAGAGTCTTCCTCCTCACAGTCACTAGTAATGTGAGGATATTGTTGTTGATTACCCGCTCCTACAGTCCTAATGCTAACAAGCTGCTGGACCTTAGTAGCAGTAGTACTAGCACTGGCAGGACTGCTTGGAAATGGCAAGTGGGATTTAGAGTCCCTTGCTGTCACACTTGGCATAATTTTCTCCTCCCCCATCCTGAGTACTACAAGTCACACTAGCAGCAGGCAAAGTATTGGTGGCAGCAGGTTCAGCACTGGTATCAGGTACAGCACTGGGGGCAGCAGGGGCAGCACATCTGGCAGCAAGTACAGCAATGGTGGCTGCAGCAGCACTGGTGGCAGCAGGGCAGCACGTCTGGCAGCAGGTACAGCACTAGTGGCAGCAGGGGGCGCACATCTGGCAGCAGATAAAGAAATGGTGGTTGAAGGCACAGCACTGGTAGCAGCAGGGGCAGCACATCTGGCAGCAGGTACAGCAATGGTGGCTGCAGGTACAGCAATGGTGGCACTGGCAGCAGGGGTAGCACGTCTTGCAGCAGGCATACTAAAAGAATCCTAGTTAATAAAGTAATTTGGAGCCAATAGGATATCCCCATGACATCACAAGGTAAAAAAAAAATGTGTATTATAATTACCTCCAAAATACTGATGCGTTCCTCTAGCCACAGATCGACACTTCCTGGTAAACGGAAACCCAGTGAGAACAAACATCACTACCATATAACCTCTAATATACAATGTTTACCATACAATCTCTAATATGTGATACCATTGGTAAATGTATATATACAACATAACAGATTGACATGATGAGTGATGTAACAGAAATAAGATGAACACTATTAGAGTAGATCTACTCAATCAGGGTCAATCCAAACCCTGCTATTATGACTAAATAGTAATCAAAACATATAACCATAGAAAATCCACAAGTCATCATGAACAAATTATCAACACATCAAAAATTATATAAGAAAGAGGCAAAATGGCAAAGAATTTTGGCCAATGGCCAAAAAAAATTAAGATTTTAAGAGCTGGTTTTAAAGTGGATTTTCACACTGAAAATCAGACAACAGTCAGACAACAATGTGGTTTTCTCAGATTTTGTTGCAGGAACACTGTAAGACTCCCACCCCTACTGGGAAGTCCAGCATAGCTGTGCTGATGTTATTTGGTGCAGAAGTGCTCAAACCACGTCTAAATTTTATAGTGAAAATGTAATAAAGTATATAAAAAAATATTTCAGTAGTACCATTATATAATCATATAAGATACAATGTCTTGAGGGTGAAAGTTCCCTTTAAGTAAAAAAGCAATAACATAAAGTATACATAATTTTAGAGCGTTTTTAAAACTACATGTTTTCAACCATAGTGATATTTTGGGAGAGTTGAGCTGATATTATTAGGGAGGAGGTTCAGTACTGAGAAAACAGCTAGTTCTAGGAGAGAAGTAAAGAAAAGAGGATATGGATTGAGATGATTGTAGACAGCTGCTGGAAAGAACTCAAACAATCAGTAAGGGTCCATGATATGTGTATATTTATAATGGGCCTGCACACAAGGTCCAGCTGTTGGCTAGAATTCTTGCTGGTATTAGGAAGTCAGGGAAACTGATGAGAAACTGGAGCAGTTATGGAGCAAACCAGCAGCACCACTACAGGAAAAAATCCCCACATTCACATTGATTTAAAAGGGGGCTTAGAAATCATTGAATGCTATAGAATTCTCAATTGCAATGCACTTTAATGTATTTTGGAACTCTCTTGCATTGAAGGGTTTGAAAGTACTATTTACCCCCTTTGCAGGCCAGAGGGGTTTGCAACGCATTGTTTTGCAATGCGTTGTGTACCCCTCAGGTATTGAAAGGGTTAAATTAATAGGTATTTTAAATGTATCCTATGGTGTAATGAGTTTGTACATGGGCTAAAGTGCCATCCAGTGGCCCCAGCAGTGAGCCGTTTAGAGCACCCACTCCAGAACAGCGCATTCGCCAGTTTCTACTGCATTGTTCGGGCAGTCTCTACTGCGCATGTGTGGTTACGTACACAAGGAGCTTTGCAGACTAAAACTTTATATTAATATATATTCCCAAATTATTGGCTCTGAGTTTGCATACCTTCAATGAGGTATTGCTGATATATACGAAAACAATTTGGAAGAACATGAGTTAAATAGGACCATGGCTTCCCACTGAATGGTAGGTTTCCAATGCATTGCTTTGAAATTTACTGGAGAAAGCAAGTGTCAAAAAATTCTGTAGAAAACCAACTGCACCAAAGGTGACAACTAAAAAATCCCATTTATTTAAATGTGTCATTTAAACTATTGAATGTAAGAGAAACAGTAGTTTGGAAACATCTGTATGGTTCTATATATTAAAATCCCCATTTAAAACAGGGGAATTTGAGGAATTTGAATTTCTCCCTTTTGGTGATATTGATATGCTACAGAAATGCTCATCCTTTGCTTTCTACACAAGGCCCATGGAGCCCTAATCAAGAGCTAATGAAGAGCACTTCTGGAGAAAACCAACTGCGCTATGTATACCGTGACTGGGGGATTAACATTCTTATTGAGTTAAATTGAGTTATTGAGTTAAATGGACAAACACATTGTAAATCATTAATGGTTAAAAGACCCATTAAAACCAATAGCAATATGGTTTTTTATTTACTCCAATGGAGTGGTTGGTATGCTCCCAAATTGTTACATTTCTACTTTCTGCTTAAGGCCCGTAGTTTCTTGTAGAAGTTTGCCAGCTTGGTAAGGTTAGGAAATTTTAATGATTGGGGGAAATCCAGAGTTCATGGAGAATAATTTCTTCCATAGCAGACTACATTACCAGAAACACAAAACATGCTTTCCATTGGCACTATGCAACTTTACAGGCATCTTCTTTTATAGAAAGAAACCAAGCATAGCAATTTGCTCTGCTGGTCTATAGTATTGAGATGGATGAACTACAAGAACCCTATTTCTTCAAAAATAAAAAAAACACTTGCAATCTGACTGTGAAATAACTAAAACAGTGAAGAAAAAAAAGATAAAAAAAACATATTTGGAGGAAGAGTGAACAATCTCTTCAGTTTATAATAGGCTTTCCTCCTTCTAAGCCCTTGCTTATGTAAAGAAATTACATTGGCAGGACTCATTGCTGATACGGGAAATACTTTTTTTCATTAGGTACTTGCAAAGAAAGAATGAATGCTACTAGTTCATATTATCTTTTAGGCTGCCAAAAAGAAGAAAATGATTATTCAAAATATACATGCAACAAGGCATAGTACAGTACATTCTATAATATTGTTCATGCTTGAACAACCTTCATCAATTTAATTTAAGTGCTATAGCATTTGGAACAAACTAAACACTAGCAGGGAGTCTAAGATAAGTTTAGCTAACAGCTACTAATATGAAGGGATAAAACAACAATCAGAAATGAGGCTCAGTTCTGAAGCCATGCCTTAAAATATAATGGCACACATTTCTACTTCTCTAGTGTGTGATTGAACATTTAAGACTTTTAGCCATTTAGAAAGACCGTTGGACATTCTTCTTTGTAACCAAGCTGAGAATACATTTACCAGGTAAAGATAGTTGAAGAAAAGAAGACACTTGTATTATGATAGAGTAAAAACAAACCTGTTTGGTGGGTGGGGGGGTCTGACTTGGATGCAATTTAGAATGGATGTTTTAGGAGATGTGTTAGGAGAGCTCTGGGATTCATATCTATTAAATTAGCTTGAACTTATAAAACAGTTGGACCAGAAGTATTGCATAAAGCTTACAAATAAATGATTGTATGCCAAGTGAAAACTCCAGCTGTAAAATCTATGGCAATCTATTCCCTTTTGGACAAGAAAAAGAAAAACACTGTACTGGCTCCAGCCCCACCTGGCAACCATCTGGCACCTACACAGAAAGTGAGCCATGAAAGATTACATCCTGAAAAGAGAGGCATGGGGCACCTGCTTGTCAAGCTTATAGATTATCCCAGATGTGACATACAATACAATTGTAAGTGCACACTATATATTCAGCAATCTTGAAGTGCTTACACATTAGTTCATTCAGGGGTGCTCTCCTTCCAACCATCTATCTCCACAGTGAAACAGGAATTAGAAAAGCACTCATCCATTACAGATCAGCAGCAACAGTGTTTATTAACAACACATACAGGTTCACATCATATTCAGCAGGACAGAAATGTTAGGCCATACACCTATATAAACACCATCCATTACCCTAAACCAATCTTCATTTCCACTGTCATTGTTAGATCACCTCCTCCCACACTTATGATGTATACCGATGCTAGACAGTAGTTGATGGGCTGATTGTGTTAATACCATTACCCACTGAACTTGAATTCCTGGGACCTCTCACTGACCAGTTACCAACTATGCATCATCTCTTTGATTGTAAACCTAAGATTACATTTAATCCTTCAGTGATGCATCCGGCTCTAATAGCTTACTCTCAGGTAATTACCAACATGGTTGTGTTTATCAGATGGAATGCACCATTGAGGGAAGAAGAGTGCTCCACATTTACCCTGTGCTTAATATTGGTAGAATTATACAGAATGCTTTGGACAAAAAGGTGATTGATAAAAAATATATATATATTTATGAATAAGCATCCGATTACCCCTGTATTCTATGTTATATTAAAGATTCATAAGGACTCCGACCAATAAAAGCAGGCACTTTTTCAACCCCTCGATAGAATCTTACAGCCACATGGTCTAAAGTCTTGTGTATTTGGCAGATACCACTGATTTTCTTAATAAATTAAGTTTGTTACATATTGGGTGATGAGATATACATGTGCACATTGGATGTACAATCACAGTCAGGTTTTAGTAATTATACATACCACCAGTCAAAAAAAAGCCCATAGGAAACAATTAAAACAATGTGCAAGTAGCATTCTATTACCCATGCTCAATATTAGCGCCTGTTTTGTGTTTACATTTTAAGTCAGGAATTCTGCTCCTCAGAGATTGAGGCGTAGAAGCCACAACAACAGTTTCAAAACCATTGTTGTTCGAACAAAAGCAGTGTAGGATAAGTATACAGTACAGAAATCCTACATAGAGTGCCCCCCTCAACATTTTAACCCACCTTTTAAAATTCGACTTACAGTGATTTCTTTCACCACTTTAATTCGACAAATATTGTACATTTGACATTTTAACCCTTCCTCTTGAAAATTCAACTTACGGTGTTCCCATAACTTTTTTTTCTCTATTTTTAAATTTGACATTGTACTTCTATTTTTTACGACATGCCTTCTTTGTATTTGTATTGTATAATTAACCCTATGAGTATCAGAGAGGTAGTAATGCATTGCAATGTGTTTGCTATCCCTCTTTTACTCATAGGGTTAATAGGCAAGGTAAGCGGCTACATACCTTGCCTGTATGTATAAAAAGTTTATTTTTAATTGTATTTGTATTGTAGCTAAAAAGAAAAACTTGAATAGAACTTAGTTTAAATAAAATAAATGTTATTATATGTCTTTAAACATCCCACAAGTCATAAGTAAACATATATAAAGTGTAGAAACAGAAACAATGTGCTTAAAAAATTCTATAACCAAAGTAATACTGATTTGACAAACGTAGTACAAAAGAATGTTGGCGGCTCAAGAATACTGAAGCCATTTTATCAGTGAATGGGTTGAAATGCAGAAAGCCGACATTAAAAAATGATGTGTAAACCAAATGATAGAGCAGTGGAGCCTGTTCCAGTCCATGTCCTAACATCTTCAAAGTTGTGTGCGAGCCAAATTAAAGCATTAAAAGAATGTCATTATGTCCAGATCACAGCAGTAGCATATATGGGTGGCTGCCTTCTCATGCTGTTGGGCAAAGCTAAGTGTACCATAGGCAGCTCAAAAACAGTCTTAAATACATTCAATAATTATGCCATAGAACATACAGAAAGTACAGAATAAAAAGTCAGTCTTACTGGTCATGCTGGTAACAGCTGAAGAGCCTCAGTGTGCTGTTCTTTGACTGTACTGCATGCACATAGTGCTTGGGGTCTGCTCCTAGTGGTGAGATAGGGAAATCACCAATTTGTGGTTAATCCAACTTGTAGCACGATGTTACCTCGTGTAACCCCTGGAAGGAGGGGCATCACTCATTCACTTACTCTTGAACTACAACTCTTACAGTATTGAAATAACACTCTTCATGGCCCAAATACTATGAAGATTAATTGGAGCTGCTTTTTTTGTGAAGCATTACTATCCCTTTAAGAAACAAACCTTTATCTCTAACCCTGTAAAATGCCACATACCCTTGACATTCATGCTTACACTGCAAAGGGATTATTAAAGGAAACACAGTTGCACATCCCAGATCAGAGAAACAATTTAAAACTAAGGGATTCTACAGTAAGCACTTATGTAGTATACTTAATTAAATGTCCTTGTGGATTAGGATATGTGTGGAAGAACATCACTTCCCTAAGAGACAGGATCAGACAACATAAGTCAGACATTCACACTGGTAAGTATACTTCAGTAGCATATCATTTTAATGGCATGGGAAATCGGGTTTCATAAGTGAGATATCAGGTGGTGGATCATATACCACCATTAAGGAGAGGTGATAATAAAAAAAAATATTACTACAGATAGAGGCCACATGGACTTACAGGCTAAGTACTTTAACTTCACTTGGTCTTAATGAAAGGATTACATATAGGTTGTTTAATTAAATTTTTTCTTGGAAATAAAAGTGTAAATGTCTATATCATGAATATGCTTGCTTCAGTATTGCATCATTTTAATACCATCAGGTTTCAAAAATGAGAAATCAGTTGGAGGATCACATACATCATTAAGGAGAGGCGGTATTAGAGAGACCAGATGGACTTATAAACTAAGTACTTTAACATCACTTGGTCTAAGTGAAAGGATTAAATATAGGTGGTTTAATGAGATTTTTTCTTGAAAATAAAAGTATAAATGTCTATATTGTTAATATGCTTGCTGGAAGAGTTCTATAAAAAAGGACCAGTGCTTTTTGCCTTATTTTAATAGAACAGAGTATTGAGTGCTTCATTAATTAGTTTTTATTCTCTACCTTAGATTATTCATGTATTCCGAAGAAGCTTTTGTGTTGCCTATATCTAAATATCAACTAAACATCCACTGTGGAACAAACTTAGAAAACATGTTGGGATATGCCATGACTTCCTAGAATACTATGACTGGCTATACGTATGAGTGTTTATGGTTGACTGGTGATGGTAATATCATAATGGGTCAACCAATCATTGTCGAGGGCTGGTATGCATCATGTGTGTGGGAAGAGGTGATGTGACAACATACAACAGTTGAAAGGAAGTTTAGTTTAGTGTAATGGATGGGATTGTTATAGGAACTCTGGGATTTAGGTGTATAGTGGGCTGTGCCAGTTAATGCCAGTAGCCAACATTGTGAAAATCCCTCAAATGGTAAAAGTAAGAAGAATTTGTTTGAGACCTTGAAAAGTCTACAAGAATATAAAAGCAGTGGGAAGGAAGTGGTGGACGATGATGAGTATGACCTAATGACTAATGATGACTTAGATCTAGAATATATCCCTCCAGCATCCTACTCTTCTTCAGACACAGTTGAAGTTGAAAGGGAGATGGATGGAGACTTGGCCAGAAAGTTAGCCTAAAGCCAAAGGCTCAGTCTTCATCCACTGAAAATGAGCACTATGCCTGTCTTTAAACTATGTGAGAAAACAAGTGGAAATTCTTATCCTGAACAAGCAAAGATGCCAGAAAACACACAGCCATCCTGTCAGTCATCATCATCATCATCATCACCTCTTCCAAGTCAGAGCCACACACATTACTAGTGTTTAGTAACCAGCAGCAACTACACAGGTTATTAACACCCATATCCTTACCTATGATGAGTGCCTCTTCTGCTCTTGGAAGTGCAACACCTGTGACAACTAGTAGAAGTACAATTGCAGTAACATCTAGCCCCAGTAGTAGTAGCATCCCCCAGGAACCTCTTGTTTATATAAAAAGAATATGAGCAGGGGGGAAAGCATGCTCACACCTAGACACTTCCTCACTGAGATCCCATCTGATGCACAACCACACATCTGACTGGGAGGCAAACTATCTCTAGGTGCCAAAACTTGCAACAGCAGAAGCACTCCAAAATGTTCTGGAGCTCTGGGGGCACATTATAGAAGTAGTGATGTTGATGTGTCAGAGAGTGTGCCAAGAGTTTGCTCATTTGACATAGCAGGTTTGGCTCCTGCTGCAGAAGAATATGACTCTGAGTCATAGACTGCCCACACATGCTGCCTCCAGGCTCCTCCTGCACCACCTCCTCTAGTCATGTTGTTAAAGCATTCAAGTTACAGGGTTCTTCTGCCATGTACTGTCAACTCATTCTTACTAACTTCTTGGGATGGAATCAAAATCTTCACAAAAAAAATGTCAAAGTATGCATGCGGAAGGGCAAAGCTACCAAGGTGTTGACAGTGGACATGCTGCCATACTTTTTTGTTGAAAACCAAGGACTGAAAGGGATAGTAATACTTAAAATGTAAAAAAAAATATATTGTAGGGTTGATCCGCCTGAGTAAAACAATGGTACTCCCACTGCCGAGAGATATTTTATTAAAAAATTATAACAGCTAAAACTTAAATTTTTAGGTGCAATATCACAGTGGCCTGAAAATTTAGTGGCGCTGTTGCTACACTATCCTATGGACTGCTCTAGTCCATAGACCATAAATCTTCATAGGCTGGTATAGCAACAGTGCCACTGTAAATTTTCAGGCCGCTGTGATATAGCACCTAAAAAACTCAAGTTTGAGCTGTTAGAATTTTTTAATAAAATATCTCTCAGCAGTGGGAGTACCCTTGTTTTATTTGGGAACATAAACCCTACAACATATATTTTTTACATCTTAAGTATTACTATCCCTTTAAAGAACTGATGCCGTGTGCAGCTTCTCACTGGCATATCCCAAGCCATGGTTATTTTTCCAGGATGGCTGTGCCAGAATTGTACAAACAGGAGTTTTGTAGGGATGGGTGAAAATTTTTGCTTTAAACCAAAATTGGTGGAAAACGGTACTTCTCCCCTAGAGGAAAATTATCAGTGAAAATTGCAGTTTTTCTGCTTTTTTTCATCTAAATCATTGCATTGAAATCAATGGGAATACAGAGTTTACACACAACATATGACACATTTTATTTCCCACAGGCAGCGTATAAAAGAGGTCTGATGGTGCTTGTGCTGGTAGAGTGTGGGGAAAGAGTCAGTTGAACAGGAGATTTTTTTTTGAGGGGGGTTTTGTTGACTGGTATGGGGGGACAGTTAATAAAAATAAATAGATAAATAAATAAAATAAATATTGGTATGTAATGACAAAATCAGGGATCCCCCTGACGTAAGTTCTTAATGGAGCAGACTGATACTTGACCGGATAGAATATTTTGTAGAGGATGATTTGTAGGACATAGACTTGTTGTTAGAGGCCCAAGCTCTAAGGAAGTATTAATTTTCAGGACTTAACTTGTTTGGCAGAAGTCTTGAGGAAGCATTGATTTGTAGGACTTACACTTGTTTGGCACACGCATTGAGGAAACATTGATTTGTAGGACTTACCCTGAGGAATCAGTGATGATTTTTTGAACTCAAGCTTGTAAGAGTCACAAGCCCTGAGGATTCAGTGATGATTTTTTGGACTCAAGCTTGTCATGTTATAGTGGCCAATGGCCACTAGCCATTGGCAAATACCATGCTGTTCTTGCTGCTCCTACTTAGTTCTTTAAGCAGCAGGATAATTAGGCAGCTCCAAAACAGCAGTGATATGGGTGATAATGATCATGATAATGATAATGATCCACTCACCACTAGCTCCAGTGATGTGCCTGAAGCAGTAGCAGCACCACAACTAGCTCCAACCATTTGAGGTATTTGTGGAGAAAAGAAGTTGGCCAATAATGCTTCTCCTCCTGCACCTTCTCCAAAATCATGGGTGTGTTGTTTGAATATACATTTTTCCCTTGAGGGCAGGAATGAACTGTGCCTTGCATTAGAAACTGCAGTGTGCACAGTGTGTGTAAGAAAGCTGTAAAATAGGGGAAAGACTAGAAACAATGGGCACATCTACACTCGCATCAAACAACTGTAACCAAACACCATGATGCTTAGGTCCGCAATGGCAGATCATCTCCTCAGAAACCAAGTACTGCTTTGTCACTATGCCCCTTGTCCTCTCTGCTAAGGACACCTGACAGCTAGTGATGAATCCTCCCTGCCATCAGCTTAGCATATTCAGTGGGATGAATAGATGACATTTGATGACCTGGTTGCAATTATCCACCGCCACAGTGTTATGTGTCATCAATGCACCACACAGTGTGCAATGGGTGGACACAAACTGTCATATCCTGACATCTACAGAATGGCTATCAGTTGGTTGGAGAGATAATGATGACAGAGGAGAATCACTTTGTCCAATTATCCAATGCTAACTGAATTTCAATGCTCCTCACCACCCTAACACTAACTTGCACAATTAGAGTGTTCATCTCTGCCCTATTACTAAATCTTACTTGCTTGACTCTCACTAACTTAACTCTAAGTCATGCACTAAACAAATTCCTGGAAAAAGGAATCCCCAACATGGGAAGTGTATTAAAAAACAAAACAAAAAAAAAACACAGTTTATTGATAGCATATAAAAAGTGGAAAGTTTGAGAAAATACAAGAGGACATAGCAGACTCAACACATCCTGAAACACCTAACACGTTTAGGACCTGCAAATAGCTATTCATAGGTAAGCCAATGTCAGTCCAACAATTTAGAGATAAAGTACAAGACATAACTGTAATAAAACGGGGATGATATCTGCTAGTTAACACTTAAAAATGACTTAATCTGGTTTAAAACATGTAAATGATAAAGGATGAATGAAGAGATAAGAATGGGAAACTTTCACAAAAGCCAGATAGTCACCTACAAGACTATATAATACAGGGACTTATACTGATTATGTGCACACACATCACAAAAGTATCTCAATAGAAAAAGCTCAGGTCCCACTCAGAGTTCAGTCCTTCAGGTCTTCTGTTCACCAAAGAGTTCAGCAGTACCGAGCTTGACCCGAATGGAGACATGACAAATTCTTTGTGAGCACTTAAGTCAGATTGGTTGATAACAGCCTCTTGACCACATCCAAATGTGAGTGAGATTCCATTTTCTCTCTATGGTGTCAATTTAATATTCACAATGCTATACTATTGGCGCATTTCTCTTTGTGTTTCTTTGTGCCTGCTGGTCACATGTTGATCCAATTTTTGTACCGCTTTGGGGACAGCTTGTACTGAGGAGAAAAAAGCCTGCCACTGTTTCTGGGAACAGTTTACGATCCCAGCAGCTTTGGAAGCTGGATGTGACATAAGTCCATTCCAACATATTGTTTGTGAGTGCACAAGCATAGGGTGAATGTGGTGGTTCAGAATACGTTTTATCATATTGATGTACACAGGGGCACCCTGTTGTTCTTGTTCCCTTTTCTTCCATTACAAAAGCCAGACAGACACCAACAAGATTATAAAATAAAGGGACATATACTGAGTATGTGCACATGGATCACAAAAGTATCTCAATAGAAAAAGTTCAGGTCCCACTCAGAGTTCAGTCCTTCAGGTCTTCTGTTCACCATTTGGTGGATCCAGAAAATCTCCCTACAACCCAGCAGTGGAAAAATATTACCACCACACATCTGAGTTGTGGTCCAAAACATTTCTGGCAAAACGTGACCTGCCATCTGCATATTCTATAGCATTGAAATGTTCCCTCATTCTTTCTTTTAAGGTGCATGTTGATAGTACATATTGTTTGGGTAACACTGCTTTTAAAGTTCTTAAACTGTAATATGAAATTAAAACACCGACATCTATCCCCACATATTAAGCCAGGAACACTCTTTCTATAGACCATATAAAAATTGTGAGCAAATCTGATTATATTCACCAATCCTTTTTGTTTTGTTGGTGAAAGGCGCATGGGTCAGGTTCTGTCTGTTATAACTCTCAGCATAGCTTTTCTACATTTGAATTCTCTATACTCATTTCTGCAATCACTCAGCGAGCAAACAGATCTCATAATACACCAAAGTAAACAGAAGGGCTCATTTCCCTTCATGGGCACGTATATACAGTTATTTAATTACCTGTCCCCACATACCCTTCAACTTAGGCACTCACTGAAGGTACTCCCAGACCACCTAAGTGCCTGCAAGATAGCCTACCACTGGGGATACCCTTCCTCTTTGAACACATCACACAATAGTAAAGTATTGGTGCTCTACTCCGCTACCCACACAAACAACTTCTGTGTAATGCTGGGTTTTCCACTACAAGACAGCAATATGATTTCGACATCACCACTTTCCAACAGATCCCAGAAGAGACCATAGTGAGTCTCCAACATCTCCCTGGCTATGAAGAAGAAGCTCAGGAGGCTAGATCTACCCACTTCTCTGGTGCCAACTGCTGCAACATCCTGGACCTGAATGGTGCAGAGCTTCCTCCTTTGTTTCATCTGGGACAATCTAGCACATTGAACCATGAGACTGTCCCCCCTCTCATGTTTTTCTAAGATGTTACTACACTAGAGTTATGTTTGTTATATAGAATTTGGCCAGTGCTTTATTATCCCCTTTTCTTTAACCCTGTAAAGGTCAAGGACGTACATGTACATCATGGGGGGAACGTGCCTAAAGGACCTATGATATACTTGAACCTCTGATTCCAGTAAGCCCCCCCCAAAAAAAAAAGCTCAGTGGTCCTTAAGTGCCGGTCTTGCACCCGCGCGGCTGGTCTTTAAGGGGTTAAAATGTTGATGGGGATCTTTGGCACAGGTGCACAGCCCTAGGCGAAAATCCCTTTCTCCCTTGCAATCACTACCTAGCAGTTTACACAGGCTGTGAGCCTCTCCGACCTATATGCCTTACGATGGCTCAGTGATGGGTGTCTTTTGCTCCAATGTATTAATGATCCGTCCTGATTTTATTGAAGGAATATGGTTGGTTTAGGGGATACTGGAGTAGAATACTAAATTGGGAAGGAGAAAAGGGGAGAGAAAAGAAGGAAGGGAAAAGGGAATAAAGGGAAATTGAAAAAGAAAATTAAAAAACAGGGAAAAGAAGAAGAGAGAAATGGGGAAAAATGAAAAAAGGGAAGGAGGGAAATAAAAAGGGGGAAGAAAGAAGACAGGAAGAATAAGGGGAAAGAAAATAATAGAGGGGGAGGGAACTACAGCATTTAGAGGCAGGGGGAGTCAAATTGCTAGCACTCCATAGGCACTTTGGACTATGTCCACTCAATTCCTTCATTTGGGCTCAACAGGCCTGTGCTACGGACCTTCCTTATAATGCATCAAAGTGAATGCCCTGACACATGTCAGTAGGATAACTGCAGTCTTGTTTCTATTATACTTGCTTGAATTTGGATGAGCAGGAGCCTCAGGTTTTCCACCCATGTGCCTTACATCCCCTGATGCACACTAGATGTCTCCCCTCCCATGCATATGTGTCTGAATATTGGGCAGATGGTAGGTTTACTGACACTCATTTATCCATGGAATACCAGTCAACACTTGTGTTTTTAACTGCCGTTTGTTTTTTCTATTAACTGCCCCTTGGTTCAAACCAATGTCTTCCTTATGACAGTTTCCTGGTGATTATATCCCCTAGGTTATGGTATTCTGGTTGCCCAATGCTCCTCATACCCCCCAGGCCCTACATTAATGCCCTGTAAATCTGCAGTAGCCATACTATTGACCCTATGGTGACTATATATGACCCTTATGTCCCACAGCAGTAAGGGTTTTTTTCTTTCAAAATAGAAAGAGATAAGGACAACATTTCATACATTCGCATGGAGACAGACCCAGGAAGGCTGTTTCATGTGGCCCTCCAATTGTGTACCTCCTCTGACCAATATGGAGGTACTGTATTTCCTTTTCTGGACATTTTTTAAGTTATGTTGTTTTGCATTATTGTCATGGTATCTGCATACTATGTCTCAAACTACGAACTCACAAGCTTTACGCTTACTGCGACTATTTCAGCAATAGATTGTAACACCCAGTGGCCTACACAAAATAGGTACCCACTTCTTTCATTACACCGTTCGGTTACCAGAAACGACACCACCTTTATACCACGAGACGTTTATGGTCTCCTTTGAGCTTCCACATACACTCTGTACATGACCAGTCTCCTGTCCTCACACTCCTCACTTGCAGTTTCTCAAGGCCTGGCCCACAGAAACTCTTTTCTTTCACTTACATATCCTTTATTATGCATCCACCCCCCCACCCCCCGTTCTCAGTCTGTTGGGCAACTATTTGTTCTAACTTCTAATACAATCAGTCAATGCAAAACTTGAAGATTCTGACCATCAATGCCAGTGTCTTAAACATTCCAGAAAAGCAGCTGTTAGTTTTGAGAGAGCTTGATAGAATCAAGGTAGATATAGCAATGATACGAGAAACTTTCAGACCTCCTCTCCTCAAAAATTTAATAATAACAAACATCCACAAGCTTACTTTTCCTCTGCTTCTGAGAAGAAGTGCAGGGTTGCAATACTAATTCAATCCTCTGTGCCATGGAAGTTGCTGGATGTTAAAAAAGACCAAAAAGCCTGCTTCACAACCAACCAATCGTACTAGCCAACATTTATGGTTCAGCAAACAAAAAGAAGCCCTGCGCTACTCAATACAATAGTGCTATAATGTGCCCTGTGCTATCTATAACTCTATATAAATAAAATTGAGGATTTAGTTATGTTTTGGCCAAAAGATATAAGATCACCAACACCGTCACGGTACCTCAATATATGGTGAGTACCTACACTAATATACTGAACACACCTATCAAGGTTAAAAGTGTAATTAAAAACAAGCCCTAAAGATGTATCACATAACTAGTTGGTATGGACCTTATAAGTATGATCTATGTATGTCTTGTAGGTTCTCTGAACATGTATAAAATGTACACAATGTGTGCAATTAAAAACAAGCATAAAGTGGGACTCACCTAACAAATAGAAAGCTTGTTACAGACCTGGGAGGTTGGTGCCCATCCAAAAGGACTGTGTACACTCCAGCCCTCCTATATAGGCAAATTGTTCCCACCCCCAGGCCTATAGAGGATTTACTATTCACTAGACAGAGAAATGTGAGCTGAAAAATCAAATTGACCCCAACTTAAAGGGATATGAATTTAAAGGCAATGTGCTACAGAATATGTGAAAAAATAAGTTAAAAATATAACTAATGTGTTCATAATAAGATAGAAAGGTTAGAAGCTGCTATAAAGAGCTGTGGAGAAAGAACAAACAATTAAAAAGAAAAAAGCTCCAAGAGCTAACTAACCTTAATATATCCATGTGATACATATAGTGCAAATAATTAATAACTAGTGTATAGAAGGCTGCAAGGAGTAGAAGGGTTCTCCAGCCCCCCAAGAATTTAAAGGGATAGTAATCTTTCACAAAAACAGCAGCTCCAATTAATCTTCATAGTATTTGAGCCATAGAGAGTCTTATTTCACTACTGTCAGAGTTGTAGTTCAAGAGTAATTGAAGGATAAAGTTTCTCCTCCCACCCCTTTTACCTAGTGTAAGCCATCTCTTCTCAGATGTGCAATCTGGTTGTAAGATCAGACAGATAACAGAAGGGGACAATCTTCTTCCTAGGAGAACAATGAAAGCCCTCCCCCCTTGACAAGATTTTCAGGTTTTTCCCGTATCTTAATTGAAGATTGTCCCTCTCTGCAATCTACCTGGGCACCTCCCTTCTGCTCTGTCTGAGCAGTGTTACATCAGTAAAAGGGGCAGGAGGAGGATACTTTATCATTCAATTACTCTTGAACTACAGCTCTGACAGAATTGAAATAACACTCTCCAAAGTCCAAATACTATGATGATTAATTAGAGCTGCTTTTATTATGAAACATTACTATCCCTTTAAGCCAAGGCTTAAATTACAAGTACAAACAAACAAAAAGAAGCCCTTCGCTACTCCACACAATAGTGCTATAATGTGCCCTGTGCTAAGAATCTATGATAACTCTATATAAATAAAATTGAGGATTTAGTTATGTTTTGGGGATGGTTCTGACTCCAATCAAGATCCATTACTCACAAAATTACTTTCAGACCTTGATGAATACACATGGTCCCATCATTCTTGGTTTTGACGTTATCATTGCCTTACAACAGGATTTAGTTTACTCTGAAGGTAAGCCTCACTTTAAGCTCTGGCATCTATGCGGCTTGCTTCTCAAATTAGCAAACTTACAACTTATAGAAATCTGGCATTCGTTACACTCGCAAGACAAAGACTAACCTTTTTCTCACACCAGCACTCATCCTATAACAGGATAGATTATCTGCTTATGTCACATCCCTCTTACTTCATCTCTAGAAGTCTGAAATTTAAATTACCCCAGTTACAGATCACTCGTCTGTCTCCCTTATAATCTCTACCGATACCTCAGATCTTCATTACTCCTGGAGGCTGAATGAACCATTGCTTCAAAACACTGAAGATGTCCAGAAGCTCACACAAAATCTGGAAGAATTCTTCCACTTCAATGCAATCCCAGAAACTGTTAGCCCCATAGTGTGGGAAACACATAAATCTGTCATAAGAGGCCATCTTATCAAACTAGGAGCAAGGAAGAAGAGAGAAAAGTGGTCATTGGTTGACGCTTTGCTACAGAACATAATGGTGCTTGAATCCGCTACCAAAGTTCAAATCTCATCGTGAACCTGAAAGAACTAACATCTGAGGGGATGAGGACTAGTAGTGCGGCGTCTTTCGAACTGGGTGAGGGCCCTGTGTTTGTAACCTGTTGCAATTTCTGATTCAGCCCAGTGTTTCATTTGTAGGTAGGACCACCATGGAACATCATGGGCTCCACATAACTGTCTATACTCAGCCTTCGGAGAAAACCTGCATATGTGATCAAAATTTCTAGTTTATGGAGATTCTTTGCTGTTAAGAATGAAAAGAAGGAGTTTGAAAGCTCTACTGAGAAATCAGGATCCGCAGAACAGGAGGTCAGTGGGCATTGTGACAGGGAAAAATAAAAAAAAATGAAATATATAAGCAATATGGATTTCAATCCCCAAAGACAGGAGGAATTTCCACCATGCCAAAAAGAGATTGGCGAACGATGGTGGAAATTTGGCACCCATTACATATCCATTTCTTTGGAGATAGAAAACTACATCAAACAGAAACGAATTATGATAAAGCAAATATTTAATGAAAACATTCATAAAACTGTCAAAATGTCTGAAAAATCACTTTCATGATAAAGGAAATAGTTAACTGTCATCAAACCCTGATCATGCAGAAGGACAGAATAGAGAGAAACAACACCCATAGTGAGCCAAAAGATATTTAGGTAACCATGTAACATTATCCAAATTTTGCAGGACATAGGTAGCATCCCACAAATATGTCTGTAACTTCATGACTAATGGCTTGCGGTATTGATCAACAAGATTCAATAAATTGTCTTTAAGGGATCCAATTCCTGAAACAATACTCATTGGCTGGAACAAGGATTTATGTGTCTTAGCTAAATGATTTAAAACATAACTGGCTCCTCCATCATTAAAAATTCAGCTTCCTTTTTACTGATGCAGCTGGTTGACAGATCTCACTTAAAAACCATAAGTATCTTTATCTGTCAATTTGAGCATAGCCTCATTATTGTAATCCGATTTATCTATGACAACAATGCTTTCTCCTTTATCAGAATTCCTCACAATGATGGTTTAAAAGTAAGCGTGTGTAAGCTTAAGACAACCATGGTAAGACTCTGACAAATTAGTATGGGTAGCCGAAAGGTCCCGGTGTGTTCCTGCAAAAAAAATCCATGAAAACCAAGTGGCTGTCTGTTTTTTCACAGAAAAATCTGCTTTAAATAAAGGAATTAAAATATTTTGCCCTTTTGCCCATTGGCAATACTTTTCACTATTTTTTTAATGGCTAGAAAGCTTTCGCCCATTTAATCACGTTTGTCACCTTTCTCTATAAAAACGTGCTGTTTTCTATTAAGTGAAATACAATACAAGCAGCTACAGAGTGAGAGAGAGGTGCTAGGTGCTGTGAGCTGGTTTGCAAAATTCAGACAGGAAAGGCTCATAGTGACTGCTATCGTTATGAGCAATTTTAATAACAATAAATGGAGGAGCTGGAAGGACCGTTATGCATCCAATGAGTCTGTGAAGAAGGAAGATACCACTATCACTAATATGGAAGGGTCTGGATGCCCTGGTTCCCCAGACCCAGTGATGGTCAGTCCCCCTACATTACTTCTAGGAATCTTGGGGACGTTTTTGTCAAGAGCAGAAAAAGAAGTGGGTAGTAGAGTGAGCAGGACAGGTCAGCTACCTGTGCTTGCTGCTAGTGCTTCACCTGCTGCCAACAGTGCTGCCCCTGCTGCCAGTGTAATTCTCAGGAGGGGAGATGATACCAAGTGTGACAGCATGGGACCTTAAGTAAAACTTACCATCCCAAGTAGTCCCACTACTAGTCTTACTACTAAGAAGGTCCAGCAGCTTGTACAAAGTATTAGAAGTGAAGGAGGGGGTGATATTAACTAACACAACATGACCTGCTGGCAGTAGGCCAGTAGTTCATTTATTTTCTCAGGGCTTGTTCTATTAAAAAATAAAATAAAAATAAATTACAGAGGCTCACAAATAATCACGTCCTACAAATCAATGTTTCCTTAGGTCTTTCGCCAAAACAGTCTATGTCCTACAAATCAATGTTTCCTCTCCAAAAGATTTTATCCTGTCAAGTATCAGTCTGTCCAAGTTGCAGCTTCAGTCAGGGAGTCCCTGTCTCTGTAACGTTATGTACCAATTTTATATGTTATTTTATTTATTTTATTTTTTTTTAACTGTCCTCCCAAACCAGTCAACAATCCCCCCCAAAAAAAATCCCTTTTCAACTGATTCTTTCCTCAGACTTTACCAACCAACACAGGCACCCTCCTCAGACCCCTTTTATATCATGTCTTATGGGTTTTTCTTTAATTGTATTTATTTTTTATTAACTATCTCCCCAATCCAACTCAACAACCCCCCAAAAAAAACATTCCCTGTTCAACTGATTTCCCCACACTCCACCCTCATACCTCTTTTTTACTATGCCTTTGGGAAATAAAATAACATTTGATCTGTGTTGTGTGTAATTCCAATGTTCCCATTTATTTAAATTCCAATGTTCCCATTTATTTAAATGGAATGAGCTAGACAAAAACGTGGAAAAACAGCACTTTTAGAGGGGAAATTAATTGCCAGGTGGGAAGTGCCATTATTCATTGATTTTAGTTTGAGGTGAAAATTTTCACCCATCCCTACAAATTAGTGCTAGCTGAGGTGGTAAGCTCCCTCTCCACACTTCTCTAAGACAAATCTATGTGGGTGTCCCAAAAATGTACTGGGTAAAAACGAGATTCAGACCTAATCTGAATAGATAATTTATATGTTATAATATGGCATAATCCTTCATGAGACAAAGATGTTACATCCAAAATAGCACATTGTTCATTAAAGGACCAGAGAAACCGGCCTACTGAAGATATTACTCCAGGTACTCACCATGTCCCCTCAAAAGAAAACAATACATGTTCTGAATCAATTTCTCTTACTAAAGAACCCTCCAAAAAACTGAATACTCATTAAAGGAGTTCTCATGCATGGTGTTAAAGGTAGATGAATGGTACAATTTTGTCAAGGTTACATTTTATTATAAAACTGTTCACATCTAACAAAGTATGAAATAGAAACATGTCATGAGTAGGTGAAAAATTCAAATCCTTGAACAAAACATCACCTTCTCAGAAGCTCAAAGTGCATTTGGGTAAGTTAACATTTTATGTTATTTCTTTTGTCTTTCCTATGACTTGACCATTCCATGGTATTCCTGCTGTGTTTTCTTCATGCCCTTCTTTTGTGTCTTTTCTTATGATACCTCTGATCGTCCTTGGGCCCCAAATGGGCATCTCATTTTTTGAAAGCTGACTGCTGTCCAATGTATGTCTAGCCACACTATTCTCTTTGTCATTATTATCATATGCATCATGTGTAGAAAGAGACTGCACATTATTATCCAATTCAAAATCAGACGTATCCCAGTCACTATCCGAGAAATGTATCTTTTTAGGTTTTAGAATTGATCTTTTATTGTTAAAGCCCTTTACTGCAGACACATAATTGGGTTTTCAAGTATAAACTCTATTGGAATCATAGTCCATCTTATTTCATATAAATTTAAGTCTTTTGATTTCAGAAATGGACAATTCAAATTTGTTAATATTAGTTTGTAACTTGGTATCCATTTCCTTAAATGTTGCAGGGATCTCCTTTGTTTAAATTTGGCTCTGAATCACTTTAATATGAACTTGTACAGCTGTTAATAAACTTTTTTGTATTCTGTGATCAATTGCATTAGTTTCAGGGAGCAGGATGTAAATTCTGTACCTCTACTACACATCCCATGTTGTGGACACCTTCTTCCAATTACTGTTTGAGTTATAGGGGGAACCTCCATGTTCCTACACCTATGTTTCAGCATGATGGCATAATGGATTGTTGCCATCGGCATACTACTGTGATTGACTATTCTTTCAAAGGGTAAGAAAAGCACCCGCTATCTGTTAATGTTGCTAATAAAGTATCAATAAGCCTTGTTACATTGACACTGTATTTCTCTAGTGGTCGTTGTCTTCTACATAGTATATAAATTCCACCTGAAACAAAATATAGCAGGGAAATTAGCCTGCATATGTTTTGAGGAAATCAGAAACTCTTGTATTTTTCATTAAATTGCCTTTGGAAATTGGGCCTATTTGCCCATCTTTTGTGGGCAACCAGAGTCCCCCCAGCTGTTGTGGACTATGACTTCCATCCCCAAGGGGATGTTGGGAATTATAGTCCATAACAGTTAGGTATCTTCAAGTAGCCCTCCCCAGTTATATTCCCTGAATCTCACAGTTGCAGTTCTTTTTTTTTTAATAGGTAAGGAAATTCTTGGGCAAGCCAACTTTACACTTGAGGACAAGTAAATTTTAACATTGATTGAAAAGCTTCTGCACCCTCATGATGACGATCCATCCTTCATTGGTGTATTTTTCTTCATTATTTCAGTTGAAGCAAGTTTCACTGCCCCCAAACCATATTCTTCACTGAGTAACTATAAAATAGTTGCCACCCAATATTCCATATCAGGAGATTGAATCAATGTTTTACCTAATATCAATTTACTATGCTATGTAAACCAAAATTTCTCCCTTTAACAGTGCTTGCACCAAGAAGAGGACAATGGGGAAGTCACTGTTTTGAGGTGTCTATTTCCTATACAGCTTGATTAATTAAATTTATTAAACAAGATATAGAGGAAATAGTGTGAGTGCCATATGCTAATTATGAGGCTGGTTCCTGGCATTAAAGGACTAATGATGTTTGTGTGTGTCTGTTATGACAGATCACTGGAGTTGGAGGACAGGGGCAGAGGAGTGATACTGGTGAATTTCACCTCAACCTCACTATTAGTACAAGAGACTAGGGGCCAGAAAACCGAAGATAAAAGCAGAGATAAAATAAGCACCTGTAGTACAATATAGCCCCAGTATGGCTAGCTCTCCACCATGGATTGTTTTGCTATTACCGTTAACAGTTATCACAGTCTTGCTAACTACAGTCCATTGTACCCCATTTTTGAGGGCCGATGATAAAAGTGGGAATCCAGATAGCCATGAAAGCTGTTTATGTGGGAGAACCATCAATTATGTAGAAAGAAACATAATGAGGAAAGAGACAAAATAGGAGTGAGATACACTAAAAAGTCAAAGAGAGAGACAGTATTAGGGAGAGAAAGTCAAAGGTCAGAACAAGAACCAGATAGAGAAAAAACTGAGAATGTGTCTGAAATGTATTTGTAAAGTGAGATTTTGACTGCCAGAGAATATTCTAACACAAGTTTTACTATTATCCTACTATTACTACTATTACTGCTGCTGTGTCACGGAGTGACTTATGAATAACAATACTGACAAGTACAGATATGGTAAAACAATGATCTTTATTAAGAATAGCACAATAATAAAATAAATAGCACTTCCCCAACCTTCACAGGGCCAGATATGAGGACAGTGAGTGGACACTTCCTCAACCTTCACAGGGCAGGTTAGGACAAGGACAGGATCACTTCACTGGAGGCAGATAGAGTACCACTCTGACTACCGGTAAGCTCTAGTAGCAAGGATGGTAGTAGCTGCTAGTACAGGAGCAGCTATAAAGCCCATGTAAACAGAGGGAATTTCCCCTAGAACGCTAGGATTACTAGACAGGCAACAGAGGCAGACTCTCCCTAGAACACTAGGGTGACTGGACAGGCAACAGAGGCAGACTCTCCCTAGAACGCTAGGGTGACTGGATAGGCAACAGAGGTCAAATCTCCCTAGAATGCTAGGGTGACTAGACCAGCAACAGAGGCAGACTCTCCCTAGAACGCTAGGGTGACTGGACAGGCAACAGAGGCTGAATCTTTGAGTCATAGGTTACTCCAGTACTCGGGTACTGGCTCGCTCCACCGAGACTAGCTGCTATTGCATTTATGAGCCATTGGTTTCTCCAGTACGCGGGTACTGGTTCGCTCCACCATACCGGCTGCTGTCGCACCGGTTGGGTCATAGGTTACTCCAGTACGCGGGTACTGGTTCACTCCACTGAGACTGGCTGCTATTGCACTTATGAGCCATTGGTTACTCCAGTATGTGGTTACTGGTTCGCACCACTATATCGGCTGTTGTCGCACCGGTTGAGTCATAGGTTACTCCAGTACGTGGGTACTGGTTCGCTCCACTGAGACTGGTTGCTATTGCACTTATAGCCGTTGGTTACTCCAGTACGCGGGTACTTGTTCGCTCCACTATATCAGCTGCTGTCGCACCAGTTGAGTCATAGGTTACTCCAGTACGTGGGTACTGATTCGCTCCACTGAGACTGGTTGCTATTGCACGTATAGCCATTGGTTAATCCAGTACGCGGGTACTGGTTCGCTCCACTATACCGGCTGCTGTCGCACCGGCTGAGTCATAGGTTACTCCAGTACGCGGGTACTGGTTTGCTCCACTGAGACTAACTGCTATTGCACTTATAAGCCATTGGTTACTCCAGTACGTGGGTACTGGTTCGCTCCACTATTCCGGCTGCTGTCGCACCGTTTGAGTCATAGGTTACTCCAGTACGTGGGTACTGGTTCGCTCCACTGAGACTAACTGCTATTGCACTTATGAGCCATTGGTTACTCTAGTATGCGGGTACTGGTTCGCTCCACTATTCCGGCTGCTGTCGCACCGGTTGAGTCATAGGTTACTCCAGTACGTGGGTACTGGTTCTCTCCACTGAGACTGGTTGCTATTGCACTTATAGCCGTTGGTTACTCCAGTACGCGGGTACTGGTTCGCTCAACTATATCAGCTGCTGTCGCACCGGTTGAGTCATAGGTTACTCCAGTACGTGGGTACTGGTTCTCTCCACTGAGACTGGTTGCTATTGCACTTATAGCCGTTGGTTAATCCAGTACGCGGGTACTGGGTCGCTCCACTATACCAGCTGCTGTCGCACCGGCTGAGTCGTAGGTTACTCCAGTACGCGGGTACTGGTTCGCTCCACTGAGACTAACTGCTATTGCACTTATGAGCCATTGGTTACTCCAGTACGCGGTACTGGTTCGCTCCACCATTCCGGCTGCTGTCGCACCATTTGAGTCTTAGGTTTCTCCAGTACGCGGGTACTGGTTCGCTCCACTGAGACTGGTTGCTATTGCACGTATTGAGCCATTGGTTACTCCAGTACGCGGGTACTGGTTCGCTCCACTATTCCGGCTGCTGTCGCACCGTTTGAGTCTTAGGTTTCTCCAGTATGCGGGTAATGGTTCGCTCCACTGAGACTGGTTGCTATTGCACGTATTGAGCCATTGGTTACTCCAGTACGCGGGTACTGGTTCGTTCCAGTAATCGAGGCTGTTCAGTCCTAGACAGCCAGACCAATTGTAAGGTTCTTACGGTATACATGTACTGGTTTGCTCCTCGCCTATCCGGTGGCTAGTTGCTCTCCCAGACTCCATCTGTGTGACTGTGGTACATTGCTCATTATTGTTTCTACCTTTTATGAGTGGCAGTCCAGTTATATCTATATATTATGTGTCCTCACTTGTCATCATCGGTGACTGGTTGTCTCCACCTAGCCAGTTAGCTCTGCCACCTATACTGCCCTCATTATCAGCAGGGCTGCCTTGCCCGGTATTGGTAAGGCCGGTAGAACCTGGTTGTGTCTGTTCCTTTAAGAGGTTGCCTTACCCGGTATTGGCAAGGCTGGTAGAGCCTCATTACCTACAGTCCCAGTATCTTGGCTGCCTTGCCCGGTATATTGGCAAGGCTGGTAGAGCCTCATTACCTACAGTCCCAGTGTCCTGGCTGCCTTGCCCGGTATATTGGCAAGGCCGATAGAGCCTCATTACCTCTGTTCCAGTGTCTTGGCTGCCTTGCCCGGTATATTGGCAAGGTCGGTAGAGCCTTCAGTATTCCTCGAGTCTCCAGGCTGCCCTGCCCGGTATATTGGTAAGGCCGGTAGAACCTGTTACCATCTGTGCCATCTAAGCTTGCCTTTCCCGGTATTGGCAGGGCCAGTAGAGCCTGCATCCCATTTCATATATATCTATTCTATGCTCATTTGTAAATTGCTATATAAATCTTGTATGTGCATATTACCCAATAGGGTTTTCTTAAATTTTTCAATAAAGTTATGTTTTTACCTATCTCTGTGTCTGAGAGTCATAACAAACCGTGACACAGACTCTACCTAGAATGCTAGGGTGACTGGACAGACAACAGAGGTTGACTCTCCCTAGAACTCTAGGGTAACCAATGGCATAGTACAGGATGGTAGGCAACGGGAAGGCCAGTATCACAGACTGATGCACCTGTACACCTCTAGTAAGGAGGAATCACCAAGGTACTGAGAGTGCTAGTGGAGATAGTAGGCCAATGGTAAGGAGGATAGACTATCAGCCGTAGCAGGAAGGTAATCAGTCCAGCCAGGAGTAGAACAGAGAGTGTAATCAGCCAGAGCCAGGAGTCAAACCAGAATGGATAGTCAGCCAGAGCCAGGAGTCAGATCGTAGCGGGTAGTCAGCCAGAGCCAGGAGTCACACTAGAACGGAGAGCAGTCGGGGATCAATTGGAGCCGAAGTCAGATGAAACCAGGAGTCATACACGGGAATCAGGCATTGGAATCACAAGAGCTATAGTGCACAGGTACACCTTGAAAGGGCAAGCTAGTAGTGGCAGGGTGAGGCCTTTAAGGCCTAGCAAGTAGGCGGATACTGATTCTGGCAACAAGCAGTAGCCTATAAGAATAGCGAATGTGTTACAGCACGACAACCAGAAAGTAAAGACTGTCACCTGCACACACAGACGCTGGAGGCAATCACAGGCACAGTGATATGCTGCTGCTGCAGCTGCTGCTGATGCTGCTGCTACTACTATTACTGGTTGCATTCAATAAGCTTAAGAGTTGCAATTCTGAAGCAAACCAATTGCACTATGGAGGCACAGGGTTAGAAAATCCAATACAACTATTAAATCTAAAAGGTGAAAAAACCTTTGCATCACAATCCACCTATGAACAATGGATTAAATAGTAACAGCATGTATTATGGAGAGAAGCACTTTTCAGAAAAAGAGAAATTCTACAAGAAGGGGGCATAACCTAAGATTCAGTAGTAGTCTGTGCAAGTACTACTCAGAGCCGGATCAACACTCCACAAGTCCCTAGGTAAGGTGCCAGTTTGGGGCCCTCCTCCAACTCCACCCACACACACACACACTGGCAGGTTTCATACAGTCTTCCTTAAAAATGCATCCTTGTCAACCGACTCATTTACACTTGGAACACAACCACAGTAATGCCATGTCTGCCTACCCTAGTAACTGATTACACCATCTCTTTAAATCCACAGAATGCTGCCCAGATCTCCTATTCACATGTCCCATTGTTCACCCTCCAGCCCAACTTCGGTTGCTGCCCAGTCAAACCACCATAGAAATTTTAAATTAAAAAGGTATACAGATGTAACCAACTGCTCTCTGAAGGACACATAACTAGTTAAAGGGTTAGTAATGTCTTGCAGTAATAAAAAGTAATATCATAGATATTAAAAAAATAAATCAATTGATGCCTTTATGGTTTGAGACATATACGATGATAAAGTTCTCCCCTCCCTCCCCTTTCACTCATGTCAGTTGTAAAGCTGGCAGAAAGAGATTCGAGTTGTGCAACTCGAGGCGGCTCTTCAGTAGAGCTGAAATACCACAATCTATAAAGAAATATTTAATTGGAACAGCCCACAAAGTGTGCCTGGTTTGAAGCACACTTTGTAGAATGTTCCAATGAAGTATTTCTTTTTAGATTGCAGTATTTCTGCTGAAGAGCTGCCTGTCGGTCCTGGGACTAGGATCTTCTTTTGTCATCTAGAGGCTGACATCAGTGATAGGGGAGGGAGGGGAGAACTTTATCATTGTATATCTCTCACGCCATAAAGGCTTCAGAGATCAGACTGGCATCAATTGATTTATTTTTTGAATATTTACAATACTACTTTGTATTAATACAAGACATTACTAACTCTTTAAAGGGATAGTAATATTTCATTTTTTCTTTATTTTATTTTGTAGGCATTAAAAAAACATGAAGAACAATATAATTCTTATCTCTCAAACCTTTATGGTTTAAGAGATATTCACAAGCAAAGTTTTCCCCTCCCGCCCCTTTTTCCTAGTGTAAGCCATCTCTTCTCAAATGTGGATCTGGTTGTAAGACCAGACAGATAACAGCAGGGGACAATCTTCTTTATATGAAAACAATGAAAGCCCCTCCCCCCCTTGACAAGTTTTTCAGCTTTTTCCCTTATCTTAATTGAAGATTGTCCCTCTCTGCAGTCTACCTGGGCACCTCCCTTCTGATGGGGGGATACTTTGCTTGTGAATATCTCTTAAACCATAAAGGTTTGAGAGATAAGACTTATATCGTTCTTCATGTTTTTTTAATGCCTACAAAATAAAATAAAGATAAAACGAAGTATTACTATCCCTTTAAGTCCTTCTTTTAAACACAGTAATTTTATACATATACTTGATTGCTCAGAGATGGACTATTATTTTGACTACATTCTAAATGGATTCAGAAAGCTGCAGTGGTACAGCATAAAAATCTGCAACAACAATACGTGGAAAAAATGAGGCTCTGCTAAAAATTATTAAAAAATATACTGAATATACCAGGGTGAATATTGCTCCAAACAAAAGCAAGTTACAATCCCCACAAAAATTGTGTATGTAATGAAACCTATCTCAACCTGGGGAGAACGCTGTATAACAAATGCAATAAAATAATATAAAGGCTAAAGGAAAAAAAAATAACAGGAGCTCATTAGGTGAAATAATAAATGTATAGTTTACTCAATGTGATCTAAAATCATTATAAAAAACAATGCAGTATATAAAGATATGTGGTAAAAGACACCCATGTAAGTCCAACAGAGTAGATGGAGTCTCATTCTCAGTATGTAATCTATAGTGTGTAATCTATAAATCCACTGAAATGATAAAAATAGACAACAAATTATGAATGTTGGATTACTTCTCCTATCTGTGAAGTACTAGTTTGAGCTTAATATAGGTGTCTTCCCCCGTTACGTGCACTTAGTCATCCCCTGCTGTGACCATCGCTAGGACTTTTCTTTATTACACAAAGGATACCTCTGACTGCTTGGGGCCGACATCTGGAGTTAGAAGCTAAGGTACTTCTGGTCTTCTGCCCACAGTCCTCATGGAATTATTATCATTTAGCCACCTACCCAGCTGTATTTGGTGGAGACCAGGCCACACACACACACACACACACCAAGAGATATCCCCATCATCGGTGTCATTGACATCTATATCCAGCAGGGGATGGCTGAGGGAAAGTGACAGGGGAAGACGCCTATATTCGGCTCAGACTAGTACTTCACATATGGGAGAGATAATCCAACATTCATAATTTGTTACTTACTTTTTAATAATATCAGTCAACTCATCGGATTTATAGATTACACTCCATCTACCCTACTGGACTTACAATGGTCTTCTATTTCCAGTGCCACATATGTTATCTTTATATACTGCATTGTTTTTTTATATTGATTTTAGATCACTTTAAAGGGATAGTCATGTCCCTTAACATGTTTTTGTAATTGTGTAGTGCTTAAAAAGTGGAATTTTAATGCAAAAAAACATATCTCTCAAACCGAAATGGTTTGAGAGATAGCTTCATTCAAAGTTTGACCTCTCCTGCTGTCAGCTGCAAAGCTGTCAGCAGGAGATCCATGTCGGCCGACACAGAGGCTCTGCAGCAGAGCCGGAATCACGTTTTTTAAACAGAATGACTGCATTGCAGTGGTCTACTAAGCATCCTTGAAAGCCAGGCACACTTGATAGATCATTGCAATGCAGTCATTCTATTTAACAATGTGATTTCTGCTCTGCTGCAGAGCCTCCGTGTTGGCCGACACCGATCTCCTGCTGACAGCTTTACAGCTGACAGCAGGAGACGTCAAACTTTGAACTATTGCGGTTTGAGAGATATGTTTTTTTGCGTTAAACTCCACTTTTTAAGCACTGCAAAATTAGAAAAACATGTTCAGGGACATTATTATCCCTTGAAAATGATCTAAAATCAATATAAAAAACAATGCAGTAATTATTTCTCCTAATATGCTTATTGACTACCAGAATGCCCATGATTCTGCAGCAGTACGTTGTCCCAGACTCCATTCACATCTCCTCTACATTTATCATTCGCGCCTCATGCATATTGAATTGGGCCACCATGTCACATTATGCCTGCACAGCTGTCACACGCATAGCGCACTTGCTTGCAGGGAAGTTGGGACTTCTTAACCCTTTGGGTGCCAGTGAGGTAAAGCATTGCTTTGCAATGCATTTCTCACCTTTTTGGCACTCAAAGCGTTAAGCTACTGCCGAGTTGGCTGTGGGCACTCTGACCGTAAGTAGGAATTACAATTATTCACAGGACTGGCGGGCCCCCCAAGTTTGCCAGGCCCTAGGCAAGCTCCTAGGTCACCCTTCTGATGATCCGGCTCTTGTACTACTTGATAGATTGATAGAAGAGCCTACCAGAAGAAATGGTAGGGGCTAATACAGTAAATTAATTCACAAATTCCTGGCATTAACATAAGTCTATTCTGAGAACTGCACAAAACTGTGAATTTTATCTGAAAACGAAAATGGGCAGACAGGATAGGCCAGTTGGTTTTATCTGCTGTTGAAATATACATTTCTTTGTATTATAATAATCATATGCATTCCCTTAAATATATTCTTTCTATTTTATATTCAGTCATTTTAGTTCAGATATTAATGACCTCAATTATTTCTATCCAAAAATGTTGAATAGGCTGAGCTTCCACTTTGCACCTAATAAACTTGCACAATTAAACCCTGGTGTAAGAAGGAGGGCTTTGGGTTTTTAGAGCACTGGGCTGATTTTGCTTTGGGGTACAATCTCTATAGCAGGGATGGATTGCACCTGAATGCAAGAGGGTCTCAAGTGCTTGGGGAGAGGATTACCAGACGGTTGGAGGAGATTTTAAACTAGGAAGGGGGGGGGGAGGGGCCAATAAATACTGGGATAGATAGTATAGAAAGGGAAGGCGATGTAGTTAATAACCAGGTGGGAGGATCTGGGGGCGGGGATAGTACAGATGATAGGGAGAAGACTATAAGCCACAACAAAATTAAATCACAAATGGAACACAGCAGTGGCATAAATTGTATGCTTGCAAATGCCAGAAGTTTAACTGGTAAAATAGGGGAACTGGAGCTGGTAGCTGAAATTGAAAACTATGACTGGATAGGCATAACAGAAACATGGTGGGATGACACACATGATTGGGCAATCAATTTAGAGGGCTACATGTTATTTAGAAAAGATAGGTCAAGCAAAAGAGGTGGTGGGGTCTGTCTGTATATCAAACCAGCATTATTGCCTCAATTGCGGGAAGATATATGTGAGGACAGTAGTGAACATGTGGAATCCCTGTGGGTTGAAATAGTCACTGGGGATAAAACTGCCCAGAAAATATTAGTGGGTATTTGCTATAAACCACCAAACATTGGTGACCTTGAAGAAACACAGCTATTAATGCAAATAGAAAAGGCTTCCCAAATAGGGAGAACTATAATTATGGGGGATTTTAATTATCCAGAAATAGACTGGAAAAATGGAATAGCTAACTCTGCTAAAAGCAGCAAGTTTCTGAACTTGTTGAATGACAGTTTTTTGTCACAACTAGTGCAGACCTCAACCAGAGGGAATGCATGTCTGGATTTGGTAATAACTGACCATGAAGAACTTATCTCTAACATCCAAGTAAGGGAGCACTTGGGGAATAGTGACCATAACATGGTATCGTTTGAGATTAATTCAAAAAAACAAGTTGATACGAGTTCCACCAAAACACTGAATTTTAAAAAGGCCAACTTTAGCAGGTTTAATTCATCCCTTGGTCTCGTTGACTGGGATAAAATATTTTCAGGAAAAAACACAGAAGGTAAGTGGAATGCCTTCAAAATAATATTGCAAAAATACACATATAAATTTATCCCTGTTGGAAACAAATACAAAAGAAGCAAATTGAAACCAATGTGGCTAACCAGTAAAGTAATTCATGAAATAAATAACAAGAAAGCGGCATTTAAACATTACAAAGCTGAGGGATCAGCAGAGGCATTTGCAGAATACAAAAATGTCAACAAAACCTGTAAAAAGGCTATTAAATTAGCTAGACTGGAGAATGAAAAAAATATTGCTAAGGAGAGCAAAAGCAACCCAAAAAAATTCTTTAAATACATTAATGGCAAAAAATTAAAGTCTGATAATGTTGGGTCCTTGTTAGCTGAAACGGGTGAGATGGTCAAAGGTGACAGAGAGAAGGCAGATATTTTAAATAATTTCTTTTCTTCTGTTTTTACCAAGGAAGACCCATTGGACAAGAATCTGCAAACTACTTTTACAGAACAGGCACAGCAAGCATGGGACTGGCTAACACAAGAAAAAGTGTTAAAACAATTGAATGGTGTCAAGGTAGACAAGGCTCCGGGGCCAGATGGTATACACCCACGGGTACTTAGGGAGCTAGGCCAGACCCTGGCCAGACCGATATATCTGATTTTCAGGGATTCTTTTATTTCTGGTATGGTGCCCATGGATTGGCGTAAAGCAGATGTGGTGCCCATATTTAAAAAGGGATCAAAGTCCCAGCCAGGAAATTACAGACCCGTAAGCTTGACATCTGTGGTAGGGAAGCTGTTTGAAAGGTTGCTAAGGGAATATATTCAAGAATTCTGCTGGAACAGGAATATCATTAGCAATAGCCAACATGGCTTTGTGAAAGATAGGTCTTGTCAAACGAACTTGATCGCATTTTATGAAAAAGTAAGTAATAATATAGATGAGGGAGAGGCGGTTGACGTGATCTATTTAGACTTTGCCAAGGCATTTGATACAGTTCCACACAAGAGGTTACTGTACAAATTGAATGAAATAGGACTAGGGCAAAATGTTTGTGAGTGGATTGGAAATTGGCTGAAAGATAGAATGCAAAGAGTGGTAGTAAATGGCAAGTTCTCCAGTTGGATAAACGTGATAAGTGGAGTGCCTCAGGGATCTGTCCTGGGTCCTCTTCTTTTTAATTTGTTTATTAATGACCTCCCAGAGGGCATAGGAAGCCATGTATCAGTGTTTGCCGATGACACAAAATTAAGTAAGGTAATAAAGTCTGAACTGGATGTGTCTTCATTACAAGAGGACTTGGACAAATTGAGTAACTGGGCAGGCAAATGGCAAATGAGATTCAATATAGACAAGTGTAAAGTTATGCATTTTGGGTATAATAATAAAAATGCAACATATAGTTTAAATGGTGTTTCTCTGGGGAAATCTACTAATGAAAAGGATTTAGGAGTAATGGTAGACAATAGACTTTGCAGTAGCATGCAGTGCCAGCTGGCAGCTGCAAAGGCCAATAAGATATTGGCATGTATTAAAAGGGGTATTGACTCAAGGGAGGAAGATATAATTATGCCTCTTTACAGGTCCATGGTAAGACCCCACCTAGAATATGCTGTTCAATTCTGGGCGCCCTTTCTGAAGAAGGACATTATGGAACTAGAGAGAGTGCAGAGGAGGGCTACAAAACTAGTAAGGGGAATGGAATGTTTTAGTTATGAAGAGAGGCTAGAAAAGTTAAACTTGTACACACTAGAGAAACGGCGTCTTAGAGGGGATATGATAACACTATATAAATATGTTCAAGGCCCATATAAAGGGCTTTCAAAAGACCTGTTCATTAACAGAACAGTACACAGGACAAGGGGCCACCCGCTTAGACTTGAGGAAAGGAGATTTAGTCTACAACAGCGGAAGGGTTTCTTTACAGTAAGGACAATAAAGGTATGGAATGCACTTCCGGAGGAGGTGGTGCTATCAAATACATTAGATGCCTTTAAAAGGGGCCTGGATACTTATTTAAAAGAGCATAATATAGAGGGCTATGCACGTTAGTATTGGGATTAATATTTAGTTAGGACTTGTTGATCCAGGGAGAAATCTGATTGCCATTTGGAGTCGGATGCCTTCTTTTGGGTCAGCGATGGTAAACAGGAATAGGAAAAGGGTTGAACTGGATGGACGCAAGTCTTTTTTCAACCTAAATTACTATGTAACTATGTAACTATGTGAATTCCAATATCTAAATTAATTCTATTCAATTAAAGGCTTTTTTGTCTAGTGTATTTTTATTCATTTTCTTCAAATTAATTATTTATGGACGGATGTCAGCTTAATTATTGCGACTTTAAATGTAATTGCTATTTGGCCTTTGGCAAAAATGAAAAAATAAGCAGATTCTGTATAATTTTTTTTTTTAAAACCTTTTTAGGTAAAGGCCTTTATCTAATTTCCATAGTCTTTGTGGTTAACTATCCAAAAATGCCAAATGTCATCTGAATAGATGATGTTTCCTATTTAAGCAAGAATAAGATACAAATTCAAATCTCAAGCAGGATACCATTTTTTTTGTTTTGAAAATGTCAGTACAAATGTCATTCCTGCTGTGGACTAGCCAATGATAGCCTGAATCTAAGCATTCATCTGTAGGTGACATTCAGAAATATATGCTTCATCTGATAATTTTGGAGAGTTCTTAAATTGTTAACTAAAAGCATACAGTGCAAACACAGATGTAGAAGATACTAACTTTAACACAAACATAAAAGAATAATGAGATTAGTGTTAATTATCATTTGTTGGCAGTACCATTCTAGTGGGTCACACATAAGCAGAATCTTCATGATCTGTTTTATCTAGCAGATGGCATCTCAGACCCATGTAACAGCTCTAATTATATAGATGTAAAAGATCTGTATGCATGGATTTTAAATGCAGTTTGTTCCCAACTTTATGCAGAAAGCAAAATACCCTGAGAAATTCTGCTGAAAAACAAGTGTATCATAGAGGGAAATAAAAATTCCCATTGATTTAAAGTGGAACTGTCATTCTAAGACAAGATTTGTTTTACAGAGAATTAAAAAGCTGTCTTTATGCTAAACTAGCTATTTTCTTTAAAATAAAGGAGTTATGAAATTAGGTGTGATAAAGAGGTGAAATAATGGAGATGACTTCTCCAGTGATATCACTTTTCCAGTTCCTATTTTATTCTATAGAGCCTATGCACTTAGAATACCAAAGTTAGATAAATCTTAGTGGATTGACTCCATAGAATAACATAGGAACTGGAGAAGTGATATCACTGGATAAGTAATCTCTTCTCACCTATTTAGCACACCTTAGTGCATCTTCCTCAAAGAGTTTTAGAATAATGTGATGTTATGTTTTGGTGGCACAGTGTGGCACTTTATGCTAATTCTCTGCACAGAGTGCTAATTGAAGTGGCTCTGTTTGAGGCCAAATATATCACTAACTGTTCTGCTAAAATGGCTAAATTTGTGAGCTCTGTCTAGATTAATTTATGGGTAAAGCATAGTACCGTGTTAGCCATAGAGAATGCAGGAGACTATTAAAGTAAAAATGATACCTTTATTGGCTAACTGAATAGCTTTGGATGCAAGCTTTCATGACAACTAGGGGCTTGATTCTATTATGACAATACAAAGCAAAGTTGCAAAGTAACTCCTTCTAGTTCTGTGTCAATGGCAAGTCGGATTATGCCCCAACAGCAATAAGCAGCAATAAGATCATTCCTGTTATACAATGGCAAGTTGGATAGTGCCCAACAATCCAGAGCTATATTTTCTATCCCCTCTTGACATACTCATAGATAGTTTCAGTATTTGTCCACTGCACTATGGTTATAGACCCTAGGGCAAATAAGTAAATGTTATATGGTGGATTGATTTGGACTATCTCTCTTTGTATATTAGAGGCTCACATTTAGATTTACGCTCAGCCTCTATACCCTTCAGTGCATCTTTTTGTACTGACAATGACAGTGAAATAAATCCTACATTATCCTTAGAATAACTGTGATAAATATATATCAGTGATCGCTATCATTCAGAGAGTTTATTAAAGAGAAATGCACGTTACATCGTTTATTTGATATCTCCATGTTTGAGGTGCTTCTTACTGTTTTTGATAGTCAGTATTTACATACAACCTGGATGCACTTCATTTTGGATATTCATTTGTTTCATATAGATATTCACATGCTTTTTAAATAGAATTAATAAAAGTTATGTTTTAGGGTCATCTTCCTATGACTAATAGGGCCTCGTGAACTTTTGGGATTATCCTAGACAGAGTGCTAGTACTGCAGGGTTTTTCTTTTCTTTTATATTCATAATTCCTAATTTTCAATTACTGTAATCTTGTAAATGGATAGCACTAGTGTTCGGTGTTAGTCTCCTTTTTATAATAGCTTTGTGTATTGTTATGTAAATCATGTCACATTTATTTAGTAACCTTCCTCACAACAGTAAAGGAAGGGTTAATATCACTTTGTATTGTAATATTAACACCTCAAAGGGGTTTAGCCAACAAATAGTAGGAGTGAGAGGTCTTTCACACTTATCACGGCAAGTTATATATTGTTGGACAGGAATCACTGTGACACATAAAGAGTCTATTTTGCATTAAAATTAATGCACAATGTTGAATTTAAATGGAGAAAGAAAGTCATAGGAGCACTATAAGTCGAATTTTAGAGGGGAGAGGTTAAAATGTTGAATGTGAACACTATTTGTTGAATTAAAATGGAGAAAGAAGGTCATAAGTTGAATTTCAAAGGACGGGGTTAATATGTCGAAGGGGGGAAACTCTATGTCAGATTTCGATAATGTGGGCAACACATCTAAAGTTATTCTTGATCTTTCTGTCGTCAAAAGTATGCCTATTTCCTTAGTCTTTGACATTTTGTGTGTTTTTTTTTAGGAGGTAGTTGAATAGAAGCAGACAGCACCAGGAGCTAGATTCTATTGCAGTTGCTAAATGTTAACACCCGTTTTAACAAACATTTTCCTATTGAAGTCTATGAGGAAAACTGGAGATAAAAGCAGTGATAAAATTAAAAGAAAACCTCAAGCTTTAAAGAAACTGACAGATTCTCCAAGTATAGCTATTAACCCCTTAACGACCAGCTTGTCCTGGGATGTTTCCGTCCCACAAGGATAGTTTTGATCCCTGCCGACGTGACCTGTTGCGTGTATCTGAACTCTGCTTTGGGGCCTAAAAAGATCGCTCCAGTCTTGGAGTGGTCAATTTTAGGCCCCGTTTTTACTTACAGCGCTCCCAATGGAGCACTGTAAGTAAAAAGTATGTGACGTACTATGACCGTTATCGGTCCTTAAGTATTTAAGGACTGTGACAGTCATAATACGTCACGTAGTCCTTAAGGGGTTAATATCGTTTGGGGGTAAATATAAAAATGACCCACGTTTAACATATCCATGGTAACACAGTTGCATGGCTTGCCCTGGCACATGCAGATATGACAGACTGAAGACTAGTAGGATTCAATGAAGAACCTGTTCCACGGCGCAACATTTACCCCTGCAATATAGGAATGTCGCCCTTTTCATGCGGGCAATATTCTGATCCCTCTGTTTTGAGCCAGGTGGCATTTTGAATGTGTGTTTTTGTTGGTTGCCCAATAGAGGGTGACATTTACATAGAAAACCTCTTCCCCCCGTTATTGATCTCCAAGCCGATTGGTGACATGGTGATGCTAGGAAACTTTACCAGTGGTAGGAGAGAAGGCAGGAGAGCTTATTGCTCTCCTGTATCACCATATTGATCTCCCAGCATGACTGCGCAGGGAGATCAATAACTAGGGGGGGCATCAGGAGGGGTTCTGATGCCCCCAATTAAGCCTGTAATAAAAGATGAAAGAAAAAAATTAACCCTGTGTGTGCCACGAGGGGGTCCAATGCAGACACCCCCCCCACACTGGTAGCACACACAGTACTTGTTTTCATTACTTTGTACCCAGAGCTTGTTGGGGGAGGGGTATCATGAGCGGTCCTGATCCCCCTTCAACAAGCTCTGAATACAAAGTAATGAAAAAAATACCCTTCTGTGTGCCAAAGGGGTCCAAAGCATTGCTTTGCAATGCACTGGACACCCCTGTGGCAGACAAAGTTTTTTTTTCTTTTCTTTTTTCAATTATTATTTTACTAGTTGAAGAGCCTGCGTACATGGGCCACAGTGCCAGGCAGCAACAGCCGCGGTGCAGTCATGCACAGTAGAGACTGCCCATGCCGCGGCTGATAAAGGAGCGGGGTGCTCTGAATTCAGACCAGAGTCCTCTCTGCACACCTTTGGTGCACGGAGAGGACTACAGCCTGAATTCGGAGCTCCCAGCTCCATTATCAGTCACGGTGTGGGCAGTTTGTATTTGGAACTACTGTTCTTGCAGCTGCTGAGTTGTTTAAGCAGCAGGATGATTAGGCAGCTGAAAGGGAATGGGATCAGTAATAGCAGAAACATGGGTGATGGATGATGAATGTTCCACTTGCCTTGACTAGCTCCAGTGTGTGCCTGAGGCAGTAGCAGCACAATAAGTAGCCCTCAGTCTATGTGGCAAAAATAAGAAGTTGGCCAATCATTTTTCTCCACCTGCCCCTCCTCCAAAATCATGGTGTGTTGTTATTGTGTTGTTGGGGGCAGTTAATAAATAAATAAATCTTAAATACAATTACCCCCCCCATAAGACATTGTATAAAAAGGGTCTAAGGAGGGTGCCTGTGTTGGTGGGTGGAGTCTGGGGAATTTATCAGTTGAACAGGGAATTTGTTTTGAGGGGGTTTCTTGACTGCTATTGAGGGGACAGTTAATAAAAAAAATAAATCAATAAAATAAGAAATGTGTATGTAAAGTGATAGACCCCCTGACATAAGCTGCAACTGGGGTGGACTGATAATTGACTTGATAGAGTATTTTGTAGAGGACGATTTGTTAGATTTGTTGTTAGAGGCCTAAGCCCTAAGGAAACATTGATTTGTAGGACTAAGGCCAGCAGGATATGTTGGCCAGTGGCCAGTGGCCATTGTCAAATGTCCTCCTGAGTCTGAGTCGATAATAATGGCAGAATTTGTAACTGCTGTTCTTGCTGCTGCTGCGTTGTTTAAGCAGCAGGATGATTAGGAAGCTGAAAGGGAATGGGATCAGCAATAGCAGTAGCATGGGTGATGGATAATGAAGGTTCCACTTGCCTCAACCAGCTCCAGTGATGTGCCTGAGGCAGCAACAGCACAATTAGTAGCCCTCAGTCTATGTGGAGAAAAGAAGAAGTTGACCAATAATTTTTCTCCACCTGTCCCTCCTCCAAAATCGTGGTGTGTTGTTATTAGAATAGACATTTTTCCCTTCAGAGCAGGAACTGTGGCTCTCATCAGCAACTTCATTGTGTGTAGTGTGTGTGGTAAATAACATCTGAGTGCACAACTGTATCCAAACACCATGACACCAGAAATCAAGTAATGTCACTGTCACTATACCCCTTGTCCAGACCCAGATAAGGACACATGACAACTTGCTGACAACAGTAATGGTGAACCCTCCCTGCCGGCATCTTAGAATATTCTACAGGATGGAATCTCCTCAGATGCCACTTGATGCCCTACTTGCAATTCTCCTACACCACACTGCCATGTCTGGTTAGTGCACCACACAGTGTGCAATGGGTGGCAATGGAGTGCCACATCCTAACATCAACAGAATGGCTATTATGGTGTGCGGAGGAAACAATGAATGAGGCAGAGTAGCAGAAGATGTAGTTAACCTAGAAGGTGATGGTGATGGCGAGCTATTTCTTTCACTTGTCATGGAACTTCCATTCTCTTTCTGGGATTCTCTACTCTTCTTCATTTTTGATTTTTGCCTCACCTCTTGTTGCCTTTCTGGAGAATCAAGGGGTAGAGCAACAATGGTGCTTGATTTCTGTGGTGGGTGTTTGGCTTTAACATGTTTGACATAAATGTCATGGTGTCTGTGTTTCACGTGTGATATCAGGGAGATTGTGCAAAGGTGTGTTCCCGCCTTTCCTCTTCTCACTGACTTGTCACAAATTGTGCACAGTGCCATTGGGCATGACTGCACTGTGCCTGCCCCAAGAGAAAAATAGTCCCGCACCCATGTGGCAGCAGATAATGTTGCTTCTGTTGATGCTACTGCCTCAGATTCAGCACTGCAGGTAGGACCAGGGGTATTGCATGCAAGTGGAAACTGTACCAGTCATATATCACTTGTTCACCTCATTCTTGCTGTGTCCACAGTGGTCTGTGGCACAATAGCTTGCTCCCCAGCATCCTGCTGGCCTTGCATTTCAGCAGCAGCAGGAATTAGGGCAGTTGCAAATTTCTCAGATTCTAAAATCTCTCTGCTAGTGGTGGTGGTGATGCCCATCCTCATCTCTGCCTCCCATTCCTTCACACAGCCTGTGATGATCCTGAGGAGATATGAGATTTTCATTAGGGTGACATATTTGCAGGGAGCTTTAACCCATTTCAGTACCAGAGGAGTGCATAACATATTTATTGGAAAATGCACTGAATACCCCTCTGACATTCAAATGGTTACACTGACAACCAACATTAAAAACAGAACCATTCACACACATACACACACACACCTCCATCACACACCTAAAGAGGGAATAGACATTGCACATGGGTTGGATGGAGGACATATTTCAAAAATCCTCACCTGCCCTTTCCATGTTTGTGTTACCCAGGTGGACTGAAGGGAAGCCTGCACACCACTATCTCCCTCCTGCTCTGAATCTCTGCCTATGTGCTATTAGGTCTGCAGATGGACCTATTTTGCATTTTGGAAGAATTAACATGAGAGGATGAACAATGATAGCTTCAGGCATATGGAACATGTGTAAACATTCTGTATCACAATAACTACACCAAGGTGGAATAATATAGTTAAGCAAAAGTTTTCCATTCACGGTTTATTCAACAAAAGGGAGGCAAATTGGCCTACAAAGCATCAGAGCAATGCATTGCAGTTCTTCAACATCCTGAGACATCCATCATGGTGCATAGCTTGTCTCCATCTTGTCTTCATTGCCCACACATTTCTTTGCAATACTCTGCATACTTATCTGTTCCATGGAATGCATTGCACTGAGCAAACAGGTATACACTGCATTTCAAAACACTACATTGCAGTGAGCACATGTATGGACATTGCATTAAAAATGCACTACATTGCACTGGAAAACACTACACTGGAAGAAGCACATTCATGCACATGGCATTACTAGGAACTACATTGCATTGCAAAGTACTACATTGCAGGGGCCACATGTATGGACATTGCATTGCAAAGCACTACATTGCATTGCAAAACACTACTTTGCAGTGAGCCCATACACGGGCATTGCATTACAAAGCATTGAATTATACTGAGCAGATAAGTGTGCAATGCTTAATGGGAGTTGATTAACAGTATTATATGAATAAATGCATCAGAGTTCAGTTACTTACCAGAACTGGCTCTGCAGGACCCAACTCTGAGGTGTGCGTGGAGCAGGAGTCACTGTCACTGCTCTTGACAAAACTGGTGCATACCTCCAGGCCACAGGAAGAGTTGCTACCTCCAGCAGAAGGAGAATGGGTCCAGGCATCAGCAGCAGGAACAGAAGTGAGCATCCTGACACAAATTCACCAAATTAACCACTCCCACAATACATCAACTAGATAAGTGCATATGGAGATGTGTGTCTACACTGCCAAGGCAAAGTGCTTGACACACAGAGCTAAAAACACATTACCACAGCATTGTTCTTTAGTGCATCTCAGCTGTCTCTATGTTTTGCAAAGCAATGTAATGGAGACCCCTCTCTAGCATTTAAGGGATCCAAGCCCCATTTATATTAATGGAAAACTGGAGAATTTGTATTTGGCCCCTATATACTAGCTGGCATGCTCTAAAATTGCTTACATTTTACATTCTGCAGAAGGCCATGTGCTATCTGTTCATCAGATGTTACATAACTTCAGTTACAGGGAAATATGCTATTGTTCATGGTAAAGGAACATTAATCATATTCTTTGAAGGACAGCATATTTTTAATTGTTGTATAATAGTAGACGAGTTAAATGTTTTGTTTGATTTTCTCTCATGTTAATTTATAACTACTATATTAAATACTGCAATTATTGTCACTAATTTTCTCCAGAATTTAGTCAACAAATGCAGAATTTTAAAACTCATTAAATGTTAGAAATACAGGCACTCTTCTAATAGAATTGGTGTTTTATTTTAATTAGAGTCTTACAAGGAATTCCTTTTTGGTTCTGATAGAGTGGGTGGTAGCAAATGAACTAAAATAAAACAAAAACACATGCTTACCCATCATGCAACAGTGTACTTCAGAGATGGGCAATTTACAGGATTGCAATAGTTGGACTACTCGTACAGCAAATGTAATGGAAACTGCAGCCCTATAACAGCTAGTGGCTACAGGTTACATATCACTGTAATAGAAAGAACATTGCTTCTGAGTGGGTCATAACATTGGTGGCATCATGCCACAGATTGGTCACCCCCTTTCCACCACATTTAAGTAATTATAACATTTCAACAAATGCAGTTACAAAAAAATTACTCCAGAAGCAGAGCACTTATAATCTATGTTTAAACCTAATGTGGCATGATTTTCAACATTGCAGTCTGCACTTAAAGGGATAGTAATACTTCGTTTTAACTTTATTTTATTTTGTAGGCATTAAAAAAACATGAATAATGATATGTCTTATCTCTCAAACCTTTATGGTTTAAGAGATATTCACAAGCAAAGTGTCCCCCTCCCGCCCCTTTTACTGATGTAACACTTTTCAGCCAGGGCAGAAGGGAGCTGCCCAGGTACACTGCAGAGAGGGACAATCTTCAATTAAGATAAGGGAAAAACCTGAAAAGCTTGTCAAGGGGGGCAGGGATTTCATTGTTTTCATAGGAATAAGAGTGTCCCCTTCTGTTATCTGTCCAGTCTATGGACTGTATTCCACATCTGAGAAGAGATGGCTTACACTAGGTAAAAGGGGCGGGAGGGGGATACTTTGCTTGTGAATATCTCATAAACCATAAAGGTTTGAGCGATAAGACTTATATCATTCTTCATGTTTTTTTAATGCCTACAAAATAAAATAAAGTTAAAATAAAGTATTACTATCCCTTTAACCTTTATGTCCTATTTAATCAGTTTAGATTGTAAGCTCTAGAGCAAGTACCCCATGCCCGTTGTTTCACTCTGTAATCCCCACTCCCAAAAAGCCGAAACCTTGCACTGTAAACCACTGCATACACTTATGACACTATATAAATAAATATATTCATCTAGGACATGTGCAATTGAGTAAAATATAAACATATTTAAAACCTAATGAAAGAAGCTAGTAGTTATGCCAAGGAATTTTTGTTTGGACATAGAGCATTCACTTTATCACGCACTCAGTAACATGTTTATCTTCATTGTGATTCCTCCTGATTCAGGTAAAAATCATAATAGAAGATATAACATGTTCTCAATATGTAATTTCATCCATTGAATATCTAATCCAAAACCTTTTCTCATATCCACTTCAATGTCTCTGAGTTCTTAACCCCCTTAAGGACCAGCTGAACAGCCGCACGGCCGGCACTTCAGGACCCCTGAATTCCATGACATACATATATGTCATGGGTCCTATATACATCTTGGGTCCTTAAGGGGTTTTATAAATATTGAAACCATAACTCAGAAAGGACATGTAATAATAATATTCTGCTCTAAACTAGGCACCAGAATAAATGTTTTAGTCCTGTTCCAGCCTAATGCCTACTTATTAAGATATTTATAAAGAAATTTGTCTTGGTATGCTCTCGTGCTTCAAGGGGAAGGCAGTGGGAAAGTGTGTGGGAATTTTGGGGCATTCCTTTCTTCCACACCTTCTTTAATTATATATACTGATAAGGCTCAGACAAACCTGACATCACATTGCTCCATTTTCCTGTGCATGCTAAAGGAGTCATTGAAAGCTTGTTCACATTATATTAGCAATGGAAGAGTGAATATAGGGGCATGCACTAAAGCGATCATTCTTCAAGTACATACCCAGGTTTGGCAGCAACACAACATCTAAACGCATGACCAAGCCAAATGATCAGCAGCGGTGCATTTTTATATTTCTCACAGAGGGGGAAATTAAAATAAATACCATATAGTATCACTTAGAATCAAACAAAAAGAAAAAGAACCATATGCAGGCTCACCACACCATCACATTTCAAGTATTCCAGCATTGCATCCCAAACTTGGTGTTGTTCCTTTAATACAGATACTTGAGAATACCAGTAATAGACTGAAAGCTTAAAGCAATAATTTGGAAAAGATGCGCACAAGAGTACTTAAAGGGCAGATAGATAATGGCATGCATTCAACCTTTCACATCTAGTTGTTGACCTTGCTCCGTTGTTTCTGCCCATTCTGTATGTATTGTGCACACCTTGGGCTGGATTCATTTGCAGGTGGCAATTTTATCTCTACTTTAATCTCCAGGTTTCCCCATAGACGTCAATAGGAACATTTTTGATAAAACAGGAAGTAACATTTATCTCCTGCATTTGAATCCAGCCCCCTGTGTCTGTGGAGGTTACGCTATATGCACAATAGGTAAACTGCAATCTCTAAAATGTATGTTATTTTATGGAGCCATTTGTTCAAAATGTCAACAAGCTCTCTTGCCTGAAAAAGAGGGTCTGCAAATCTGCAAAATAACAAGGATATTGTGTGAGATAAGGTCAATTTTTTATACTTACAGTTATGTATCTGATGCATTCAAGCAAATTAATGTAGAACAATTATTCTTCCTCACAGTACTTTTCTGTATTACTATTAACAGCTTTTAATAAAACGTTCTAGCAGGTAAATTAATTGTTATCTAGTTCATTTTCAGTACATGAAAAAATGAATAATAGGATTATTTTCTCTTATTAATAAAAAATCCTAAACTTCTAAACTGCACAACTGTTCTAGTAGCAATAGGATGAGAGGTGATTTTTTGAACATGTGAATAATTAACTAAGCAGGCTTTATCAGACAGGTTAGAGAATCATGGAGGGCCGAAGGGGCTGCATTGCCCCTGAAAGCCCTTAAGCTGGCAGGCAGCCCCGACGGCTTTCTTTGTCGGTGGGCTGTGGGCTACCCTCCCCCCCCTTTGCTTACGTGACCTCCAGGTGGAGGTGTTGGGGTGGGGGGGGGGAGAGTGGCCAATGGCCCAGGGGCAAAGTGGCAGGCCTGGGGGGGTGGAGGGGCGAGGGGAGTGGAGGTGATGGTAAGATATAAATAAAGCATGAAAATAAATGTTTAACATTGTTACCTTTTGTTTTTTCCTCCCTCCAAGCCCCTGAGATCTGCCCTGCTACAGCGGTCTGGATCAGCATAGCATCAGCTACAGCAGCTCCATCATGCGGGGTTCCCAGGCTGACTCAGTGCGGGTTATCCTCAGAAGGTACAGTTTCCAGAGGGCCTGGCCGACTGCGGGCCGGGTCCCGCCCGCTGAAGGTTACTGTTGGGCTTGAGGGAACTGGCTCTACAGCAGCCCCCAAACAAAGGGCAGGGTAACTCACAAGGCACTGAGGAGAGAGGAGGGGTTGTGGAGGTGGCGTTGCAGACTTTCAATCGCAACCCCTCATGGTGGTAGATAGGGAGGGTCAAGGGTGGGCCAAGAGTGCCAGAGAGGCCCTTGCATACCCCCCCGGGTGGTGGCAGTGGGCCGGTGCACGGGTGAACGGACTGCCAGGGAGGCCTGGGATCCCACATTACAAGGGGGGAGGGTCCTCCAAGGGTAAATAGGTCAATCCCAAAGTTAATAAAGCTGTGACCTCTTTATTCCCACCATATACAGTTGTTGTGTGTTTATTTTGGGTGGGGGTTTGGTTGCGGGGTTGGTGTTGGGGGGAAAAAGGTGGAAGTGATTCATTGCCAGCTTAAAGCACTGCTAATAACAGATTCTTCACTAGGGTTGGAGAAAAAGTTTTGTTTCCTTGAGAATTTTCATAAAAAAGCATGCTTTTCCAGTGGGAATTCCTGCCAAAATAGAAACCTATAGATTTTTTGCCATTTTCTTCCTATGTTTTTCCATGGAGTTTAAACTTCCTGTCACCTTACTATAAGACCCATGGCTTCCCACCATGCAGCATATTATAGAATAGCAGAGAAACAGATTGGAAGCAGACATATAGAGAGAATAAAAAAATAAATAAAAATTAAGCTGTGTAAGTTCTGGCATAATTAGTACCAGGAGAAGCTGTAGTGACACTGCTGGATGAGGTGTTGAGGAATCCAGCAGCAACAATAGTAAAGGGAACCCATTGCCCACATAATCCATAGTCCCCCAGCTGCTTCCCTAGGCATATGGGAAGTATAATAAAAAGGGATCACTGAGAAGCAGAATAAGCAGTACAGGTCAGCTGCCTGTGCCTGCTGCTGCTGCTTTTAGTGTACTTCCTTCTGAGACTATGACATGGGTGACACATTTGTTATCACTAACCAGTCTCACAGATAAGCAAAAGACTGGTAATGGGGGTGGTGATGATAGAAAGGGTGAGGGTGGAGCAGCTGGTTTGGATCAGCATTTTGAGAATGTTTTTGGTGGAAATGCATTTGGGGTTGTGCTGTAGTTCCCACTGCTGAGCCGTCAAAGACAGATATTTATCTATCTCAGCAGCAGTATGATGATGAGCAGTCTAGTGTGCCACAGACCACCATGGCCACCAAGGAACTGGGATCAGTAAAGCAGTGAAATGGGACTAGGACACGTTCCACTTGTTCCACTTGCTACCAGTACCTCTGATCACAGCTCTAGTGTTGATGCTGAGGCAGCAGCAGCCCGCACCCCAGCCTTCACTGTGATTCTGGATAAAAAGAAGAAGTCCATTCTTCTTCACTTCTACACTCACTGAAATCATGGGTATAGGTATATTTTCCCATTTTCAGGCACAGTGCAGTCATCAGCAGCTGCATTGTGCACTATATGTGATAAGGTAGTGAAAAGGGGAAAGGAGGGGACACATCCTGACTTCTCTTCCCTTTATAAAGCACATGCAACACAGACATCCCAACATTTATGTTATACATGTGGAAGCTAAACCCTCCAACAAACACCAAAAAATAAATTGAGAGCCACTGCCACTGTGCTCATTGTCCCTCCCCAAGGGCACAAGGAACTGGGGAGAAAATTCCTGAGGAAGACAAGAGAAACCCAACTTGGAAGTTTGGTTGCAAACGTCTTCTTGTGCTCATTGATTCTGTGCCAGCACCCTCAGCATTATTTCTTTCATGTGGTGTTCCACCTTTGCTTCTATTACCTCCCCTACCAGTTATAGTGAGTATGTATTTGTGAGGATCTTGCAGTTCATGTCCACCCATTGTGTGGTGCACCGATTTCACAAGGGTAGAGAGCAATCAAATGCAGAGTATCAGAGAGCATCTGGGGACATTCCATCCCCCTGAATATGCTACGCTAGTGGTATTGAGGACTCATTATTTTTATTAAGAACTGTCAAAATTACATGTCCTTAGCGGAGCAGACAAAGGCCATGTTGACAGCATAGTGATAGAGGAGAAAGCAGAATGTTTTTGAAATATAGTAGATAGGCAAATAAAGGAGAATTGAAGCTTAGTCTAGGAAGTCATTTAGGAAGGACATTTGTTCTCTGTATTAGGGGAGTCTAAGGGCTCTCTGGGGGAGAAGAAGGAAGGAGGGAGGTTGACCCCCAAATATCCCAAAATTCCATGTGACTGAATGGCAAGACACAGGCAGCTGGGGACCTATTTGCTTGCTGATCTTGCTGTTATTGTCTCTGTGCTGGGAATGTCTGGGGAAAGATGTCATCGGGGAGGAGCAGCTGATCCTTCTAGGCACTTGTGAGCAAGAGATTGCACCCTGGCCACTAGGACACTGTCCCAGAGACCTTTTGCATACCCTTGCAGGATCATGAGCCTAGTTGAGCATCTCTGATTTCTATATTTATGCAAATTGCTCTTAGGGTTAGTCACCCTAAGGGTAATGGGGGAATCCAGACATGGACCCCTTGCTCACAAGTGCCTAGAGGGATCAGCTGCACATCACTGATAAGGCCCAACAAGGCTAAAATGTACATCTGGGGTTAGCTGCTTCCCTCGTTCAGAGAAGAATTGTCTGGCGTTTCGTGGCTGGACTGTCATTTTGGGAGGACATGTATGATATGCTTCAGAACAGCAATTCTCAGCCCCAGTCCTTGGGAAACACCAACAGGTCATGTTTTCAAGATATCCCTAAGTAATTACAGATGAAGCAATCACAATGACTGAGCCACTAATTACTTACCTGTGATTAAGCAGGAACAACCTGAAAACCTGCACTGTTGGTGTGCCCCGAGGACTAACATTGAGAAACACTGCTTCAGAATATTTCTTCTCTGTGCATCGCATTTGTAAGCTAAGAGAGATTGCACCCTGGGTGTGAGAACACCGTCGCAGTGAGCTTTTGCATACCCTTGCAGGCTCATGAGCCTAGTTGAGCATCTCTGACTTCTTTTATACTTATGCAGATTGCTTTTAGGGTTTGTCACCCTAAGGGTAATGGGAGAATCCAAACATGGACCCCTTGCTCACAAGTGCTTAGAGGGATCAGCTGCACCTCACCGACAAGACCCAACAATACTGAAATATACTTCTGGGGGTTAACTGCTTCCCTTTTTCAGAGAAGAATTGTCTGGCATTTCGTGGCTGGACTGTCATTTTCGTAGGACCTGGGATATGTTTCAGAATATTTCTTCTCTGTGTATGGCATTTGTGAGCTAAAAGAGATTGCACCATGGGCACTAGGAAACAACTCCAGTGAGCTTTTGCATACTCTTGCAGGCTCATGAGCCTAGCTGAGCATCCCTGACTTCTTCTATACTTATGCAAATTGCTTTTAGGGTTAGTCACCCTAAGGGTAATGGAGGAATCCAGACGTGGATCCCTTGCTCACAAATGCCTAGAGGAATCAACTGCACCTCACCAATGAGGACCAACAAGTCCGAAACAAATGTCTGGGGTTAGCTGCTTTCCTTGTTCAGAGAGGAAGTGTCTGGCATTTTGTGGCTGGACTGCCATTTGGGCAAGATCAGTATGATATGCTTCAGAATATTTCTTCTCTGTGTATGGCATTTGTGAGCTAAAAGAGATTGCACCATGAGCCTAGTTGAGCATCTCTGACTTCTTCTATAGGGTTACTGAGAATATCAAGGATGGGAGAACATAAGCATGCTACCAGCAAAGACATTGTTCTGGTCAGAACAGGTAACAGTTTATAGAATATCTCAAAAGTGCGCTATTTTTCAAGTACTTTTTAGTGAACATTTCTATATCTATAGAATAAAGTTTTAAGGATTTTTATCTGTAATCTTTTGCACTTTTATGTAAAGAATAAGTTTAATATATATTATTATATTAAATTCTATATTTTTATGTTATATGTTGGTTTGTTTCATTCTATGTAAGTTTATAAGCCATAGGGGTGTATAAGCTAATTAACCCTCACTATTTATATATATCTTTATTCATGTTAGATCATTGCTACTAGCATTCTCCCATATATAGTTAATCATTTGAATGGTAAGAATCAAATATCTTATAACACTGGTGCAGGAGGCGCGGGAGGGCAGGCGCCACTTTCTTGCACCTTCTGTGGGAGTGTCCTCTGGTCTGGGGATTCTGGGAAGATGTGTTACATACTGTGTCGGCTATGGTGCAGTGGGATGTGTCATCTCCAAAGATATGCATATTCTCTATTCTTCCTGATCAACTCCACTCAAATTTTCATGATATACTGCTGAGGGAGCTGCTGGTTATGGCATGAAAGGTGGCACAAATGTGGATGTCAGAACACCTCCCCTAAACATGACCACTGGATGGCTCTGGTGGCTAATAATCTACATCATTACAAAGCACTCTATTTACATAGGGGAACCCCGAATAAACTGAACCTTATATGGGGTTCATTGATGTCTTATTGAAACTCCAGAACACTTTACCAGTGAGGACTGGGGGATAAATCCTTATTATTTTCTGTTGTGTGAGTGGTGTACCTGGAGAATCTGGCTATTTCTCTACTTAGCTGACTGTTTGGTGCCTATGCTGTTACCTGCTACATATAATAAATACTGAGAGCGGCTGTGCTTGTCTCCCGGGGAGGGATGGGAGCTGGTAGGGATATGGTGGGGGTTAGAGTTGGGGGAGGGGTTGTTTTTAGTTTAGTTTAGTTTAGTTTTATATTCATAAAAAATTCAAATAGGACAGCTGTATCTCTACGTTATGGTACTTATTTGAATGTCTGCATTGTATTTCTTATCTGAAAACTGTGTGCATTATCTATGATTTTGTAATGTCTCATTACTGTCCTCTTAATAAAAATGTTTTTTTTTTTTTTTAAATATATATATATATCTTATAACGGAATCCTATGAAAAATAATTTTTTCCACAAATGTGTAAATGTGCTTACCTATATTAATATTTAGCAATTACCATTATAGTGTTTGTGCACAGAGACAGGGATTAAATCATAAACATTTGAACCAGTCAGATATGTATTTCCTTGTCATGCTTCAACTATTTGCAAACTTTAAACAGCTAATGATTATATTCAGTGGCTCTCTTAGATTTTGATTAGGCTAACTACTTATTTTCTGGTTCAGTTATTTTATTTTTTTTTATGTATGTGCTACTTCAAACTCTTCAGTTAAATTCTTTGGGTAGGTCATTTGGGCTGTCAAACTGCATCAAAATTATGCATGGCAAAATGAATGCAATTTCACTTTATCTTGATAACACATCATTCATGTTGATAGAAGAGAAGAGCTTGAAAAGTTAATGGTGGCAAGAAAGGAAAGAAAGAAATAAAAATTGTACAAGTAAGTCCATGACAAGCAAGCAATCGAAAAAAACATATTCTCTTTTCTACTATCCTCACTTTCATAACTCCCATTTGATCTTACAATAGGTTAAGAAAAATGGAACCTCTATACATTTTATTTATTGTTTGGTTTTGGTTGTTTTTATTTTATTTTTTCAATTATTACAGAATAGATGAAGGGTGTCAAAGTTTGGATGTCAATTGGGCAGGATTTAAAGGAATAGTAATACTTCATTTTAACTTTATTTTATTTTGTAGGTATTAAAAAAACATGAACAACGATATAAGTCTTATCTCTCAAACCTTTATGGTTTAAGAGATATTCACAAGCAAAGTTTCCCCTCCCGCCCCTTTTACCTAGTGTAAGCCATCTCTTCTCAGATGTGGAATGCAGTCCATAGACCAGACAGATAACAGAAGGGGACACTCTTATTCCTATGAAAACAATGAAAGCCCTGCCCCCCTTGACAAGATTTTCAGGTTTTTCCCTTATCTTAATTGAAGATTGTCCCTCTCTGCAATCTACCTGGTCACCTCCCTTCTGCTCTGGCTGAGCAGTGTTACATCAGTAAAAGGGGCGGGAGGGGGATACTTTGTCATTGAATTACTCTTGAACTACAACTCTGACAGAATTGAAATAACACTCTCCAAAGTCCAAATACTATGAAGATTAATTAGAGCTGTTTTTATTATGAAACATTACTATCCCTTTAAGGATAAGCACAGGTGAGTTAATCAGTGGCTTGGTCATTCTGACTGAACCACTTGTGCTCTGCCAGGAAAATTCTAAAATCATGGCCTGTTGATAGATCTTGAGGATTAACCATTATCACTTTTTATTCTATAAAACATTTTAGCGGGATATTCTAATAATATTCTGCACAAACCCAGGAGCTGGCATTAATACTAAACACCAAATTATTTACATGAAAAATCCTCATATAAGTTCTGCTTACACCAAGTGAAGGGTTGTTTGGAGGTGTATACGCATCTTAGGCAATCTTCTCATCTGCTCCTTGACTAGGACCATGTATTAAATAAGGCGCTAGGCATAATTTTACTCCATTCCCCTGGGGGAAGATAGGGTTTGCTGACATTAATGATTAAAGGATGGGAGTTTGTCACCTGTAGAGACTACAGCAGTTATACATTACAGCACAATATTTCTCAGATAAGCCAAGAACCCACTGGTTATATTCATAAATGATCTGTGTTTACCATCTGCTTTTAATTTTATGACTAATTTTTTTTTTTTTTTTTTACCACTTCTGTCTCTATGATTGAGCTGTACTGGGTCACAGAAAACAGGACAGACATCTTTGTTTGCCATTTGTGTCACCTTTGGATTGGGAGAGAGAGATTAGGTGAGATCTCTTTGTTCTCTGTGATTGCTAAAGGCTTTCTTGAAGTATGTCAAATACTTTTTTATGGTAAAAGTGTTTGAAGCCTGATCATTTCTTTATTACAGTTACTTTTCTAAAATGACAAGCCATTTATATCTATTGAAGCACAGAGCCACATAAAATAGTTCAGGGATAGACACTAATATTTCTCTGGACCAACTTGATTCCAAGGACCAGTTGTTAAGAGACACTGTTCTAATGCATGCCCTAAAGTGAAGGTATTGGAGTTAGAAACAGCTCTAAATGATTAGTGTTGGCAAATGTGTACATTCCATCCTGTCTCTTGCCATGAGTAATATTTATGCTTTTCCTTTGTAACCATATTGGAAAGAAACGAAGCAATTCTTATTATATAGATTAAAATGTGCTTTGATTAATTATATCCATTTGATTCATTTAGGTCATGTTAATAGCTGGATCTAAAATAAATGTTTTGTTTTCTGTGTTTTTGCAATTGTCAGATAAAAAATAACATATTTTTGGTTCATGTGAGGTTTGGGAATCAATTAAAATAAAGCTTTAAATGGTTTAAAATTATTCATTTTTACACTTGTAATATTTCATTTGATTCGTTTAGGTCAATGTTGATAGTGGGAAAGAAAAAACCATTTTTGTCTTTCTTGAACTATGCCAAATATGTTAGGGTAAAAGTGTTTGAAGCTTGACCATTTCTTTATTGCAGTTAATTTCCTAAACTGACAAACCATTTATGTCCATTGAGGGCCACATAAAATAGTTCAGGAATAGACACAAATATTTCTGTGGGCCAACATGATTCCAAGGACCATTTGTTGAGAAGCACTGTTTTAGTGCATGCCCTGAAGTGAAGGTATTAGAGTTAGAGACCAGCTCTAAATGATTAATGCTGGTAAATGCATACATTCCATTCTGTCCCTTGCCATGAGTTATATTTATACATTTCCTTTGTAACTCTATTGGAAAGAGACATATCAATGCTTATTATATAGATTAAAATGTGCTTTATTTAATTATTTCCACTTGATTCATTTAGGTCAATGTTGATAGCTGGATCTAAAATAAATGTTTTGTTTTCTTAGATTTTTCAATTGGCAGATAATGAGGTAAAATAAAAATATATTTCTGGTTCATGTGGAAAAAAATATCATAGGTAGATGAAACAATTAAAATACAGCTTGTAATATTTCATAATATAAGCCATATGCAGAAAGAAAGAGGAACAATTCTACAATAAATTAAATGCATGACATGAGACACACAAAAATTCCACATTGAGTTTAATGCTTGAATGCTAGAGATTTTATCAGTCTTTTGATGGGTAAAACATATGGAAGATCTCAACCGAAAAAATGTAGTGAAACTCATATTTTTGACATTGCATCACGTGGGTTGTGAGGATCCTTCTACTCAAGCCGGTCATTCAGAGAATGACAGCACAAGTAGGAGCTACTAGGGGAAGATATGATCACATTCCTGTCCACTGCATTGATCACCTATACTATTACATAGGTGATCAATGCCAGGGGGACAACAGAAGCAGTCATCATGCCTCCAGCAAGCTAGATATCCTGCACTATGTATTTTTTTAAAATATGACATAAATTCTTAGGCAGCATATAACAGATATTAACCCTTTGAGAGCCAGAGGGACATGTAATGCATTGCAAAGCAATGTGTTGTGTATCCCTCTGGCATTCAAAGGATTAAGTGTGTGATGGACAGCATATGTCAAATTTATTGAGCACCATATGTTGAATTTTAATGGGGGGGCAACATGTTGGAGTTTACTGGGGTGGGGTTATATTATGGGTCAGCATGGGGAACATCACCATTATGTGTTAGCCCCACATTCACTTCCTGACACCCCCTAGCCTTGTTCCTTTGCACTGGCAGTGCCCATAGGAATTTGTGGCTACCAATAGTCAAGGGAACAAGGCTGGTGGGGTCAGACAGTGTACATGAGGATCTGTGGCTACCAGTTTGCAAGGGAACAAGTATAAGGTCCAGGATCCTCTCCATTCCCTTACTGACCAAGTGGGGCAGCAGAGAGAATGCTTTCAGACTTCAGGATTATTGTACTGCTGGTTATGTGCAAGGGGGGGCATCCACAACCCTGTATGCTAATGGGACTTTTATCTCCCCTCTCCTTGCATCCCTACATTTTATTGCATATGGCAATGTGTGTCTACATCAAAATGTCGAAGTTCTTTGAACACATCGACAAAATCCTATCACCACAGCATCAGGTTTTAGTGCATCTCTGCCCTTGACTATTAAAATCTAAATTTTAGGGCTGTTTCAAAGGAAAGATTAGCACTTTTGGAGAAAACTAATTTCACATAAGGGGGAAATAAATTATCCCATAAATTAAGCAGTGTTAGAGAGGTCTCCAATGCATTGTGAAGCAACACATTGGAAACTTATCTAGCATTAAAGGGGTTAAAAGCAGCATGAAAACTGAGAGAAGTTTGGGGAATTGTTATTTCTTCTCTTTGGTGCAGATGGTTTGCTGCAGAATTGTTAACTTTTCCTACTGTGAATAAGGCCCCATACATCAGCAGTACAGTGTATCTGTATTGCAGGGAAGCATCAAAACATCATTTTAACCCTTTGAGTGCCAGAGGGATACACAACATATTGCTTTGTAATGCATTGTGTACCCCACTGGCACTCAATAGGTTAACATTTTGAGTGCAAAAGTGGCGTACCATGCATTGTTTTGCTTCACTCACCCCTCTGGCACTGTGAAAAGGCAAACCTTTTGAGTACTGGGGTAATGCTTTTCAAGGTTTTGTTCCCTATACTGGCATAACAGGGTTAATTCAAAGAGTTAAACATAAAAATAAAGCATTCCAATCTTGCTTGAGCAGAACAGGTATTTAAAAGCTAGAACATATGGAACCCTTATTATTATAGTCAGCTTCCTACTGCATGCTTCAATTTACCAGAAGTCTGAAAGCCATTTTCCTCAAGGGCAGAAGTGCCCTTCTGAGCAACAACATCAGCAGAGTGATAAACAGAGCTGCACTGACCAGCTGCAGGGTGGAAACTATTCAAATGTGCATAGTAATAATGCCTTATAGTATAAAGCAGTGCAATTTACATTAGTCAAACAATGGGCATGCTGGGGAATGCTTAGTTTTACTAATGAATATATGTGACATGACTACATCTTTCAAATACAGATATGCCATGCAACAGTCTATGATGAATATTTTTAATATGAGAGGAGATTCACTATATTTTGAACAATGAACATAAAACAGGGGTGTAACTAAAACTTTCTGGGCCCAGATTAAAAAATATATTAGCCCTTCCCCCTCATGCACACACATGTACAGGCAGTGAATGCTGGTTATTTAGGGATATTAGTCTTCCATAATTCCATACAGTAATGTGCAAAGGTTTAAGGCAGGTGTGAAAAAATACTGTAAAGTAAGAATGCTTTCAAAAATAGACATGTTAATAGTTAATATTTATCAATTAACAAGATGCATAGCGAGCGAACAGAAGAAAAATCTAAATCAAGTCAATATTTGGTGTGACCACCCTTTGCCTTCAAAAGAGCATCAATTCTTCTAGGTACACTGGCACGCAATTTGTTAAGGAACTCGGCAGGTAGGTTGTTCCAAACATCTTGGAGAACCAACCACAGCTCTTCTGTAGATTTAGGCAGCCTCAGTGGCTTCTCTCTCTTCATGAAATCCCAGACAAACTCGATGAACTACTGGGAGTCATTTTTTTCACACATGCCTAAAACCTTTGCACAGAACTGTATATATATTCATGTTAATTGATATTCATTTCAGAGTTAGCAGGGTGTGTAATGCATTAACACTTAAAGGGATAGTAATACTTCATTTTATCTTTATTTTATTTTGTAGGCATTAAAAAACATGAAGAACGATATGTCTTATTTCTCAAACCTTTATTGTTTAAGAGATATTCACAAGCAAAGTTTCCCCTCCCGCCCCTTTTACCTAGTGTAAGCCATCTCTTCTCAGATGTGGAATGCAGTCCATAGACCAGACAGATAACAGCAGGGGACAATCTTCTTCCTATGAGAACAATGAAAGCCCTTCCCCCCTTGACAGGTTTTTCAGGTTTTTCCCTTATCTTAATTGAAGATTGTCCCTCTCTGCAGTCTACCTGGGCACCTCCCTTCTGATCTGGCTGAGCAGTGTTACATCAGTAAAAGGGACAGGAGGGGGATACTTTGTCATTGATTACTCTTGAACTACAACTCTGACAGAATTGAAATAACACTCTCCAAAGTCCAAATACTATGATGATTAATTAGAGCTGATTTTATTATGAAACATTACTATCCCTTTAAAGGGTTAATGTCATATTATAAATAACTCCTCTTTAACACATAACTGGTGTAATTATGGGGCAAATCATATGCACATTAGGGACAAACAGAAACTTTCACTTGATGTAATTTGAGCTTTTGACCCCTCAAATGCTAGCTATCTCTATGCATTGTATTTATTTATTTAAAGGTGATGCTAACCCTTTGAATGCTAGAGAGCTATTCAGTGCCTTTGCAAATGAATGCTTTGGAAACATATCTATCATTCAAGGCATTAAAAGCCATATTTATATCACTAAGACATTTTATTTCCCCACTTAGTGTAGTAGGATTGCCCCAGATTTGTTCTTCATTTATTCTGTGAATAAAGCCCACTGAGCCATAAAGCAGTGTTTCTCAACTCAGCTGTCCTCGGGACCCACTAACATGCCAGGACTTAGGGATTTCTCTGCTAGAGCACAGGTGTGGTGATCAGAGGCTCATTCACATTGATTAACTCACCTGTGCTCTAACAAGGAAATCATCACATCATGGCCTGTTAGTGGGTCCTGAGGACAGGAGCTGAGAACCACTGCCATAAAGGGTATCTGATAAATCAAAGCCAGATTAAAACCTTACAGAGGCAGGCAGGGTACAAAACTGGGTCCTCTCTGTCCCATTCCTGCATGCATGTTCTCAAATCCACACTGCTGAACCTGAGCCCCAGCCTCCCAAGTTGCTGCTGAAATTTACCTTTCAGGTAACATACATGGGCTGTAGGGAAAGGGAGAATTGGGAGAAGGGAAAAGGTGGGCGCTAGAGCCATTTTAAAATTACTGGTGGGTGAGAGGTCCCGCCATGTTCCAGCAAAAAAAATCAGTGAAAACGAGGTTGCTGTCTGCTTTTTCATGGGAAAATACTCTTTAAACACAGTAGTTAAAATCTTCACATTTTTTGCCCATTGGCCAAAATTCTTTGTCATTTTCTCAATGGCTATAAAGTTTCCGCCCATTGATTTATGTGTTTTTTGCCTTTTTGCTATAAAAACTTGATGTATTTGAGGAAGTGAAACACAATAGAAGCAGTTACACAGCGAGGTAGACATGCTGTGCTGTTCTGCCATGATCTTTTGGCAAAATTGAGGTAGGAGAGGCTCATAGTGACTTCTATCACTATGAGAAAGTTTAAAAGTAATAAAAGGAGGAATTGGAAGGACCCTTATGTATCCACTGAGTCTGAGGAGGAGGAAGTGAACACAATTGAACCAATGCTGTCCAGTCCCCCTAAATCACCCCTAGGGATCTTGGGGAATTTAATGGGAAGGGAGGGAGAAAAGGGTAGTAGTGAGATCAGGACAGGTCAGCTGCCTACCCCTGCTGCCACCATTGCTGCCCCTGCTGCCAGATGTGCTACACTTGCTGTCAGTACTGCCTCTGCTGCCACTTGTGCTGTGCCTGCTGTCAGACATGCTGCTCCCACTGTCACCGGTTCTGTGCCTGCTGTCAGATGTGCTGCCTCTTCTGCCTGTATGTCTTGTAATACTCAGGAGGGGTGAAGGAGAAAATGATTCCAAGTGTGACAGTAGGAAACCCATCTCTGCCCCAGACAGTGAAGGGGAATGTGGAGGACAAGAAGAAAGAGGCCATTCTTTTCCATCTGTTCCCTATCCCCTGAAGTCATGTGTTTGGGGCGATTTTTTTTCTTGGGGCACGCACAATGCAGTCATCACCAATGGCACTGTGCATGATTTGTGACAAGTTAGTGAGAAGGGGAAAGGAGGGAACACACACTTTGAAATCAAGCCCTGCAGTTGCTGTACCCCCTGACTCTCCAGAAAGGCAACAAGAAGTGAGGTGGAGATCAAAGAGGAGGAAGAATAGAGAAACCCAGACAGAGGCAAACTACGTTGTTCTCCGTTTTTCATGGGAAAATCCGCTTTAATACTAGCGGATAAAATTTTTGCATCTTTCGCCCATTGGCCAAACTTTTTCACAATTTTTTCAATGGCTAGAAAGTTTCCGCCCATTGATTTATGTTGTTTTCACACTTCTGGTATAAAAACATGTTGTTTTCACTGAAGGCAGACACAATAGAAACAGCTACAGAGCGAGGTAGATGTGCTGTGCTTTTCTGCTGTGATATTTTGGCAAAATTGAGGCTGGAGAGGCTCATAGTGACTGCTATCACTATGAGCAGTAAAAATAGGAACTGGAAGGACCCTTATTATGTATCCACTGAGTCTATGGAGGAGAAAGTGACTAGCAGCATGAACCAATGCTGTCCAGTCCCCACCTAAAATATCTTGGGGAATTTAATGGGAATGGAGGGATAAAAGGGAATGGGAAGGAAGGGAGAAAAGGGTAGTACTAGTGAGAGCACGACAGGTCAGCTGTCTGTGCCTGCTGCAAGACGTGCTGCCCCTGCTGCCAGTGCCACCATTGCTGTACATGCAGCCACTAGTGTTGTACCCGCTGCCAGACATGCTGCCCATTCTGCCACCAGCACTGTACCAGCTGCCAGTGCTGAACCTGCTGCTAGTGCTGCCCTGCTGCCAGTACTGAACCTGCTGCCAGTGCTGAACCTGTTGCTGGTGCTGAACCTGTTGCCACCAATACTTTGCCTGCTGCTAGTTTTTCTTGTAGTACTCAGGGGGGAAGGAGAAAATGATGCCAAGTGTGACAGCAAGGGACCTTAAATCACACTTGCTTTCCAAAGCAGTCTTGCCACTGCTATTACTACTGCTACTAAGGTCCAGCAGCTTTTTAGTGTTAGGAGTGATCCTCATATTACTAGTGACTGGGAGACTGAGGAGGAAGACTCTGTGGCTGAACTTGATGTGTAGTAGTAGCAGTAATGGTGAAGCAGCTGGAGTGGTAGGGGAAACATTTGGCAACATCCAGACTAGCGGCCAAGGGAACCCACACAGTAAAAAGGGGGGGGTAGACTCGCAAAAAAATCTCCTCTAAGTTTAGTAGGTTAGTAAAGGATAATGTATATCTCAAAAATTCTTGTATCACACCAGTGATAAAAAGCGATTTTTTAATCACACATAAATAATAATCACAAAAATTCACAAAAGTTCCAATCCAAACAGATTGAATGAATGCAAAAGAAATATATATACAATTGAAACAAATAATATCTAATCATAAGAACATATGATATACAATCCTGTGAACAATATCACAGGATCTATATAAATAGCGTATGTGGAGTGGAGCTGATAAAATCTCTCGATGGGGTGTAAAAGAGAGGGGGGGTGGGAAGAAATGGGAATAGAATTGGCTGCTTACAGGAAGATCTGATTTGAGAGGGCACATATAAGCATATCTGCAGTCTTTGTAAAGAGAGTCACAACCAGTAAACTTTTCTGCTTAGTAGATATCTTCTTTGGTTGCAGCTTGTCAAAGTCTCCTTGTTACTGCATGTGTCCTCCGTGTCTTCCTTTCTCAGTTTGTGCCGTTCCGCTTCACTCAACCTGAATGCTCAGCCACACTGATAGGTCTCAACTCGCCCCTCTAACTGTCCTCCGATCCAGATCAGCGTCCCCTCTCTCTCTCAATGCACGTGGAAAAAGTTCCTTGGCTAACACGTTTCGGCGCAAACACTGTGCCTTCGTCTGGAGCCTGGAATTGGTTGCGCCCGTTGTACTGTCCCTAATTTATTCATAATTGAGCCAATCACAGTGAATGTTACAAATTACTTATGTTGAATACATTGTTCGTATGTCATATTGATACTGTATCTCTATTCCAAAATAATAAACTGTATGCACAGGTGTATAAGTTAGCGATTGACTCGCAAAACAATATCAGGCATATGTGATTTTGTAAATGATAACAGGCAACGTTACAAGCCACTATGCAGAGGATTCCTTTGTTAAGTACAATGTGTCACTTTATGTGGGAAATGTTTGCCATATTGATACTGAGATTCTATCCCCAAAATGTCCCCCAAATGTGAAAAAAACAAAGGTTTAAAAGGGACTTTCAAGCCCACTCTAACGCATATGATTTTTATAAGACATTATATAGATTATGACTAGATTCCTGAACATGAAAAAAGAATAGGGATTAAATTACTAGTTGATGTTATACCCCAAAAAATGTGGTTGGACAATTTTATATTAACATAACCCAGAAATGATTATTTGGGACCATGAATGTTGTTGAGGAGATGGTTATTCCAATTTTTAGGGTGAAATCCTTATTCTTCGTTTCCTTGTCATTCAAAAAATTGAGGATGGTTTTTAGTGGATAATACTTAAAATCCTTGGGTGCGGAGAAAATACAGACTTACATCGTATTATTATGTGTTTAGTCCCTGTGATTGGAGTGCAAAAAGATCAAAATCTAATTAGATTTATTTTTCTTACATAAGTTCTGTTAAGGTGACAGTTTTAAAATGTGGGCATAGGACATAGAAATGGAAACAGAAGAAAAGAAAATTGTGTTAATTTTGTTAATGACGTTTTTGAAACTGGTGGTTAAAGATGGATTCTACAAATTTTGTTTGTAAATTAAACTAGATAAGAGTCTATAAGGCATAAGAATAATTTATATAAACCATAAGTCCAATTCTTTGTTCAGTCCATTCGGTGCTAATGTTTTCATCTTGTGGATCCAATAGGTTTCCTGTTTAGCTAGTCGTGTGAATCTGTCGCCTCCTCTTACCTGTGGCGGAATATGATCAATTGCCAATAGTCGTAGGACTTCTGGGTTTTGATTATGACATTTTTTAATATGTTTTGCCACACTCTGTTTTATGTTGCCCTTGATTATATGGTTGCGGTGTTCAAGAAAACATTCCTTTAGTGGGCGTATTGTCCTACCTACATATTGCTTGTGGCATGGACATTCCAACAGATAAATGACATAATTGGTAACACAGTTGAAGAAGTGATCTATCTGGAATGTTTGTCCAGTTGTACTTGAAATAAAACTTTGGCATCTGTGCTGAATGAATCTACAGGTTATGCACAAACAGTGGCCACATTTGTAATTTCCTTTGATGATGGTTCCATCTACAATACTTGTAAATGAATAGTGCCTGCTCTGGGTGTTAAATGCTGTCTTCCACTCGTGGTCCTCTTTTATTCTTACAAGATTTTATGCATCCCAGAGATCAAGCTTAGTAAATACTGTGGAGTCCTTGATCTGATCAAACAGCTAGGTGATTAAAGGAATGGGGTAGGCATTCTTGAACATCAGCTTATTTAGGCCCCTAAAATCGATACATGGTCTTAGTTCCCTATCCTTATTTTTCATGAAAAAGAACCCTGCCCTGCAGGAGAGGAAGACTTGTGAATTATACCCCTGGACAAGGCATCCACCACATAGTCCTCCATAGCTCAATTGTTCTCCACTGACAAGGGATAAACACAACCCCTGGGAGGTCTAGTACTCAGAACAAGATCAACAGTACAATTGTACGGCCTATGCGGAGGCAATGTACTGGCCTCTACCTTGTTAAATACATCTCTGTAGAACTGACACTCTGAAGGTAATGAGGTAGAGGTACACAAAATTCTCTTAGGCTGCTGTAGGCAAGACTTCTTGCACTGAGGGGACCAAGATACGATGTCACACGTCTGCCAATCAGTCCTCGGATTGTGTAGCTGCAAACCAGGGAAATCCCAGAATAATAGCTTAATGAGGAGACTGGATGACCTGGAACTGTAAGATCTCCACATGGAGAGCCCCTACCCTCACGAACAAGGGAGAGTCTTGTGGGTAACCTGTGCAGGTTGTAGGGGTCTCCCGTCAATGGCCTCAATAGCCAACAGAGAGGAGCGGGGTAGCAGCGGAATCAATTGCTGAGCTTCAAAGTCTGCATCAATGAAAATCCTAGCGGTTCCTGAGTCTAGCAGAGCTGGAGCAGCCCTTGAGGACTCAGGCCAAGACAGAACTAACTCAAGGATCGGCTTGCCTTGAAGATTCTCTGGGGGCTGTAGACTCCACCTAGGGTCTGTCCCCTATGCCCTAGGTGCGAGTGTTTCCCGGCCGGACGGGATAGGAGCATAACAAGAAACCAGGCTTCCCACAATACAAAAAGAGGCCTTCCCTCCAGCGGAGACCCCTCTCCTCCACCAAAAGGCACGTAAACCCTAGTTGCATAGGTTCTCCTCTAGTGGAGTCAGAACCAGGAGGCATGGGAGGCGAAGGAGGATTGGGTGGGTTCACAAAGCTAGGTGCCAACTGGGACAGAGGCCTACACATACATTCTTTGAATGACGGTCTCTCCCGGATACGGGTATCTACCAGAATGATCACTGAAATCAGCTCCTCCAGATCACTTGGCAGTTCACGGGCTACGATTTCATCTGTAATCGAGTCACATAGGCCCTGGTAGAATGCAGCTACAAGTGCTTCATTATTCCATCCTACTTCCGCTGCCAGAGTATGGGATTCTATAGAGTACTCCAACACTATACATGCTCCTTGGCTGATGGTCATAAGTTGTTTGGCAGCGGAGGTCGCACAACCGGGCACATCAAAAACCCTACGAAATGAAGCCACAAACTCAGTGAAATTTTAAATGACAAGTTTGTCTGTCTCCCAAAGAGGATTAGCCCATGCCAATGCTTTCCCTGACAGCAGGGAAATCAGGAGTCCCACTTTACTCCTCTCGCTCGGAATGGCATGCGGTACTATCTCTAGAAAATTCCCCAGCTGAGTAAGGATCCCCCAGCAGAGTGTTGGTTCCCCCCTCATAGTGTTGAGGTAATGGAGTGGACCCAGATAAACCTCTAGCAATGCCAACCTCAGGGGTAGCAAAAATAGCCGGTGTCGAGTCTGGGGAGCCCCCAATTTGCCAAACAAAACGATCCATGTGCGCAGTTCGGTTTAATAAATTCTGCATGGCCAAAGATAACTGATCAATGTGTTGATCCTGCTAGTCCATCCTGGACAGGATGCTTGGAGAAGGTGTAAACCAGTCTAAATAACTGAACAGAGGCCTGTACTACTCAGAAAGGAGTAGGGAACCAGTCTATAGTTCTCTCTCCCAGGATATGTGTTAGACGTCCAATGGAATCGGAGTACTACCGTGCTGTACAGAATGGGTCAATGGCAACCAGAGCAGAGGACAGCACAAGCCACGGTACCATTATAGAGAATAGCCCAATGGTTTAGGAATACACTGATTGAGTAGACAGCCAGAGCCCAGTTCAGAACCCAGTGGATAGTCAGACACACCGGAGTCATACAAGGAGCGAGTAGTCAGCTAGAGCCACAGGTCAGAACCGGAGTGGATAGTCAGACAAGCCGGGGTCATACACTGAGCAAGTAGTCAGCCAGAGCCACAGTTCAGAACCAGAGTGGATAGTCAGACAAGCCTGGGTCATACACAGAGCGAGAGACAACTAGAGCCACTGGTCAGAACTGGTGAAGATGGTCAGACAGGAAGAGGTCATACATGGAGCTAGTAGTCAGCCAGAGCAACAGTTCAGAACCAGAGTGGTTAGTCAGACAAGCTGGGTCATACACGGAGCAAGAGACAATTAGAGCCACTGGTCAGAACCGGTGTGGATGGTCAGACAGGCCGGGGTCATACACAGAGCGAGAACGGAAGCCAAATCAGGGACACAATGAGGAGCAAACAAAACTAGCAATCACAGAAACACCATGTAAAGGCAATTGACCTTAGACCCAGGGAAGTTCATATAGGCCCATACGGAGGCGGGAATCAATTAGTCAAATGAATGCATACATATAAACAAGCGCCACGTTCAGAGACAGAAACTCACACCTGCACCCGTGACCACCAGATAGAACAGCAAAATAGCACAAGGGTAACTGGCAGCACCGATGCCAGGGTACACCGTGATAATCTCCACTTGGCTTGAATGAAGATTTAGACATTTGGTGCCTTTAAAATATATTTTTCAGTTCTCCTACTGTTGCTTATACTCAACATTCTCATATCAGCAATCGTTTACTTTCATTTTTTTGAGCAATCCATTTACATACCCCTCTTTTTCTATACTATGACATATTATTTTATGTTCAGAGCCATAGATTAGCCTTTTGGTATTATGGATTGGAGTTTATCACCATTATATAATCCTATCCTTCATTGTATATATTGTTACACGATTCATTATTAGGTGTATATTACATAATTATTTCATTCATTATGGTGATAATAGTTCCCCATTCGCTATGGTTCCTTTTTCAAAATAAGATTAAGATATGATCAATGCTCTCCAGCAGGTATGTCAGTTTAGTTCAGTATATTTAGTTTAGTGTATTTCAGGCTATGTCGATTTTGTAATGTTGGGTCTTTTTGGTGCATCATATCCCTGTGTTTTTATAAATACTTATAGCATATATTTGTTTCATTCCAGTTACTTCATAATTGCTTTATTTTGTCTAGTGATCACACAAGACTTATACTCCAATATCATATTCAGATCTCAGCACAGACAGCATATTCATTAATCAATTTTTTTCACTCTATACCCATGTTGCATTCTAATATAATTCTTCCAGTTTGTCACCATATGTCATTGTTAGTCATTATTTTCATCAGTGTTGCAACTTGCCTAAGACCCACATTTGATGATTGAGTACATCTCCTTGCCATTTAATGGTTCTATTACGTGCACACAGTTATTTAAAATTTCTCTTGTATTCAAGAGTTGTTTTATTTATCTTTATTAATATTTTGCGAATATACACGCATCCTATATTCATTTGTGTTATACAATTATATGTGTCCATTTTCTTATTGGTTAACGGAGCTTTAAATAACGATGAGTATCAGCCCGGCGCCCCACGCTCCAGACGAAGGAGCAAAATTTGGCACCAAAACACATAGAGCTCCATAGCTACAACATCCAGTCCAACAGCAGATTTGCATCAACACTTTTGGTCTATCAAAACATCTTGATATCCTTGGAGTCCAGAGAACACTACAGTTAAGGAGAACATCTCAATTGTTCTTGAAAGCATACACGCTGAATACATCAAATGTAACACCCACTGGAACTAGCAGCTAGTAAGGAATGTGAGTACCTCTTTTCAGGGATCATTAACTTTGGACATCAAGTAAGGGACCATCTGATACCTAAGTGGTTCTAATGTCATTCTATAGACCCATTTGAATTACAGATGGTGTTAATATAAAATTGTTACTATATTCTATGACTGGACACTTTTAGGTTAGGTAACACGAACTTTGAACCTATTTGGTTCACCATTAGCTTTATGGTCTTATTTAATTTATTTTAGATATTTCTTATACCCATTATTCTCAATCCTTTTTATACATCATTTTGGGTTAATTTCTAATTCATGTTTTGGACTCCCATTTCATTTATTTATTTTTTTATGAATCAGACTACTAAATTGTTCCTATATATTTGCTAATAAACCACTGATTTTTTACATTGTATTTATTTGTGCATTGTGATCTCTATTAGTCACACTACTACACTTAGAGGGCACTATTTGTTTGCGCTACCCCTCCATTTCTTCCTTTGCAATATATTCCATGCATGGATACCTATTTGCATATCAAATGCTTAACCCTTTCCCTGCCGCAAATGTACCCAAACCCTCAAGCACTCAAAGGTCTTAATCCTCACGGGCAATGCTGTGCCCCTTTTGCTAGTACTTCATAACATATTTCAACTCACACATTCAAACTTGTACACATTCAAACTCCAGTGCAGCTTCTTTGCAAAGACCTGATAAAAGTTAAAAAAAAACTAGAGAAAACAATCAGGAATATACATACCCCCCAGGTAGATTTCTTCAGCAAAAAGTAAGACATTGAGATCATTGAGATTAGAAAAAATATTTTAAAACACAAATTCCATTCCTAATGACCTACTTGTAGGAACTATTTGATAGTACTAGCATTTGCAAATAAAAGAAGTTGGAAATATTGAACAGACCTAATTGAAGTCACTTACTGAATGAGGCCTGCTACCCTTGTTTGCAAACAGTAGAATGAGTCTAAGTAAACAGTCAAGGGGCCAGCAACAGAGCAGACATATAGACATGTGACTGATCATCAGCAAAAATTAAGACATTGCGATTCATTGGATAAATATTCTAAAACACAAGTTCCATTCCAAATAATCCTTTTGTAGGAACTCTATGTAGGATTAATCCATTGAGTGCCAGAGGGATATGGAATATACTGTTTTGCAATGCACTCAAAAGGGTCAACAAATAAAAGTCCCATAGCATGGATCACTGGGCTGGGAATATTGGATAGTCATGAATGAACTCTCCTACTGTATCAAATAGGTCTGCTTCTTTAGCCTGCAACTGTAGAATAAGTCACAGGAAACAGAATCAAGGGGCCAGGGTCAGGGCAATGTCAGTATCACGTGACTGCTGACTAATTTCAGTATATGAAAATGTTTTTTTCACTCCAAAACAATTTCAGTGTATAGCATATGGATTTCATTCTATATCATATAGATTTCTATATATAACATAATGATTTCATTATATGATATTGATTTCAGTATATAGCATATGGTGTTCATTATATGATATATAGATTTGAGTATATAGCATATGGATTTCATTATATGACATAGATTTCAGTATATGAAATATGGATGTCAGTATATAACATATGTATTTCAGTATATGATTTATGCATTTCAGTATGTACCATATTGATTTCATTATATAGCAAATGGATTTCAGTGTAGGACATATGGGTTTCTGTATATAGCATATGGAGTTTATTATATGACATATGGATTTCAGTATATGACATATGGATTTCAGTATAAGATATAGGGACCTCATTATATAGCATATGGATTTCAGCATATGATATATTTCTTTCATTATATAGCAAATGCATTTCAGTATATGACATGGATTTCAGTATATATTATGAATTGCAGTATGTAACATATTGATTTCACTATATGACATTGATTTCATTCTATGATATATGGACTTCAGTATATGACATATTAATTTCATTATATAGTATATGTATTTCATTATATAATATATGTATTTCAGTATAAGACATATGGTTTTCACTATATAATATATGCATTTCATTATATGATACACAGTTCTCAGTGTATAATGTAATGGATTCTGTGGTGAAAGCTAAGTATAAGCAAAGCTGAATCATGTCCCTAACGGCCCCTCATAGATAATTCTTGTCCTCGATGTAGTACAAAATTCCAAATGTGTTCATGTGCTTCTTAATAAATAACAGCTTTAATTTTAAGCTGTGCTGTTATTGTGAATGTAAATCTTGTAAACTATTTAAATAACTTATGTTGCATTCTAACGGCTATATGCACACCGACGTGGACTAACCAACATTTGTGTATCTTGAATCCCTCCCTTAACAAGGGGTTCACCAAGGGAACAAGAAAACCCAAATAGACCTTTTAAATGTTGCCCTTTGTCTTTGCTCAAGAATAACATTTTCAGTTAATCCTGGATATCATATCCATGGAGACGGACATGAGAGTTTCTAGTAGAGTCACAAGACCTCAAACTCTGCTCACTACACATTGTACATTTAAAGGGGCAGTATAAAGTCCATATTATATGCCTTTAAATGTTAGGCTGTCCCCAAAGAGCTATGAGAATGGAGTTTCCATAGCCCTGAACTTCTTTTCCCTCCATTTTCTGTGTAGATCCAGATGATCTGCAACTCTGGGTGATGTCAGAACTGAGTGAGTTGTTCTTAGAAGATTCCCGTAGCTCTTGGGACACAGCCCAGCAATTAAAATGACCTTGCATGTTTCCCCTATAAATTGGTTTATGCCTTCTGCCTGATTCAGTTCGACAAAACTGCCAGAATCTGTCATGCCTGCCTACATTGATATGACATAAAGGAAATATTGATTATGTTATGTCTTGGACAAAGACACAAAGGCAACATTACTAGGTGTCATTTTAATTTTCTGGCCATGCTAAGTCTGAGGTTACTAAAAGAAGATGTGTTCACCTTTAGGCCCCTCTCTCAGAGATAGGGTAGATAGGGCTCCCTTGGATGTCTGGCTTTGGTGCAGCTGCACCCTCTATATCACTTTTAGCTTCACCCCTGACATCAAGGAAACTTGCCATTCCAGCATGATGCAGTGTTACTGCATTCCCTGGTAACACAATACATTTACAATAAGGAAGGTTTGTACACTGGCCTATGGGGCCAACAGCAGACGTTATGAACACTGATAGAGGTTGTTATGTTCATCACAACCTCCAAAGAATGAAAGACCCACATAAGCTTTAGCCAGTAATATTGTCTGGTGTTCATGTTTTCTGGTTAGTGAGAGAAACCTGGATCATTAGTGGATCACAGGAGATTGGGGGGGGGTGAAACAACATGGGTGACAAAACTATTACGGGGCTAGCAACAATCCTGTCATCTGTGTGACAGAGGCTTTAAACCTATACTTAAAATGAAGTGTTTACTTTCTCAATGCTTGATGAAAGCTTTCCAGCTTCCAGCATGCTTTCATTTATGCATTTAGAGCTCATATATTCTCGTCCCATTTGCCCTGTAAAAAAACATATTTTCCACACACTGCAACAAGGTGCAGCATGAAGTAACACTCCTTCATAAATCTGTTCCATTGGTTTTTAAGAGAATAATGGAAAATGAATGAACATTTTGCTACTTTTAGAGTTGCCATATGACATGCTTTATTACCTATTGAAAATAGAATTTACTGCAGTAATTTACTTACCACAGATGCACAGTAAAATTATATTAAATGTCTTAAAAAATGCTTTACATTAATAAATTACATCAAATTACAATTTTGTCTACCTTAGAACCAATAATATGTAAAATATATGATCAAATGTTTAATACAGTTGGAAAATAAGGGCAGTAATGCAAAATGAAAAAAAAGGAGCAATTTTGTAGCAAAACTACTTTTCCATAGGGGACTATTCAAAATTCATACTGATTTATACCCTGGAATGTAAAGAAATCTGTTTGACACCCCTGTAGCTTTCAGTGAGGTGAAAAGTCCTATTTCAGTAAAGGGGAATTGGTGGAATCTGCATGGTAGTCTATAGAATTGTTTTTACTTTGTGCTCATGATCCTAAATTCTATGCATTTGCTTGTTTATTTTTTTGTTATGTATAGTTCAGTAGAAAGAAGATTAATATGTTCGATATACCATGACATTCAATTGCTCCAATTTCTTGATGGCTTGTACCCTATGGGGTATATGTATGAAAACAAGTGGAACACCTCTGAGGCAATCCAAATGCACCATAAGTAGGGAGCAAATAATAATTGATATTCATTTAACCCTTTGAGTGCCAGAGAGGCACGCAACACATTGCTCTGCAATGCCTTGCATACCTCTCTGGCACTCAAGGGGTTAATTGAGATTTGTAATCCCTTGAATGCAAGCATTGTCTCCAACCCATTGCAAATGCGAGTTCAAATTATCATCTAAAGCAATGGGAATTTAGGAAATTTGTATGTGTTCCTTCTAATGCAAAAATCAATTTTTATGTACTTTATCGCATATTTACATATGTATTTCTCCCTTTACCCACAGGAGGTCTAAGGGGAAGTTTGTGGGTGTTTTGAGCTGTTCTATTCTTCTGGTTTCCTCTAGAACAATTTTTCTTTGTATATCTGTCTTAACCCTTTTTTTTGTTACAGTGCCATGCATTGGATACACCTCTGGTGCTCAAAGGGTTAAAGAGTATTGCAGAGACATGTGCTAGCACTTAAGTTTAATAAAGGGCCTCATATGAACACAAAATATACACAGATATACTCACCTCTATTCATATAGCCATATATACTCATGTATACTGACATGTGCAAACAATATTATTATTAAGTTGTAAATAAACCTTTATGAAACACAAGTGTTTTTGAGTAATGAAGGAGTCAGAAAAGAACAAGTGGTATTCAGAAATCTACCCAGAACATCTTTAAACATTTCCTATAATGGGCTCTTTAAGTTGCAGTAAATGTTTTTTTATATATATATATATATAAACCTACACATTATGGGTAAACAAGTATATTCCCACGGCTTTCAGTTTTTTATTCTAAAGTTCTAACATTTCAAAAGTCTTATTCTCTGGAAACAGAAATCCAGGGATCTTACATCCTGAAAGTTCATACTGACAATGTGACTCAGCAGTTACTATCACATTCTCTGTAGGACTGTAGATAGTGCCTAACCTCTCCCATAGAAAGAAACAGAAAAATGATTTGACTTAAGACAATAATAATGCAGTGGTTGCAACTTTGCTTTAAGAAAATCCTTACTGTATGTGTTTTTTTCATTTACAAAAAAACAAACAAACAAACAAACAAACAAAAAACCTTAAGGCTGGCAGATGGGTGGGGGGGGGCAGAAGCCAGAAGTCAATATGTTTTTAGGCCCTCTGCTGAGTTAATTGCAATCCTTGATTTTTGGCCACTATACAGTTTTGAAAGTTGATATTTTGTTTTGTTCCATAGGTTGAGCGGCTCTAGAAGATCTCTGTGTATCAGGATTTGGATGGTGTTCTTGACTGGGTGGCCTTTAGCCCATATCATGTTGGGAATCCATGGCTTATATTTGTACTTCATATGGGGCCAGATATATCAAATCCTTGTGAACTCTCCTACTGCTGTTGTGGTGATATATACTGTTATCTTTAGCCCAGAGTTATCCCTCACTGGCATTGAAGAATAAAGGTGTAAACTTCCTCTTTATTTCTTACTTACTATCTTGAACCTGTGTGTCCTTTTTTCACAGGCATCACATTTTGGATTCATTTGCATTGTGGAGAGGAGTGTGTTGTTGGGATGCAGGACTGTATGTTGGTGGGATGTCGGTGAGTGAACAGCTCTCTCCAACTTTATGAGACCATCTCGTAAGCGATGCTTTTGGATATGTTTTGCTACTGCTCTACTAGCCTTTGGGGGTGGACATAAGTCCTACCTGTTTCTTGATTCTAAGGACTGGCTTAAGTGACTGCCTGATTAATCTCCAAAAGATTGCATATTCTCAGTATAATGGATAAGCATCTATTTATGTATTTTATAATAAGTTTGGTTACCTTGGGATTATTCACAACAATAATGAATGCTACAATATAGAAATTCCTGCATTTCTTATTTCCCAGCACTGGATCACTGGGGAATGACTCAAAAGCCAGAGTATCATTCTCTTAATTTTGGACTTTCAGCTATTTGATTCTGCTTCAATTCTCTAAGGGGTAGATTTAAAGGCAGGTGTTAATATAGCCAGTAGAGCCAAAGTGAATAGCGGCTGAAAAACTAACATGTCTAACACGGTATTCAGAGGCCCTACCAGCTAAAACCACAAAGGACGTTAAGCCACAGAAGCGGTCTTGTGGCTAAACGTCCGTTTTGTGAGTTAAGTCCCCAAAACACCACTAAGAGCAGCGATAATGGGAACTTAACAGTAAAAAACAATTAACTATTGGTGCCTGACATACTGCCAAGCATTGATCGTTAACTAATCCGTGTTACACTTAACCTGTCATCCACTGTCCTTCTGTATTTTCTTCTTTCTTTTCTCTTCTCTTTATTCTTCTTTCTTCTCATTCTTCTTTCTTCTGCCTGTAAAATAAAATCAAAGTATGAATACTAGACATGAATGAAGACATCGTTTAACCCTTTGAGTGGCAGAGGGGTACGCCAAGCATTGCAAAGCAAAAAAACTACGTAGCTAAAATCTTCATGTCTCTGCCTCTTGTAGCAGCCACGAGGGTGGTGGCAGCAGAGACACAGATGACCAGCACAGGTCCCCCTTCTGCCCTGTACGGACCAATGCCCGTAACTCACTGTGGGCATTGGAAGCTCACTTCCACATCCATTGGCTGGGATATTCTTACTCACATCCCAGCCAATCAGAACTGAGCAGCTGTTCTATAAACTGATTGGCTGGGATGTGTAAGAACATCCCAGCCAATGTCTATGAGGGAAATGGAAGTGAGCATGCCCATATATAAAGGCAAGCTCACTTCCAATGTCCTCAGTGTGTTACGGGCATCGGCCCATACAGGGTTGAAGGGGGACCCATGTTGGTCATCTGTGTCTCCACTGTCACCACCTTCGCAGCCTCTCCAAGCGGGGGAGACATGAAGATTTTAGCGAAGTAGTTTTACTTAGCATTTATGTATGACTTTTCTAGTGGTGTATATGTATACTATTTCTCATGGCACTATTATTTATTTTGGAATTAAATAGAGGCATTTAATTTAAGGAATATACATGGCACAATAATATTTAACACTTTGAGTGCCAGTGAGGTACGCAACACACTCCTGCTCTCCATACTAACTATAACCTCCGCTCCACTGCTAATTACTCACTACTTTTACCACAATACAAGAAAGAAGCAGGAAGATCTGCCTTCTCCTTCAGAGCTCCAAAGGCCTGGAACAACCTGCCTGAGATAATCAAATCTGCTCCCAGTCTAAAATCCTTAAAAGTAAAGGCTTCTTTATATCTAAAAACAGAGTGTAACTGTTTATAATTTTAAAAATCCATATTTATGTATATCCATATGTGTATGTATGTATAAATAATAACATGTAATATATAATGTTTCACAGTTTGTGTAAATATGTAACCCTTTACTGAAAACTGTCCAGGACATACTTAAAAAAAGAGAGAAATCGTAATGTATTCTTCCTGGTAAAACATTTTCTAAATAAATAAACACAAAGAGTTAAACAGTGTCTTCATTCATGCTTGGTATTCATACTTTGACTTTATTATAGGCAGAAGAAAGAAGAATGAGAAGAAAGAAGACTGAAGAGAAGGCAAAAGAGAGAAGAAAGAAGACAGAAGGGAAGAACAGATGACCAGGAAGCTGTGGAAACTGCTGGACATCAGGATTAATGGTAAGTGTTAATGCGATGTTGCTTTACTTAGTCGGATTAACCCTATGAATGAAGGTGGGGTAATTATACCCCACTGGCTCTCATAGGGTTAATCCTACTAACTTTGGACACAATTTAGGCACTTTGGATGTATTGATGTGGGGCTTAGGGCCCCATATCAGTACATCCACTGAGGACTTTGTATTTTTTTTGCAGGTTAATAGCTGTGTTAGCGGACAAAAGATCCGATAAGGGGCTTTACGGCCAAACTGGCAAACGCTGTCCTTTAAAAATTGGAGCATTTTTTGTTTCAAATGGGCCAAAACACACGTTAGTGTAGCGGCTGTTAGCAGTTCATTTCATGGCCCTTTTAATGGCTTACTACATGTTAAAACACCTGTTGGTGTGTTTTTTGCTTAACTCCTGCCTTTAAATCTACCCCTAAAAACTCATCTAACATAAGCAATAAAACCACTCGACAAACTGGCATAATAATAATAATGATTAGAAGCCACAAGTAGAAATAGCAGAACAAGTTACTCTCACAGATATATATCATTAAACAGAGATGTCTCACACTATTAAAACTTCATTGGATATGGCCACAGAAAAAACAGTAGCAGAGGTGCTGGTTCTCAATCTTGATAAAAAGCTGGATGGCATACAAGGTACTGTCAATGAATGGATAATTCATGATAAGATATTACAAGATACACACTGACACCTGTGAGGTATAGAGCTGTTCCTTCCAAAAAAACAATTAACTTCTCCTGTACAAAATGGAAGACTTGGAGAACAAGATCAATTTATAGCTTACTAGTTGAAGAGCCCGTTACATGGGCCACAATGCCACTTCTAGCCGGTCGCGGGGCAGTCATGTGCAGTAGAGACTGCCCGCGCCACGGCTGATACAGAGTGTATCAGCCACGGCGCGGGCAATCTCTACTGTGCATGACTGTAGCAAGCGCGGCAGTCTCTACTGCGCATGACTGCAGCAAGCGCAGCAGTCTCTACTGCGCTTGACTGCGGCGTTACACACGTTTTAGCGAATTATTATATAGGATTGGCCTCCCTGAGAAATTTAAGGTTAGAGAACCATAAGACTTTACCTTTACTGTTCTTTGATGAGTCAGACAGTCAGAACAGTCTGAAAAGTGTGCCTGCCTCCCAGGCAATTATAACCATACAAAGGAAAATCAAAATATATACATATATAAAAATATTTTCTGTTGTAAAACTAGGTTTTAAAACCAAGTATACGTTTTATTCACAACATGTGCTATCCTTTAAAGGGATAGTAATACTTAACTTTATCTTTATTTTATTTTGTAGGCATTAAAAGAACATGAAGAATTATATAAGTCTTATCTCTCAAACCTTTATGTTTTAAGAGATATTCACAAGCAAAGTATCCCCCCCCTGTCCAGTTAGATCAGAAGGGAGGTGCCCAGGTAGACTGCAGAGAGGGACAATCTTCAATTAAGATAAGGGAAAAAGCTGAAAAACTTGTCAAGGGGGGAAGAGCTTTCCTTGTTTTCATACAAAGAAGCTTGTCCCCTGCTGTTATCTGTCTGGTCTTACAACCAGATTCACATCTGAGAAGAGATGGCTTACACTAGGAAAAAGGGGTGGGAGGGGGAAACTTTGCTTGTGAATATCTCTTAAACCATAAAGGTTTGAGAGATAAGACTTATATCGTTCTTCATGTTTTTTTAATGCCTACAAAATAAAATAAAGTTAAAATGAAGTATTACTATCCCTTTAACTAAATACTACAGGTCAGCTGGTGTGGATTCATTTGATTTTATTATAAATTAATATTTCTCTGGGGCTTATAATAATATGATATTTTTTAATCTCTGCAATTATCAACAGGGCAGCACCTTCTCCCCAAGTGCCCATTATAATCCCTTAAATTAATACAACTAGCCAGTCATTGTGGATTCTCTTGGTTTTATTAGCAATTAATATTTCTCTAGGGCTGCTCATTAATTGTATTTTTGCAATCTACATTAATAACACAAAGCTGCCTCAAGTATAGATCAATGAGTCTTAAGTTAGAATAAATAAATGTCAAGAGTAAAAAATAAAAAGGTTAACTTCTTAGCTACCATAAAATCTCTGGTATAATATGCACAATTTTATCCCTCTTCAACTTACATCAAGTGGCGGTGGGGGGTGGTATTATACACGAGAATTTTTGGGTTACAGTTTTATTTTTATCTTGCCTCAATTAAAAAAAAGAAAAAAATGAGGTCAATCAGATACCTTGCCTCCCTCCCCATGTTCCATGCGGGTGGCATGCTTGCATTTGTCTTCCGCTTCCTTTAATGCAATATGAGGACCTTCCATCTACAGCATTGCCCTGTGAGGACCTTGAGATCCTCCTCATGGAGGTGGAAGGTCCTGGCAGTGCATTGAAGGAACAGGGCAGCAAATGCAAGCATGCCACCCCCAGGGAAGATGTGGGCTTCAGTGGAAGCAAATATTATCATGAGAGCGGATTGCACTGGGTGAAGGGAGAGAAGGTGTCTAGCAGTTCTCATTTTTTTTTTAGTAAGGGGGAAAACAAGGGTGCGTATTATACATAGGAACTTTTGTTTTCCCCTAAAATACTAGGTATAATATACAACTGCGTAATAAAACACAGGAGCATATAATACCTGAGATTTTACAGTACTTGCATTACATTATAATTAAATTGTAAAATAAATCTTTTGTGAGTAAAACCCACTCCTCACTACACCATTACTGCCACTACTATGGACGGCGGGTGAGCTGTTCAAATTTGTCATGCACTCTAGACCCAGGTCTTTTTCAAACCAGAAATGCCCCTGCTCCTAAATCTTACTCTAACAAGGATTACCCAAGTATTTTCCAATTTAGTGTATATGTAGCTTGTTTCTGCAGCCCAAATGCATAACCTTACATTTATCTATGCTAAACCTCATCTGCAGCTTGTACAACCATTCACTCATTTGTTTATCCAAATCTTTCTGCAGAGAAAAAACATCTGTCTCTGTATGTATTTCCTTACACAGCTTAGTGTCATCAGCAAAGATTGAGACATTACTTTCAATTCCCACTTCTACATTGGTCTCAGGACTGAAGCCTGTGGCACCACACTTACAACATTAGAACAACTTAAAAAGGTTCTCTGCCATCTTTCATTTAACCATTTCTCTGTCAATGCATAGATATCACCTTGTCCATATTACTACTTAACCTTTTTGTAAAATGCAAGAAAATTAGTTTGACATGATCTATTCTTCATAAAACCATGATGGCTCCTACTAATAATATTGTTGATCATCATATAGTCCTGAATAATGTCAGTTAGTAACCCCTCTAATATATTGCCCACTATGGAAGTCAATCTCACAGGTCTAAAATTTTCTGGTTTAGTTCTTGCCCCCTTTTTGAATAAACTTTCCTCCAGTCATAGGGCACTATGTCTGATGGAAGTGAATCAATAAATATTAAATATAATGGCCTTGTTATTACTGAGCTATTTTCCTTAAATACCCTTGGGTATATGCCATCAGGTTCAGGTGCTTTATTCACAGCTTGTGATGATGAGTGTGACATAGCTGTAGATGGTGCATCTGCTGTCACCACTGGTGTTGATAGTGAGTGTGACATTGGTTTATGTGATGAACTCAGCTGAATCATTGACAACTTTTATATGCCACTACTGCTCTCTATTTGGGAGAAAAAGTTCCCCTAATAAAAATCAAACCCCAGGGCTGTAGGGATGTGGTTGGTGTGGCAACACAATCTTTTGGTGGTACTGCTGGGCCCTGAGACCCACTGCTGCTTGTACTACTGCTAGAGGATTCCTCCTTCACATCAGCATCCGCAGTCCTCCAACAACTCTTGTTCATTTCTGGACAAAGATCAGAACAGCACAGCACATTAACCTCACTCTGTAGCTGCTTCTATTGTGTTTCACTTCCTGGAGTGAGAAGTATGTAATGAGAAGAGGATATACGATAGAAGAAAAGAGGGAAAGAATGATGAGGGGAAAGCGAGACGAGAGGGAAAAAGAAGGAATGAGGTGAAGGGTAAGATCTCTACTGTGGACCACAAGCCGTGTCAGTAAGTCACATCAGTAACAGCTACAATTTAGTGACAAACAATGCATGGACACTGAGCACTGATGGGCTAAAGCACCAATATCCAAGTAAGTTAAAATCCAAATTCACATTAAGGAGAGGGGATTTTAGATTTGTCAAAATCAACCCACCATTGCCATTGTGATGTGAATCAGGAAACCAAGTCTGTGGTGATCACATGAAGCCTCTCTATGTGATATAAGGTGTCAATCTTGGCAAACCAGTGTGAAATAGGAGGAGAGAAATCGCTTTTCCAGTAGGAGGGGATGAGTAATTTAGCTAAAGAAAGGAGTGGGCGGACAATCTTACATTGTCTAGTGGGCAAAGAAAATTAGAGGTGTTTCTTATATCAGAACATACATACTAAAGGAAAGTCTAACTGTATGAAATCATTAATATAATCTAAAATCAAGGACCTAAAATGGCTTATCAAAGAGCAAGTCCACCAAATATGCAGCATATTTCTGATCTCTGCGTGGCATCTCCAGCACAGGTTTGAGGTTGAACGGGGGTCATATACCAGCAGGATATGACTTTATAATTCAGGAGGCATGTTCGAGAGTCTCAAGCTATCATGTTGCATTGTAGAATCTGGGGCCATAAAGATGAGTCTATTGAAAGCAAGAGTCCCATGTTACAAGTCCTGAGGAAGTATGGTGCGATATCTTTAGGGAGACCTTTCAGAAGAGAGTGACAGATAGCTATTGGGTGTAAAGAGGATGGGGGTTGAGAAACAAGCTTCTCAAAAGGAGTCAAATCTCTAGACAACAAGCCTCTTACTGATTCAGCGCTGTACCCTATACCAGTGTCTGACCTGAAATAAGACCCACCATGGAGTCAGTTTGAGTCCCAGCTCAGTTCTCAAGATGTTGAAAGATATCAGTGTACCATCTCTCATCAAGGTTCTTGGGGTGTACAGGTCATGGACTTGCCTTTTCAGAAAAATTGGGTTGGCGATCCCAGGAGAGAAGGCAGGGTTTCCCACTAGGGATGAAAGGGGAGATGAAGGTGGGGCATTGGAAAGGGAATCATTAAGACTATGCCTTGTTTTCAAAATGTGGCCAAGCACGTTGTGTTCTAGACAAGCCTTGGGTGTGTGTTGAGGTGAAGTCCATATGAGTTGAATTGGGGACATCATATAATGTGTCTGTCCATCTTCTAACTGGAAGAAAGGAGATGAAAAATCTAGCCATAGTTGAGGCCTTATAGTAAAGGTGTATGTCTGGAAAGTTTAGTTGCCCCTGAGCGATATCTCGGGATTGAAGATCGTAACAGATTCTGTGAGGTTTATTGGCCCATATAAATAAGAGGAATAAAGAATGAAGTGATTTCAAGAATTTAGTCGGACACTATCATAAGGGCAACTGGACTGACTGTCCATCACCCTTTTAACTCCCTCCAGGAAGTCTCAAGTTGCCACAGGTATAAAGGACTCTTGCGTCATTCCCACTGACGCGCTCCTGAAAGTGACGCAGCTGACTGGAAGATGCGTTGTATCCTGTGACATTCTGAACCACTGCTTCGTATAGGGAAAGGACACGGTTGGCCACAGGAGGTACCTGACGTGAACAGGCCACAAGCAAGGAGACACACGGAAAGTGACACCAGAGTGCCACTCCAGGAACTAGTCCCTCCGCAGCACCCAGCCAGATGATGCTGGAACTAATGTATGCACTGTAGCAGTATGCTATCACATTCCTTGGTGCATCACCTACATAATTTCGGGATCTCATAGCACGGTGCATGCTTTAAATGTGGATCAGAGTTGAAGGAGTGTCTTTCAAGAACTTAGAGAAAATGGTGATGGCTACCTTACGGAAGTCTTGTGGAGAAATAGTTTCTGGTAGATTTTTAATACGGATGTTCTTACATCTACTGCAATTCTCTAGGTCCTCGGCTTTCCAGGTCATTTGTTGGATGGTCTCTGATTGGTCTGATGTAGTTTGTTCTAGAACTGTAACCCAGTGAACTACCAATTCTCGTTCGTCGTCCAAAAGTTTGAACCTCTGTGTCAGTTAAGACAGATTGTCTGTGATCGCAGAGATTTTCAGATTTACATGCTTGCTTCAAATCCTCTGTGTATAATCATAAGTCTTCTTTAGAAACCAGGTTTTGAAAAAGGGAAGTCAGATCTCCTAGTCAGTGGAGAGTCATCTGATATCTCCAAGCCTGTGGCCATTGTCATCTGCAAGCATGCACTATGACACAGGCTGGCAGGGTGGTCTGTGTGTGAATCCTGAGGAGAGTTTAGTGGCATATAAGGATATGGTGGGAGTTCAGGCCCGTGTCTCAAAAAGGCAGTTATGCGGATCTGTAGGGCTCTTCTCTTCCCCATTTCCCTCTCTTTCTCCTCTGCAATGCAAACTGAATACTGAAGCTATACTGAAGCTATCAAATGGAGGCTGAATTAATCAGGTTATGAAGCTCACATCCTTCAGACCTCTCTAGAAGAGCATTCTACAGCATTGATGTCCAGGCCAAGCCCAATGCCACACATTTTTTGAACCCTTTTAGCACTGGAGGGGTACATTTGGCATTGCTTTGGATGTATTGATATGTGGCTTAGGGCCCCATATCAATACATTTAATGGTGACATAGGTTTTTTTTTTCAGGTTCAATTCCTACAACTGTACTTTTGAAATGGGTTAAACGATAAGGGCAATATTATCACCTGAGGTGGGTTTTTTTTAGCTGGCATTTCTTCATAGCAAAGATAAACTGAATTGCTTACAGTGTTACTCTTTTTTTGTGTCTGACCCAAGATGCTTTTTTTTTCTTTTTTTTTCAACCATAACAGTGGCCTCTAGTGGTCAGATTCCAATTAACTATGTTGATTTCTATTTAAGAGGAAATTCACTGACAAATCGTTCTCCTTAGATTATGATATAAACTGCAGAGTAGTGCTGTCAGTTATAAATATCAGGAAGTAAACAATCCACTTCCTGTTTTGTTTTTTTTAACTGGTATGACATTTGAATAAAACAACTGATAGCAGTGAAAGTACCCTTATTTTACTCAGCAGGAAAATCTCTATAACATACAGGTTTTTATAAACACGTTTGCTACTGATTCAGATTGGCCTTTTAACCCTTTAAATGCTAGATATGTCTCTATCACATTCCAAGGGGTTAAAGTCCCATTTAACTCAAATAACATTATGTAACTTTTTGTTTTCTAAGGTGCAGATGGTTTGCTCTAAAACTGCAGTCCTTTTTCTTTGCACATCAGCCTCAAAGTGATATTCATGAATATGGAGTTCTGGTATCTGACATACAACACTTTTTTATTACTATAACTTTGAGATTCAGGAAACATTTTTTTAAATTGATGTGCTGGAGAGACAAAATAGCCTGGTGTATAAGAAATATTGTCACTAGTGTTTGCTTTATCCGATCATTTAGGAGTCATGTAGGACTTCATTAAAACTACCACTCACATTTCTCTGCTTGTTTGACTGCAGGTCAGTCACCATTTAAACTACAGAGCAGATGGTCACAATCAAAGTCATAAAATACCATAGCATTCAACTTCAAAGATAATGAAAGAAAGTTCTACATTGAAGAAAATACTTTTCTGATATGCTGTTATAGTCATATTGGTTTTATGGGTCTTGGGAAAACAAAAAAAGTTGTCAGTGGAGAATAACAGAAGCTCTGTGTGTTGGTTGAAATATATAGTAAAGTGAACAAAAAGCACTCATATTTAATATTAAAACTAATATTAATGCAAAAGGTAAAATTCTCACTCATAAAAAGTGTTGAAAATGGTGGATATATTCAGAGAAGGCTAACTTTAAGTGAATGGCCAAATGTGCTTTGTTGGTTATTAAATACATTATTGATGAATAGGGATGGGTGAAAAAAAATTTTTTGTTATGTGGGAATTGTCACCTAAAAAGAGAGAAAAGAGAGAGAAAGCAGCTAGTATAGAAAGACAGTAAATAGTTGCTGATTAGGAGTATGCCACTTATTCTCTGGTTGTGGTTGGGAAGGGACAAAAGACATTAAAACATTAAATGATAAACACCCTTTTAACTGAACAAGTCAGCAGGCAGTTGATTCTTCCTACCTATGATGCTGGCTACGCCTGAGACTCTTCTGAGACTGAGTGACAAATACTACATAGACAGACATAAATGCACCACACATTTAAGGTAAGACAAACAAACAAGAAATATCATACTGCGTTACTTACACACACTCACTTCTAGATCTGTGAGAACAAGTTGGACAAACATACACTGAATTGTGGTGGTGCTGTACCATCTGCTGTTCAGATCTTAAGGGTCTTTTTCTTTTGTCCCTGTCCAACTTGAACAATTTTTCACAAAGCATTTAGACATTGTAATTTCTGTTGAATAGCAAAAAACACCATTTAAACCTAAATAAATATATGAGTAAAAAAAATCACAGCGCTAGCTCACCATAACATTTACGTATAAAAATAAGTTGCGAAAAAGACCAAGTGAATAAAGTATAGATAGCTTCCAGGAATAAAAAGTCTCTCCAGACCCCCAGTAGAGAAGACTTGCCTGATATTGGGGTACCATGATATGATGGGAAAACTTAAGCATACTTTGGCCAAACTATGGAACACAAACCTCATATTTACTAACACAGTGGTATAATATATGATTTATACAGGGTGCACATTTGAACTATTTGTATGAAGGAGCACAAGTGTAGGTTTTGATTTATAAATAAAAATATATTCAATAGCTGTTAGTGAACTTGTTGCCTCTTTTTATGTGTGTTGCTTGTGTATACATCAGAGCATACTGTAACATAATAAAAATGTTTAAATTGTAATATGCGTCCGTTTAATTTCATGAATGTAGTTTTGTAATATTTTGATTGAAACTAAATCAAAATATAAAGCAAATAAAGTAATATACACATGTCTGCCAATATATGTCTTATAAAATAAAGATAAACACCTATTTTGATTGATAGACAGCTATATAGACAGACAGACAGAATATTGTATAGGATAACTTTATCACCTTTGTTAGTTTACCTTTAGTTGCATTCATGGACGGATTGTCCTATCGGGGGATCGGGCATCCCCTGGTGGGCCACTAGATTATGGGCTGGTGGGGGAGATCAGAGGATCTGATATTTTGAAGGAGAGGTGTCTGTTGCCACAGGCACTCTCTGTGACAGCCTTCGCGTTCTTTGTTAACCCTTTGAGTGCCAGAGGGGTACGCAATGCATTGCTTTGCAACGTGTTGCGTACCCCTCTGGAACTCAAAGGGTTAATGCAGAGCACCAGGATATGACATAATATCCTGGCACTTGCTCTCCCATGCAGCACAGGGACCACAAGGGGGCATCGATAGGGACGTCAGTGCAGCTAGTGGGCTGCTTTAAAAAAAATGCCCGGGCTGGTGTTCCCCTACAATCCGCCCCTGGTTGCCTTTTCAGTATATAAAGTCTTGAAGATCAAAGTCATTCAGTAATATAATGTATTATAAACCTAAAAAAAAGGAAAGAAAAAAAATAATTTTTTTTTAAATACAAAGAAAAATGTGTTAAATATAACATAATGTAACAATAATTCCGATTTTCATTGCCAAATAGATAAGTAACCAAAACATTTTAGCAGCATGACATTAGTAGCTGTCATTGAAAGATTTGTAAAAAGAAAAGTACCTAGGTAATGCACTGTACATGTATAATGCACAACTAATGACTAACCTGATTCTTAGAAACAATGAAGGTGAAATCCTATTTACTTTATTATTCAGTGGTAGCCAGGAAACTGTAGAATAAAAAAACCAAGGTGAAATTCACATCTAGTACTAATGCAAACATAAAATCAGACACACATGCAAGCAATGAAATACACAATCAATCACCCTTTCAAATCATGAATACACACATAATGTGTGAAAGTGTGTGTATATAAGTGTGTATATGTTAGTTGATAAATTTGTGTGTTTGACTGGGTATATAAGAGTTTAACAGGGTGAGTGTGATTGGTTGTGTGTGAGTTGTTTGGACTACTGCACAATTTCACATAAAAATCCCACACATAAAAACAGTTTCACACATACCAACACACACAGTCACACAAACATACACACAGTGGCAGACACAGTCATACAGAAAAACACAAGCACTCACACCATATCACACAGATAGTCAATCACACACATACGCACATTTACAAGCATACCCACACAGGGACACACACAATGGGACATCTAAGTACATTCTCACTTACTGCGTATAATACTTTGTATGTTTATGTATCAGACATGAAGTCACACATGCAATCCAAATATAGTCTCACAAAATAAAACAAAAACACACTCAACGTGTTAATTTGTGTGTGTGTGTGAGTGTGTGTTTACCTGTGTGTATGTGGCTCTGACTGTATATTTTAGAATATGTATCTGGTTTTGTTTGATTTGGTGTGCATGCGTGTGAGTTGATGTGTATGAGTGTGACTGGATGTCTGTTACTTTGTTTTTATAGGTGTGTGACTTGTGAATCACAAACACAGTCACAGCACCACACACATATTCACGCACAAAGAAAGTAACACTCCTAAAAATACACACATTCACCCACACATTCACTCACATACAAACACAGAAACAGATTAATATAGAAAATTATGTTGTTAAAAATAAACCACTCCATCAAGTTTCACATTTACTTCTGAACCAACAGAAATAAGAGTTGTATCAGTTTTAATGTTTTCCTAATAGGTTAGTATTTATATGAAATTACTGTTTTGCCTATTAATACACATTAATAACCTGTATGTTACATCTTGAAAAAACATTTGAAAGCTTTTTATTTATCAATTACATCATCTTTTACAACATCCTTGGTCAATGATTTCCAGCCTACTATAAACCTTACTATTAAATGGTTTACATATCCTGTCCTCTAATCCCAAGTGGTTTCCCCAGAATATTTGATCAAGCCTTAAAGGGATAGTAATACTTCGTTTTTCATTTATTTTATTTTGTAGGCATTTAAAAAACACGAAGATAGATATAAGTCTTATCTCTTAAACCTTTATGGTTTGAGAGATATTCACAAGCAAAGATTCCCCCTCCCACCCCTTTTACCTAGTGTAAGCCATCTCTTTTCAGATGGGGCACATTGCACATTGCAGTACAAAGGCAATAGACAGTGACACAGTGCAGTACAATGGAATTAATCTGGGGCACAGTACAGTACAATGACGTAAGATGAGGCACAGTACATTACTTTGGCATTAGTTTGGGGCACAGTGCAGCACATTGACATTAGATGGGGCACAGTGCTCTACATTGGCATTAGAGTGGGGCACAGTTCAGTACAATAGCAATAGATGGGGGGACAGTCTTAAAAATTGCCAATAGATGGGGCAAAGTGCAGTACATTGGCATTAGTTTGAGGCACAGTGCAGTACATTGACATTAGATGGGGCATAATGCAGTACATTGGCAAGAGATGGGAGTACAGTGTAGTGCATGGGCATTAGTTGGGAGCACAGTGCAGTACATTCACAATAGATGGGGGCACAGTCCCGTACATTGTTATTAATTTGGGGCAGAGTGCAGTAAACTGGCAATATATGGGGCACAGCCCAGTACATTGGCAATAGATTGGGAACAGTGCAGAATATTGGAAGTAGATGGGTCACAATGCAGTTCAAGGAAGCACAGCAGGAATCAATTAACATTCCTTAGCACAGACCTGGAGTATAGTGGAAGCAAAGCCCAACCCTCACTATCTCTGCACTCTAGCAATGTATTGGAAGCAACAATGGCTAAGCTCAGTCTATAGTTGTTAGTCTTTTGGGTAGAAATAGTCTGAAGACATGAGATCCCATATCGCTAACACACCAATATCTCCCATAGTCGCCACAGTTCCGTCACATAACCAGCACCCTTATCAATGCAGATTAAGACTTGAAATTATACATTCTTAACTGGCTCATCAATAACCTCCTCTGATTGGTCAAGGAAGCACAGCAGGAATCAATTAACATTCCTTAGCACAGACCTGGAGTATAGTGGAAGCAAAGCCCAACCCCCACTATCTCTGCACTCTAGCAATGTATTGGAAGCAACAATGGCTAAGCTCAGTCTATAGTTGTTAGTCTTTTGGGTAGAAATAGTCTGAAGACATGAGATCCCATATCTCTAACACACCAATATCTCCCATAGTCACCACAGTTCCGTCACAAATACTTCATTTTAACTTTATTTTATTTTGTAGGCATTAAAAAAACATGAAGAATGATACAAGTCTTATCTCTCAAACCTTTATGGTTTAAGAGATATTCACAAGCAAAGTTTCCCCTCCCGCCCCTTTTTCCTAGTGTAAGCCATCTCTTCTCAGATGTGAATCTGGTTGTACGACCAGACAGATAACAGCAGGGGACATTCTTCTTTATTTGAAAACAATGAAAGCCCTGCTCCATGACAAGCTTTTCAGGTTTTTCCCTTATCTTAATTGAAGATTGTCCCTCTGTGCAATCTACCTGGGCACCTCCCTTCTGCTTTGGCTGAGCAGAGTTACATCAGTAAAAAGGGCGGGAGGGGGACACTTTGTCATTGAATTAGTCCTGAACTACAACTCTGACAGAACTGAAATAACACTCTCCAAAGTCCAAATACTATGATGATTAATTAGAGCTGTTTTTATTATGAAACATTACTATCCCTTTAAGCTAACAAATGTATTGGAGACAATGGCATCCTGTGGGTTAAAATCCCCCCTTTACATCAACAGGAATGATTATTTGTCTGCTATGATGCAGTTGATATGCTCGAGTACATCAGCTTCATACTATGATTATCACAGACAGAGAAACGTCTCACAACATGATTCTTAGGGACTGGAAATGAGAAATCTGTCAGTAGTTTGTTATGTTCACCAATTCTACAGATCCACTGACATTTATTTTTCATCTGCATTTTGACAAACATTATTATTATATAAATATTATTATTATTCCATGCATAGTCCATTATGTACCTTCTGCGTGAGTTAACGTTATTCTGAAGAAAACTCTCTGCACCATAGAACATACATAAACATCATTCATTTAAAATAAAAGATCAAAATGGGTAGCTCATAGGGTAGATACATTCTAGAAGACTTTAATTTTTAAACAAATGTATAGATTTCCCAGAAGTGGAAGTCTCACATGAGCTTAGTGGATGTGTTCTCTGTTTGCTTATGTAGGATACTGAAGAATGTCTCCACACAGACTGTGATGCTGCCCTCTGTTGACCACTGACTCCAGTTGTAGATTCAGAAAAAAGTTAGTGTGGTGTATTCTAGAAGAAAAACAGAGAGGAAGGAGAATACATTTGAACTACGTAGTGGTTTATAGTGAGTGAGAGAAAGAAAACAAATTGAATTCAAAATTATTAAAATAAAGTGAGGAGAAGTGTACCACTAAGGCTACCAGTGGCACCACCAGTGCTGTGGGGGCTGGGATCCCAATTTCCCCAGACCCAATGAGACCAAATCTCCCAACATTGTCCCTTCCTTGTGATCTGGGGGACCAGACTGTCATCTGTCTCAAGATGAAGATGAGAGGGCTAGTGTACCACAGTCTGACTTTTGTGAGTAGTGATATGGAACCAAGGCCTGATCCACTTGCTGGTAGCTGTATTGATGATGTTGAGGCAGTTGCATCACCTGCCCCTGAAGGAAAGGTGATTCTGGGGAAGAAAAAGAGGGCCATTCTACTCCACCTATCACTTCACTTTAATCATAGGTGTGAGAATATTTTCCCTTGGGGCAGGCACAGTGCAGTCATCAGCAACTGTACTTTGCACTATTTGTGACAAGGCTGTGTAAAAGGGAAAGGAGGGACATACCTTGGCACAACAGCCCTGATTAAGAAAAAAAACTATCTGGCCTGGTATATGTTGCAAGCCTGATTCCTCCAAAAAATTATTTACTCATTGCTTGTTTTTGGCAAGCTTTTGACAAGCCTGAGTCATGCAAAAAATTATTTGCTCAGGGTTTGTTTTTGGCAAGCCTGATCATGCAGAAAGTATTTAGTCATGGCTTTTTTTTGGCTAACCTGGCTTTTATCTCTCTATAAGCCTGCTGCCATGCTGGCTAACTATTATAGATTTAAAAAGAAAAAAAATTACACCCTACAATTAATGTGGCAGATGTGTATGGTGGCGGTGTAGTATGTTTCATATATTTTAGCCGTGTTAGTCCAGTGGTGTAAAGGCCAAGTGAATGAGTATTGCTGTATGTAATGATACCTTTTTTTTGGACTAACACACAATTATATGGATAAACTTTCAAGAGCGATGCTCCCTTTTTCAAGTATGATTTTTTCAACACTTATTCGAATCCCTCCTTCTAATCCTCTGCTGTTAATAGTTTGTGTCCTGACTTTCTCTGTCACGTGTGATTTTGGCCAGTTCTGCTACCTGATACCTACATGGTATTAGATATTGGTTCATTTTTAAGAATTCTAGTCTCCCAACATTGCTGCTTGATAGCAGTGTCCTACAGTCATTCACAATATAACCGCTGCACTGAAGAAAGAGACTCAATGCATGCTGGAAGACAACTAAGGGTTTACATGGCTGTTTGTGTTGGTGCCAGTCACACACACACACACACACATTGATTTGTTTGCCAGTTGTTCATGGGGTCATTGTTTCTGTTGAGAATGTAGCTATACAGCAAGTATGCTGCAACCATCTCACATGCAGTGTGACCACTCCTAAGAGCTACACAGTGTTTCTGTGTATCACTTGCTAAATCATACTCTGTGAGCAAGTCTCATAGGGATGTGCCACCATCAGTGCTACCACTAGCACACCACAAAGGTTATATTGCCTCCTCTGAGACCCCTGAATTGCCCTGTGGTCAGAAAAATGTTGAGAATGGGATGTTCTGGTTGATGTTGCTGCTCCTGCTGCTGCTGCTGGTATAAATGTTTTGCTGTCTTCCTTTTCACTATGCTGTCTGGCAGTTTTTTTAGTCCTAATGTTCTCCCTCTCATTCTCCATAATGCAACTCCCCACTCAATCTATAAACATATCCTTATATTCTTTGACAGAATCTGATTTGTCAGAGAGATGCTGCGGATCATCATAACTCATTGTTGTCACTTACAGACTGTCTGTGATGCTTTGGCAGAAATTCTGAAATTTTGTGTTTTAAGACACTATGTGAGGATCTTGCTCAAAGCATTCTAACATGTACCTGACTAGCTGGTGCATGTCTTTGGTGTCATTATAGTAAGATTCCTCAGCCAAGCTCCTCAGTTTTTTTCTGTAATAAATATATGAATGCAATAATTTCACTAATTCTTGCACCTATGTGACTAACCAACCACAACTGTTGCCTCCTCAAAAGGTTTCAGCAGCTCACATACACTGCACATTAGTTGTCATTACTTAGGTGACAAAGAAGCTCCCTCCAAAGCCTCACAGTTTTGCATTGTGTATTCACTAATGGCCTTATTCTGCTCTTACAAATTATCTAGCATATACAAAGTGGAATTCCACCTGATAGGACTAAGGGTGGGCAAAAAGTAAGAAAAATTTCCCACATGACATTTCATGAAAAAAGGTAGATTTTTCTCTTTTTTCGCGAAAGTTTTCGTCGTTTCTCCAAAGCAAATTTTTCCTCCTTTTTGCCAATTGCAACAGATTTTTTGCTTATTACAAAACATTTTTGCTTACGTTTCCTATGGTGAGATATTTCCCACCACAATATTACTTCTTCTGAGGCTGCATTGGTACGTACATCTTGAAAAATGCGTTCCTGTTTAAGTGACGCTGGCACATATTCATGATGATGCCAAGGCAATAAACAATGTGGCAGATGTGTATGTATATTCTACAGCAGTTTTTTACTATTATCATGTTTGTGTCAAATGTAAGCTACCCTTCTTCTTTTTACTTTTACTTTCACAAACGTCACAGCTACTTTGAGGACATGTGTTTTGGTGCTTGTTGGTTCAGCTACTATACTTTCCTCCATTATGCCATTGCCATCACCAACACTAGAATGTGACTCCTTGTCATCATCAGTGTTCTTCTTCTATGTTGTTGCTTTTTTTTTTTTGTACTGGCGTGGAAGTTGTGGAACTTTTGCTGGGACTTTGACAAACTTCATACTCCCTGCGAGGAGAGGGATCATTATCATTTATTGCACACGTTGCAGCAACCATGGCTTCAGTTAATTTTTGAACTACCCCTCCCTGCACTGCTCTACCTTTCCCCCTCCTGCCCCTTATGTGTTTGCTGGACATTACTCAACTACTATGTGTGTGTGTGTGTTTACTCTGTGCAATACACAACACAACTATCTGCTGTTAACCATGCACTCCTACTGTACACACTGCACACCCTTGGCATCCGTGACACACCTCTAAAATGGCTTTCCTCCTATCTCTCTAAATGCACTTTCAGTGTTTCTTTTGCTAATGTTTTCTCATCTCCCCACGACCTCACAGTAGGTGTTCCTCAGGGATCAGTCCTGGGACCACTTCTCTTTTCCCTCTACACCCTCTCACTTGGTGACTTCATCTCATCTCTTGGATTTAATTACCATCTGTACGCTGATGACACTCTAATCTATCTCTCTGTTGCTGACCTCACTCCAGCTGTGCAGTCTCGAGTCACTCAATGTCTGTCAGCTATTTCATCATGGATGGCCCACCTCCATCTTAAGCTCAGTATGGCTAAGACAGAGCTGGTGGTGTTCCCTCCAAAAACCCATCCACCATCCCCCTTCTCCATCACAATAGACAACTATGCCATACACTCAGTAACCGAAGCACTCTGTCTTGGAGTCATACTTGATTCAAAATTAACTTTCTCCCCCCAAATCCCAGCTGTCACTAGAACATGTGGCTTCTTCCTAAAAAATATTACCAAAATACGTCCTTTCCTCTGCATGTCAACTGCAAAAACTGTATCTCAGGCTCTCATTCTATCCAGACTTGACAACTGTAACATTCTACTCTCTGGTCTTCCTGCTTCTCATCTCTCTCTCCACTTCAATCTGTTATCAATTCAGCTGCAAGGATCACCACATTTGCTCCCAGATACCTGCCCTCTCATCTCCTCCTGAAATCCCTCAATTGGCTACCTATAAAGTATTGTATTTCTTACAAAAATTCTCCTCCTCTCCTGTAAGTCTCTGTGTTCTTCAGAACCCTCTTACATTTCTGCTCTTATCTCCCGCTACACCCCTTCCCATACCCTACGATCTTACCAAGGGTTCTTCCTGTCCTCTCCCTACACAACTCGAGCCATCTCTCATTTACAAGCTTTTCCACTGGCTGCCCCTCGACTTTGGAATGCCCTCCCTATCACCATTCGCCAATCGTCCACAATCATCACCTTCAAGCATCTCCTCAAAACCCACCTGCTCAAGGAGGCATTTGAATAGCAATATCCTCATCCCTGAACAACGATAGTGACATCAGAATCTTTCTGCACTTCCTTCACCACACCTTGTACTTTCACTTATAATCCTCCCCTACTGTCTCTGTATGTAATCAAGAACTCTAATTAGATTGTAAGCTCCTTGGGGCAGGGTCCCTTTCCCAGTGTATGTTTCCCTTGCTGCACTTTCTCTAATGCAATGATTAGACTTTAGCTTAATGCTCTTAACCCTGTTCTGTATTTTTGTATTGTATTATTTCAAACTCTGTTAAGCGCTGTGTACATGTATGGCGCTATATAAATAAAGATACATACATACAATGGAACGTGATGTCTTACCTTAGCCCTTAACAATATTCTCACTGTTGCCTGCTGCCTATAAAGTCTGCCTCAGTCACTCAGCTCATGTCAGCCTCCGAGTCAGCTGTTGGTGACTAAAATATTTTTTGTTTATTTATTTATGTATGTATTTATGTTTTTTTTATTTTAAGTTGTCCACCTATATGTTCACAGTCTGTCAATAAAAATAATTTAAATTTTAAAACAAAATCAACAGATTTTGCCAGACTTCCCCAGCACAGAGACAAAAACAGCAAAATCAGCAATCAAATTGGACCCCAGCTGCATGTGTCTTCCCAGTCAGTCACACCAAATTTTGGGGTATTTGTAGTAAACCTCTTTCCTCCCTTCTTCTCCCCCAAAGTGCCCCCAGAATCCCCTAACACAGGTAACACATGTCCTACCTATAAGACTGCCTAAACTAAACTTCAATTTCCCTTTATTTTCCCATCTTCTCTAGCTCAAAATCATGCTGCTTTCTCCTCTCACAAACACAAAATTGCATGCAGTGAGAGTCTGACACACCCTTTTTTTGCCTGCAGGAAAAGTAGAGAAAACTTTCAAGTGGTGTGGCAGATTTTCGGGCAATACTCACCATTAGGGGTGGATGAAAAGTCAGAGAAGCTTCCCTCAAGAATTTTCATGAAATTCATGGGCAATATATCAAATGTTCTCCTTTTTGCCACTGCCAATAAATTTCCCTCTAGGACGTTGCCATATGTCACTTACGTTTTCTATGTCTGTAACATTTCCCACCACAATATGCTTCTGAGGGCTGAAGTGAAGAAATAAATAGGTAAATATTAAAGTTTTGAGTCCTATAGCAACATATGCCTTGAAAAGACTGTTTGCTTGGGATATTCCAGCAGGGTGCAAAAGAAAAGACATCGGTTCTTCAAAGCCTCAACAAAAGAAAAAGTTAGCATTCCATATGCATACTTTTTAATTACTGTTGTGTAGGTTTTGACTTCATACTAAGAACTTAGTAAGTGTGGGATGGCAGCACATATTAGAAGAACTGTGTAACTTTATTGATTCAATGATGAATTGTGGAGGTGGTGGTATGTGTAGGTACTCTATTTTGTCATCTACAAAAACAAACTTAGAGTCATACACCTCTGCAGCAGGAGCAGAAAATCTTGAAACACTCTCTACAACATCAAAAACACTTCTATTAAGTACCCCAGAGCCCCAGGAATGTTTAGGAGTATTTCTGCTGCTGCTGCTGCTAGTTGTGGCACCTCTGATCTGTTGACTGTGTGTCTCCCATTCAGACCAGTTGTTGTGTTTCAGGTGGGAAATCATTGAGGAGGTATGAATCTGATTTCCCCCTGCTCACATGCTTCTGACAACAAATAGCAACATGCTTACATTTGGTTCCTGAGTGACGTATCTCCATACTGTGGAATTCATAGACTGTGAAGTTCCTGAGAGGCTACTGCTACTAGTACTAGGGCTAGATGTTGTTGGGTTTGTACAACTACTAGGTGTAACATGTACAGCACTTCCAAGTGCAGCATAGCTAAGGCTGTAGATGCCGAGAACCTGTGTTGTTGCTGGTTACTCAACACTGTTAGTGTGTGACTGAGTTGAACTTGGCAAAAAAGTCAGAAAAACTGCACTTTTCACAAAAAATTTGCCACTCTGTGAAAAATGCCATTTTTCTTCTGTTTTGCTTTTGAGGCAAAAACTTTTCCCCAGGTTAAAATTGATCCTCATGAGTAGTGTTGAGCGAGCGTGCTCGGCCGATGCTCGGATCGGCTCGAGCATCGCTCTGCTCGGCACATGGCGGTACTCGTACGACTACCGTCATGTGCTCGCCCGACATGTTCGGGTGAAGAGGATCTGTGCCGGAAGAGGCACAGATCCGAAGACGCTCCGCTGGACCACCAGGGAATGGAGGTACGGGGGCATTGCGGAGATGAAGGGGGCATTGCGGAGATGAAGGGGGACATTGTGGAAGAGGGGCATAGACTCTATGCCCCTCTTCCACAATGTCCCCCTTCATCTCCGCTATGCCCGTCTTCCACAATGTGCCCCTTCATCTCCGCTATGCCCCTCTTCCACAATGTCCCCCTTCATCTCCTATGCCATAGAGGAGATGAAGGGGGACATTGTGGAAGAGGGGCATAGACTCTATGCCCCTCTTCCACAATGTCCCCCTTCATCTCCGCTATGCCCGTCTTCCACAATGTGCCCCTTCATCTCCGCTATGCCCCTCTTCCACAATGTCCCCCTTCATCTCCTATGCCATAGAGGAGATGAAGGGGGACATTGTGGAAGAGGGGCATAGCGGAGATGAAGGGGGACATTGTGGAAGAGGGGCATAGACTCTATGCCCCTCTTCCACAATGTCCCCCTTCATCTCCGCTATGCCCCTCTTCCACAATGTCCCCCTTCATCTCCGCTATGGCATAGGAGATGAAGGGGGACATTGTGGAAGAGGGGCATAGCGGAGATGAAGGGGGACATTGACCAGGCACCCTCCGCTCATCAGAGCAGGGGGTGCCTGGTTTAATGCTCGAGTGCTCCCATTCATTTGAATGGGGCTCGGGTGCTCGGCCGAGCACTCGAGCATCAGGGGGTGCTCGGTCAGAGCACCCGAGCACCCGAGCATCGGGGTGCTCGCTCATCCCTACTCATGAGCTGTCTTGATCGAACAGACATAAGTGAGAATAACTGTCCAGTATGAAACATGAGTAGCTCAGACATTAGATTAACTTGTGTTGATATCACTATGCAATATAGACCTATTGTTTGGTTGGCACCTTTCTTTTGTGTTGTCTGTTGAGGACATTTTTTGCAGACCATTGTTCATTAGAAATTATTTTGAAATAACAGAACTTTATATGTTCAACCATGATTATTGATTTTAACAAAGCGAACTTTAATATTTTAACAGCATCAGTGCAACACAGACTGAAATTAATTCTTAGAAGAAAAATACTAATGAGAAATTGGCAAAATGAAAATTTAGGGTTTAGAAATATTTACACCCACATATACTCTTTGGAAAAAATGTAAAAAAGCAACAGTTTGGCTATGCAGTTTGGGAAGTACATATAAGCATTTTACTCATGAGAATAATGTAAGAGACTGTGCTGGAAAAATATATTTCTTGCAATACTTGTAAACTGCAAACATAAATAGGTATATCAGTGCAACAGTGGAGAGCATTATTTTGCTACCCAAACAGTTGTTTTTAAGACTTCACCTGGAATATGCAGTATAGTTTTATGAACCTGTGCTTAAGCAGAACATTCTAGAAATGATGAGAGTGCAGAGAAGAGCACCCAAGTCAATTAAGGGAATGGAGGAATTTATGTATCAAGATTGTGCAGCAATGCTTAAGCGTGGATCTTAATACACTGGGCAAATATATGTTGTCAATATAACGGTCTCTTGGGTGAGGTTTTTCTTCAAAAACCTCATCAAATAACTAGGAAGGTTCAATATTCACAGAGGAAGGGATTCTTGATCTTGAGGTCTGTTATATTGAGGAATTATTTATTTAGGGGTATAGTGATGATACAATAGATTATTTTAGAGATGATTAGATACATTCTAATAGAAGGGGGCATACAGGGTTATACTCTGTATTAGTAGATTAGTAGATCTAATAGGAAATTGGTCAGGGGATGTGATAATCTGACAGATAGCACCCAATGTAACCTGCCTGAGATGTACCTTCCAGAGGGGAATCCCCACAAAGCAAAAACAGACTGCTATTTAATATGTAATATACAGACAACAGAAAACAAACTAGAAATACTCACTTGTTAGGCCTTAGTGAGCCATGGACTAGAGTTTGCAGCCTGGGGAGCATTGTTAGCAAGCAGGGGATGCTTCAAGGAAGCCTTTCTGCTGCCTAGACCTTATTAAAATTGCTGGCCATGAAGCCAGATTACAGGGTTACAAACTAGGACTCAGACTACTCAACGAATTAGATTAGGTAACCTACTGGCAGTATAGTCTCTGTTGTAAGATAGGAACAGCAGTCTTCGAACCGGGGTCACACAGTTATCACTTCGACAGAGTCTAGACAGGAAAATGTTGAAATTGACTAGGGGGTTGACAGCATTGAACTTGACTGGGTGGTCGACAGCACTGAATGACACACTGTGTATAGGAGAACCCTTGGAATCGAAGGTAGAGTAGTCGACAAGCCAAGCCAGTAACAGGCAGGCAGAGACGTTACCAGGGATGAGACAGAAGTATAGTTGAGCAAGCCTGGGTCAAAACCAGTAGAGCAAAGCGGTACACAAACAGCAGGCAGAATAGTAGTAGAATAAAACAGCTGAGGTCGGAACCAAAACAGAAAATTGAAGCAGAATTAGGAGACAAAGATGAAGTCGAGGGAAGCCGGGCCAAACATGTAATCACTAGAACACAAAGGAACTCATGAACTCGATAACATCAGGAATGCTTTGATCGCACACCGACACAAAGTGCCAGTGCTTGTTAAAGGCTCAAACAAGAGCATCACAACAATGCAGGGAAACAAGAACAAGGGAAAACCAGAATATCTGGCAATAGAAGCCAGCAAAGCTTGGAGGAACATGACAGATGAGGTGTGAGAAAAGATCTTAGCACCGGGAAAGATTATATAGTTTTCATTTTCCAGAATATATTGTAGCAAAGTTTAACTTGATGTATGTTGATGTTCCTATGTAAATACTGTATGAACAAAACAAAATACTTATTTTGGTGCCATATCTGTTTGGTGCCTGTATGTTGATAATACCTATAGAAATGTAAAAGGAAAAAAATCCTGATGCTACCCTTGATTGTTACACACTTAGTGTTGTTGCAATGAAATACCCCGATATAAATTTCAATAGTTCTACTACTTTCAGAAATTCCTTATATGTGTGGGTGACCTGTGTATTTTGGGAATTATGGGTTTGATAGTCTAAGGAATGCATTCCATTTTTGTGGCATGATCATTTTTTATGGTTTTTATTTACTTATTTATTTTTTATTTATGTTTATACAGTCTTACACATAATTTTTTGAGCAGAACAATTGCTGTCTACTTAATTGTGGGCATGTTTCTATTTCTTTAAATATTATAATTGTGAATACTAATTACAGATATCTCTTACTGAGACTCATTTTAACTCTTTTACTGTTCAGAACTAACTCAGTTTCCATCAGTAAAATGTGAAGACATTTGTTACTTATAGAAGGCTTCCTTTAAGGGCTATACTTATAACCCACAATACGCTCTATGTGTATGTGTGATGCAAAATCATCCCAGTGCATATCTGCATATGCATATTTGAATCTAAATCAGAATGTACTGAGATACGGTAAGTAACTGTAGCTATAAAATATGCAATTCTACATCAATTTTATACTACAAACATTTCTATAGAAAAAGACCAAATAGTTATGAAAAGTGAATTACCAAAATATTTTTGTAAAATAAGTAAATCTATTCTAAACAAAATGTATTATTATTGAAAAAAATCATTACTTTAAATCCAGCTTTTCATTCAGATTCACAAAATCCAGGAAATTCAGTGTTAATGTTCACTGCTATTCATAATTTGATGGTATTGATTAATTTTAAACTCCTAATCTATACACAACCACTCCAGCGCCCATTTTTATTACTGAATTGGATGGCTGCTCACAATATAATATCGGTACTATACGATATATTAAAAAATGCTTTCAATCTCTATACAAATTGGAGCACCAATCCTATATAATATTTATTTATATATATATAAATGTTAAAATCTAACTATAGGATATACATATCCCTTTAAGAGAACAATTGCATCCACTATTTCTGATTAGCAACGCTTTTGACCTTGGCAATATTGGATATGCAGATATTAAGATATGTGAAGGTCTGCATTATGTAGGTTATTGTATCCACATATAGTACACATCTAAGTATTTTAATAGTGATAGGATTGTTTATAGTCAGTGGAATACAAACGGTAAAATATACATTTAAAAGAATGTTTAAGGAAATAATTTATTGTATTATCTCTTTTCTATGTCAGTGCTAATATATGAACTCTGCATTTGTTGTAGCACTTATGTATTAATAAGCAACATAAGAGCTAATAACCCTTTTTAGAAGTGAATGTTCCATCAATTAAGAAGGAAAGGGTTAAGGAGCATATATAAGTGTTAGGCTTTGAAGTTTGTCTAGTTTCAATCCCAGCATAAGGAGACCATGATCTTTGAAACACGTTGGAGGGAAAGATACATTGACCCAGAGATGCCAACAGATCTACTTATACTCATAGCACCTGACCGGTGCCTGACACATTGTGATCGGTGCCTGACACATTGTCAAGCACCAATCTTTAGCTCAAATACACAGTCACCCTCCAAAACACTAACCCTCCACTATCCCTAACAGTGAAGTGCAACAATACTACTCCTAACACTAACCTAAATTGAGATCTGTGTTAAATTTACCTGTCATCCACTGTCCATCTTCTTCTTCAATCTTCCATCTACTTTATTCTCAAATCTTTCCTGTAATAAAAAAATAAATTAATAATAGTTATTAGAATGAAAATGCCCCTAAGATCTGCCAGAAGTAACCCTTTAACCTCAAAGAGTTAAATGCTGTGTGGCATATCTCTGAAAAGTAATATTCTGTAATTCTGATTTAACCCTTTGAGTGCCATTGGTGTACGCAATGCATTGCAAAGCAATGCGTTGTCTACCCCTCTGGTACTCAAAGGGTTAAAATAAAAAAGTAATTCCTTTTTTTCTCATAAATAATGCCTCAAATGCTTAAAGGGATAGTAATACTTGAAAATAATTTTATTTTATATTGTAGCCCTTAAAAAAAACATGAAAAATGATATAAGTCTGATCTCCCAAACCTTTATGTTTGTAAAATACAGTAAAGTTCTCTTTTCCTGGCTGTTTCAGCCAAGTCTGCCATCTAGTGGACAGATTTGGAATTCGGTCCACAGAGCAACTGGCTTCTCTTTAGCAGTGCCGAGATTGCGATCTTTGAAAAGAACTACTTAATTGGAACTATCTACAAAGTGTGCCTGGCTTGAAAGCACACTTTGAAGACCATTCCAATTAAGAAATTATTTTTAAAGATGGTGATCTCAGCACTTCTGGAGAGGCACAGCCGGTCCCCGGACCGGATTCCAAATCTGAAGCGTGGAGCAATGACGTCACTCCAGGGGAAACTCTACTTCTGAATATCTCCCAAACCATAAAGGTTTGGGAGATAAGACTTATATCATTTTTCATGTTTTGTTAAGGGCTACAATATAAAGTTAACTTATTTTCAAGTATTACTATCCCTTTAAATGTATGTCTGCTTCCACAGCCTCTGCTGGCTTCGCTGATGGTGGCAGGCATGGATATTGACACATATCCCCCCTTCCTCCATACCTTTCGGGCCCTTGCCTGAATCCAAATGAGGGAATTTTGAACAGAGATTGGCTTTTTATATGGTCAGTCTCTATTTGAAGTACTGGCAGTCTCCAATTGCCTGGGATGCGTGCTTACGCACCTCCCAGCCAATCAGCTGCTGGAGGGGGGATGAAAATGAAGCACTCATAGGGTTAAATCTACCAACAGTTCACACATTATTTTCAAACTTTAGCTGTTTTGATATGGGGCTTAAGGCCCCATATCAATACATTCACTAGTTACTTAGAGATACGTTAAAGGACTTTGCACCCAGAAAAACTGGGTGAAGATTTAAAGTGAGTCCCTTAAAGTATCTTAGCGCTAATGCATAGAATTGAATGGCATATTTTGGCATTTTATTACATAGTTACATAGTAATTTAGGTTGAAAAAAGACTTGCGTCCATCCAGTTCAACCCTTTTCCTATTCCTGCTTACCATCGCTGACCCAAAAGAAGGCATCTGACTCCAAATGGCAGTCAGACGTCTCCCTGGATCAACAAGCCCTAACTAAATATTAATCCCAATACTAACGTACATAGCCCTCTATATTATGCTCTTTTAAATAAGTATCCAGGCCCCTTTTAAAGGCATCTAATGTATTTGATAGCACCACCTCCTCCGGAAGTGCATTCCATACCTTTATTGTCCTTACTGTAAAGAAACCCTTCCGCTGTTGTAGATTAAATCTCCTTTCCTCAAGTCTAAGCGGGTGGCCCCTTGTCCTGTGTACTGTTCTGTTAATGAACAGGTCTTTTGAAAGCCCTTTATATGGGCCTTGAACATATTTATATAGTGTTATCATATCCCCTCTAAGACGTCGTTTCTCTAGTGTGTACAAGTTTAACTTTTCTAGCCTCTCTTCATAACTAAAACTTTCCATTCCCCTTACTAGTTTTGTAGCCCTCCTCTGCACTTTCTCTAGTTCCATAATGTCCTTCTTCAGAAAGGGCGCCCAGAATTGAACAGCATATTCTAGGTGGGGTCTTACCATGGACCTGTAAAGAGGCATAATTATATCTTCCTCCCTTGAGTCAATACCCCTTTTAATACATGCCAATATCTTATAGGCCTTTGCAGCTGCCAGCTGGCACTGCATGCTACTGTTAAGTCTATTGTCTACCATTACTCCCAAATCCTTTTCATTAGTAGATTTCCCCAGAGAAACACCATTTAAACTATATGTTGCATTTTTATTATTATACCCAAAATGCATAACTTTACACTTGTCTATATTGAATCTCATTTGCCATTTGCCTGCCCAGTTACTCAATTTGTCCAAATCCTCTTGTAATGAAGACACATCCAGTTCAGACTTTATTACCTTACTTAATTTTGTGTCATCGGCAAACACTGATACATGGCTTCCTATGCCCTCTGGGAGGTCATTAATAAACAAATTAAAAAGAAGAGGACCCAGGACAGATCCCTGAGGCACTCCACTTATCACGTTTATCCAACTGGAGAACTTGCCATTTGCTACCACTCTTTGCATTCTATCTTTCAGCCAATTTCCAATCCACACACAAACATTTTCCCCTAGTCCTATTTCATTCAATTTGTACAGTAACCTCTTGTGCGGAACTGTATCAAATGCCTTGGCAAAGTCAAAATAGATCACGTCAACCGCCACTCCCTCATCTATATTATTACTTACTTTTTCATAAAATGCGATCAAGTTCGTTTGACAAGACCTATCTTTCACAAAGCCATGTTGGCTATTGCTAATGATATTCCTGTTCCAGCAGAATTCTTGAATATATTCCCTCAGCAACCTTTCAAACAGCTTCCCTACCACAGATGTCAAGCTTACAGGTCTGTAATTTCCTGGCTGGGACTTTGATCCCTTTTTAAATATGGGCACCACATCTGCTTTACGCCAATCCATGGGCACCATACCAGAAATAAAAGAATCCCTGAAAATCAGATATATTGGTCTGGCCAGGGTCTGGCTTAGCTCTTTAAGTACCCGTGGGTGTATACCATCTGGCCCCGGAGCTTTGTCTACCTTGACACCATTCAATTGTTTTAACACTTTTTCTTGTGTTAGCCAGTCCCATGCTTGCTGTGACTGTTCTGTAAAAGTAGTTTGCAGATTCTTGTCCAATGGGTCTTCCTTGGTAAAAACAGAAGAAAAGAAATTATTTAAAATATCTGCCTTCTCTCTGTCCCCTTTGACCATCTCACCCGTTTCAGATAACAAGGACCCAACATTATCAGACTTTAATTTTTTGCCATTAATGTATTTAAAGAATTTTTTTGGGTTGCTTTTGCTCTCCTTAGCAATATTTTTTTTCATTCTCCAGTCTAGCTAATTTAATAGCCTTTTTACAGGTTTTGTTGACATTTTTGTATTCTGCAAATGCCTCTGCTGATCCCTCAGCTTTGTAATGTTTAAATGCCGCTTTCTTGTTATTTATTTAATGGATTACTTTACTGGTTAGCCACATTGGCTTTAATTTGCTTCTTTTGTATTTGTTTCCAACAGGGATACATTTATATGTGTATTTTTGCAATGTTATTTTGAATGCTTTCCACTTACCTTCTGTGTTTTTTCCTGAAAATATTTTATCCCAGTCAACGAGACCAAGGGATGAATTAAACCTGCTAAAGTTGAAATTGTATGTCAATGGGAGCAAACGGTCGCAAGATTAGCACCCAATGTGTTTTTTTTCACTGTGATATGCCTTGATAGCACAGGTAATTGCATTGCATGCCGTCAACTGTTTTTTTTGGTCTCGTAGGTAATGGAATCTAGGCCTAAATCTCTAAAGCCAAAGCTCAAGAAAAATAATCATAATGGTCATTGCAATTTTCTTCCCTTATCAAACTAATTGTGAGCATGCATGTGTCTATATGTGTGTGATGGGGCAGGGTTAATATTAGAAAGTATAAGTACTTCTTTAACATACTTTATTCCTGGATTGGCTTTTCTGAACCTATGGTCAGTTTCACTGGCAACCATTTTTTTTTTTTTAAATGTCATTGATAATTAACCCCATGAGTGCCGGCATTCATAGGGTTAACCTGACTACGTTAAAAAAAGATCCCGTTAAAAAGTAACACTTACCATTAATCCTGATGTTCAGCGGAGTCCTCAGCTTCCTGGTCCTCTTCTGTCCTTCTCTTCATTCTTCTCTTCTTTGTTCTATCTTCTGTTTTCTCTTCATTCTTCTTGCTGTAAGTAAAAACAAACAGTATTACTACAACGCAGTAACTATGCCATCATTTAACCCTTTGAGTGGCAGAGGGGTTCGCAACGCATAGCATAGCAAAGCAATGCGTGGCGTACCTCTCTTGCACTCAAAAGGGTTAAAACATAAATTAATGTGCCGCGAATATGCCTCCATGAATATGCCCCATGAATATGCCTCCATGAATATACCCAACTGTTACAAATGCCATGAATAAATGTAATAAATAATGTCCATAAATAAATACATAGCCGCGGCGGTGGAGAAACTGATGAGCCACACAGTTTCCATTACCATACTGCACGAGTCGATACCCGTCACACACTGAACAAATTGCTGTTGAGACTGCCTTTATATATGGGCAGTCTCACTTCCATTTCCCTCACAGCCATTGGCTGCGATGTTCATACGCACATCCCAGCCATTCAGATTCGAGCTGCTGTTCTTTTAACTGATTGGCTGGGATGTGCGTAAAAGCATCCCAACCAATGGCTGTGAAGGAATTGAAAGTGAGACTGTTTATTTATAGAGGCAGTCTCAGTACCAATTATTTCAGTGTGCAACTGGCATCAGCCCCTGTAGGATGGTAATGGGAACTGTGTGGCTCCTCTGCCACTGCCACAGACGCCACACATACAGCGGCGGAGACACGAGTTAAAAAGCTATGCATTTATTTATGGACATTATTTATTACATTTATTCATGGCATTTGTAACTAGTTGGGTATATTCCTGGAGGCATATTCATGGGGCATATTCTTGAAGGCATATTCATGGCACATTAATATATGTTTTAACCCTTTTGAGTGTCAATTCTTTGCGTACCCCTCTGCCACTCTAAGGGTTAAATGATGGCATAGTTACTGCGTTGTAGTAATACTGTTTCTTTTTACTTAGAGCAAGAAGAAAAAGAGAAGACAGGAGGAGGAGGACAGTGGATGACAGGTAAGTGTAACACATATGAGTTAACGATCGGTGCTTGGCAGTATGTCAGCCACTGATTGTTAGCTTTTTTACTGTTAAGTTACCAATACTACCGTTATTTAGCAATGTTTTAGGAAATAACACACAAAACACACGTTTAGCCACAAGACCATTTTTGTGGCCTAACTTCCGTTGTGCTTTAAACCAGTAGGACATTTGGATACTGACCAAGACAGTTTATTTTGTCGGTCGGTATCCATTTTGCCTTACAGCCTTTTTATCTCCAACATTTGGATCAAGCCCTTAAAGGGATAGTAATGTTTCATAATAAAAGCAGTTCTAATTAATCATTATAGTATTTGGACTTTGGAGAGTGTTATTTCAATTCTGTCAGAGTTGTAGTTCAAGAGTAATTCAATGACAAAGTCTCCCCCTCCCGCCCCGTCTACTGATGTAACATTGTTCAGCCAGAGCAGAAGGGAGGTGCCCAGGTAGATTGCAGAGAGAGACAATCTTCAATTAAGATAAGGGAAAAACCTGAAAAACTTGTCAAGGGGGACAGGGTTTTCATTGTTCTCATAGGAAGAAGATTGTCCGCTTCTGTTATCTGTCTGGTCTATGGACTGCATTGCACATCTGAGAAGAGATGGCTTACACTAGGTAAAAGGGGCGGGAGGGGAAACTTTGCTTGTGAATATCTCTTAAACCATAAAGGTTTGAGAGATAAGACTTACATCATTCTTCATGTTTCTTTAATGCCTACAAAAGAAAATAAAGATAAAACAAAGTATTACTATCCCTATAAGGTTTCTCTTTCTCATTAGTAAAATGAGGTATTGCTTGTGGGCTTTTAGTTATAATTTTCATTAGGCTTACACTCTTTACAGGGCAATGAAAGGAGTGAGAACAATCAATATCCTGGTCCTGCTGCCCATGCACATGTACATTTGTATTTCCTGCTAGTACTGCTTATACTAGAACAACTACATAAACAAGATGCTTCTTTTCTGCGAGAGGCCTTTTTTCAGCAGATGTCTTAGAAGTTCTAAAGTAAAACATTTTAGAGTCAATTATGAGTGTATAATTATATACTTAGATCTTAAAAAAAGAGAATATTCTCTTTCATTTGGTCAATTACATAAAATACTGTCTGAAACAATAATCTGTTTTAATTAACACAGCAATTAAATAATTTCAGAATTGCATTTTTTTTATAAACTAGACACATTTGAACTATCTACTCAGGCTACAAAGAAATGCTAAATGGCTGTCGCAAAATGTGGTTATATATTGTGTGTAAGTCGTGTGACCCATTTCCCTACAAATCTTATATGTGGAAAATTGTTAACTGAGTTTATTATCGCTGGCACTCAAAGGGTTAAAACATGGAAAGAATAATCAGTTTTGTGTTAATAGTTCCAGTATAAGCAAATCAATATGAAACATTCAGATAATAAACAGTAAAGATTACATTGACTACTATGAATTTTCATCCACACTATCCATAAAGACACAATATTTTGCAATTTAAAGAGATAGTAAAACTTAAAATGTAAAAAAAAAATATGTTGTAGGGTTTATCCCCCTGAGTAAAACAAGGGCACTCCCACTGCTGAAAGGTGTTTTATTCAAAAGTTATTACAGCTCAAAAATTGAATTTTTAGGTGCAGTATCACAGTAGCCTGAAACTGTACAGTGGCGCTGTTACTACACCATCCTGTGGAGATTTATGGTCAACTGACCAGAGCTGTTAATAGGGTGGGGTAGCAACAGCACTACTGTACAATTTTAGGCCACTGATACTGTACCTAATAAATTCAATTTTTGAGCTGTAATTACTTTTGAATAAAACACCTTTCAGGAGTGGGAGTAGCCTTGGTTTACTCAGGAGGATAAACCCTGTAACACATTTTTTTACATTGTAAGTATACTATCCCTTTAACCCAGTGGATGCTGGAGAGATTATCAATATTAGCATCCAGTAAATGTTACCTAAGATGAGCAGAGGGAAGAAGCCAGAGCTAAGAGAGAACACTGTATCCAGTGGGTTAAATAATACAGCATTCTAATGGCTGCATGCACAAACAGAAGAAGTAATTCTGGAGCAAGCAAACTGCACTTTAGGGGACAAAAAAATGAAAAGATTCCTATTTATTTGAAAGAGACTTCTAATCTTTAGAGACCGCTACAACATTAAAAGGGTTAAAAGTCCCATTTCTATAGGAACTTACATTTATTCCCTATGGAATCATTAACTTACATCAGAATTTATCTACTTTTTTGTGCAGCCTTGTATTTGCTTTAACCCTTCATGTGCCAGAGAGGTGCTCAATGCATTGAGTACCCCTCTGGCACTCTGAAGGTTAAAAGACCATTATGTACCATATGTTAACATTTTTAAAGGGGGAAAAATGAATATTTCAAATTGTTAATTTTTATTGTGCTCTTGGGTCTAAGAGCTTCAATTGCTGTTATTCAGACTCTATAAGCAGTAAGTCTATTCACATTTTCTGTAGAAATATAATTGAACATTTATTATGAATCAGGGTTGATTGCAATCCAGATCCTATTGAAGGAGGAACAATTCTAACATCTGAAAAGATTAAATATTTCAAAGTGTCTCTCTTCTAACTAGGTAATAAATATCTTACATCTTCATTTGCTGTCTATAATGTCTACAGCAGGTACTTCTCTTAAGAATCAGTGAAAACATACTGAGGGCATTATGCAGAAAGGAAAAGGTACAACAGGAAAAGGAACAATTCTGGAGACAATTCGTGAGTCCCACTTTGATTTAAAGGGATAGTAATGTTTCACAAAAACAGCAGCTTCAATTAATCTTCATACTATTTGCTGTCAGTTGTAGTTCAAGAGTAATTGAATGATAAAGTATCCATCTCCTGCCATTTTTACCTAGTGTAAGCCACCTCCCATCAGATGTGGAATCTGGTCTCTTGACCGGACAGCTCGCAGTAAGGGACAATCTTCTTACTGTGATCATAAGGAAAGCCCTCACCCCCTCACTGAAGATTGTCCCTCTCTATGATACATCCAGACAGTCTTGCTGCTCTGAGGTGAGCAGTGTTACATCAATAAAATGGGTGGGAGGGGGATACTTTATCATTCAATTACTCTTGAACTACAACTCTGACAGTAATGAAATAACACTTTCCATGGCCCAAATACTATGAAGATTAATTGGAGCTGCTTTTATTGTGAGACATTTCTATCCCTTTAAATGGTTATTTTAACCTCTTGAATGCTAGAGAGGTCTCCAACAAATTGCTTCACTAGGTCTTGGGCACATCTGGCATTCAAGCAGCATATTCTCGAGCAAAACAGCAGCACCATAGGGAACAAATGAAAATTCTAAATTATGTAAATAGAACTTTGCACCCCTTGTTAACACAAAATGTAAAAAGTTCTATTTAAGTCAAAGGGAATTTTCCTTTTCCCCATACCTGGAAACTTTCAAAATTACCTGACCTGAAAATATTAGTCCTTAATATAGATCAATGATGGAAACCCTGTTGGGTGGCTGAGGACAATGGACATTGTAGTCTTGATACAGCTGGAGGGTGTTGGATTGTACACCACTGATATAGATTCTTGGCAACAGGTCCCTAGTTACTCTAATCTAGAGGTATTCTGATCAGTTTCTGTGTAACCACAGAGATGCAACAACTTAAAGGGATAGTAATGTTTCATAATAAAAGCAGCTACATTTAATCATAATAGTATTTGGATTTTGGAGAGTGTTATTTCAATTCTGTCAGAGTTGTAGTTCAAGAGTAATTCAATGACAAAATATCCCCCTCCCGCCCCGTCTACTGATGTAACATTGTTCAGCCAGAGCAGAAGGGAGGTGCTCAGGTAGACTGCAGTGTGGGACAATCTTCAATTATGATAAGGGAAAAACCTGAAAAACTTGTCAAGGGGGGCAGGGCTTTCATTGTTCTCATAGGAAGAAGATTGTCTCCTTCTGTTATCTGTCTGGTCTATGGACTGGATTTCACATCTGAGAAGAGATGGCTTACTCTAGGTAAAAGGGGCAGGAGGGGAAACTTTGCTTGTGAATATCTCTCAAACCATAAAGGTTTGAGAGATAAGACTTATATTGTTCTTCATGTTTTTTAAATGCCTACAAAATAAAATAAAGATAAAATGAAGTATTACTATCCCTTTAAAGATATGACTGCTTGAACAACCCCAAGACAAGGTCTTCTCTACTCTCCACAGTAGTTAATTTGCCGTCTACCCTGAGACCCTTAGATTTGGGTCAAAACCCTGAGTCTCAGGGTCAAATCAGATATGTGAGCCTGAAGGAGAACACCCATATATGTGGTTCAAACTGGTATCAGTAGATAATCTAAAAGTCACCACATGTGTGATTGTACTTGTGGAGGTGTCCAAAAAAAAAGTTCCTGAAACATTATTCTTGGAATAAGTGACTCTTAATTTGTTAAACAGAATAAACTGATTACGTTGTATATATTTACTGTTGTTTGCATTTGAACTGTGCTGTGGTGTATAACTTAACATGGACATATTACTACTTGAGAAGCTAATTTAATTCAGAATAATATGAAATTAGCTTCTCAGATAGAAATATGTCCCTGTTAACCCTTGGAGTGCCAGAGGGGTATGGAATGCATTGCCTCTGGCAATAAAAGGGTTAAGTTACTTTGAAATGCCCTCCCTATCATCATTCACCAAACATCCACACTCATCACTTTCAAGCATCTTCTCAAAACCCACCTGCTCAAGGAGGCATCTCAGTAGCAATATCCTCCTTGTGCACACTGACAGTCACATCAGAATCCTTCTGTACTTCCTTCACCACACCTTGTACTTGGACTTATGATCATCCTCCTACTGTCTCTGTATGTCATCATGAATTCTAATTAGATTGTAAGCTCCTTAGGGCAGGGCCCATTTCCCAGTGTATGATTCTCTTGCTGCGCTTTCCCCCACAAATAATGCAATAATTGCACTTTAGCTTAATGATCTTATCCCAGTTCTGTATTTTTGTATTGTATCATTTCAACTTCTGTTAAGCGCTGTGTACATGTATGGTGCTATATAAATGTAAATGTACAGATACATACATGTAATAGAACAACTTTACATATTGTTGAGGGATTCCTTCCTAGATAAGTGGTTCTGTTAAACACATTCCTATAAGTATAGTTCCTCTTTAACATCTTAACTTAATTTTAGTTACCAATATGTGAATTTTGGGAAATCCTAAATAGTGGGCTATAGAAGTCTGTATTTAAAACCACTAAGGGTAAAGCTGTGTTTCACAATTAAATCCTGCATACTCTTAATGTGCTTACATTTTCTTAAAACCATACAACACAAATCACTGGAAACCCAAAAGTGACTTAAACAGTTGGAGCTCCTTAGCACATAATTATTCACATAAAGGAGATATGATGTGACTACAAAAGAAGCATTTTAATGTGATGGATCTGAGTGGTCTTAGTGAATCATGTGCAGCAACCATGTATTTGGAATGAAATGCACAGAAATGGAAATCAGGTGAATCAAAGCATGAATAATGAATGCCTTATGCCGGTGCATATCCAGCTTGCTGTTAGTAAACAGAAGTGGCAGGCCCAGTAGAAAAATCTGAGGTGGACTGATGTGTTGAAAGTATTTATGGTTCTGTAATGTTGGATGCACATATAAAATAAGTCAAAGCGTACTGTCTGTCAATCATACTGAATGCAGGAACATGTCTGGCTTGCTGTTAATATACACAGGTGAAAAGCTAATGCCCTGAAGAATAGTCTGAAGTGGGCAAAGGTTGGAGACTTGTATGGGACAACAAAGCTAACTTCACAGTAAAAATTGTCTGCTTTGAGATGTCCTCTTCTGCAAAAACTAAACGCCAAAGGAAACATGAAGGGATGACCTTCTCACCTCGACAGGCATCGACCTTCTGGGACTTAATTCCTCTGATCCTCTGTTTTGGGATGCTTACCCTTTTAGGACCTCCAGTTTCATCCTACTCACATGGAGACAGCTCCATAATCTACCTAATATGGTATAACTGAAACATGGTGAGATGATACACATGATTGGGCTGTAAATATAGAGGGCTATTTCCTGTTTAGGAGAGACAGGTTTAATAGAAAAGGGGAAGGAGTGTGGTTATATTTGAAACCACAGGTAAATGCAATTTAAAGGGTGATATTAGTGAGGAAACTGGCCATAATGTGGTGTCCTTGTGGGTAGATACTGAGGCTGACTGTGGCATGCAAGGTAAAAAAAGGTGTTTGTGGGTATATGCTACAAACAATCAAATATTGATGAGAATGTTGAGGCCCAACTGCTATTGCAAATGAGTAATGCTGCACATTTTGGGCTTATTAAAATTATGGGAGATTTTATCTATGCAGATATTAAATGTAAATAGGAGACCTGTCAAAGTGCTATGGGAAGCAGGTTTGTAAGCATGCTTAGGGATAGCTACATGTCACAAATGGCGGAAGTGCCGACAAGAAATAACAATGTATTGAACCTAGTGATAAAGAATAACATAGACATGGTATCCAATATTAAGGTACTTCGCAGGATGGAGAATCCCTGGGAAGAATAATCAGTGCAGCCCCTCACATTCACCAACATCACACCCCATAATAGCAATCAACATATTCTAAACATAAATATTAACCCCCTTTCTGCGGTAATAAATAAATAGCCAGAAAAAAAAAGAAACTAATGATTCCATAATGTTTCAATAAGTTAGTGAAACAGTAGAACTAAATCTCAATCTACCATTATTATTATACCTCAACCTGGAGATAAAAGAATAAAAGGGAAAAACGGGTTACATACTAATACTCAATCCTTATATCAATGTCAAATAACATGACTGAGTCTAAAACTGATCCTATAGGTACAGGTCATGGCCTTAAGAGACCTCTCTAGACTACTTGCTGATATTGTCTTCATTGTATAAATCCATTTTATCTCCTCCGCCCCACCTAAATTCTTGAATAACATCTTTTCTGAAACCTATTTTGCAAACTATTCTGAAAAGATGAAAGCTATACATATCCTGATTTGTAACACTGTTCCATTGGTCCTTCTGGAGCAGAAGACCAATTCTGAAGGCTGGTTCATTTTTCTCAAGGGGCTCCTCCATAATAAGCCCTTCACTTTTGCAGCAGTATATGCTCCCAATACCTCCCAAATAGCATTTATTTGTAAAACTTGGCCCAGTTATGTTATGAGGAATTCTAAGCCTTTATTCTTGCCCTTCAGCCAGAACCAGAGTAAATGCAGTTCTTTCAGAATCTTTCCCTATCATTAACAGTACAAGATAAGGCTGCCCTCTGTCCCCCTTATCATTATTTTAGCCTTAGAACCCCTCCTTAACAATACAGAATGAAGCGAACATCCATGACATTCCCTGTGCTAACAGACAAGCCAAACTGGCAACCTTTGTCTATGATGTTTTCCTTTTTCTATCTAAACCTGTCACCTCTATCCCCACCCTCATAGAACTTATTTGTATCTACTCCACTTGCTCACAAGAAAACATTAATTACACTAAATCTGAAATTATGCTAGTCAACATCCCGGCTCCAACTATACAGGCGCTTCAGAATACACCCTTTTTGTTGGGACCACCGTTACATACAATATCTAGGGATCTGCCTCTCTCCTGATCTAGCACACCTCTATTCTCTCAATTTCCTACCTTTTTGTATCCAGCATGTAAGAATTTGACCAATTGTGACTCTTTGGTGTTTATTCCCTCCTTGTTGGTTCTTTCTTTTCCTCCCTACCTGACTAGGAGGTGTTTCATCACAACCACCACATTAACCTGGGGCTGAACTGACTGTTTATGTTCTTCTTTTGTAAGAAATCAACTTTATTTCCATTTGTGTTCTATGAACCATTTTCTGTTTATTTTTCTGTTTACTGATGTATACTAAAAGATCAGTTTTACTAGGTGTTTCTGCCATTTAATACCTTATTGCTATGACTGTACTTTTGTATTGACATTTATATTACAATAGACTTATTCTTAAAAAAAAAAATTCATCTGCTTTGTAGAGATTTAATGATAGCCCCTGAGGAAGTATAAAATACACAGAACGCGTTGGGCCTTTGAGAGTATTGATAGATGGTCTATAGATGTTTAAGCCACTATTTGCCTAAAAGAGTGAGCTTTGTGTATAATATATTGTATATCCCTTTCCAACTAACTACACTGGCTGAGCTGTGTGTGTGTGAGTAGCTTTTTCATTCGGAGACCTTTTGAACAGTATAGCCGAGAGTATATAAGTGTTTGTTTTGTACGAACTAATTTCACTTTTACATATCTATATAATGGTATTCAGTCCAACTGATATTGCAAAAGAAAGAAGCAATGTTGAAGCTCAATAAGGATTATTGAAACGTAAGTGGATATTGGGGCTGGGTGAGTGATAATTGCTTGACTTGAATTAACCTTAATATTGCCTCTGTCTATTAAACCTTTGGAGAACATGAGAACACTGGATACTGCATTTGAGATCAGAGAAGATTACTGCGGAAAGGAGGAACTACTTCGCTGGAGGTTGGCAATTTAATGTGTAAGCGGATATTTACACTTTGGTGCTGTTTAATAGTAACAGGGAATTAACCCTCGTATCTTTCTTCTACATATTTGGATCGGGAGAGAAATCACTTTACTTGGAACTCCTTCATACTGAGTGCAGAAAGCTAAATGAACAGGAAGAAAAAGTATCAATCTTAAATTCTCTCCATGCAGGACATAAAGATTTAAACTAGTGAGTAGATATTGACCTTTTTGATAAGTTCCATATAAGACTGTTACTGACTCTGTATCTTGATATATTTCCATAAACTTCATTGGAGAGTATCCTTGAGATAGTGGGGAGATAATTACTACCTGTAGACAAGATTCAGGGCTGATTAGATAATTGGTAAGGAATCTGAACACTGATTGAGGTGTTAATTAGTACCTGTTAGATCTAGTTACATACTGTTTTGCTAATTAATGGGAGTTGCCTTCTGTGTATAAAAGTAGGTTTATTATTAGCTAGGCTAATTAATAGCTGGACAGCACAACAAATGCAAGTGCAGCAATTTTAAGTGTACAAGGAGAAATTCTGGAGATAATCTGGAGGTGATCTGTGGTGATTAAAGTTAGAAAACAACTACAAAATCTGAAGGCATTTTACTCTTTGCCCCCTGATTACATTAGTGCTATGAACATGTCAGACATGTTGCAGTGCAATGGATGTTTTGCTTTTCTCCCCCAGGAAACCTTTTGGAGGTTCAGAAGTTGACCAATTTGTCAGCAATTTTCTGTTTTACAGCAGGAGATTGATCATCTCTACAAGATATCTGTGAGCTCCACACAGATACAAAAGAAACAAGTACCACTGCCTCAGAGACTTCCACGAAATGGCAGATGGACTACAGCTGGTTCTGGAAGGGTAAGAGTTGTAGACAAGAGGAATGTTTCAGTCTGTGCCTCTTCAGAATTCTTTTGCTGCACTTTCAGATCACTGCCTTAATATTGGACCAAGTACAGAAGCAGAGACTACTGGTTCACCAGCCTGTAATCCACAGGTAAATCAGACTGCAACCTCTGACAAACTGACAAAGGTAAGAAGTGAAAACAACTTTGAGAGGAAGAACTATTATTGAGGGATTCTATATTAAGAGGCGTGACTCTGGAAGAATGCCATGGTGGTTGCAAACAAATCAGATGTCTTCCTGGTGCTACAGCTCAAAGAGATAGAAGACAAATTTTAAAAATTGTTAAGGAAGCAAGACAAAATGCAGAGTTGGATGTCATAGTCCATTAAGGGACAAATTATTTGGTTTGTAATGAGGTGAGTGTGGTAAAAGATGTTTTTAAGAAGCTTTGTAAGGATCTGCAGCAAGGTCTTCCACTGTATCTGTTTCAGAGGTTCTGCCAGTGTATAAGGAAGATGATGGTAGGATGCAGTGAATTAGAGATTTTAATTCATGGCTAGGGAAGCGGGGCCAAAAACATGGATTTGGCTTTGTTTCTCATACCAACCCTATAGTAAAGGAGAAATAAAGAAGCATTCAAGAAATATAAGCAAACACAGAAGAAAGAAGATAGGTATTGGTACAAGACTAGGATGAAGGAGGCCAAATGCATCATTAGATGTGCCAAAGCACACAAAGAGGAAAAATTGCCCAGTCAATAAAAAAGGGGGATAAAACATTTTTAGATATATAAGTGAAAGGAGGAAAATGAAACAAGGAATAGTTAGACTAAAAACAAAAAATGGAAACTATATAAATGAGAATAAAGGGCTAGCTGACTGTCTCAATTAATATTTTTGTTCAGTTTTTACAGAGGAAAAGGAAGGGAAGGGACTACTGTTAGAAAAAAGAAATAGCAAGACATGAGAAACATGCATGTTTACAGAGGAAGAAGTTCCACTTCAACTTTCTAAGGTAAAAACAGATAAATCAATGGGACCAGATGGGATACACCCAAAGTTATTAAAAGAACTTAAGGTGTTCTGGTAAAACCTTTAGATTGGAAGTTAGCAAATGTAGTACCATTTCACAAAAAAAGGTAGCAGGGAAGAGTCTGGCAACTACAGAACAGTAAGTCTTACATCAGTAGTGGGGAAATTAATGGAGACTATGCTAAAGGAAAGAATTGTTGAATATCTGAATTTGAATGGCTTGCAAGATACCAAACAGCATGATTTTATAGCAGGGAGATCTTGTCAAACTAACCTCATATATTTTTTTGACTGGGTAACTAAAATAATAGACTAAGAGCAGTATATATAGCTTATCTGGATTTCAGTAAAGCATTTGACTCTGTCCTTCATAGAGGACTCATTAATCAATTGCAGTGTTTGGGTCTGGATGCAAAAATAGATAAATAGATAAGAAATGGCTGAGTGACAGGAGACAGAGGGTGATAGTCAATGGAGAATATTCAGAGTTACTAGTGGGGTACCTCAGGGATTTGTACTGGGGCCCATTCTTTTTAATATTTTTATTAGTGATACTGCAAAAGATCTTCAAGGTAAGGTATGCCTTTTTTGCAGATGATACAAAGATCTGCAATAAGGTAGACATTCCAGGGGGAATATGCCAAATGACAAATGATTTAGGTACATTAGAAGAATGGACAAGAGTGTGGCAACTGCAGTTTAATGTTGATAAATATAAAATAATGCACTTGGGACATAAAAATCCAAAGGAAAATACACTATGAAGGGTACTGTGCTGTCAGAGACAACACAGGAAATGAATTTGGGAGTAATTATTTCTAATGATTTTAAGGTAGGCAGGCAATGTAATGAAACAGCGGGGAATGCAAACAGGGTGCTGGGTTGTATAGCTAGGGGCATTAGTAGCAGAAAAAGGAAATGGTCATGCCACTCTACAGATCTCTAGTTAGAACTCACCTAAAGTATTGTTTACAGTACTGGAGACCCCATCTCTAGAAGGATATAGATACTCTAGAGAAAAGTCAGAGAAGGGCTACTAAAATACTGACTAGTTTACAGGAAAAGAAATATCAGGATAGACTAAATGATCTGAACCTGTTTAGCTTGGAGGAGAGAAGAGAGAGAGGGGATATGATAGAAACATTCAAATACATGAAGGGATTCAAAAAAGTGCCGGATGGAAGTATATTTCAAAGGAGTAAAAATGAAAGGACAAGAGTCCATAGTCTAAAACTAGAGGGACACAGATTTAGACGTAGCAGGTCTGATAGCAGGCACAGCACTAGTGGCAGCACATCTGGCAGCAGGTACAGCAACGGTGGTAGCAGACACAGTCAGCTGACCTGTCCTGCTCTCACTACTGCCCTTTTCTTCCTCTCTTCCCATTAAATTCCCCAAGATCCCCTGAGGTGATTTAGGAGGACTGGACAGCATTGGTTCAGTAGTGCTCACTTCCACCTCCTCCTCAGACTCAACGGACACATAAGGGACCTTCCATTTCCTCCTTTTAATATTTTTAAACTTTCTCATAGTGATAGCTCACTATGAGCCTCTCCTGCCTCACTTTTTCAAAAAGATCACAGCAGAACAGCACAGCACATCTATCTCGCTCTGTAGCTGCTTCTATTGTGTTTCACTTCTGCAAATACATCACATTTTTATAGCGAAAAGGCAAAAAACACTTAAATCAATGGATGGAAACTTTCTCTGGTTTCAAAGTGGATTTTTTTCAGGAAAAAGTAAACAACATGTTTTTTGGGGGATTTCTCAAGAGTACATGGCAAGCGCTTTCACCCACCCCTACTCTCCTTGTTATACCTAACTAGGTAAAGAGAAAATAGTGTATATATCACCTGATTTCTGTGCACCTCTGCACCATGAGTAATACTTCTGAGCACAGACGCATAGCACTTTAACACCCTAATTTCTCAGGTACAGACAGGTTTAAGGAGAATGCAGAGATGCTATTTCCTGGTTGATTGCTTTTGCAATTGGAGCAAAGCAGGTGCAGCTCATTTTGTGCCTAGGTTCTGACTGGTGTGCCTGCAATCTGCCGAAAAATGGCTTAGTGCATACCCCCTATGGAGTTGAATTTATGTACATATCTCCTATACATTTTACTTTCCTACAGTGGTTCATGTAATTCAGAATAGTTGTAAAAAGCAATAGCAATTTCTTGCAATATTTTGTAGTCCTATTTGTCCCTTTGAAAACCATGTATTTGCTGTCTGTAATACTTTTTTTATTGTGTCTCATAAAAAATTCACAGATGTACTGTAGCTTTATGTGATCATCCAGGACCATATCGCATTTCTAAAGAAATGTATGATTTTATACTGAGACACTAAAAATGATTGCCTATAAATAATATAATAAATCAGAAAATAATTATTTTACTTACAGTACCTTGGAGACCACAAAAAACATTACAAATGATTTATATACCTTGTAGCTCTGCAGTAAATTTTGATTATAAACAAAACTGTATTTTCCTTTTTAATTGCATGTTATTTGACTTTAAAGAGTCTGAACAAGCTAAAATATGCATTCACTCTGCCTTAAGTCATATTGAAGTTCTCCAGTACTGGGGTAATGTGTGCATTTACAGTATCAATTGAAGCATATTTATTTGGAATATGTGGCTCTCCTATCTTCATGAAATCTCCATTGCTGAGATAGCTCAGTGGTGAGGTCCCTGACTATGGAGCCTGTTAAAACCTCAAGGTTGCAGGTTCAAATCCCAGCAGGGTCAACTCAGCCCTTCATCCTTCTGATGTTGATAAATGAGTATCATTGATTGGGTAATAATAACATCTATTATTTCAGCTGCTTATTTGTTTAATTCCGAGAGCGTGCACTGAAAGCGCTTTGAGTCCCACTGGGAGAAAGGCGCTATATATTTTTATATAACATGGAAGTGATTAAAATAAGGCCCACCAACTCAAAACTACAATTCTCATCACTCCCAACCAGTTCTGAATGAGCTCAGATTTCCCTACACTGCTATAATATCAAAAGAGTATAAGGTATAGTACCATAACCTGCACATGTATGTGAAGTTAAAGGAGCAGTAAACTTTTTTTTATGAAAACACATATTTTATAGATATTTTCCTGCTGAATAAAACAAGGTCACTCCCACTACTGTCAGTTTTTTTATTCAAAATGTATAACAGTTCAAATAACCAGGAAGTGAATTTACTGTGTTTACTTCCTGATAGTTCTGACAGGAAGTGACAGACAGTTTCTATCACATTCTATAGAGAACTGTATGTCTCTGACTTTTCTGACTTTCCTCTCCATTAGAATCTAACAGGAAATCTAATTAGAATTTGACCACTAGAGGGCACTGCTAATGTAAAAAAACATGGGTTTAAACTGTAATAACTCTGGAAATATAAATCTCTCAGCAGTGGGGGTACCCTTGTTTTACTCAGTAGAAAAAGTAAAAAAAGTTTACTGCTCCTTTAAGGACATATTGTAACAGCTCCTGATTTTAATATTACATTCAGAGCTTTATCCATAGACCAGACCAAAGCCAGTCCCTGATGGATTTCAAAGAGGGCCAATGTTGTGTCAGTATAAGGAAAACCCTGTCCCCCTTATACTGACATACACAATATTGTCCCTTTTTGCGATTTGGCTTTCGGATCTGAGGGAACTATGACTGATGTAATGGAAAGGGGATTAAGGATAAAACTTTTAAATCAATTTTCAAGATGAATACAAAGATATAGGTGTTAAGAAGGGTACTATGCATTATATAAAAGTAAATTGAACAATACAAAATATGTTTATATTATAACATTACTATACCTTTAAGCATGCATGGGATAGGCATAAGGCTATCCAGAACATAAGATAATACCAAAGACCAATTAATGCCACGAGAAATCATGGGACCCTTTTATTACTGAGACCCATTTTTGGGTCAGGTCAGATTGGGAGATGAGGGACCTTCTTACTGGACTACACATGGACACTACCGGTGCTGTATAGGAGGCAGCTAGCAACCGTGAAATGGAGCAAACCAGTACCCGCGTACTGGACTACACGGAGACGCTACCGGTGCTGTATAGGTGGCAGTAAGCAACCGGAGAATATTGGAGCAAGCCAGTATCCGCTTACTGGACTGCAGGAAAATACAACCGGTGCTGTAAAGGAGCAAACCAGTACCCGCGTACTGGACTACACGGAGATACGCCCAGTGATCAGAATGTCGCCCAAGCGACAATGATAACGGAGAGAATCCTAACACGATCCAGGAGCAGGAGCCACAGCCAGGCCGGGACAGGAAGCTGGAACAGGAACGGCAGTCAACCGGGTCAGGAACGGAAGCAGGAACGTCAGCCCAAACCGGATCAGGAACGGAGGCAGGAACCACTTCAGCAGAGAAGGCTGTCAGTTAGGTAAGGAGGCGGACACTGGAGAGTAGAGGATTCAGCCAAGGCCCAGGGAACACAAATGCAGGTGGCTACTGACATAGAAAAACCACGAAAGTGCAACCAAAGGGTGCCAGAACCCAGTCTATATAGGCAATACTGGGCAGACTAAAGACAGGCAGCCAATGGAGAGTCCTCCCAGATAACTGACAGGAAAAGGCAGCAATCACGGGCACCGTGATAGTAACGTTCGCATTATCAGAACACAGAGGGCAAGGCACAAGAGACCATCTTTTCCAAACCATGCATATAATCAGCTAAAAGCTTTATTAATAAATTGGGCACTTCTAAATTCAAAACTAAAAACAATGTAACCATCATAACACAGGCAGGCTCCAGATCACAGCCAGAACATGCCTGTTGGAGCTGCAAAGTTGTCAATGAACGACATAGAATAATGAATTCAAAAAAAATTTAAAAAGTAAAATAGTGTGAACATACATATAAGTAACAATTATTACATTAAATGTATTTAAATAGGTTCCAAAAACTAGAACCACCAGTCTTGAAAATTCGACAAAGAAGGCATATATAAACATAAAAGTGATGTGCATAGTGACAGTGTGCAATTAAAGGGTGAGAAACCATAATATCAAATTAATTGATAAATCAATAACATAATATACATACTATCAAAAGAGTAATGAAGTTCCAGGCTCCAGATGTTGTTTGTCAATAGTGACTAAATAAACAACTTTGATAATCTAATCAAGTAAACCTAGTGGGTCATTATAAGGATGGCTGTATTCAAAAGCAGAGCATTAGCACCAATAATATTAAATCCTTGTAGGGCACAATCGAAGATTAACATATGCCTCAAAGGGATAAGGGTCTAAGTCTCTCCATCAGCGTTCATGTTGACTGTCAGATTTCTGGATGTATGTTTTACAATTACTGATAAAGTTGTTGATTTTACTTACACACTGGTTTTAAATGCTTGGTGGCTGTGCGTGAATCCACTACTATTGTTACTGTTCTTCTGGAGATTACAGGAGGCTCTTTCACAGCACCCATCACTACTTGGGATGCAACACATTGCAGAGGTATTCAAAGGGTTACTCTTCCTTCCATGGCTGAACAAGAGCATATGGTTTTTCCTCTGTTGTATCTGCCAAGCAGCAGTATTTATAAACTTGAGCTCTATAAAGTTAAGTTGCCTCATGTGCCCTGTTTATCGGCTGATGTTATTGAGAAAATGTTCTTTGATCTCTAGGCATATTCTGATATTTGTTGAACTTGCTGAGCTTTTATTTATAGTTTAACTCATATGATTCCTCACTCTGGGGAAGGGACACTAAGTGTTAAAGTACAAGCGGGGGCTCAACGCATGTAATTAATATTGAAGGCTGATGTAAGAATGTGCTATTTGTAACAGCAGCCAACAATCAGGGCAACTGCAGGATGGAAATAAAGGCATGGGAAAAGCAGTGTGTCAAATACGATTCTCTTCACAAGCACTTTGCTGAGATCACTGATCGATACTTTTAGGTATGCATAAAAGACTGATCATATTTCCTAGCCGTGTGTATGCAAAGCATGACGAAATGATGAAAAAACTGGTGTAATTGTCAACATTCTGAAAAAACAGACACATAGAGTTAATGTGCATGCTTGCATTTTCCCCTATCCTATATAATAATACGGTAAAATGTGTGTAACGATGCAGTCATGCGCAGTAGAGACTGCTCACGAGCGCGGCTGATACAGAGCAGGATGCTCCTTTGGAGTGTCCAGCTCTGCATCAGCCGTAGCGCGGGCAGTCTCTACTCTGCATGACTGCCCCACGACCGGCTGGCAGTGGCACTGTGGCCCATGTAAGGGGCTCTTCAACTCGTTGACTATAATGGAATAAACCAGTTTGAGGCTGATGGATGGAATTTGCAGATCTATCAGACCATCTCTAATTGATGATTAAATCATGGTCTGAAATTATCTGGCCATTCCTGAATTATCAAATCGCTACTGCACAAGGAAATGCTCTCAATTCCTTGCAGATTGATCCATTCGTGGCTTGGTCAATTCAAAATAACAACCACAGATCTGATTGGAGGGAACACCAGTGACACATCAGTGGGGTCAAAACTAGAAGAAGTCAAATCACTCCTAAAAGTGAAAGGGACTGAGATGATTCAGTAGTAGGAAGTGATACAACATTATCTTCCATAAAAATACAGCCAACATCTCGTAGTACTGGTTTTATGCAAGTACACATTATGGAGAAGGATGACAGAGTTAATCATAGGTACTAACAAGAGTCAGAAAGTGCCTATTGCCTCCATCACCTCCACTCAATAGTAACAAGGTCCAAAGTCTGTGGATTAGCCATAACATCAGCATGCTACTTTATGTATGGAGAGCATTGAGAGACAGCTTCACAAAGTTGTAGATATCTTAAAAAAGCTGCAGAAAATGATAAATGAATGCTTGTATCATGGTGCTTTAAACTAAGCTGGCTTTGTGTAGGCTGACAAATGGCTCCAACATCATAAATGTCCTGAGAATGGCAGATATGGAGTGTGTACTCTAATTCACCCACATCCTCAACCTAGTAGTCAATTACTTTCTGTCAGAATCTTAAAACATCAGAGAAGTGCTATCACCTGTATTTTATTCAGTGCTCACAATTAGGTATGGGTGAAAAATCAGAGAAATTTCCCTCAGGACTTTTCTCAAACAAATTATTTTTAGCTTTTTTCGTGAAAGTTGTCACCCTTAGACAATACATACAATTTTCTTCTTTTTACCACTGCCAATAAATTTTTCACCTGTGACTACAAGATTACTTTTTCTGAGGGCTGAAGTGGATAAATAAATAGCTTAAAGTAAAAGTTGTAAGTCCTACAACAACAAATACCTTGAAGAAATTGTTAGCAGGCTGAGTGCCTTTGTCCTTTTCCCACAACACTAAATTCCTGGGGTATTCCAGCTGGGTGCAACACATGACATCAGTTCTTTAAAGCCTCCATTTTCAACAAAAGTAAAGGGCAGCATGTCAACCACCAAGATTTTGGCAAGTTTACTATTCCATAGGCATACTTTGAATTATTTTTGTGCAGGTTCTAGCTAAGAACTTAGTAAGTGTGGGATGGCAGTACATAATAGAAAAACTGTGTGACATTATTGATTTAATGACATGACTTAGGGAGGTGGTGGGGGTGGAGCCTGTATGTGTAAGCACTCTATAACTCTTGTCATCTCCAAAAACAAACTCAGAGTCATAGTCCTCTGCAGCTGGAGCAGAAAATCATGCCACACTCTCTAACACATCAACAGCACTTCTATTATGTACCCAAGAGCTCCAGGAACATTTAGGAGTACTTCTGTTTTTGCTAATGTTAATGGTGTGTCTCCCAGTCAGAGACAAGGCAATACACCCTTAGCTCCACCCTTCGATCCACCCATGACCACAACCGCACTATTCATATCACACCACCCCCTGTCCCATCTATTGTTTCTTGGCACAGAAAATACCATTGGCTTATAATAATCATGGACAAAAAAAGGTTTTGCAATGTGTTGGAGATCTTCTAGCATCCATGGTGTTAAATAATAGCCTTAACCATTTGAGGGGTATGCGAAGCATTGCTTTTCCATATGTTGCATACCTCTCTGTCACTCAAAGGGTTAAAAGTAATTTAAAACTGGTGCAGGGACCTTGAGATTGCTTTGGCCACATCCTTAATACAGAATGCAGGGGGGCCAGCAAAGCTGAAGTACCCTTCAACATTTGGAGCTCTAGGCAGTTGCCTACTTTTCCTTTTGGGAAATCCATCCCTGTGTGGTTGTGCTTCAGGTGGGAACTCATTGAGGAGGTGCCTGGATGAGAGCCTACTTACATGCTTTTAACACAGACAATAGATAGAAACATGCATAGCTTTTGTGTCATGAGCTTCATAAGCTGTAGGGTTCCTGAAAGGCTGCTACTAGTACTACTGTTGGGGCTAGATGTTGGTGAATTTGTACTAGTACTAGATGTCACAGAGGCTGCACTTCCAAGAGCTGCAGAAGCCTTCAAAACTAAGTCTGTAGATGCCGATAACCTGTGTTGTTGCAGGTTACTCAACTCAATTAGTGTATGTGGCTGAGTGGGACTTTGAAGCAGCGATGATGCTAACAATGATTGATATGCATCAATACATCCAAGGATCCAAAAACATGAGTAAACAGAAAAAAATGAACCCTTTGAGTGTTAGTGGGGTATGCAATGCATTGCAAAGCACTGCATAACCCACTGGCACTCAAAGAGTTAATCCTCAAACACCAAATTATGCACAGTTTACACTTACCTGGATGTTTGACATCCAGTGGGGTCTTCATGCAGAAGACCAAGCAAGCAAACAGGAAGCGTTAGCTATTTTCCTTTGATGTTGCCATTTCTCACACTATTTAGTGAGAGTTATGGGATTAAAAAACACGAAGAACACTGGGCCACAGATTAAAGGAATAGTATTACTTCAAAATTACTATCCCTTATATAGTAGCCCTTAATAAACTGAGTTAAATGACACCAGCGGCATCTCTCAGACCTTTATGGTATAAGAGATAGCCGCTTTCAATGTTTCCTCTCCCCTGCTGTCAACGTTCTGCTGCCAGCAGGAGAATCCTGTTTCTGAATCAAGAGAAGGCTCTTCAGCAGAGCCCATATCTCGTTATGGAAGGAAAAATGATTAATTGAAACAGTCTTCTGTGTGTGTTTGGTAACCAAGCACACGTAGAAGACTGTTCCAATGAATCATTTTTCCTTCCATAACGAGATATCGGCTCTGCTGAAGAGCCTCTGCCTGTCCCGGGACCGGATTCCCCTGCTGGCAGCAGAACGCTGACAGCAGGGGAGAGGAAACTTTGAAAGCGGCTATCTCTTAAACCATAAAGGTCTGAGAGATGCCGCTGGTGTCATTTAACTCAGTTTATTAAGGGCTACAATATGAGGGATAGTAATTTTGAAGTAATACTATCCCTTTAAGTTCAGTGTTTCAATGCTTATTGCGGTTCAATTAAATTCTGATGGTATCACTATGTGTCCCATTTGGTGTTCATTTTTGCCCTAACATAGGTTTTCCTGGTGGAAGTTGGATCAAGCCCTAGTTCTCCTCTTCCTGTCTCAACTACATCTTGCAGGACAATATGAATTTCTAGATTTTTATAGCTGTAGTACAAGAATTATCCCAACTTTAGAAAGCAGTTGCAAGAAATGGCAACATTCTTGCAATAAATGCATTTGAAAACTTGTAGGTAGAGTGAGGAGCAGGTAGATAGAGAATTAAGGAGAAAGATGAGGGATGGGAGGATAAAGCAAACATTGAGAGAGAGTAGGGATGGGGAAAAGAAGAGGAAGGGGAGAAAGACAAGGCAATAAGATAGAATAGATATATAGCCAGGGGGATAGACTGATGTAAAAGAGAGGGAGAAGAGAGGAATGTTTCATCTTCTCACTTACAAAAAAATACAATAGGGACATGGCTGGCATGAAAGGGGGTAATTGAGAGTTCCTCCATGCAAACAGAAGCTCCCACTGAGCTGTTTCTTTCACCATGTGCTGCTGGTATCAAGCACTGGCTATAGAGTTTCTATCACGTTCTGTTCCTGTATGTCCACAGGCTGGACAGTCTCTATCACATGTGTATCACTGATTGATGGACCGATTCCTTTCTGTTCACAGGAACCAGATCAGTAAAGTGAGTGTGAAATATGATAGAAGCTCTGGAGCTGGTTCTTGATATTAGCAGTGAACAGAGAGAGAGAGAAACAGGTGAGTGGATGCTTCTTTTGTGTATGGTTGGACTTACCATTAATTCTGTATGCCAGAGTCATCTCCAACTTGATGCTTTGCAATGTGCTGAAGATTTCTCTAGTATCCAAGGATTTAGTTCCAGAGGCAAGTGGTACAGAGGTATTGGAGAGGCAGAAAAATAAGGCATAAGGGAAAAGTCTCCAGTACTCTGTGAACTAGAAAGACATCTGCCCTCTAGGTCAGGAGACAGACTACCTTTCATCTTATATGTATAGAAGATCACCCGACTAAACAGGAAATTACATTTTCAGCACAATGCTCTCTCTCACTGTTAGACACTGGTTTCTAGGAATATGACTGCAGTGCAAATTAACCCTTACCCTGAGAGGCCCATCAAACACCTTGAGCCACCTATAGATTTCCCTATATCCTGAATAGCCATTCTGACCCATTGGCCTTATTTCATCAAATTTCAAGAAAAGCAGTGTTTCAAATATGCTGCTCTTTGCCAGCACTTTGCAGCATTCATTGATGGATACCTGAAGGTATTCATCAATAATATGGTTTATTTCCTTGCCTTGTTTATGCAAAGTAGGGAAAATTGTGTTAATGGAGCCAACCCAGCAATATACCAGAAAGTATATATATCAGTGAATGTGCATGTTCATCCCACACCTTGTAATTTGATCCTCCAACTGGAAACTGGCAAATTAAATTCTCATATCTATCTGGACATCACTGTCTGAATATGGCCCATTGTACTGAAACCATATAATAATATAAACCCTGAACTTATTAGGGTTGGATTTCTATTTTTATGACTTTGTTTACTGATTAATCCATGCAGACTTTCTTCAGTGTCTTTTTGTTATGTTTAGAATTTGCCACTTCATAATGAAGTTTTTGTATAGCTTTACCATTCAGGGCCCATACTTTTGAGCCATACATAAGGACTGGGAGGACACATTGGTCAAAAACCTCTCTCTTGAGGAAGAGTGGTAGATTTGTCTTAAAGACAGTACTACTAAATTTTTCAGTTGCTTGCTATCCCAAATTTATTCATGCTCAATTTCCATCATGGTGTTTCCATCTGTTTACATTTCCCGTCCAAGGTAAACATATTTGTAAACTTTTTCTTGTTCTTCTTGTGATTTTTCCTTGGTATCGTAAATTTGTTAAAGTGTTAGTAATGTCCAACAAAAAGTTTTTTTTGCATATAGAAGAGCTAAAAAAGCTGAGCTAGATGCAAAAAAAAGTATCTCTCAAACCGCTATGGTTTAAGAGATACAGGCATTTAAAGTTCACTGTCTCTTACTGACAGCTGTAAAGCTGTCAGCAGGAGATTCATGTCGGTCGACACGGAGGCACTTGAGAAGTGCCGCAATCTCATTACTTACAAGGAATCCCTTCATTGGAATCGTCTAAAACAGGTGCTTTAGGCACACTTTTTAGACCATTCCAATGAAGGGATTCCTTGTAAGTAACGAGATTGCGGCACTTCTCAAGTGCCTCCGTGTCGACAGACCCAAATCTCCTGCTGACAGCTAAAAGCTATATTCCTTGGTTGATCAGGGCATTGATTATTGCTTGCTTTTTCACTGAGTCAATGGCCTTTTGGTAGTCAATGAAGGTTATACATTATGGAAGGTTGTATTCATTATGCCACACTATAACTTGTTCCACAGTCTGGGTATGGTCCATTGTACTGAAATCATTCCTGAAGCCTTGCTGTTCTTTAGGTTATGCTGTGTTAAATGTTGTGTACATTCTTCTTGATAGTACCTTTGTGAAAACCTTGCAAACTACTGACAATACGCTTATTGGTTGGTAGATTTTTAGATCTGCCTTATCACCTTTTTGTGCAGTAGAATGACTTCTGCATTTTTCCATGTTTCAAGTACCTTGCTGAGTTGTAAGTATTTTGAAAATAATTGAGCTAGGGTTTTGGATAAGGGTTGACCTCAGTATTTCCATATTTCAATACTGACTTTATCAGGTCCAGCTGCTTTGCCATTTTTCATTGATTTTACTGCATCTTCTACATGGAGGAAACATATACTTGGTTAACACAAGACTGAAAGACTCAGTCTTAAAAATAGAAAGTATTTGTGAAATAATTGATTCCTGTGCTATCAAACTAAACAGTTGATATGTTCTTTAAATAATTCAAGTTTATGTCCTTACAAGTAGCCATAGTGATGATGAAGTTGAAGAATTGTATGATAGTGTATTACTCCTCTACAAACAGGACAATTATCACTACAAATTTATAATTTCATGCAAGAATTAGTGAGATCCAAAATGGTGAAAAATCAATCAGACCATAAGGAAGTGGAAAAAGTGTTGACAGAGACAACCAGCTGATTAATATGCATAAGAACAAAACCTGCACATAAATCTACAGGATAAAGACACAAAGTAAATGTACAAGGAAAAGCTAAAATGGTGAAATTTATGTCATACTTGCAAATATTAAAAAGGTATTCACTGACTGCTCAGCCTTAAAGTGATAGTAATGTTTCATAATAAAAGCAGCTCTAATTAATCATCATAGTATTTGGGCCATGGAGAGTGTTATTTCAATTCTGTCAGAGTTGTAGTTCAAAAGTAATTGAACGATAAAGTATCCCCCTCCTGCCCCTTTTATTGATGTAACACTGCTCAGCTCAGAACAGCAGGGTGTGTCAAACAAAACAAAGAAGAAAGTGCTCTGAGGTTCTGTAAATAATGCATATTTTAATAATAATAAAACAATATTATAATGAAATATATGGCATATATAGTATAGAATATTATATTAACCCCTTCAGTGCCAGAGGCTCGGGCCGTTTTCTGAACCCTGCAGGCCAGACACTTTTTCAACATTTTTGCTATCCTTCCGTTTAGGCTTGATTTCCTCTGGGGATTTTTAGTTAAATATGGAAAACTATATATTGTTTTTTTCAGAACGAATTGAGCTTTCTCGTGATACCTTACATGAAGAGAATTTTACATCGTGCAAAAAGCTATGATGTCATAATGACAAAAAAAAGTGAAAATTTACTCATTTTGCTAAAATCACATACTATGTATCAAAAACATTTACCTTGATTGAAAAAGTTTCAATTATTTGAAAAAGCCCAGAGTCCCCCGAGTAAAAAAATACCAAATTTGTATAGTTTTACCTAAGTCCAAGGCTAGCGCAGAGCCCTAATCACCAGCAGCGCAAAATGACATTTTCAACTTTATAAACTAAAATGCACATTCTAGGGTTTTTGTGGTAAAACTACCCTAAAACAGTGGAATAACTATATAAAACTATATATTTCTGAAAAGTAGACAACCTGCCGCATCTAATGAGGGGTAACTTGCCTTCTTGCCCCAAGCCTGTGGTACCCAAATGCTTCCAGAAGTTGGCACTATAGGAAAAAAATGGCATTTTCTTACATTTCTGCCCCTTCAACTGTACTGAAATCTGTGAAAACCATGGAATTTACAACTGTATTCATTAGCTAGTGCTCTTGGGAGAAAAATTACACCCCATTGGTTTGGGTTCACCTACCACAGGGGATGCTAGAAGTGCAAAAAGACACCTACTACAACCTCTAAATTTTCTAACATTTTCTCAAACATTACTTGTCTATACAAAAATGGTTATAACAACTAGAGAATTAAAGAAAGGCTACACAAACCATACCATTTTGGAAAGAAGACAACCTGCCGCATCTAATGAGGGGTGAATTGCCTTCTTACCCCAAGCCTGTTGTGCCCAAATGCTTCCAGAAGGTGGCACTATAGGAAAAAAATGGCATTTTCTTACATTTCTGCCACTTCAACAGTACTGAAATCTGGGAAAACCATGGAATTTACAAATATATTGATTAGCTAGTGCTCTTGGGAGAAAAATTACACCCCATTGGTATGGGTTCACCTACCACAGGGGATGCTAGAAGTGCAAAAAGACACCTACTACAACCTCTAAATTTTCTAACATTTTTTCAAACATTACTTGTCTATACAAAAATGGTTATAACAACTAGAGAAGTAAAGAAAGGCTACACAAACCATACCATTTTGGAAAGAAGACAACCTGCCGCATCTAATGAGGGGTGAATTGCCTTCTTACCCAAAGCCTGTTGTGCCCAAATGCTTCCAGAAGGTGGCACTATAGGAAAAAAATTGCATTTTCTTACATTTATGCCCCTTCATCTGTATGGAAATCTGTGAAAACCATGAAATTTCCAACTGTATTCATTAGCTAGTGCTCTTAGGAGAAAAATGACACCTCATTGGTATGAGTTCCCCTACCTTAGTGGACGCTACAAGTACCAAACTACACCTATTGCAACCACTAATTTTTCTAACATTTTCTCAAACATTACTTGTCTGTACAAAAATGGTTATAACAACTAGAGAAGTGAAGAAAGGCTACACAAACCATACCATTTTTGAAAGAAGACAACCTGCCGCATCTAATGAGGGGTGAATTGCCTTCTTACCCCAAGCCTGTTGTGCCCAAATGCTTCCAGAAGGTGGCACTATAGGAAAAAAATGGCATTTTCTTACATTTATGCCCCTTCATCTGTATGGAAATCTGTGAAAACCATGGAATTTCCAACTGTATTCATTAGCTAGTGCTCTTAGGAGAAAAATGACACCTCATTGGTATGAGTTCCCCTACCTTAGTGGGCGCTACAAGTACCAAACTACACCTATTGCAACCACTAATTTTTCTAACATTTTCTCAAACATTACTTGTCTGTACAAAAATGGTTATAACAACTAGAGAAGTGAAGAAAGGCTACACAAACCATACCATTTTTGAAAGAAGACAACCTGGCGCATCTAATGAGGGGTGAATTGCCTTCTTACCCCAAGCCTGTTGTGCCCAAATGCTTCCAGAAGGTGGCACTATAGGAAAAAAATGGCATTTTCTTACATTTCTGCCCCTTCATCTGTATGGAAATCTGTGAAAACAATGGAATTTCCAACTGTATTCATTAGCTAGTGCTCTTAGGAGAAAAATGACACCCCATTGGAATTAATCGACATACCTTAGGGGTGCCAGAAAAGCATAACTACACCTACCTGTTTGCTTCTTCGAAAATGGCTGCTTGTACTAAAATGTTCATAACTGTTAGAGAAATGACGGAAAGGTATAAAAGGTATACCATTTTGGAAAGTAGACATTCTCCCGCATCAAATGAGGGGTCACTTGCCTTTCTACCCCTGGGCTGAAGTGCACAAATATTTCCAAAAGGTGGCGCTATGGGAATAAATACATGTTTTTTTTACATTTCCACCACTTCAAAGATACTAAAATCTTTGAAAACCATAACATTTCCTGCTGTATTCAGTACCTGCTACCAACATGAGAAAAATGGTAGCCCATTTGTGTGGCTTAACATACAATATGTGGGTGCTAGGAACACGTACGTAAACCTGACACTTTTGTTTCTTAAATTATCTGCTTGCACTAAAATGGTTATAACCATAATAGATATGCAGGAAAGGTAGAAAACAATGCCATTTTGGAAATAAAACAACCTGACGCATCTAATGAGGGGTCACTTGCCTTCATACCCAAAGGCTGGCATGCACAAATGCTTCCAGGAGGTGGCGCTAATGAAAAAAAAGGCATTTTCTTACATTTCTGCCCCTTCAAATGTATGGAGCTCTGTGAAAACCATGGAATTTTCAACTGCATTCGTTAGCTAAAGCTCTTAGGAGTCAAACGACACCCCATTGGTATGAGCTGAACTACCTTAGAAGTAGAAAACTACACCTACTACAAACTGATGTTTCTAACATTTTCTCAAACCTGACTTGCCTCTACGAAAATGGCTATAACACCTTCAGAAGTGAAGAAAAGGTAGATAAACTATACCATTTTGGAAAGAAGACAACATGCCGCATCTAATGAGGGGTCACTTGCCTTTTTACCCCTAAGTTAGTTGGCACAACTATTTCCAGAATGTGGTGCTACAGGAAAACAAACAAACATTTCTTTTACACTTCAGTCACTTCAAAGATACTAAAATGGTTCAATGGCGTGGGATTTCCTAGGAGGACTTCTTGCCAGCCTAAGAAAAATGGTACTCAACTGCTGTGGGTTGACATACCAATTTGAGTGACAGGAGTGTAGCTACCAGTGAAATAAGAATGGGAAAGCAAACAGTGTATGTGTGATTTTATGGCTAACAGATGAAAGAAGCTAGGGCGTCAGCCAGTGTACGCGCAGACCTGTGACTACCAGTGTAACAGTGTGGGAGGGTGAGGGATTAGGCAGTGTGTGTGGGTATGAGCAGAGGAGCAAGGATGGTGGAGATGGTGGGGCAGTGTCTGAGAGTGTGTATGGGAGATCTGTGACTACCAGTGTGCACTGTATGTCCCCCTCATACAAAGTTTGATTCCCAGCCTGAATCTAGTGCATACTGGTACTTTGAGTCTACCAATAGGCAGTGGAAACAGGCTGGGGGTCAGGCTGGGGAATGGGACTGCCAGTTGGCTGTGGAACCAGGCAGGGGAATACGGTACATGTGTATGTGTGGGGGGGAATCGGAGGCATTTTTTGTGCATGCCACAAGGGTGCCCAATGCACTGCAAAGCAATGCGTTGGACCCTCTGTTGCACACAAAGAGTTGTTTTTTTTTTAATTATTATTTTGTATTCATACCTCGTTGGGGAGGCGGTGTCAGGAACATTCCTGGTGTCCCCCATCCAGGTCTAAAAACAGAATAATAAAAAAAAAAAAAAGTGTGTGTGTGTGTGTTACAGGGGGTCCAACGTATTGCAAAGCACTGCGTCGGACCCCCCCTGTGGCACGTGCATTTTTTGGGGCTTTTCCCCCAATATTTTTGTGTAGACCTCGTTGGGGGCATCAGAACCCATACAATGAGGTCTAAATAAAAAATAAAAGGGGAAAACAAAATAATCCTTTGGGTGCCACAGGGGTGTCCAGTGGATTGCAAAGCAATGCATTGGGCCCCTGTAGCACACAAAGGGTTAATTTTTTTATCGTTACTTTGTATTCAGATGGCCACCAAACAAGCTCTGATCACAAAGTAATGATAAAAAGTCCTGTGTGTGTGCCACAGGAAGGGGGTCTGCATTGAACCCCTATCCCAGTGGCACACACAGGGTTAAATTTTTTTTAATTTATTTTTTTTTTTATATACCTCATTGAGGGGCATCAGGACCCCCTGATCCCTCCCCAATGAGGTCTTAGTAAAAAAAAAATATATATGTCCACAAACGGAGTGACCCTGTGAGTGCCACAAGGGTCTCCAGCGCATTGCAAAGCAATGCATTGGATCCTTGTGGCACTCAGAGGGTTAATTTTTTTTCTATCATTACTTGGTAATCAGAGCATGTTGGGGGGCCATCAGGACCAATCCTGATGACCCCCCCCAACAATCTCTGATAACAAAGTAATGATAAAAGCCCTGTGTGTGCCGCAGAAGGGGGGCTGCATTGCCCCCCCCCCCGTGGCACACACAGGGTTAATTTTTTTTTTATTTACTTTTTTTTATTATAGACCTCATTGAGGGGTATACAAACCCCCCTGATCCCCCCAATGAGGTCTTACAAAAAAAAAAAAAAAAAAAGTTATCAAAAAAAAGTGTCCCTGTGAGTGCCACCGGGGTCTCCAGCGCATTGCAAAGCAATGCATTGGACCGTTGTGGCACTCAGAGGGTTAATTTTTTTTTTTATCATTACTTTGTAATCAGAGCTTGTTGGGGGGCCATCAGGAGCAATCCTGATGGCCCCCCAACAATCTCTGGTAACAAAATAATGATAAAAGCCCTGTGTGTGCCACAGGAGGGGGGGGTGCATTGGACCCCCACCTGTGGCACACACAGGGTTAAAATTTTTTTTTTTTTTTTCTAATTATAGACCTCATTGAGGGGCATCAGGATCCCCCCTGATCCCCCCAATGAGGTCTTAAAAAAAAAAAATCCCCCCCAAAGAATAGACCCTGTGAGTGCAACAGGGGTCTCCAGCACATTGCAAAGCAATGTGCTGGGACCCTGTGGCACTCACAGGGTTACTTTAATTTTATTAATTTTTTTTTTTTTTTTTTAGACATTTCAGACCTCGTGGGGGACATCAGGACCCCTCCTGGTGTCTCCCCAGTCATTGATCTCCCAGCCGATAGGCTGGGAGATCAATGGTGCGACCGCAGGAGAGCAAGAGCTCTCCTGCCCTTCACTCCTACCACCGGTAGGAGTGAACAGGATCGGGGAAACTTCCCTAACGTCATCGGTGACCATGTCACCGATGACGTTTGGAGGATTCCCCCGGTCCCGCCCACTCCTACCCGGAAGTTCGGGTAGGAGAGAGGGGGAAGGAGAAACTTTGTTTCTCCTTTGTCTTTATTGATCTCCCAGCCCGATCGGCTGGGAGATCAATAACTGGGGAGGCATGAGGAGTGATCCTCATGCCTCCCCATGAGTGCCAGGGGCTTTTTTTTTTTTAATGCGGCCACTGCATGCCGGTTATACCGGCTCATGCAGTGACCGCATTTCACTCTTACGCCGTACGAGCGTGGCACAGCAGGTACAGCTGTGTCCACTCGTACGGCGTAAGTAGCTGGCACTCTAGGGGTTAAAAATATATGGACATCTAATAACATATGTAATTAATCTGGTGCCAGAAATAAAATTATGTCACTATATAGCTAAATTGGCAAGACACTGTATTACTGCATATAAAATATCCAGATATGATTGAGTCTTATGTGTAGATTGATTCCTATTGACGTGTTTAAATGTGACCAAATGGATATAGCAAACCCAATGTCACAATGTAAATTATAGATGGCTCAAATAATTTAGTGCGGCTGAGTCTCTGAATTTAACACCCCTCAATGTAAATATACAGGTGTAGCAGGCAGGTGTGATAAAATATAGACAAAGAATAATAGCTTACTCTCCCGATCTGTGGGAGTCATTCAGTTCTTATATACTGAGCTCCTGCAATCATGTGCCACAATATCCTTTTCACTTGTCCTTTCTCCAGTGGGCAGAGTCTTGCTTCCCTGTGATGTAAATGTCTCACCTCCTGTCTTTAAAGAGATAGTAATACTTCGTTTTAACTTTATTTTATTTTGTAGGCATTAAAAAAACATGAAGAATGATATAAGTCTTATCTCTCAAACCTTTATGGTTTATGAGATATTCACAAGCAAAGTTTCCCCCTCCCGCCCCTTTTACCTACTGTAAACAATCTCTTCTCAGATGTGGAATGCAGTCCATAGACTGGACAGATAACAGAAGGGGACACTCTTATTCCTATGAAAACAATGAAATCCCTGCCCCCCTTGACAAGCTTTTCAGGTTTTTCCCTTATCTTAATTGAAGATTGTCCTTCTCTGCAGTCTACCTGGGCAGCTCCCTTCTGCCCTGGCTGAGAAGTGTTACATCAGTAAAATGGGCAGGAGGGGGACACTTTGCTTGTGAATATCTCTTAAACCATAAAGGTTTGAGAGATAAGACTTATATCATTCTTCATGTTTTTGTAATGCCTACAAAATAAAATAAAGTTAAAATGAAGTATTACTATCCCTTTAAGCCAGTGTTCTGTGTGACAGCTTGAATGGCTAAAGTATTTTTGATCTAACAGTTTTTAGATGCTATTCAGCATACTTTAGGTCTTGACAATAAAATATTTAGATGTTAATATAATTAAAATCAACAAATTTCCTATCATTCAATACTTCCTCAGGATTAGAGTGACCACGTCTAAATTCCTTTGTGTCCCTTTGAATATTGACACTTTATCATGGTATCCAATCATAGTATCTGGATACAAGGATTTAATTGAATCAATGTGGGTATAATTCCAAAGCCAATGAGATCTTGATTTTAACCCACTGTGTTTGGAATTTTTTAAGATAGATATTATTATAAAAAACATTTTTTATTCTATTCTATTTTCTCAATAACATCATGCACTCTAAGATGTTAAGATATACAATCTAATTGTATAAAGTGTACAAATCTACATAACTGAAAGTATCAAACACTTATTATTATGCATGTTATTACCTTTAATATTCCCAAATCTCATGATAAGTATCAGAATATCTAGTTATCTATTGTCTAGTAGATTATTCTGTTGTTATCCGGACATGCTTCATAAAAAGGTAGTAACTAAAGTCAAAATTAAAAGGATATTTAAAGGTATGTGTGTAGTAATCGCCTAAGGAACATTAGCCTCCATGGAGCCTTAGGATCAGAATTTATGATTATTCAATATCTATTAATTAACCCCGTTATACTTCAAATGCTGTCATCAAAGAGACATTGAATAAAATGCAAAGTTAAAGGTATATTTAAAGAAATATATACATCGCCCACCAGTGGGATTAAGTTAAATTATGTGTGTTATTCTTGCTAGATAGAAAGGTAATAGATCTATATTTGTGATACATTGATACCCAGGGTCATAATGAAAAGCTGGATGTTCATACTTTCATTTAATCCCACAAAGACGTTACATCACAGGAAACACAGATGTAACTGTCTTTCCATTGTTTTCCTCCAATAAATCTATTACCTGTATTGTATCTTTTAGAAAGGATGGTAGCATATTCACTAAGGGTTGTAGAAATGTTTCAATATATTCTGACAGGTTGGCTGTGAGGGATTCAATACCTCATATTATGGGCCTGTGTGGTGGATTTTTTGTGTACTTATGCAATTTTGGTAGGTGATAAAATATCAGTATTTTTGGATGTTCATTTTAAAGGAAATTATATTCTTCTTTAGTAATCACATTAACTTCCTTATTTTTATCCAAAATTAGTTTAATCTGCTTTTGAAATCTTTCTGTTGGAATCCATTTTAATCTCTCATATATCTCTTCCTCCCCCAATAGCCTCTCTGCTTCCTTAACATATTCTTGTCTATTTTGAAAACATATCCCACCCCCTTTATCTGCCTGTCTGATGATTATTTGTTCAATTTCTTTTATGGATTGCATTACTTCACTTTCCTTCTCGATAGATTGTCATGAATATTTTTCTTTTTTCACACAGCCTATTTAAATCCCTCATTGTTACATTCTGGAACACCTTTATGTATTACCCTTGTGCAAGAACAGAATAAAATATAAATACATTAGCTTTACCACTATATATAGATTCTTCTTTCATTTGTGTATCATCTTCTTCCATTTTAGTGTTTCTAATTGTCTGATAATGTGTTGATCACTTACACTGTAATTTGAGGTTTTCATATGTACTGCATTATTTTTGTTAAGGAAAAATCTTTTGAGAGTAAGAGACCTAATATATTTTTCTCTATCAATATAGAGTCGAAACTTATTGGGCCCTTCACTGGGGGCAACCCCTTCTTGAATAAACTGACCTCATCCCCACTCAAAATTCTATTTGAAAGATTAAAAATTCCATTTATTGTTCTCCCTCAGAATCCTTTCTTGATACTTTCATGTTCCTGCATTGCCCTTCCACCTTTTCTACATCCTCTTCTTGTCTAATATTCCTTTTTGGCCCCTCTGCCCTACCTCTTCCCTCTCTTTCCTTCTTCGGGATGTCTACTTTTCTATCCCTAAAAAAGAAACTGGAGAGGTAGTTGAATGGATATAAGTATCCCATTCTGCCTCCGCCCCTTCCACAGAATTGGTTTCTTTATTTGTTGCTACTTCTTATTTGTATTGTATTGTATATTTTATTTATAAAGCACCAACCAGTGTACTTGGCACTTTACAGTTTACATTTGATATAGAAGGGGTACAATAAGTGCATTGATTAAGTGCTTATAAAGACAATCATAAGGCGAATAACAGGTGAGTACACGTGAGGATGAAAAGTCCCTGCCCTGTAGAGCTTACAATCTAAGTATATGATGGGTGACATACAGATACTATCTCGTAGAGGAGGAAGTGCAATTTTTGACATATGAGATGCTGTTTTCATATTACATTGTTGCTATATTTAAACGGTGCTCTTTTAGTTTAGATTTAAAGTTGTTGAGGGTTGATGCTTGGTGAATACTGGGTGGTAGGGTGTTCCAGAGGTAGGGAGCAGCAAGTGAGAATGTTTTCAATCAGGAAACAGTGATAGTGGTTAAAGGGGCAGAGAGTTGTTCACCAGGTGTGCTGCGTAGTGGACATGCAGGAATATGGCGGCATATCAAAGATGAAATATAAGGCGGGGACAAATGATGGAGAGCCTTGAAATTAATGAGGAGGATTTTGAATGTGAATCCCTGCTTTATGGGAAGCCATGACAGTGATTTTAAAAGTGATGGGGTGAGTACTGTTCTGGAGGACAGGAAGAGTATTCAGGTGGCTGAATTAAGAATTGATTGAAGAGGAGCGATACGGTTAGTAGGAAGACCAAGTAAATAGTTGCAGATAAGAACATGCATGAGGGTTTCTGTTGTACAGTAGACATTGTTGCTCCTTCTATGCCCCCTTTTGATTCCTTTCCCTCTGTGGGTTTTTCTACTTTAGTGTACACACTACCAGGAGGGAAATATACAACATTTTGATACAATACAGTATGATTTTCCTGGGGAAATGTATCTTTTTCTCTATTAGTAGTTTTTATGTTCCTGTTCCAAAACATAATTACTATTAGCTCCCTGATCCCAGCCCTATTCTCTCCCCTTGATCTTACATAAATTGTGGTTTTATATATATATATATATATGAAAAAAAGCCAAAAAACCAACTATGGCGCCAAGCTAACCCCGTGCCTAATGCGATATATAATGAAACGCTAAAAACAGATCGCTACTACCCAATGACCTGCTAGTGAACGGGTCTAAAATAGAAACAACAAAAAAAGAGAGCTCCAGGAGAGCGCTACTGAATAGCAAATAATATAACATAAAAATACAAAATATACAATATATAAAGCAGATCACTGCTAAAATTTATTAAAATCTAAAATAAACATATATAATGTAACTGTGCAAAAACACCAAGAGATACTAGAGTCCTATTCTCCAAACTCTTGTATAGTCCTCTATCACAAGGAGAATATTGAATACACTCAGACACAGTAGGGATATACTGGCGGTATCCAGACGATAAAAATAGTATGCACACACAATAAGATACGATATACCTCCCGTCTATAATATATGCGGGCAAGTATATATAATAATCCAGCCACCAGTCTCTAAGTTCTTATAGATATAAATGAGTCTTAAGAGCTGATGTTATAGATGCAAAGAAATACCTCCCGTCTATTCTTAGATGTCCTGAGGAAGGCCAGCTTAGCCTGGCCGAAACGTTGAATAAAAATTTTTTATTTGATACTCCTTTTGGCAAGTCCTGTGAGTGCTTGATATATATGGTTTATATATATATATATATATATATATATATATATATAGTTCAAAGAATGGGGCAGCACCAGTGGGACTTCTCTAGAGAAATATTTATTAGCAAAATGACAAGGGGACATTGTCATTTTGCTAATAAATATTTCTTTAGAGAAGTCCCACTGGTGCTGCCCCATTCTTTGAACTTTCTATTATCTATAGGGATTGTGCACCTGGGCCTGAAGTTTGTTGGAGGAGTGAGCACTTTCCACCATTTTTAGCAACCACTGAATGCACAGATACCCCATAAATACATTGTATGCATTCAGTGCTTGCTCTACAACAAACTGTCATTGAGAATGGAGGAACTCCAATATATAGTGCCCAGACAATTGCCGGCACTAATTCACTTCTGTCTGCTAAACTGCTACATTAGATACCAAGTATCAATGCAATTAGATGGGAGAGAGTATTTGACATGCATGTGATCATCTTACAGCTTCTATAGCTATCTATCTATCTATCTATCTATCTATCTATCTATCTATCATCTATCTATATCAGAAGAAGGTGAAATGTGCGCAAACCTCATGGTCACAGGTTCTAATCCCTGGCAGGACAAAATATCCGAAATTGACACCTGACTAGCATAACAGCTCTCAGCTTGCTGAGGACTTCATCCTGCAGTGGATTGACAATGACTACAACTTTGCTTTATATATATAAACTTACTTTTTATTATTGAAAAAATTATAAACAATAAGATAGCAGAGATAACAAAATATTGAACATACAAGATCTAAAACTCTTTACCTCAGAACGTCTACAAAAATCTGTATTTTGATGTCCTAGTTCTAGTAATAAGATTAAATTATATTTCATCAAAAGGAGCTGTGTCACTGAATACTGAATTAAGGGTAGATTGACAATATTGTGAATATATTACTTTAACTGAAAAATATATTCTCCAGTGTCTACCACAGACACTGTTATAATAATTGCATCTTTCTTCTGCTTGGTATGCGAAGATCAGAATTGGTACATACAGTTTTGCTTTTGAAGTCATTTGGCTCTTAGCTTTCATATAGTTTTGCATAATGAAGCACATTTACTCCAAATTATGCACTGGGGAAATTATAATTAAAATGTAAATTACATATCTGTGTCATTTTTATACCTAAAATGTGCCCTATTGAAAAATAACTCCAAAAAGGAAAAATATTTCGATCTCTCTCTCTCTCTTGCTTTCTGTCTCTCTAAGATCTAACATAATGAAAATCTTTTCTAATCCTCCCTATTGTGGTTAACTTGAAAAATAAAAAAGTGTGTATGTATTTATAAGCAGAGTTTTAGTGCCACCTAGTGGCACTTGTATTGACTCATGTAAGAGCAGTGAAAACTTCCTTTATCAGATTTGAAGTATTACATTCATTCTTATAGGTTCTGTGTAAACCCATAAGTAGAATGTCTCTAGGCTAGGATATATTCTTGAGGTTTTATGTACTTTCTAAGTGTTTTCACTGTGGTTTTATATTTCTTTTGGATATAATTTTCGCCTATTCCTCCACAGGCTTTTAATCAAACTCTTTTTCTTCAGGCAGCAATGAAAGCCATTAGCTTCATAAAATGACAACCTACTATTATACTGTTTCAAGTATAACAGTAAAATTACATACATTTCTAAACAATGAACTACTCCACTGACTAACTGTGTAATTCATTAAAGCATCTATTCAAGGGAAATTTAAACCCCCAGTTTTCATTGATAAGTGTTGTTTCAGAGAAAAAAATTAAACACAGTATGATATTTATTCAGCAGTTACTGCTCAAAAGCATTCTAAATGACCACTGTATACACACCATAATATGTTGCCTTGATCAGGCATCCAAGCACATATCTGTAGTCAACAAGTAAAACATAAAATTGAATGGCTGCTACAATGTATTCCATTTTATGTTAGACTAACAAAGAATAACATTTCCTGTGCAAGAAGAAGCAGGAGACTGGTAGAGTAAAAGTGATACCTTTATTAACTAACCTGGTAGCATCTCTCAAGAAGAAGCAAGGATGGGGGTATTTTAATATCCATTGGTTGTCACAGAAATGCAGATATTTTGCCAGAATTCAGAGTGTTAATCTCTCAACTACCTACTATTTTACCACGTTTGGCCTCTTCCAAAGCCTCTCATTATGCAAAGGAGTATATACTCTAATCTTACTGATTGACAGTATTATACTTCTGAAATGGGTGCTTCATTTACTCAACAGAGCCTGCATGTGTCCTCTTGCCATAAACTTTGTAAATACTGCCTGTGGCTGGAGGACTCTTAATGGTGTTTGTACTTAAACTAAGCTTTTTGAACAATTCAGACACATTATATTGTCAGTAAAAGCTGGATACATGCTAACCCATCAATCAACATCTAACAGGCAGCATTAGAGATTCACACTGATCCAAAATGATATGTGGAAGTGTTTGGAGGAGGCCAGAAATGGGTACTGGAGACCTCTTGTCAGTATGTCCTTGCAGACTGTGGGGCGACCTGGTTATTGCACCTTTATGTTGCATGCTCTTTTGTGTGTAACATTTTCAAAGGATACTGGTGTGAAGTAAGGTATAACAGATTCTGCCCCTGGCTGTGTCCAGCAGGAACATATCTAAAGACTCATTTTTTATACTTAGACACCAAACTTTCCATGTTTTCATACCATAAGGTTTAAATGTACTAAGTTTACATGTTCTTTGTTGCATGGGAAATACATTTCCTTGAACCCTCATTCTTACAAACAGGAGATTGTCCTCTTCTCTGTTATGATACAACAGGAAGTAAGGGATATAAAAAATGTAATACTTTTATTATTGTAAGCATATTGTATAATTATACTCTGGATTTCCTAATATGCATTGTTACTAATCATATTTTTTTATAATTCTGTACAATATATGGTATATGCATAGTAAATATATTTACCTGTTTAAGCATATTTTAAACTCTCACCCTTTCTTTATTGTACTCATTATATTCTAAAAGAATTGTGACACCATTCTACAGTATATAATATTATGGGTAAGGTGAACTTGTACCTAGTGTAGGGAATAACTGCCCCTGAGTCATTATATGGGAAGTAAGGTATAACCCATTCCAATCTGCATGATCAGCATAGGGGTCACTTTGCAGACCACCATTCATCTCTTCAGCTAATCCACCAGAGATCAAAATGCAGCCCCAGATTTCTTCTCAGACCTCTTCCCATAGGCATCTATCACATGAAAATTGCCATTTAAAAAAACACTTTTAAATCGATGGGAAAGATTATTTGTCCCTATGGCGCTACTGGTTTATCCCAGAATTTCTTGACTATATTTTGGTACATCAGCCTCAGAAGGGGTATTCTCTAATATGATGTTACACTAAACTAGGAGCTGGAACCAATTTCTTATTGCTATTCCTGGTGCAGAGGTAAATGGCCTAAGTTTATATTTATGCTTAAATGTCACAGTAGAACTGTTTGATATGCTTGCATTAAAATCTTAATTATGGCACACCATGTATATGTTCCAGTATGCTTTACAGTATCATATGTTTAAAGTGCAGATGTATAAGTAGGAACCCAATATCCTAGCAAAGAAAACTAGCCACATTGTTGGATTTGTAGATTTCCTCCAGGAGGCCTTTGTTAGTGCTAGTTTCATCAATGTGAAATTACCTTAGGAAGAAAATAGCAAGATATATTTTATTGAACCAATGTGTTTGAAAGTTCAAACACGCTATCAAATCATAACTCCACAATGATCTGGGAGTTGAGCAGCATATTGCCCATCTGGTTCTCAAAGGCTTAAAGGGTTCCTCTTTGATTCAATAAAATATACCTAAATGAAATCAGTGAAAGGACCATCTTTACTACACATCGTCTGCCTCTGCTATGTTATTTGTGTTTTTGTCTGTTAGGAGTTACTAAATATCTAAGGGCCATAGGCACAGAAGAAAATTTCAATAAATCTAGGTCAAACCAGTTGAACCACTGACAAATAAAATTTACAATTCCTTTAAAGGGATAGCAATGTTTCACAAAAAAAAGCAGGTCCAATTAAGCTTCATAGTATCTGGGCCATGGAGAGTGTTATTTTAAAACTGTCAGAGTTGTAGTTCAAGAGTAATTGAATGATAAAGTATCCCCCTCCCACCCCTCTGATGTGGAGTCTGGTCTCTTGACCAGATGGTTACAGCAAGGGACAATCTTCTTACTATGAGCAAAAAAAAAACCCTGCCCCCCTTGACAGTTTTTTCATTTTTTTTTCTTATGCTCTCTGAAGATTGTCCCTCTCTAAGATTCATCTGGTTAGTCTTGCTGCTCTGAGGTGAGCAGTGTTACATTAGTAAAAAGGGTCGGAGGGGGATACTTTATCATTCAATTCAATTTTAATTGAACATGTTTTTATTGTAAAACATTTATATCCCTTTAAATTCGGGTTTGGTAAAGAGGTCTCAAGCAGATTGCTTCATATTGGGGCTCACTTTATGTAAAACACATTTTGTAAAACACCTGTCTTCCATTCACTTTCATATATATTCAATCTCAAACACTGTAAACTACAGTTTAACACAGGACAATGTGCTAATGCAGCAACAGCTTAGTAATACACAACAATGTATCATGTCTGTTGCATATACAGAAATAATATAACATACATTTCTGGTTGTGAGGAAAATTCATCTGATGCAACAGATAATTAACAAGCTGGCAAGCCTTTGATACATCTGGTGCCAGCACTGGGGATCACTATATTGATCCTTAGTTCTGATTTAATTTAATTTTAGATAATTAATTCTTCACAATATATATAGTTCCTCTACAGTGAGGGAAAAAAATTATTTGATCCCCTCCTGATTTTCTACATTTGCCCACTGACAAATAAATGATCAGTCTATAATTCTAATGGTTGGTTTATTTTAACAGTGAGAGACAAAATAACAACAAAAAAATCCTGAAAAATGCATTTCAAAAAAGTTATAAATTGATTTGCATTTTACTGAGTGAAATAAGTATTTTTCCCCTATCAGTCAGCAAGATTTCTGGCTCCCAGGTGTCTCTTATACATGTAACAAGCTGAGATTAGGAGCACTCACTTAAAGGGAGTGCTTCTAATCTCAGTTTGTTACCTGTATAAAAGACACCTGTCCACAGAAGCCATCAATCAATCAGATTCTAAACTCTCCACCATGTCCAAGACCAAAGTGCTGTCTAAGGATGTCAGGGACAAGACTGTAGACCTACACAAGGCTGGAATGGGCTACAAGACCATCGCCAAGCAGCTTGGTGAGAAGGTGACAACAGCTGGTGCGATTATTCACAAATGGAAGAAACACAAAATAACCGTCAATCTCCCTCGGTCTGGGGCTCCATGCAAGATCTCACCTTGTGGTGTTTGAATGATCATAAGAATGGTGAGGAATGAGCCCAGAACTACACAGGAGGAACTTGTCAATGATCTCAAGGCAGCATGGACCATAGTCACCAAGAAAACAATTGGTAACACACTATGCCGTGAAGGACTGATATTCTGCAGCGCCCGCAAGGTCCCCCTGCTCAAGAAAGCACATGTTCAGGCCCATCTGAAGTTTGCCAATGAATATCTTAATGATTCAGAGGAGAAATGGTTAAAATTATTGTGGTCAGATGAGACCAAAATCAAGCTGTTTGACATCAACTCAACTTGCCCTGTTTGGAGGAATGCTGCCTATGACCCCAAGAACACCATCCCCACCGTCAAACATGAAGGTGGAAACATTTTGCTTTTGGGGTGTTTTTCTGCTAAGGGGACAGGACAACTTCACTGCATCAAAGGGACGATGGACGGGGCCATGTACTGTCAAATTTTGGGTGAGAACCTCCTTCTCTTAGCCAGGGCATTGAAAATGGGTTGTGGATGGGAATTCCAGCATGACAATGACCCAAAACACATGGCCAAGGCAACAAAGGAGTGGCTCAAGAAGAAGCACATTAAGGTCCTGCAGTGGCCTAGCCAGTCTCCAGATCTTAATCCCATAGAAAATCTGTGGAGGGAGTTGAAGGTTCGAGTTGCTAAACTTCAGCCTCAAAACCTTAATGACTTGGAGAGGATCTGCAAAGAGGAGTGGGACAAAATCCCCTCTGAGATGTGTGCAAACCTGGTGGCCAACTACAAGAAACATCTGATCTCTGTGATTGCCAACAAGGGTTTTGCCACCAAGAACTAAGTCTTGTTTTGCAAAGGGGTCAAATACTTATTTCACACAGTAAAATGCAAATCAATTTATAACTTTTTTAAATGCATTTTTCAGGATTTTTTTGTTGTTATTCTGTCTTTCACTGTTCAAGTAAACCTACCATTAAAATTATAGACTGATCATTTCTTTGTCAGTGGGCAAACATACAAAATCATCAGGGGATCAAATAATTTTTTTTCCCTAACTGTACTATTGAGCTGCATTTGAGGAGTGTGTGACTTTGTAATTAGCTGGATGCCTGAATGCACTGGCTTATCATGAGCACTGTACAGTGTAGCATACGTATACATATCTAATAAAATAATTTTAAATTGTTCCTTTATTGTAAAAGTAGAATAAGCAATAATAAATAGATAGGTGGCTAATGTTTTCCTTGCATCATTTTTTTTATCCAATGAGATTTATTGGTTAAAATCCAGCAGGGAAATGTATGAGTCTAACAGTGCTAACAAATTGGGCTAAAATTCATATGCTTGCACTTTGGGGCATGTATGAACACTTTTATGCACTGTTCCATTGTTAAGACTTTAATGTGAGCAAGTCCCAAACACCTCCAGTAAAGCATGCACAGCAAAATAAAGTAGAGCTACTCTGATTTCCTCTAGGTCTTGTTAGTACAAAGTCTTAATCATGGTGCAGGGGAATGCTCCAAAACACCCGCACACCAACATCCCTTAGCACAATCCTTCTAAATTGAAAAATTGATGGTGTATATAGCTTACTAAGCAGGCATTGGACAGGTGCTGTACAAATAAATCTTTTCCAGCACCTAATTTAGTATGGAAGCACATTATTACATAAAAATGCAATAAAAAAAAACATTTACCTCACATTTTCTCCCCACCACATGGGGTATAGTATAAAAGGGGTGTCACATTCCCACAGCATGTCATTCTGTGTTTATGAGAGGAAGAGAAAGCAGCACATTTTGAACTACAGAAGATAGGCTAATAAACTGGAGTTGAAGCTTAGTTTAGGGAGTTTTTTAGGCAGGACATTTGTTTTCTGTATTAGGGGAGTTGAGGGCACTCTGGTTGAGAGGAAGGGAGAAAGGAGGTTGACTCCAAATACTCCACATTTCGGTGTGACTGACTGGCAAAACACAGTCAGCTGTGGTCCAAGCTCCTTGCTGATCTGGCTGTTATTATCTTTGTGTAGGGGGAGGAGTTTGGTTTGTGAGAAGGGAGCAAAGGAGAATTACCAAAAATACCTTAATATTCTGTCTGAATTTTTAGAAGGACAAGAAGCTGTGGTCCAAGTTTCTTCCTGATCTGGTTGCTGTTATCTCTATGCTGCAGAAGTCTGGGGATAGAAGTAGTTGAACAGGTTTTTTTGTGATAGGAATAGGGGAGCAAAAATACATATAACATTTATGGGTGACAGGAACCCTGATGTGAGCTATGTGACTGAGGCAGACTGATACTAGACAAGATTGAGTATTTTGGAGAGGGGCAAGGTAAGACATCACACCTCAGTTGCTCTTCACCTACCTACTGCAAACTTTTCCTGTTTAAAAGCAAGTTATTCTTATCAAGAGATTTTCAGAGTCTTTAGAGGGGTAGAATGTGTGTCTTTAATTTGTGTTTCATTAGTTTTAATCTCAAAATGCTATGTGTTACCAAAAGAGCTGCTTCCTCAGGATTAATTTTATTTTAATTTTATTTCAATTATCTTATAATGGTTAGTACTCTCTTGGAATTGAGGTACCTTGGCATGGTAAGAGAACGTATACATAATTTGGCCAAATTTTGTCACAAAATCCTAATTTTTTATTGAATTAAACACAGATCTATTATATACACTACACAGGGTATACATTTTTCAGACAGGAATCTTTTTCTTTTTATTCTTGTTCTGTTTTTTTTCCTGTTTGGGGATTTATAGGATCCCTTCTTTCCTTTCTGCTTTTCATATTCCCTCACAAATGAATTATATTTTATTTATGTATATTCATGATATTTTAGAGCTGTGAGTTTTTCCTTTTTCTTTTTGCACACATTCTCCTTTCACTCATTCAAGCTGCGTTTTTACCATGTCTCTATCTCACTCATCCTTGTAGTAAAAGAATGTACTTATTCCAATGTGTTTCATTTTAAACATGCACCATCTTCTTAAAGGGATAGTAATGTTTCACAATAAAAACAGCTCCAATTAATCAACATAGTATTTGGACTTTGGAGAGTGTTATTTCAATTCTGACAGAGTTGTAGTTCAAGAGTAATTCAATGACAAAGTATCCCCCTCCCACCCCTTTTACTGATGTAACACTGCTCAGCCAGAGCAGAAGGGAGGTGCCCAGGTAGACTGCAGAGAGGGACAATCTTCAGTTAGGATAAGGGAAAAACCTGAAAAGCTTGTCAAGGGGGGCAGGGATTTCATTGTTCTCATAGGAAGAAGATTGTCCCCTTCTGTTATCTGTCTGGTCTATGGACTGCATTCCACATCTGAGAAGAGATGGCTTACACTAGGTGAAAGGGACTGTAGGGGGAAACTTTGCTTGTGAATATCTCATAAACCATAAAGGTTTGAGAGATAAGACTTATATCATTCTTCATGTTTTTTTAATGCCTACAAAATAAAATAAAGTTAAAACGAAGTATTACTATCCCTTTAAAGGAGTGTTTTACCATGTCCTTATTTCACTAAATTTTGTAGTAATAGAATTTATTCATTCAAATGCACTTCCCTTTCAAACATGCACCATTTTCTTAAAGGGGTCTTTCTAGAAACATAGCATGTGGCCATTTGCTCAATAGCTTCCCGGCTGAGGTATCACTTTAATTAATTAAATATTTAGGTACCAAGTGTTTTGCAGTGGTGGGTGGAGTAGACCTATATGGAGAGGCTGGTGCAGTGTTCACTCTTATGTTGCTCTTCACAAATCTACTGCAAACTTCTCCTGTTTAACAGCAAGTTATTCTTATCAAGAGATTTTCAGAGTCTTTAGAGGGGTGGGATGGATGATTTTAATTAGTGTTTCAAAGGTTTTAATCTCTAACTGCTGTGTGTTACCACAAGAGCTGCTTCCAATTGGGAAGTCTGACCCTGGACAAGTAATGATGCCGAAATATACACAGTCATCCTGTCAATTATCATCAACATCATCAAGTTCATCAAGTTCAAGTCCCACTCAGCCACTCACAACTAATAGCGCCGAGTAACCAACAAGAACAACACAGGTTATCGGAATCCACATAATTAGCTATGATGAGTGCCTCTACTGCTTTTGGAAGTGCAGCACCTATGACACCTAGTACTAGAACAATTTCAGCAACATATAGCTCTAGGAGCAGTAGCATCTTCTCTGGAACCCACAGTCTATGAAGTCCACAGTATGGAGATACTTTACTCACAATCCAAAAGCAAAGCATGTTGATATCTGTTGCTGTGTAATAAGAATGTGAGCAGGGGTAAATGTTAACATACCTTGACAAGAAGGATGCCAATAAGGAGAACTTCCATAGGGGAAGTGCTAGAGAATGCCTCTAGAATGTGAAGCTGGTGGAACATAAGCTGTCTACTATGACATCTTTCTGTGGTTAAGGCAGATGAAAAGATGCCACTGCCAGCCACAAGGCCGGATGACAAACCACAGAGGAGCTGGAAATGAGCCCCAGATAGCCACACAGTAAACAGCACCAACTCTCCTGTGGGGGAGAGTGCTGGCAGGATATAGAATGGCCATATAGCAGGCAAAGGTTGGCAAAGGGGATTTCAAGAAGGCTGGTATAGAGTATCAGGGCAATAGCTATGAACTATAGAATGGTATCTCATGGTATAGAATGGTATCTATCAACAAGTTCCCCATTGTCGTTCAGCTTAGAATATACTGTTAGTGACTATAGGTTTATGTTTTGATTTTTAAATGGTCATGACACTATGTGTGCCTCCTTTATATTTTGTTCTTTTTTTTTTTATAAAGAAAGCCAATGTAAATGAGGCCAGCACAAGCCTGTAATAATATTAAAATGGAGGAGTATGGCAGTGCAAATCCACTCTACAAGCATCCTGGCTGTGTCACAGTTTGGAAAATGCCATCCAACCACACAATATAAGTACACTTAATAAAAGTGCTATTGTGGCTATTGCAGATTGTTCCTTTTTTCTATATATACTTTACATTTATTCTGCTTCATTTTGTGTAAAATTCCCATATTGTATGCAAGTGCTACTGTAGCTCAATTTGTTTGCATTTTTTATTTTCATGATATGCATACAATGGCATCAGGTCTGATTTGAGAACATCCTATTATTAATGTAACCACCCCATGAGTCGAAGTTTATTTAAAATAGAAGTACTATTCCAATACAACTAATTCTACTAGCTCTGCATCCTCAAAAGGGAAATGGAACACTAGATCTTTAGTTAATAAACAGTTTGTTATGTATATATTATTCACATTTCTTAAATTAATATATTGAGCTAAGCAGGATCAACTCATTGTCAAATACTGTAGAAGCAGGTCCAGGCTGATAACTAGAGAAGGAAGCTCCACAAACAGCACTCACCAGGAATAAGACACTGAAACACAATGATATTCTAAGAACTGGAGCAAATCAACTGTATCATAGGGGACTAATAAAAATGTACCTATTTCAATTCATTAACATAGGAGTTTTTACCCCTTGAATGCTATAGTGGTCTCAAATGCATTGTAAATCCAGCTCACCCCTGCCCCAAACTATTGCTTTTATCCAAAAATGTGTAGTCAGTCCAGCCCTGCAAAAGGAAAGAAGCTTTAAGCCCCCAAAGTGCATGGTCCCTAGCATATTCTAGGTATGCTCAGGCATTAATATGCCCTTAACTGCTAAATATTAGCTGTTTAAAGCCAGAGTTTGGGTTGCCAGCTTGGGACATGTAATGGTGCTAATCTCTCAAGCAGTAATAGTGCAGTAGACTGCTGGATACCAATTATGCATTTGGCTGGCCCCAGGGCATACTGGAAACCTTGAAATTCTCCTAGTGAAAATAGATCCCTTACTATTGCATGCTAGCTATCTAGTTATCGTTGTTTTTCAGTTCATTATATTTGAAATGCTCAACAGTCATCCAATATATAATTTTATTGTATATTCTGCAGTTTACTAAGTGTATATGATATACTATAATTAAACATTTTTTATGAAAACGTATTATTTTGAATTTAGTTCTTCTTCATGTGTCTAAGTCCAGAGGCATTATATATTCTATGATTACAATAAAAATCTGTTCTCAGACATGGCATAGGGCCAGTTTTGGTTTATTTACTTTAATATGGAAGAATTAAAATTGGGAAACCATATTCATATTTGCCTGTTTCAAACATATGCAATTTATTTCCTTAAAATATTATCATCACTTCAAGTGACCCAGTATTATTAACCTTTATTATTGTCATAAATAAAAGATAAGCATTGACTTTCCATGCTGTTGACATTCTTTACTTGTGAAAATAATGAGATCTATTTTACTCATCAGGGCTCCAATCTGTGGATGAGCCAATACGTTTTCATTATATTCTCTCCTTTAGAATTTCTGCTTGATTTTATCCATATATATATATATATATATATATATATATATATATATATATATATATATTATTCATACAGTTCTGTTCATCTTATCCTTATCCATGAACAGTGAATACAGAATGCTATTAGAAAGATGCATAGTGAGCACAACGGGGCATTTGTATAAAGGCAAAGTCAGACAATTCTAGGGAATACAATTTAACTCTATGAAGCTAAAAACAATTCCATGATCTAAATGAAAATTTATCACTATAGATGCTACAGAGGGAGGTCTTCAATTCACTCTGCATTGCTTCCTATGAGGCAATTAGTTTGCACGGTAATTGCTCCATCATTGTCATTATCCATATGACCATATTTGCTTTCACATAACACTTTGAGTACCAGAGGGGTATCTAACTCATTGCAAAGCAATGCACTGGTTACCTCTCTGGCGCTCAAAGGGTTATAGAGTCCTTGCTATATATTTATAAAATAAAGTTAGGGCCTGAATTACATTGCAGTAAAGTAAAAGGTTTTGACTACAATTTCTCCACAACCTTCAATCGGAAGGCTCACTTAAAATGTTGCACAGAAAACAGTGTGCGGCTACACGGCGCATTAAGCATGTTGCCGTGATCAAAATGGTGACATGAGAATTTCACCCTGCATGAAAGAATGAGATTCTCATGTTGCATCCTGAAAAGTCTCTTCAGACCAGCCCACATAACTTAGCATAGATTTAACATGTTTATTTCCTCCAGAATCAGCATTACCCTCGGCATTTTAGCATGTACGGAGAGAGAAACTTACATAATTATGTGGAAGAATTGGCAGAAACATGATTCTCCCTCCCTATGAACTGGAACGGGATTCACATGCAAGTGAATAAGTTGCAACTGAATCCTAAGGAGGATTCTGTCACTTCTTCACACATAATTATGTACGTTTCTCTCTCCTGACATGCTAAAATACTGCTGGCACTTGAAGCAACCTTTCAGGATGCTACATGAGAATGTTGTGTTTTCGTGCAGGGTTAGATTCTAATGTTGTCCTTATGATCACGGCAACATGCTTAATGCGCTGTGTAGCCGCACACTGTTTTCTGTGTGATGTTTTAAAAGGATACGGTTGGAATCTGTTAGATCCCACCAGTTGCTAACACATATACACTGTAATGTCATGGCCTTCATTTTAACTTTTTTGATACACCACATTCATAGATCACAAAAATATGCATATGTTGTAACTCTCAAGATTCTAAAGTATTTTTGCAGTCCAGCTGGTTAAATTCAATTCATCAGAAGCATATATATATTAAAAAAAGAAAGAAAAATTGTTAGGACACAGGGTCCCTGACATGAGCTGTTACTGAAGCAGACTGATACTAGATGAGATAGAGCATTTTGTAGTTGGCCAAGGCAAAACATCACACTCAATCAGTTCTATTGTGTACTTTATGGTAAAAAGACAATAATGTACACCAAATGAACAAGGGGGAAGAGGAGGAGGGGGAAAGGATTAGGAGCAGTGCAGGGACGTGTGAGTAAAGTGGTAGTCCGAAAACTGACTGCAGCCATGGTTGCTGCAGCTTATACAATAAATTATGGTGATCCCTCAGGAGAAGGATGCAGTATGTCAATCTCGCCAAATGTTCCACCATCAACAACAGTGCTTTTGATAAACCATCAATAAACACTGAAGACAATGAGTCACATTCTACTATTGGGATAATGGAAGAAGGTATAGCATATCAACCAACTGCTGTATCTGACAGTGAGACAAACATGCACAAAAACACCACTCATGAAAGTATTAGTGAACATTGAAGTAAAAGTAAAAATTAACTGTTTGAGAACTCTAAAACCCTAGAGCAATATAAAAGCAGTTTTTAAGAACCAATGGGCGATGCTGAGGATGGACTAATGACTGATGATGATGTAGATCTAGAAAATATGCCTCCAGCATCCTCCTCTTCTTCAGATACAGAGGAAGTTGAGAGTGAGAGAGATGATGTCATGGCCAGAAAGTTAATGAAAGGCAAAGGCTCAGTCTTCCAACACTGAAAACAAGGACTGTGTCTGTCTATAAACTGTTTGAGAAAGCAATTGGAAAGTCTGACCCTGGAAAAGATGCTGAAAAATAAACAGTAATCCTGTCAGTCATAATCAGCATCATCGCAGCTTTCTCTGCCACACACACCAGTTTTGAGTAACCATCAGAAATAACACAGGTTATCAACATCTACAACCCTAGCTATAAGTACATCTGCTGTTGAAAATGCAGCACCTTTGAAACCCAGCAGTAGTAGTATGATTGCAGCAACATCTAGTCCCAGTAGTATAGCAGCCCCTTAGGAACCCCACAGTCCAAGACGTCCACAGTAATGAGATACTTCACTCACAATCCATAGGTTAAGCATGTTGCAATCAGTTTTCTGTGTAAAAAGCATGTGAGCATGGGGAATGCAGGTTTAAATCTAAGCAGCTCCTTAATGAGATCCCACCTGGGGCTCTGGAGCACTTAATAGAAGCGTGATGTTGATGTGTTAGAGAGTATGCCTAAAGTTTGTTCATTCCGAATAGCTGCTATGACTCCTGCTGCAGAGGAGTATGACTCTGAGTTTGTTGTAGGAGTTGGAAAGTATCATAGACTGCCCATACATGCTTCCACCACCTTCATCACCTCCTCTAATCATGTTGTTAAAACAATGAATTTACAGAGTTTGTCTGCCATGTACTGCAAACCCACACTTACTGAAATCTGGGGAAGGAGTGAAAAATGTAACAAAAATGTAAAAAAGTGTGCTTGTGGCAGAATTGTACAAGCAGGTGTTTAGTAGGAGTGAGCAAAAGGTCCTGTTGTGTTCCCATGAAATAATCCATGAAAACAACATGGTTGTCTGTGTTTTTGCGGGAAAATCTACCTTAAAAAAGCCCTTAAAATCTTAGCAGTTTTTGCCCACTGCCAAAATGTTTTAGTTATATTTTTCAATGACTACAAATTTCCCACCCCTAGAGACATTAAGGCAGCAGAGGCTCAGACTCATCCCCTAGTGATCAAGGGAGCCCACAAAATCACCCTCACTCTGTAATTCCCCTTCTCCTGGTATTATGCCTCTGGGGTCTGATGCTGAGAAAGACAGAACTTGCTAGCAGCAGTATAGCATCAGCACAGATCAGCTGCCTGTGCCTGCTTCTAGTGCAGCTAGTCTGCCTTCTTCACTTGTAGAGATGGCAGTTCTGAGAATAGGGGACTCTCTGTCACATTTGTCATCATTGCCAACCAGTGAGACTCTCACAGAGCAGCAGCAGCACAGAGGAACTGGTGGTAGTAGTGGTGATGAGAATGATGGTGGAGCAGCAGGATCATAAGGAGCAGGGTAGTGTGCCACAGATCACTGTGTCTACTGTAGGAATGGGTTCAGCACTAGTGATGTGGGACTATGAGCCAGCAATACTCCTGGCCCTAGTTCTAGTACTGATTCTGAGGCAACAGAAGCAACATAATCCTCTGACCCAGCCATTTAATGGGATTGTGGAGAAGAAGAAGAAAGAGGCCATTCTTCTCCACCTTTCCCTCCCTCTTGAAGTCTTGGGTGTGGGGCTATTTTTCTGTTGTGGCAGGCATAGTGCTGTATCAACGATGGCACCGTGCCCTATATGTGATAAATTACTGAAAAAGTGGAAAGAAGAGATTGCATCTTGGCACAACCTCCCTGATAACAAACATAAAATACAGACACCATATTTATGTGAAGCATCTTAAAGGCAAACTCCCACAAAGGAAATTGAGAGCAGCTGTTATAGTACCCAGTGTCTTTCCTCAAAGGAAACAAGAGTCGAGGCGGAAATCAAAGAGGAGGAAGAATAGAAAAACACAGCCAGAGCTTGAAAGTTTGATGGCGAGTGAAACACCTGGCTCACCTTCTTGCACTAGGGTCTGGGCACTCAAAGACATAGCAATGTCTTCTGGTGATCCACCTCTGTCATTACCTCCCCGCTAGCTGATAGAGGTTCTGTAGATGCGAGGATGTGGCTGTTCATGTCCACCCATTGCACATTGTGTGGTGTGCTGACTACATATGACAAAGTGGGGAAGTATAATCACAGGCATGTAATCAAACAGCATCTGTGGAGATTCCATTCCGATGAATATGCTAAGCTGGTGGAAGGAAGGATTCATCATTATAACTAAAAATGCAATTCTGAGTCCAAAAAATTAACACGGATTCCACAGGGTTTGTAACTCTAACAATTGTGAGTCCAAAAAATCATCTAACAAGCCAAAGTCCTACAACTCAGTGTTTCCTCAGGTCTTGGGTCTGACAAGTCTACATCTTACAAATCAATGTTTTCTTAGGGACTGGGCATAACACAAGACTAAGTCCTACAAATTAATGTTTTCTCAGGGTTTGTGCCTAACAAGTCTAAGTCCTAAAAATCAATGTGTCCTCAGGGTTTGGCCTAGCACAAGTCTAGGTCCTATAAATAAATGTTTCCTCAGGGCTTGTGCCTAAAAAATATAAGACCTATACATCAATGTTTCTTCAGGGTTTGGGCCAAACTCAGGTCTAAGTCCTAGAAATCAATGTTTTCTCAGGGCTTATGCCAAACAAGTGTAAGTCCGACTAATGTTTTCTCAGTACTTGAGCTAAGTAAGTATAAGTCCTACAAATCAATGTTTCCTCAAGGCTCAGGCCTAACAAGTATAAGTCCTACAAATCAATGTTTTCTCAGGACATGAGCCTAATATAAGTCTAAGTCCTATAAATCAATGTTTACACAGGGCTTGCACCTAACAAGTCTAAGTCCTAGAAATCAATGTTTCTTCTGGGCTTGGGCCTCTAACAAGTCTAAGTTCTACAAATCATCTTCTACAAGATAATCTATCCAGCAGACTTGTGCGAATTCATTCAGAGACATTCGGATTTCGTCGAAAATGGGGTCATTCGGAGACATTCAGCCAATCCGAAACTCGAGGGTCATTCGGAAAACATGATCCGACTCCGAACAGCCCAGGACCGAAATTCGTCGAAACTTTCGGAAGTTTCGGCAATCGACAAATTTCCTGGACTACTTTCGACCAGGACTTTTTTGTACTTCCTGTGCGCGCTCAATTACTTTCCCTCCATAATTTTCCCTCCATGTCTCTAGTCCAATTCCATTCTCCGTTTCATGCACTACTTCCCTCTTTTGTCTGTATTCCAATAGCCTTCTTCATTTCATGATGGGGGTTGGACTAATGACACAGTCACACAGACAGACAGCCTGCATTTCCTCATTGGGTTGTTGGAGCTCAGAGAGAGAAGAAGAGATTAGAGAGTGTCCAGTTGTTGTGTAGGCAGGCAGGTAGCATTAGGCTAGGCATAGGTAGGCAGCCAGCATTAGTTCCAGTTATTGCCACTGCAAGAGCGAGTAATATTTGTTCCTGTGCAAAATATAAAAAAATATTAGGTATTTGTTAGAATAATTTTCAATGTCACATCAACCAGTCTGACAGTCCGATAGGCAGGAAGGGTGCCTTTTCGCCACCGCAAGGGAGACCCACATGTGTTGGTTTTATTAAAATTATTCCTAATACAAGTTATTTGTTTGAATAATCTTCAGCGTCAAACTGCCAGTGTCACAGTTGTATAGGCAGGCAGCGTGCCTTTTCGCCACCGCAAGGGAGACCCACATGTGTTGGTTTTATTAAAATTATTCCTAACACAAGTTATTTGTTTGAATAATCTTCAGTGTTACACTGCAAATGTCACAGTTGTATAGGCAGGCAGGATGCCTTTTCGCCACCGCAAGGGAGACCCACATGTGTTGGTTTTAGTAAAAACATAAAAAATACAAGTGATTTGTTTGAATAATCTTCAGTGTCACACTGCCATTGTCAAAGTTGTATAGGCAGGCAGGGTGCCTTTTAGCCACCGCAAGGGAGAGTCACATGTGTTGATTTTATTAAAAACATACAAAATACAAGTGATTTGTCTGAATAATCTTCAGAGTCACACTGCCAGTGTCACAGTTATATAGGCAGACAGGGTACCTCTTAGCCACCTCAAGAGAGAGTCGCCTGTGTTTGTTTTATTAAAATTATTCCTAATACAAGTTATTTGTTTGAATAATCTTCAGCGTCACACTGCCAGTGTCACAGTTGTATAGGCAGGCAGCGTGCCTTTTCACCACCGCAAGGGAGAGTCACCTGTGTTTGTTTTATTAAAATTATTCATAATACAAGTTATTTGTTTGAATAATCTTCAGCGTCACACTGCCAGTGTCACAGTTGTATAGGCAGGCAGCGTGCCTTTTCGCCACCACAAGGGAGACCCACATGTGTTGGTTTTATTAAAATTATTCCTAATACAAGTTATTTGTTTGAATAATCTTCAGCGTCACACTGCCAGTGTCACAGTTGTTGTGTGAGCAGGTTTTAAAGTTGTAAAACTATAATCGTTCTCTACCTACCTTTCCGTAATGGATTTGAGTCCTAGTGAACAACCTGTTGTTCCTCGTCCTGGTACCAGCTGCCGTGACCCAGCAACCACCAACACCACCACAGTGCAGTTGCTTTCAAGCAGAGCTAGCAGCAGCCGGCGGGGAAAGAAGAGTACTTTGATTAGTAGTAGTCAGACTCAGCAGCAGCAGTCCAAAACAAAAACTAGAAAGAAGAAGGGAACTGCTGGTCATTCTACCTCTACTAGCAGGGTAGAGAGGTCCAGTTCCTCCTCTAAGACTACGAAGCGGCCATCACCCATCTCTCGCCAGCTGTTTTGTGATGATCCCCCCAGAACCACCTGCACAATGACTATTGCCACTGCCAGTTCCGTCACCACTTCTGCTACAACCAGTTCTATAAACCTGGGGACACCTAGCTTGTTGAACATGAACACTACTGGTGGGAAACTGCGGGCAGTATCAACGCGGGAGTTTTACAGTGAACGTCCGAGTAAGTAACCCAAACCCAAGTATTTTGAGAAAATTTCTCCTGCCGCCACTGTCACTGGCACTGAGAGCATATCGTCTCCAAAAAAGGTTATTTAGGGAGATAATTTACCATTTCCCGGTAGCCACCAGGCAGTAGAGGGAATTCATCAGCTCTCCCCAAAATCTGCTGATGATGATTTTTCTTCCTGTCCAAACCTACAAGAGGTGGAAGAAGAATATGAGGGACCAAGGCCTGCTAAGCTTGATTTTTCCACTGAGCATGATTTTTCCACTGACCTTGATTATTCTCCTGAGCTCCATTTTTCCACTGCTGCCCATAGTACTCCTCCTGTTTCTCCAGCTACAATTCTGTCTTCTATTGATGAAAACTCACCACCTGACTCTCCAGTTACAAATGAGTCTCCCAGGCAGGTAGTAGCTGCTAGTGTCTCTGCCACCAGTGTTACTCCATCCTCCTCCAATTCCAGTCCCGACATCCCTGCTGCCATCTTTGGGTCTACTAGTAACCCTGTAAAGTATGTAAAAAAAAAGCATATTGAGGTTGCTTCAGCATGTGAAGATGAAGAAAGTGTCACCTCAGTAACTTCTTCACCACCTTCCAAAGTCATCCGTCGCTCCAAAACGTGGGACTATTTTGTGACACTTGGCGATGGCCGGCTAGCAAAACGTAAATTGTGTGGCAGGGAAGTCAGCCGTAGGAGGGTGTTGGGTCATCTTTCCACCTCTGGGATGAACCAACACCTGAACCACTACCACAAGTCAGTGTTGATGAGTGCAGAACGTGGTGGCACTACTACATTTACCAGTGTAACACTCACCACCAGTAGGCAGGAAAAAGGGCAGGGAGATCATGCCACATCTGGTCCTAGTAAAAGCAGTAGACAGTCACATCCCATCCAAAAATCAATACAGGCCACACTGGAAGATTTTGGTGGGTTTAATTCCAAGGGGATGTGCAGACAGCAGTCCAGGAAAATTACACGCCTCATTGCACAGCTCATAGCCGTTGGGGGTGCAACTTTCAGTTTGGTGGACGGGGAGCCCTTCCATCAACTTATAGAGGTTGTTGCACCCCGATATAAAACTCCATCCCGCAGCCCATTTAGTAGAACTATAGTGCCCTCACTGTACCAGTCGTGCATTGGTCTTTTGAAGGAACTGCTAGGAAAGGCTGGTGGCCAGTCAGTGAACTTTACCACTGACTTATGAAGTGCTCTGAGTGGCCAGCATGGCTTCCTGTCATTGACGGCACATTGGTGGCAGCCCAATGTGTTGCAAGACACACTGATAGCAACAACAAGTTCAGGTGCAGTAGCCAAGCAGGCAGGGCACCACTATTTCCTCCTCCATGCTGAGGTAATGGATCAGCAGCACACCTCAGATAACAATTGCAAAGCACTGCAGAACATGGTGACCAATGGCTAGGAGAGCAGGCAGGCACACAGGCGCAAATGGGGTTTGTGGTTACTGATGGTGCAGCTAACATGATCAATGCTCTCCGGGATGGCAGATTTGTGGGTGTGCGCTGCTCAGCGCATGTTCTGCATCTAGTAGTGAAGACTGCTCTTGAGGATGGCAGTAACACTGGAAGGTTGTCAGCACTTCTGGAGTCGTGCCGACAAATTTCTGGCCACTTCCATCGGACCGTCAAAGATAGCCAGCTACTCAGGGAGGAACAGAAAAAGGCAGACCTCCCAGAGCACCGCCTAAAACAAGATGTTGGGACCAGGTGGAACTCCACCTTAGATATGCTAGAGCGTATCCTGGAGCAGAAAAAGACAATTCATGCAATGTCATGTCACCATTTCATTGGCAGTAACAGAACACTGGGCAGGGCTGACTGGGCCCTGATGGAACAGGTAGTGACAGTCCTTACGCCTTTCCGTGCTTTGACGGAACTTTTGAGCAAAGAGGACGCTAGTCTGGCAGAAGTCATTCCCCTCTTCATGCACCTCTCCTTAAAATTGGATGATTTCCTTTCCCATAGGGAATGCTTGCCTGAGGGTAATATACTTCCAGATGTTGCTGCCCTTCTAACGAGGTTGAAGAAGGAAATTACTCGGCGCATGGAAGAGCGCATGGACAATTGTCCCGAGTTAATGCTTGCCACAATTTGCGATCCTCAAATCAAAGGCAAGTTGGCACTTCGTTCCAATTCTGTCAGTCTCTGAGAAGGGTTAAGTGAGGTGATGATTTAGCACAAGATTAACCCCTTAATGACCGGCCGCGCGCGCACGCGCCCGGCACTTAACGACGGATTTTTCTTCTTCTTCATTCTAGCGAATGACTTCCGGGACTTACCAGGTACGTCCTCTGTCACTAAGTGACAGTTTTTGCGGGACGTACCTGGTAAGTCACTTCTCGTGATGGGGTTAATGTATTTTCAATACAAAAATTAGTTTAGACACACATACTGCAGTTTAAACAATCATTGATGTGTATTCTTGATGTAGTATGAAACACTACAATGTATATACATCTAGACTTATCTGATATGAGGGGAAATCAGGATAGGAAAACGAGAGAGAGGAATTTGGGTACTAAAGAGGGACAGTAGGGTAGGAGGCTGGTACCAGAAAATGAAACCTTAATCTTTACCCATGTACTAACATAGAATGTGACATGTAGTTTGTCCATGTTCGAGTCGAACTCTTATGTTGAGTAGGATGTGACAGACATGGGTTTTCGATGTTTGAACATATGGTAAATTGAATGACAGGCATGGGTTTTCGATGTTCGAGCATATGCTATATTGAAGGACAGGCATTGGGGTTTCGATGTTCGAACATATGCTAAATTGAATGACAGACATGGATTCACAATGTTCGACGTTTGCATTGTGACTGGCATCCCATGCTAGAGTAAAGGTGACATGCACAGACTTTCAATGTACGACAATGTCCGTTTTTGGGATGGATCTTTTTCTAAATGCACACCCTGTCTGCAAAGAATGATAGCAGCGTGCACAGAGGCGCACTGCTATAATTTAACCCATGTTAAATTCGGCCGAATAATTCGGAATGGATCAGAATTTCGTTCGAATCGAATAGGCCCGGTCCGAAATTAGGATTATCTGAATTAGAAAAAAAAAATTTGTCCGAATTCGAATTTAATCGAAAATGTTGCCCGTGCACAAGTCTACTATCCAGTCAAGTATCAGTCTGTACCAGTCACACAGTAAGTCGGGGGGGGGGAGTCCCTGTCTCTGTCACATTATGCACCTATTTTTTATTTATTTACTTTTTATTATTATGCATTTATTTATTCTTTTCCAGCAAGTGGAACACAATACTAGCAGCTACAGAGAGGTGCTAGACTGTTGTACTGTGAGTTGTTTTGCAAAATTGAGACAGGAGAGGCTCATAGTGACTGCTGTCACTATGAGCAAGTTTAAGGAGGAGTTGGAAGGACTGTTTTGCATCCAGTGAGTCTGAGGAGGAGGAAGTGACCACTACCAAAATGAAAGGGTCTGCATGTCCTGGTTCCCCAGACCCAGTGATGGCCGGTCCCCCTACATCACTTTTAGGGACCTTGGGGAAATTTGTCTAGGAAGAAGAGGTTAGTAGTGTGAGCAGGTCACCTACTGCTGGTGCTGCACCTTCTGCCAGTTTGAGTTTGTCTTGTAATTCTCAGGGGGGGGGGGAGATGATGCCAAGTGTGACAGCAGGCATCCCTATGTCACACTTGCATCCTCAAGCAGTCCAGCCACTAGTACTACTACTTAGAAGGTCCAACAGCATGTACAGAGTGTTTGGAGTGAGGGAAGGGGTGATCATATTAATAGTGAGGAGGAAGACTCAGAGACTGAAATTGATGTGGTTGGTGTTAGTAGTAACAGTGATTGCGAAGCAGCTAGTGGGACTAGCATTAGGGTTAATAATGTAGAGCAGCCAGACTAGCGGTCAAGGGAGTCCACATTCTCCTGAACCAGGAAGTTCCCTTTTCCCAGTCCCCACAGCAGTGTTCAGATGGAACACGATCCTGAAGAAGCCAGAACTGGTGGCTAGCAGCAATAATGCCACCACCACCAGGAGCACAGATCAGCTGCCTGTGCCTATAGGCAGTGTTGTCAGTCTGCCTTCTTCAGGTCAACAAGAAATGGCAAGTACAACATTAGTGGACCCTCTGTCATATTTCTCATGACCTCCTCCAACACCCAAACGTCTGTAATAGAGCAGAAGCAAGGAGGGACTGGTGGTAGTGGTGATGCTGATGGTGGAGAAGCTGGGGTGGAACAGACATTAATTGCTTTTTTAGCCCAAACTGAGAAGGAGTGGGAGACAGGGATGGGGATGGGCATTACCACCACCACCACCAGCAGGGAGATTTTAGAATTTGCGGAGTTTGCTACTACTCTAATTCCTGCTTCTGAGTTGCAAGGGCAGCAGCATGCTGAGGAGCAGGTTAGCATGCCACAAAACACCATGGGTACAGTGGGAATGAGGTCCACTGATGCAAGACTTAGACAGGTTCCACTTGCCATCAACAATGCTCCTAGTTGTAGTGCTGTTTCTGAAGCAGTAGAACCAACAGCAGGAACATCATCCTCTGCCCCAGCCAGTGAAGGGGAATTTGGAGGAGAATAAGAAAGAGGAAATTCTTCTCCAGCTTTCCCCTCACCCCTGATTTCCTGGGTGTGGAACTTGGAGCAGGCATAGTGCATCAGCTATGCAACTGAAAAGTCAGGGGAAAGGAGGGAACATGCCTTAACACAACAGCCCTGATAACATACATGAAACATAGACACAATTAAATTTATGTGAAACATCTTAAAGTCAAACACCCACTAAAGAAATCAGGCACCGCTGTTGACTCTCCCCAAAGGCAACAAGAGGTGAGGTGGAAATCAAAGAGGAGCAAGAATAGAGAAACCCAGCCAGAGGTTGAAAGTTTGATGGCGAGTGAAACACCTGGCTCACCATCACCTTCTTGCTCTCGAGTAACTACATCTTCTGGCAATACACTTCGCTCATCATTACCTCCCCCAACTGCTGATATCCATTCAGTAGATGTCTGGGTGTGGCAGTTTGTGTCCACCAATTGCACACTGTTTGTTGCACTGACCGCACATGCCAGTGTGGTGAAGGATAATCACAACCAGGGCATAAACTGGCATCTGAGGAGATTCCATCCCACAGATTATGCTAAGCTGGTGGCAGGGAGGGTTCAAAATTATTATTAAACTATCTGCAAATTGTCATGTGCCCTTAGCAAGGGGTGGACAAAGGGCATAGTGATAGAGGCAGTACTTGGTTTTTGGTGGGATGATTTCACAATGGGTACCCTAAGCCTCATGGTGTTTACTTACAGTTATTCATTAGCTTCTTTCTACACATATACCTGAAGTGGTGGGGGCTAGTTATGGTGCTGTTACTGCCTTATGCACATCACTGGAGCTAGTAGTGGGAAGCTTAAGTCCTACAAATCAATGTTTCCTTAGGGCTTGTGCAAAACAAGACTTATTCTTATAAATCTATGTTTTCTCAGGGCTTGGGCCTAACGCAAATCTAATCAGTGCTTGTGCCTCAATTAAGTGTAAGTCTTACAAATCAATTTTTCCTCAGGGCTTGGGCCTAGCTCAAGTCTAATTTCCTAATCAATGTTTGCTTAAGGCTTGTGCCTCTAATAAGTCCCACAAATCAATATTTGTTCGGGGCTTGGGCCTCTATCAACAAGTGGTACAAATCATTGTTTGGAAAATATCCTGTCAAGTAACAGTCTGCCCCAGTTGCAGCTTACGTCAGGGGGTCACTGTCATGTTACGTACCAATTTTTAATTTTATTTCATTTTATTTAATTGTTTTTATTAAAGGCATACATGCACTACCGGTCAAAAGTTTTTAGAACATCACGATTTCTCCAGTTTTTATTGAAACTTAGTAACATAGTAACATAGTAGATAAGTCTGAAAAAAGACACGTGTCCATCAAGTCCAGCCCATGCCAAAAACACCCCCTGTTGATCCAGAGGAAGACAAAAAAAAGCCCTCTGGAGCCATTTCCAATCTAATGCCAAGTGTGTGTGTGGGAGGAATTATTCCTTCCTGACTCCAATTGGTAGTCAAATAGTTCCCCGGATCAATATCCTATCTGCTTTGAAGCCATCTGTCATAATTGTCAATATTGTTCTGTGTTAGATAAACATCCATTGTTTTTTGAATGCAGTTGCATTATCTGCAAGCACAACATCCCGAGGCAAAGAATTCCATAGCCTTACCGCCCTTACTGTTAAGAATCCCTGCTTTGTTTTAGTCAAATGCATCTTTCCTCTAGTCTTAATGGATGACCTCTTGTTCTTAGCTCACCTCTTTGCATAAATAATTCATTGGATAGTTCTTTGTATTGACCTTGAATGTATTTGTAAATGGTAATCATCCCTTAGACGTCCCTTCTCTAATGTGAACAAACTCAGTTTGGCTAGTCTCTGTTTATAACTCAGATCCTTCAATCCCTTTATCTGTTTTGTTGCACATCTCTGCACCTTTTCCAGTTCAGTAATGTCTTTTTTTAGAACAGGTGCCCAAAATTGTACTCCATATTCTAGATGAGGCCTAACCAAGGATTTATACAGAGGTAGGATAATATTAGCATCCCTTGCTTCTACACCTCTTTTTATGCATGCTAGTACTCTATTTGCTCTTGCAGAAGCTGAGTGACTCTACACACTGCTGTGAAGTATATTATCTATCAGTACTCCTAAATCTTTCTCTAATGAGGATTTCACAAGTTGTTTAGAGTTACATTTCTCAATTTACTGAAAATAAAGCATAGAACAAATAAACAATTGGACATTAAAAAGAAACAATGAAATAGTTTTCCTTAACAAAATGTAATACACATTTTTGACTCATCAAAGTAGTCACTTTTGCAGATTTAACAGCCGAACACACTTGTGGCATTCTTTCCACAATGGAAAGCTAATATTGTTCTGAAAGTTCTTCCCAACACTCCTGCAGAAGTTCCCACAAATGTGTTGATCTTGTAGGTTGCTTTGCTTACACCCTTATGTCCATTTCATCCCAAACCAGCTCGATGGGGTTTAAGTCTGGAGACTGTGCTGGCCATTCCATGATTTGAAGCCTACCGTCTTGTTCTTTTCTTCTAAGGTAGTTCTGACACAGCCTGGAGGTATGTTTTGGGTCATTATCTTGCTGTAGGTTGAAACCATGGCCAACTAGGCGTGTACCAGAGGGTATTGCATGGCACTGCAAAATGCTATGGTAGGAATATTGGTTAATGGTGCCTTTCACTCTTTGCAAGTTGCCGACTCTGGATGCAACAAAAGAGCCCCAGACCATCGTGCTTCCCCTTCCATGTTTGACATTTGGTGTCACACACTGAGGAACCATCCTTTCGCCTACTTGACGGCATACAAAAACCTTGCGTGATGAACCGAAGATCTTAAATTTTGATTCATTACTCCAGAAGACCTTCTTCCAGTCTTCAGTAGTCTATTGGTGGTGCTTTATGGCCCAGGCAAGCTTATTTTTCTTATTATGCCATCTTAGCAATGGCTTTCTTACTGCCACTCGACCATTCAAATCTTCAACTTGAAGTCTTTTCTTCACATTTGAAACTGACACTTGCTTACTTCGATCGGTGTTAAGCTATGCTAGAAGCTGTTGTGCTATGAGCCATCTATCATGCAAGCAGTTGACTCTCAGAAACTTGGCATCTGATTCTGTTGTGGCTTTGGTTCTGCCAGACCTCTTCCTGTCAGAGTTTCCTCCAGTTTCCAAGTGCCTTTTGATGTTGTAGGAAATTGTATTCACTGACATCTTGGCTTCCTTTGCAATTTCTCTAAAGGAAAGAACTACACTTTTAAGGGTTATAACGGTCTGTCTTCCTTTGCTGATTGCCTTTTTTGCCATTTTGATAGCAATATACTATTTTCTGCAGTACAGTTCTGTCCAAATAATGCTTATGAGGGTGTACTAACACAGTCTGTTCCAACACTGCTTTTATATGGACAGAGGGCTTGTAAGTAATCAACAAAAGTTGGGACACCAGTAGGCATTGTTAGCATGAACATTTAAGGATTAATTTACTTACATTGCTGCACAACAGCTGTGAGTTGTTAACCTATTACTGCTTTACTTAAAAGGCCTTTTTGTTTATTTTTCAGTTTTTGTTAACCTAAACTTTTTTTTTTCACTTCTGGCAGTTTACCACTTACCTTTGTACCTGCATAAATTTCAATAAATACTGGAAAAATGGGGTTGTTCTAAAACTTTTGAACAGTAGTGTGCATAAACATCTGACAACAATGCCAAGCAGAGGAATAAGACAAATAGCAGTGCATCACAGTATCAAAAGTTCCATACATAAGACAAGGTATGTGAGTACTCTATGCATAACATTACATTTGAAAGTTGGAGATATGGATGCCTTCCGCCAGTTACATTTTCCTTTTAATGGTCCTAAAACAAACCAAATCAAACCAGACTCAACAAAGCAAAACAAAAAAGGGGGGAGGGGGGGAGAAAGAAGGGGGAATGAGATGGAATACCCTCTCACTGAGTCAAGTTCGCCCTAGTACAGACCAAAAGGGGAAGAACACAATACAATATCAAAGGTTACCCTAGGTTTTGAGGCATCCTCTATATACATAAATCAAATGAAAGTGTGACATGGTCTGTTTAACCATATTTACCCAATGGGAATGAGAGGAGGGAACTAGAGCAAACCACACAGTGGCCACAATTTTACGTGCCATAATCAATGGTTCATGGAGCAATATTCTAGTGCAGGTCAAGTTCAGATCATCAGAGATGATCAACAGGATTCCTAATTTAGGGGCTTTTGAAACTTTCTGTCCCAACACCACTGTCAATGTGTCAAATACCTCTGTCCAGAACTGCAAAACCCCCAGGCATTCCCAAATCATGTGCAGAAAACCAGCATTCGGTACATTACATTTAGGGCAGGTGTCTGTCAAGTTTCTGTTTATAAGTTTCAGATGTATGGGTGTGTAATATGTCCTTTGAAGTATTTTGAGTTGAATTGATGTCCAGTATAAATAGCAATGGCCAAGGGACCATTTTTGGTCATCGACCATTCCTAGTCTTCAATGTTTACCAAGTTTCCCTCTCATTTAATCCTATGCCGGGCATCATCCAGGGGTATGTGACTCGTGAGCCATTTAGACAAGAAAGAAAGAGGTCTTGCCAGTCGCCAGATCTTCACCGAGGTCAGGAGCTTGAACTCCAAAATCGTAAATGGGCTGTCAGACCATTGTGCCTGCAAAGCATGAAGCAGCTGCAGGTAGGAGTAAAAGAGCTGATTAGGGAGTCCAAATTCATCATGTACTTTGTATGAAGGTCTTAAGGACCTGGTCATCATACAGTTGGCCCAAAGTAAGGATGCCATGATGGACCCAACTATTACCGAAGTCTAAACCAGTTAAGTGGGGTAATGCCCCAGTGTGGCATGTCCAGATCTGAATCTTCATATGGGAAATGCATTTTATATTGCTCCAAAATCTGTGCAAAGTCTGAGCAGATGGAGTCGCCATCCTACTGACCTTGGTGCCCACCAGTAATAGCTGGGGTAGCAGGAATCCACAGAGAATATTGGCGAATTGTCCCTATGCCGCCAAAAAATAGAGACAAAAATCAGGGAGAGCAAAGCCCCCCTCCTCCCTTTGTCTCTGTAGGGTTGACAGACCAATTCGAGGCCGCCCATCCTGCCAGAGAAAATTGGAGAGTATTTTGTTTAGCTCTGCAAATAAGGAGTTGGCAACATAAATTGGTGTGCTCTGAAATACATAGAAAAGTTTAGGAAGAAATATAATTTTGATTAGATTGGAGCACACTATTAGGTTGAGGGGGAGGCTGCACCATAGCATGTTTTTTGCCTGAACATAGCAATGATTGGTAAAAGGTTATTATCCGAGAAGGGTTCTAGAGTTTTGGTTACATGGATCCCCAAATACTTAAAGTTGGACACCACCTCTAAGTTTGTCATATGCGATAATAGCTAGTCTGTAGCCAAGTCAAGAGGAAGCAGACATGACTTAATACAGTAATACAAGTAGCCTGTTTAAGGAATAACGTGTGTCACCCAGAAACAAAAGCATATCATCTGCGTAGAGTGTTATTTTTTCTTCCAGTGCCCCCATCCAAAAGCCAGAGATTTTGGGCTCTGACCAGATTAGGGAAGAAAGGGGCTCCAGTTCCAATGTAAAGAGGCCTGACAAAAGCGAACAACCCTGGTGGTTCCCCTGCAAATAGCAAACAGCGCAGAGGCATGTCCTCCAGTGTGTATACTCACCAGGGATTCCTGATATAAAGTCTGAATCCACCGGATAAAAGTAGGGCCGAATCCAAAGTGTCTCAGATCAGCCCATAAGTATACCCATTCAATGTAAATGAATGCCTTGGCCTCATCAAGCAACACCATGGCTCGATCGCCCATATTATCATGTTGGAGGGACAGGTGGGTGAGTAGTCGCAAAAGGTTGTGAACCGTGGATTTGCCTGGCATGAATCCAGTTTGATCAGGGTGATCCAGTCTCAACAGAACCTGGTTTAGTCTATTCACTAGTACCTTCTCTAAGATTTTAGGATCAGTATTTAGTAGTGATATGGTGCTGTATGAACCCCAAAGCATGGGGTCCTTCCCTCGCTTAGGAATGAGTACCATAGATGCCAAATTCATAGAAGGGGGTGAGCCCCATTGTCTAAGGCCAGCAAATAGGCATTAAAAAGATGGGGGGCAGAGACTTCAGCATAAGTCTTATACCACTCTGGAAAGAGTCCATCCAGTCCAGGGGCCTTCCCAGATGGAAGCTGTGTAATTGCCTCAACCACCTCTCGGAGCATCAGCGGGGCATCAAGAATCAGTGATTCCTCCTGAGACAACCCAGGGACAATGCATTTCAACAAAAAAGTATCAATCTCTGAATTAGTGGTATGTAGTCGTGAGCTATATAGGTGTTTGTAGCACACCTCAAATTCATGATTAATCCCCTCATCTTCAGTAAAGACATGACCCTTAGCAGCTTTCACCAAGTGTGCCAGCATTTTACCTGCTTTGTCTCCATTCTCAAATATCCATTGTCGTTTGTGAAATAGATGAATGGCATTCAGTTCGGAAAGGTGTAAGTTCAAGTTAAAAGTAGCAGTCTGAAGCTTATCGTAATGCAACGTGTCGAGATTCTCTTCATAATCCCTCTTAGAGTCCCTAACTGCCTGCTCCAATGCATGGTTCAGTTCCTGACCATGATGGCTATAAGCCATGGCATGAGAGGTCAGCAAGCCCCGCTTGAAGGCCTTCGCCACTTCCGATACCACTGTATCATCCACAGACCCAACATTAACATTAAAAGAAGTCCATAGATCCAAGCGTGTTTTTCCCTAACTTGATCCAACGCAAGCCAGTTGACATTAAGGTGCTGTCACCTGGGAACAGGACCATCCTGCCTGTTTTAGAAGACACCACCCACTGGATTTTACCTAGGTTGCCCTGGGTGACGAGTTTTAAGGTCCCTCATGGAGTTTACATGGGGAATAGTAGGTGAAACAAGATGGAGTGATTTGGGACTATACCAGCTGAAATGTTGATCACTGTGTTGTACACTGGTCGTGCCTGGTGTTTGGGGTTAACTGCGATATTCCAGCAGAGCAGCCTTGCTCAGGACTGAAGGAAGCAGCAACTGACTGGAACACCCAGATAGAGTGCCCACAGTCGGCAAGGATGAGAGGTTGTCAAGGAGAGCATGATCAGAAGCAACCTGAGGCAAGAACTCACAGCCACTCACACGCCGGTGAATCTCTTCACCCGCAAAGCCCTTAATCCCCAGATGTAGCACGCACAATATATCTATCAGACCCATATCCTAAACTGACCCCTGGAATAGATTAACTGTCCTCTGGCTTAGTAAGGAAGAAGTACCATTACGATCCATGTCAAGTATGCAGTTGAAGTCACCCATACAAATGACCCAACTATGTGTCCAGTTCGTTATGTAGTCAATTGCTTCCATCAGAACCTCTGCCAAGAAGGAGGGTGGGATATATATATATATATATATATATATATATATATATATATATAATGTTAAGAGTTCTTTCAGTTTACACGTCAAGAGCAAATATCTACCCTGGTCATCTGACTTAAGATCTATGAACTCAAACTGCACCTGTTTTTCCTATCACAATTGACACACCCCTGGTATGAAAGGAAAACGCAGAGTGATAATGTTTATTCCCACGGTCTTTGTAGTGATAAAATTTTACTATCAAATAAATGGGTCTCTTGTAGCAGAACATAATTTGTACATAATTTACATAGTTACATAGTTACATAGTAATTTAGGTTGAAAAAAGACTTGCGTCCATCCAGTTCAACCCTTTTCCTATTCCTGTTTACCATCGCTGACCCAAAAGAAGGCATCTGACTCAAAATGGCAATCAGATTTCTCCCTGGATCAACAAGCCCTAACTAAATATTAATCCCAATACTAACGTGCATAGCCCTCTATGTTATGCTCTTTTAAATAAGTATCCAGGCCCCTTTTAAAGGCATCTAATGTATTTGATAGCACCACCTCCTCCGGAAGTGCATTCCATACCTTTATTGTCCTTACTGTAAAGAAACCCTTCCGCTGTTGTAGATTAAATCTCCTTTCCTCAAGTCTAAGCGGGTGGCCCCTTGTCCTGTGTACTGTTCTGTTAATGAACAGGTCTTTTGAAAGCCCTTTATATGGGCCTTGAACATATTTATATAGTGTTATCATATCCCCTCTAAGACGCCGTTTCTCTAGTGTGTACAAGTTTAACTTTTCTAGTCTCTCTTCATAACTAAAACTTTCCATTCCCCTTACTAGTTTTGTAGCCCTCCTCTGCACTCTCTCTAGTTCCATAATGTCCTTCTTCAGAAAGGGCGCCCAGAATTGAACAGCATATTCTAGGTGGGGTCTTACCATGGACCTGTAAAGAGGCATAATTATATCTTCCTCCCTTGAGTCAATACCCCTTTTGATACATGCCAATATCTTATTGGCCTTTGCAGCTGCCAGCTGGCACTGCATGCTACTGCTAAGTCTATTGTCTACCATTACTCCTAAATCCTTTTCATTAGTAGATTTCCCCAGAGAAACACCATTTAAACTATATGTTGCATTTTTATTATTATAAATTAATATATTATATTAATGATCTTTTACTTTTGTCGTTCAATCCTCTCCAATTCCAGAACAGGAATTTATAGTTACGCTAACTCATTTTATTTCATTTTTAATTTAGTTTATACATTTTTTATTAACTGTCGCTTCAATACCAGTCAACAAACCCCCTTAAAAAAAAATTCTCTGTTCAACTGATTCTTTCCCCAGACTCCACCCAACACAGGCACCCTCCTCAGAAGCCTTTTATATAATGTCTTTTGGGGTTTTTTAATTGTATTTATTTATTTTTTTTTATTGACTGGCCCCCCAATTCCATTAAACAAACAAACCCCAAATAAATTCCCTCTTCAACTGATTGTTACCCCACCAACATAGGCACCCTCATACCCCTTTTGTACTATGCCTTCGGGAAATAAAATAATATTTGCTATGTATTGTGTGTAAATTCAATGTTCCCATTGATTTAAATTATTCCATCCAGGCGAAAAAACAGCACTTTTCGACAGAAAATATTCATCAATCGGGAAGTTACATTATTCACCGATTTTGGTTTGATTTTATCAAGCCCTTATACATAAAAAATTCCACATGTAGAGAAATCACATTTTTTCTTCTGCTACTTGTTTAGTATATGCAAGACAAAAACAATCCTGTGCTTATCCATACAGATTACCCACAATTATGAAACCTTTGTAAATTATATATTATACCTATGTATTGATTTATTTCAAACACATGAGGATTTTGTTGCATAATTTGGCTAAATTTCTTGTGAGTCCTAGCCAATACATGTAAATATAATATAATTATTAGAACTAATAGCTGTTCCCGAAGAAAATATCAATCCCAGCATCTGACTTATCGCAGATTTGTATTCATACATTCATTGCAAGCCAGTATGTCTATCCTCTATTGTGAAATAATAACTATAATAATTCTAATAATTGCTATTCTTATAATAATATTTTCACGTAGCACTAATGAATTTAGGGTGAAAAATTCTGAAAATCAAATTCTAGGTATTATTATAGAATACTTATTTTATTTTCCCCTTCAAAGTCCCAATCTAAAAAATATAACATATAATATACACTAATTTTAACCTAATAATTTAGTCTAAATTTAAAGGGATAGTAATGTTTCACAATAAAATCAGCTCCAATTAATCTTCATAGTATTTGGACCATGGAGAGTGTTATTTCAGTACTGTCAGAGTTGTAGTTCAAGAGTAATTGAATGATAAAGTATCCCCCTCCCACCCCTTTTAATGATGTAACACTGCTTAGCTTAGAACAGAAAGTCCAGATGGCTTGCAGAGAGGGACAATCTTCAATTACCATAATGGAAAAAACTGAAAAACCTGTCAAGGGGGGGCAGGGCTTTCATTGTTCTCAAAGTAAGAAGATTGTCCCTTGCTGTGAGCTGTCTGGTCTTCAGACCAGATTCCACATCTGAGGGGAGATGGCTTACACTAGGTTAAAGGGGAGGGAGGGGGATACTTTATCACTCAATTACTCTTGAACTACCACTTTGACAGTATTAAAATAAATCTCTCCATGGCCCAAATGCTATGAAGACTAACTTGAGCTGCTTTTATTTTGAAACATTACTATCCCTTTAGCAATGGCAATATGCTTTGGAATACTACTGGAATAATACTATACATAATCCCTTTAATACTAGAGACACATCGTAAAAGGATGAGTTGATTATCTCTGTAGTATCCAACAAATCTTGGGTTCCACAGGTAATTTATTAGAAATGAACGGGTTTCACTAAAGCACACAAGATGAATATTTCTGACTTTGTGCCCTATGTTTAACTGTTTGAGTCGCAGAGGAATTCTAACACATTGAAAAGTTAATAGAAAACTGAAGCAATTTTCAGAAAAATTAACTGCACCACACAGAACAATAAAAATTGCAATTGATGAAATGGGGCTTTTAACCTTTTTGAATAGAGAATATACATTATTGATCAGGGCACTGACAGCCAGTCTATTATATAAAGCACTGCTTATTGTTTTAAGTATTCTTTGTCTATCACATGTTAAGAACTCCTCAAACCTATTAGTATTCCCAGTTCATCAAGCAGTAGATGTTGATTATTGATTGCCAGCACTGCAGTTTCCTTGACAAAAAACTAAAACTTTGACAAGTGAAAGTGATTGCTCTGCTATTCATCAAAAAAATGACATGCAGCGAGAAAATAAGAATTGATAGTTTAAGGTGAGCACATGATTGTAATTTAGAAAGGCTAGATTGAAGTGAACTAATATTGAAAGCAATTGATAAATAACGCTGATAGACACAAACAATGATATAAGTGTAGACAAAAACCTTGCATCTTTACCTGCTGGATGAGTTAATGTTACTTACAATATTTTCTTAAGGTTTTAAAATAGTGTTTCAGTGTGTCTACCTTTTATCATAACCACCACAGTGATGCTTGTTTTCATTATGGTTGTCTCAGTCCTTCTGTTGTCAAGTTGATGTTGTACATGTCTGAAACAACACATTTTCAGCATAGTTTTGCTTTTCTTTTTCCCGGTGGCAAATTCCCTGTAGTATTGCAACTCAGGGATCCTATAAAATGTGAACATTATGTTACATTTCAAAACATATGCTTTTACTTGAGGAGTAGAAGAACAAAATGTTTTCTATACCTGCGACTAAATATTGCCAACAAACACATATTTTATGAGTCAGTTTTATATGTATCATCATACATAATTCCTTCCTGTATAAAATAATGGCAACTAAGCTTTTGTAATATTTGAACTATAATTATTTTCAAAAGCTTATTTAAAAAGCACAAGTATTGTATTGTACCTCTATTATTATTATACAGCAACAGCTGCATTTTAAAACTGGTAAAATACATTATTCAACATTGAATGTATACAGCAGAATGTTTTATTCAGTAGTGAGTATGCTCAACTTGTGAGGTGATACACATGGGGAGAAAATGATATGTAATGTGTATAAGATTTAATTAATTTCTTTGGGAATGCAAGTATTTTCAGCATTGACTTGGGAACATTACTCCTGTAGGGTGGATGCAGAAAGGTTCCAGAGGGCCCATGAGATCCTACATATGTTCAGTGGCATATGATGAGGCCCACATAACCCGAAATGTATGTCCGTGGTAGTGCTGGTTCTTTTGTGCAGGTCGGATTTGCCTGACATGTTGGTGCTGGACTGTATGAAGGCTTCATCAGTCTGATATGATTATGGACATTTCTTCCCTGAAATGACACATGGTAGTGTAAAACGAGACTTGAGCAGCACCTGAGAGGCTTCCATGCCTTGAACAAAATACTAAATTTTGTTCTCTGTGTGTGTGGGTGTTCATCACACTGTTTTTTTAGTCTACCTAAGTTGAATGGTATTTCAGACATGGGCCCTTGCTTCCATGTGCCTAGAAGAAATCAGCTGCACCCCACTCATGAGACACACATAGGCCAAAATGTACATCTGGGGTAGTGCTGTTTTTCTCATGCGGAGATGATTTGTTTGATATTTCGGAGCTGGACTGTCTAAGAGTGTGATCAGTCTGATATGTATATGGACATTTCTTCTCTTTAATGCACATGGGAATGTAATTTAGGGAGTCTTATAGGCAGGCAATTTGTTCTGTGTGTTTGGAGAGTCTGGAGGAGTGTGAAGGGGGAAATTAAGTTTATCCAAAATACCCCAAAATCTTGGTTGCCTGAGACATGCAGCTGTGATCCAAGTTCCTTCATGATCTGACTACTATCTCTATGTTAGGGGATTCATGGTATATGTGAAGGGACCAAAGGAGATTTACCCCAAATTTTTGTGTCACTGACTGGGAAGAACTGGTAGCTGTTCCTTCCTAATCTGGCTGCTATCTCTGTGTTAGGGGAGTCTGGGATTTTGTGAAAGGAGCAAAGGAGATTTACTTCAAATACCCCAAAATCTGATGTGGCAGAGAAGTCACAAATAGCTAGGACTCAAGTTCTTTCCATATGGCTGTTCTCTTTGTTAGGGGAGTGTGAGGTAAAGAAGCAGTTGCACAAGGAGTGGTTTTTTTTTTCAACACTGATACTTACAGTTAATTAAAAAAATAAAAATACCATAAATAATAAATAAAAATTGTTTGATAGGTGACAGAGACTCAGACGTGCACTGTGACTAAGACAGATAGATACTAGAAGAGAGTCCTATTGTGTACTTCACTGTGGTAGTCCAAAAACTGACTGCAGCCATGGTTGCTGCAGTATGCATAATAATGATCATCATTCTTCTCTTTGACAGATACCGATGAAATTCAAAGTGAGAGAGATGATGACATGGCCAGAAAATTAGCTGAAAAGAAAAAGTTAAATCTTCTACCACTGAAATGGAACACTGTTTATAAATTTATCAATAGATCAAATGGAAAGTCTGACTCTGGCCAATTAAAGATGCCTAAAAATAAACAATCATCCTGTCATTCATCATTAGCATTGTTTTACTTCCAAGTCTAGCCACCACACAAATAGAAACAGGAATGTTGAATAACCACCAGCAACACAATTAATCAACTTTTGATTCAACCTTAGCTATGATGAATGCTTCTGCAGCACTTTTCACAACAACTAGTAACATAGTAACATGATCATTTACTTGGACCCAGTTACTATCTACTCTATCTACCCAATTTTTGCTATCTATACCATCCCCCTTTTCCTAGTTTAAAAGCTCCCCCAAGCTTCTTAGCATTCTCTCCCCTAGCACTGCGCCCCCCCCTATCATTTAGGTGCAAACAACTACTTCCACATAGATTGTACCCAAGAGGTCTTTGCCTTGAGCTTGCACCCTAGATCCCTGAAATCATTCTTTAGGGTCCTCCGTCTTCCTCCTATTTTGTCATTGTACCAAAATGTACCAAGACAGCTGGATCACTTTCAGCCCCTCCCAAAAATCTGTCAGCCCTGTCCACAATATGCCGAACCCGAGTAAGTACAGCATACTGTTCAACATTCACGTTCCTGGTGGCAGATTACCCTATTTCCCCTCCTAATAATAGAGTCCCCTATAACCACCACCTTCCTTAGTTTCTGCCTACACTGCATCCCATATAAACTGGAAGGAGGACTGTTCCCTTGACTGCTAGAGGAATCAGCCCTCTCCAGTATTGCCAATTCTGAGCTATCCACATCAACATATTTGCACAATCTTGCAAATCTGTGGGACTGAGTCAACTCAGAACTGGCCTTCCCCTTCCACTGCCCACTATCTCCCCTCCTTACTGTTACTCAGCTGCCTACCTGTTGCTCCTCATCTACAACTCCACCCTCTTCACCACTAACCCCACATGCTACCTGCTCTGTGAGTTCTAAACTCCTTGCCAGGTTTCCAATGTCACGCAATGTTGCAATATTTCTTTCCAAATCCAATATCTTAGACTCTAAAAAGAAAATATGTTCAGGCTTGGCACATCGGTATGACCCCTGGAACGACTGAGCCAAGTATTCAAACATGTGACAAGATTGTGAGATTGTCTAACCTGCTATCACTTATGCTTGGTTTTACAATTCAGAAAAGCCTCTTAGGCTTTTATTCCACCCCCATAAATTATATACAGTTTTTTAAGCGCAAACAGGGCTTTCATTTGATACCCTATTTATATGGATAACCCACCATTCACTTTATTAAAATTAAAAAAGAAGGTAAAAAAATGTAAAAAAAAAAAAAAAAAAAAATTTTTGATTTTTCTCTAGGGATCAATTGGCCACAAAGGGTTAAATTTTTATGGAGACTGCATGAAAAGTATGAACGGTCAGTCATACCTACAAAATGCGCAGTTTAAAGTGGCCACTGTCCCCCCTGGGTGAAAATCCCCATGTCCCTTTTTCCCACCCTATTTTGACACTTTTTTGTCCCTGGCATTTGGTGGTGTATATAAGTGTATTACATGGCTCCACAACAATCACACTTGCAATATTGTTTAATTATATATATTTTTTTTAAATAAATGTTTTTGTAAAAAAATAAAAAAAAGTGTGTTGTGTTTTTTTTTAAAAAAAAAAGTGTATAATTGCAGGTCAAAAATTGACCTGCATTCAGCCAGCCTCCTGCACCAGCAGTGAAGGGGTTAATACCCCCAGCTGCTGTATTTTTTTTAACCACTAGGTGTCTCCCGTCTACTTCTGTCTCCCTTACTTTGAGAGCATGGGAGACAGAGGCAGACGAGACAGGCACAGACAGCATGCTTTGCATGCTGCCTCTGTCTGTCACTATGCCGGTACATGTGATCACTGATACAGCGATCGCATGAACCGGAAGAAGCAAGAAGGGCTGAGACTGAATGCCCCGGTCTCGGAGCGCTCAGTCTCAGCCTGGAATTAATGATAGCAGCGTGCACGGAGGCACGCTGCTATCATTTAAGCCATGACGGTCCTGGACCATCATGGGTCGTTAAGGGTATAACAACCCATGACGGTGCAGGACCGTCATGGGTCCTTAAGGGGTTAAAGACCACTGTGCCTGTCTATAAGCTGTTTCAGAAAACCATTGGAAAGTCTGACTCTGGACAAACACAGATGTCAAAAATCAAACAGTCAACCTATCAGTCATCATCAAGTTCATGATGAAGTTCAAGTCTCACTCAGCCACACACACCTGTTTTGAGTACCCAGCGACAGCAACACAGGTTAACATCCACAGTGTTAGATATGACAAGTGCCTCTGCTGCTGTAAGTTCTGTACCTTAGACACATAGTAGTAGTGGCAGTAGAATTATATCAACATCTACCCCCAGTAGTAGTAGCAGCAGCAGCTATCTGTTGTCTGTGCAAAAAGCATGTGAGCAGAGTGAAAGCAGGCTCACACCTAGGAACCTCCTTTATGAGATTCCTCCTGAAGCACAACCACAGATCTGACTGGGAGACACACTATCAGCAGGCCAAAGTTGCCACAACTAGCAGCAGCAGAAGCACTTTAAAAAGTTCTCAGGGCTCTAGGGCAGAAAAAAGAAGTAGTGAAGTTATTTATGTGTCAGAGAGTGTGCTACTGCCAATGTCAATAGTTAGTTCAGTGCAAATAACACCTATGGCTCCTGCTGCAGTATGACAGACAAAGCCAGGACAAATATATTAACAGCAGCACAGATGAGGAGGTAGAAGAGGGATGTGAGGAAGGGTTGCCACCATCTACCCCACTTGGGACCACTGCTATGACCGATAAGTAATGTGTGTCAATAATCTGAGGAGGACAGCGTATAACAATAGTAAAAAGACATACACAGATCACACCATGCCAGTCCCCCACTACCACCACTACCATACACATCTGCCACATTGTAGGTTGTACTTTATTTTTTTTATTACTTGTCATCATCATGAATATGTGCCAGTGTCATTTAAGCAGGAAGTTAGCATTGTGGGCAAAGGACAAATGCATTCTGCATGCTAACACATTTTTCAAGCCATATGTTGTTGTAGGACTCACAGCTTTGACTTTCAGCCACTTATTTCTAAGTGAGAAATGTAGTACCTATAGGAAATATAGGCGAAAAATGTGTTAAAATAGGCAAAAAGGTGGAAAATTGTGCCTGGGCGGAAAGACAAAATTTTTTTTGGGAAAATCTAAAAATCAGCAAGTTTTCACAAAAAGTCATGCAGGAAATTTTTCACACTTTTTGCCCACCCCTAGTCTTGACAAGGGGTATAGTGACAGTGGCAGTATTTGGGTTCTGGTGTCATGGTGTTTGGATACACTTGTGCCCCCAGATGTTATTTACCACACACACTGTGCACATTGCAGTTGCTGATGAGAGCCACAGTTTCTGCTCCAAGGGAAAAATGTATATTCTAATAGGAACACACCCATGATTTTGGAAGAGGAGGAGGTGGAGAAAAATTATTGGCCAACTTCTTCTTTCTCCACATAAACTGGGGGCTACTTATTGTGCTGCTACTGCCTCAGGCACATCACTGGAGCTAGTTGAGGCAAGTGGAACCTTCATCATCCATCACCCATGTTTCTGCTATTGCTGATCCCATTCCCTTTCAGCTGCCTAATCATCCTGCTGCTTAAGCAACTCAGCAGCAGCATCAAGAAGAACAGTAGTTGCAAATTCCGCAATTATGGACTCAGGATGAGTACATTTGACAATGGCTAGTGGCTACTGGCCAGCATGACCTGCTGGCACTAGGCCCGTAGGGCATTTTTTTTCTCAGGGCTTGTGCTTTAAATAAATAAATAAAAACATGGTCCTACAAAAAAACGAACAATTTTTGGGGGTTTGTTTCTAACAAGCCTAATTCCTACAAATCAATGTTTCCTTAGGGCTTATGCCAAACAAACTTAAGTCCTACAAATCAATATCAATATTTTTTCAGGGCTTGTGCCTCTAATAAGTCTAAGTCCTGCAAATCAATGTTTCCTCAGGGTTTGGGCCTCTAACCACAAATCTAACAAATCATCCTCTATAAAATACTCTATCAAATCAAGTATCAGTCCACCCCAGTGGCAGCTTATGTCAGGGGTTCCTGTCTATATCACTTTACATACAAATGTCTTATTTTATTGATTTATTTTTTTAACTGTCTGCCCCAATTCCAGTCAAGAGCCCCCTAAAATAAATTACCTGTTCAACTGATTCATTCCCCAGACTCCAACCACCAACACAGGCACCCTCCTCAGACCTGTTTTATACCATGTCCTATTGGATTTTTTTATTTGTATTTAGGATTTATTTTTATTAACTACCCCAATCCCAGTAAACAAACCTCCCAAAAAATCATCCTCTTTTCTACTGATTGTTTCCTCACACTCCACCAGCACAGGCACCCTCATGTCTCTTTTATACTATGCCTTTGGGAAATAAAATAATATTTATGTGTTGTGTGTAACTTTAGTGTTTCCATTGATTTCAATTGAATGAGCTAGCCAAAAAAAGCAGGAAAAAGCAGAAAATCTGCACTTTTCATGGGAAATTATTCACCAAGAGGAAACTATCATTATTCGCCAATTTCAGTTTGAGGCAAAAATTTTCGCCCATCTTTATTAATTCCACGAAAACCACGTTGTTGTCCACCTTTTCGCTGGAAAATCTGCTTTAAAACTAGTGATTAAAATTTTTCCATTTTTCGCCCATTGGTCAAAACTTTTCACCATTTTTTCAATGGCTAGAAATTTTCTGCCTATTGATTTACTTTGTTTTCGCATTTCCTCTATCAAAATGTGACATATTTACGGAATGCAGACACAATAGAAGCAGCTACAGAGTGATAGACGTGATGTGCTGTTCTGCTGTGATATTATGCCAAAATTGAGGTAGGAGAGGCTCATAGTGACTCCTATCACTATGAGCAGGGTGAAAAATAATCAGCGGAGGAGCTGGAAGGACCCGTATGTGTCCACTGAGTCTGAGGAGGAGGAGGATGAAGGGACCACTACTGAACCAATGCTGTCCAGTCCCCCTAAATCACCCCAAGGGATCTTGGGGAATTTAATGGGAAGGGAGGGAGAAAAGGGTAGTATTAGTGAGAGAAGGACAGGTCAGCTGCCTGTGCCTGCTGCTAGACGTGCTGCCTCTGCTGCCACCATTGCTGCCCCTGTTGAAACTAGTGCTGTGCCTGCTGCCAGTGCTGAACCTTCTGCCACCAGTGTTGAAGCTGCTGCCACCAGTGCTGAAGCTGCTAGTATGTCTTGTAATACTTAGGAGGGGGGCAAGGAGAAGATGATGCCAAGTGTGACAGCAGGGCATCCTAAGTCACACTTGCCATCCCCAAGCAGTCCCACTATTGCTAGTGCTATGAAGGTCAAACAGCTTGTTAGTGTTACAAGTGAAGGAGGGGGTAATCAATATATTACAAGTGACTGTAAGGAGGAAGACTCTGGGGCATAACTTGATGTGCGTGGTGTAAGTAGCAGTAGTAACAGTAATGGTGAAGAGGCCGGTGTTAGGGGAGTGGTAGGGGAAGCATTTGAGAGCGTCCAGACTAGTGGTCAAGGGATCCAACACCATTCCTCTGGTCCTGGGAGCCCCCTTCCCTTCACTACAGTATCCAGGTGGAACATGATCCTGAAGAGGCCAGAACTGGTGTTGAGGGGGGAGAGCAGGATCAGAATTAATACCACCACCACCAGAAGGAGCACAAATCAGCTGCATGTGACTGTTGCTGCTAGTGCTAGTCCGCATTTTTCTTCAGGTCAAAAGGAAATGCCAAGTGTGACATTAGGGGACCCTCTGTCACATTGCCCGTCACCTCCTCCAAGCAGCAGTGAGGTGTCTGACTCTGTAATAGAGAAGCAGCACGTAGGGACTAGTGGTGGTTGTGATGATGATGGTGGAGAAGATGGGGTGGAAGAGACATTGATGGCCTTTTTATCAGAAACTGAGAAGGAATTGGAGACAGAGATGAGGATGGGCATCGCCACCACCACCACCGCTAGCAATAAGCTTTTGGAATTTTAAGAATTTGCAACTGCTCTAATTCCTGCTGCTGCTGAAATGAAAGGGCAGCAGGGTGCTGAAGAGCAGAATAATGTGCCACAGACCAATATGGACACAGTGGGAATGGGGTCAACAAGTGATGTGGGACTAGGACAGGTTCCACTTGCCAGCAGCAGAAATACTCCTGGTCCTAGTTGCAGTGCTGAATCTGAGGCAATAGCAGCAACAGCAGCAACATTATCCGCTGCCACAGAAAGTGAAGGGGAATGTGGAGGACAAAAAGAAAGAGGCCATTCTTCTTCACCTGTTCCCTATCCCTCCCCCCAGAAGTCATGGGTGTGGGACAATTTTTCTCTTGGGGCAGGCACAGTGCAGTCATTATCAACAACGGCACAGTGCAAAATTTGTTACAAGTTAGTGAAAGGGGGAACACACCTTGGCACAACCTCCCTGATAACACACATGAAACACAGACACCATGACATTTATGTCAAACAGGTTAAAGCCAAACACCCATTACAGAAATCTAGCACCTCTGTTACAGTACCACCTGACTCTCCAGAAAGGCAACAAGAGATGAGGTGGAGATCAAAGAGGAGGAAGAATAAAGAAACCCAGACAGACACTGAAAGTTCCATGACAAGTGAAACAACTAGCTCGCCATCAACATCACCTTCTTCCTCTAGGGTAACAACTACATCTCCTGTCAGTCCTTCTCATTCATCGTTAACTCCCCCGCCAAATGATAGCCATTCTGTTGATGTTAGGATATAGCACTGACCACACATACCAGTGTGGTGGAGGAGAATCGATACCAGGTCATCAAGCGGCATCTGCAGAGATTTCATCTCACAGAATATGCTAGAATTCTGGCAGGGAGGGTTTAATCATTACTATTAAACTGTCAGCAAGTTGTCATGTGTCTTTAGCGGGGTCTGGACAAGGGGTGTTGTAGATAACTGTCTCTATCTTCTGTATACTCTGTTTAATATTGGACTCCCACACTGTTCCTCCGAGATATCCTAAGTCGCAGGCCTGGGGATAAGAAATGAATACACGCAGACACGAATCTTGTGCTATAACTTCTTATCCAATTTATTAAGCGGAATTCAACAGTTTATATAATGCAAAATCAGTGGGTGGTAGGCATGTTAATTAAGGGGAGAGATTTCCCCTCCCAGGATATATGAACAGATATGGACATTGTCGGTCATTTAACCAATGGGAATACAGAGGGAAGTTAAGAGTTAAAAGGCTTCGGACATGTTTACACCTGCAAATTACTTCATTATTGGCAGAATGCCCCTTACCGCAATAAGACAAAACAAGTTATAAAAAGAATTGTTCTGGACATGTTGTTCACAAATTCAAATGTCACAAGTTGATATAATTTACTTAATTAGCTCTTATCAAACTATAACTATTAGAACAAACCATAGCTAGAAATATTACATTTTAGCAGAGTATAGCCAATGCGCATCTGTAGGCCTTGCAAAAGCAAATATTTTCCCTTACAGTCCACTCTTTTGTTCTTATTAAAAGAACAATCAACCAACCCTTAATTGTTACACAAAGCCCCCCCCCCAGGTTGTTTGGTAATTATTCTGTCAATCATCTTAAAAGGAGGGGGTTAATGGCAATGATGGAAAGGGGCGGACCTTTTCATAGACATCACTCAGTACTAGTGCTTGGAAAGGAACATCATAAGTGGGGTCTAACTTTTTAGGGGAATGTCTTCACACTGATTTTACCAACTGAGGGCATAGTGACGCGGGCACAACTAATAAGGAATGGGCAGCACTGGGCGAAACAGCAGGTCATGAGAAGGATGGAAACACAAAGGAGAAAACCTGTCACCAGTGTCTTGAGCCAGGCAAAATTAGGAAGCCATGACCACAACCAATCCCACCACCCATCTCCTATTGTACTCTGTTTAATATTTTTAACTATGTCATGCAATCCCTGGATATGATCATGTATTGACTTAGAATGGTCAGACAAATTGAAGCAACACATTCCCTCAAATTCCTCGCACCCATGGTTATGCTTCAATAACAGATAGTCAATGGCGGCCCTGTTTTGGAGTGTCATGCCCCTCAAGCTCTTGACATCAGTCAAGAGTTCTTCCATAGCAATAGAGGTGTGGTTAATAGCCTTGACCATAGCACAGGTGAGTTTTCTAACGATCTTTGCAGTGCCTACTGCCAAACTAGGGGCCCCAATGACTGAAATGCCTAGAGATAAAATTTCTGCATCACTCATTAGCCTGATGGAATCACAATCCTCTGGCAATTGTAAGGCCTGCCGTTTGACCCGCCCTATATCTGGGATGGGTGTTCTTGTTGGTGGGTCAGATCTAGAGGGTAGTGATATGGCAATCCTACTAATAGCGCATGGGCCACCTGTGGTGTTCCCTGGAATATAGAAGTAGGAAGTATTCCCACATGAAAGGAACCATCCTTTGGATAGCTTGACAGGGTAATAGGCAGTTTGGGTGGTAACTGTAAAATTACAGGTCATTCTATTGTGGGGTACCTGTGGTAGAGGGGCTTGATGCCACCTACCAGTTATCTGTCCTCCTGGACCGAAAAAAAAACTAGGGAATCCGGAAAAATACACACAATATTCTGCTGGGGCAATATATATATGGTACGTATGGATGTCATATTTGGCCACAAACTGTTAGCAGGGATAAAGCTGATCCAAATCTGACAAAAACTGGGGGTCTGCATTATGTCTAAATCCATATATGACCATACATTTGGAGTCTCTATTTCCCCAAAATGTCTGCGGGCCCTAAGGAGGACGGATCTAGTCTCATTATGAATCAGCATGGTTTCAGAATGATGCACATAGTAAAGCATAGTAATCATAGTAATGAGCATTACAACACTCAAAATTATCATATAAACACATTCAAAGTTTAGATATGGTGGATCTGGGGTACGTAAACCAAATCGGATGTAGCTCCTCCCACCAACAGAGTCATTGTCAGAGTATTCTTGGGGAGATTGTTCTTGATGGATTAGTGGCAGATAAAGAGTAAGAAATTCATCAACGAACTGTTCATCAAGAGAGGGTGTTATTTCATCAGAAGAGCCTTCTTGACGCTACATGTGTGTATCCATGTTGGGCTATTCTCAGTCAATACAGCTGTTCGGGTAACTGCGAGGGCGGTAGTTCGTTTACCAAATGGGGGGTCCAAAGTCTTGTTTCAGACGAGTTATTTGACTAATACGGAGTCGCCTGGTTGGAATGGGTGCACTGGCTTGTCTGTAGGTAAGGGAAGAAAAAAGACTAACATCACCATAGATGCCATTCAATTTATCAATAGATTGTGATACATAGTCATATTTAATACGTTCTAAGTCACCTAAAGACTTGGGGCACTTATGTGGCTTTGCCTACTACCTTTCCTCAATTTATTCTTAATTAAACTATTGTCCTATTGATCATCAGATGGCATCCAAATCCGGGAATTATTTCTGTACATAGTACTTTTGCAATGGTTTTGGCATTTTCCCTGGCCACAGGAAAAGGCTTTGACCCATTTGAAAATCCAATCACATATAACCAACAGGTATTGGATGCATCCTGATTTGGGCATGTGTGTAAAATCTATTTGTAACTGTTGCATTGGTCCCTCAGGGGGTGGCAACTGGTCATGAGCACTATGCATTATTATTTTATTTATTTATTTATTTATTTATTTTTGTAAATTATTTATTATGTATATGAGACATCTATATATTTAATTCTCTACTAGTTCTATTTTTGTACATTATTTGTTATGTATATGAGACATCTATATATTTAATTCTCTACTAGTTCTATCAAATTCATAATTACAAACCTAGTCTGTATGGAGTTATACGTCTGTTTCTTATCAGGTCTTTTAAGGTATCCCCATTCTACCCTCCTTGTCTGACCATAGACCATTATAGTCTAGTGTCAGACCCTCCTATTACCAAAACTGTAGGTCATCCTTAGAGACTAATACTCGCAATGAGTATATATTGGGGATGGAAATGGAGGTATCATTACCATGTGGAACTGAATGTCTGTGGTAGTATTACAAACTGGGTGGGGTGGACCATGTAAGGCTGGGTCTTTAGCAATGTCATTTACAAACGCATTCACACTAGGGTCACTGTTGTCAACTGTACCATGGCCCTTGCATGTGATTACTGCTATGGTTTATGGCAATAATATAAAATCCAACAGATCATTTAACCACTTGATGATGTAAAAAATAATTTCTGTCAGCTGTCACAAATCCTCTATTTTTCTATATAATTCCAACACTATGCACCACACCAAAAGCATACCTGAAATCTGTCACTATAGGCACATCTCTGTTTACTAATAATGAGCATGCTTGTGTTACAGCTGTTAGTTAGCAGCTTGGACAGATAGAAAAGGGAAAGGGTTAGCCATTAATACCTTATCAGGTAATTGGACTACAGAAAATACTGCCAAGTATATGCACCCCATCAGCTGGTTTTGCGCATGACCCATCCACATATATTGTCTCACTGCATTCAAAGGGAACAGACTAGAGGTCAGGTCATAATGAGGTATCCATTATTATTCTTCTTCATTTATACATATATATATATACACAAATATATATAGCGCCAAGTAATTCCTCAGTGCTTGTACAATAGGGAATGAATGATCTATAATTAATCATGTGCCTCAACCTCTGATATGTCAGAGGGAGAATATAAAAGTAATGTATGTAAGGTCACAAAGAGTACTAAGTGTGAAAGGTAATATTGCATATATAAATAGTGTCATAACCAAATCCCTTCTGTGCACTCATGTGTCTGAACCGCCCCTACCATCAGACTGCTACTGCTCCTAAGCATTCAGACAGGCCCCGAACCACTGATGATATTGCTTTAAATAATAAACCACCAATCTACAGTGTAGTCATTTATTTTCCTTTGTAAGGACATCCTGAAACAGTGGGACCTCCCTCCTTACAGTACAGATGAACTGGAGAGAGTAGTTGGGTAGTCCCAGAACAGAAACAAAACATAAGGCTGTAGATTTTTGGCACTTTATATGCCATGTCCATAATCCATTGTATTACATCATGAGCATCTCTCAAGGTATCCTGTCTCAATGTGTAGTCGTGGTGAGAACAGTCTGAAATCCATTGTCTACAGTAAATACCATGTGTAGGAAAAATAACATTTGCAGACTTAGTCTTTGGCTTTGGGAGCAAGATAATGACTTTTACTCATTCAGGAGCCAGCAGCCACTGTCCATGTGACAGCACGAATCCTAGGTAGTTCACAGTCTCTTGACAATACTGTAGTTTAGCAGATGATACCTTATGACCAGATGTTACAACAAAGAAGATGTATCTTTCACACAGGACTCTTCATCTGGGCTACACATCAACCACAAATCATCCACATACGGAAACAATGTGGAGCCACAATCAGGTGACCAAGACGCTAGGATTTTCCTGACTACAGCAAAATAGACAGTGGGGGAATCGATCACACAATCTATTTCACGCATACTGATTCCCTTTGTACGTGAAAGCAAACAGTGGTTGCATGTCAGGGCACCCCGGAATGTTAAAAACAGTGCTGCACAAAGAAAAACAAGTGGCAAATGATGGTACTGCAAACAACATATAGTTTATATCAGGCACTAGGAGTGCAGAGTGCTGAATTAACTCATTCACTGCCCTTGTATGTAGAACTTTCAGCCAGCAAATAATCGGGAAGTGTGTGCAATGTGTCAGGTAAAATGTGTTATAGATACCATAGTGTAAATTGAGTCTAAGGATATGAACACTGATGCCTGAACCAGATTTTCCCCACAGATCCATACAAACATTCCAGCATTTGCAACAATGGGACAATGAGTAGGGGTCAACCATATACCTTAAATTAAAACATTATTCCATACAATGCTGATACAGTGCATATACACTGAGATCTAAAACAAACCACTAACCCTAGCGGTGAGGGCACATTACAAGAAAATATTCTCATCAATAATATGTTAACATCCAAGTTAAATTATAAAGAACATACAGGTATTATAGGGTTAGTCATTTAGGTAGTTATGTGTTGATAAGCAGCAAGTTAACTGGACAAGTGTGATTAATTTAGAAAAAATTACAGTCTGTAACACAATCTAAAACTATAAGCATGATTAATTTGAAGTCCAAAAACAAAACAACTTTACTACATTTACACCCCTCGGCATCTGTGCCTATCTACATATCCCTCAACCACATCCAGTCATTTTTTCATCCAGTTTCTCAGTTCACAAAACAATAAATATTTTAACACAGCAAAAGCAGCTATGTTATCTTGAAACTAGTACACTATGAACAAAGAGATAGCAAAAGGCGTGAGGGAGGGGTAGCAGCTGCGGAGACAGAAACACTGACTTCTCATAAAGCTAAAATTTTACAAGTATGGCGTCCTTAACCTCTTCTCTGCCATCATCATGTAAATAAAGTATATCAATATCACTGGAAGCCTATTTCTGGTTCTCTAGCACCCTGATTCCATCTACCTCTGCATTTCCCTCTGCCTCACACTGAAATTATATTTCTACATTCTCCGTATCTTTCTTAAAACAACCCGTCACTCCCATTATTCTTATTGCCATTTCCAAAGCTTCACTTTCTCAGCTATGCAAATTATCAATACACATTCTGACTACTTGAGCCACTTCATAACAAAGTGGTCCCAAATCGTCTACCTCAATAAGTCCACATGCATTTTTCCAACCATTATCAAAACTTTTCCACAAACATTCACTTTCCAGTTCCTTCTATCTGAATGCTGTCTCTCTTTTTTTTTTTCCGTAATATATATCACCTCCTACGTTAATCAAAAAGGGAAATCATCTTTCTCACTCAAATTATCACAATTAACAGGTCATCTAGCACCCATGTGTTTTGTAATTATACTAACAAAAATCTGTAATCAGAAGTAGTCAATTGCTGTTTCTTAATATATGTATTTTGTAATCAATATTGTGATTTTAGGGGATTTAAATGGGATTAAGACAATATTTAGTCCATACAGTCATTACTAACATATTTTTTTTTTCAGTCTTACCTTCTGTCTCAAATTCAACAATTTCTCTTCTAACTTCTTTTAAAAGTAAACCTATTTCTTACTCGCTTACCTATTTGGACTCTAGTAATGTTATATACATATTATGTTGCACGCAGTATTTAACTCTTTATTTTCTTACCAGTATTACACTTCTTAATGGTTATTATAGAATTTCTAGGCTTAGATTGATTAATTCTCATAGTAATAATATCAAAGTCTCAGTCCAAAATAAACAATGTCCGTCAGGTCAGTATAGAGTGATATACAAATACATACATATGCACATGAACAACACAATTATAATTTAAGTTTAAATGGTATCCGTATATAAATATACAGCGAGACCACTTACCAAGGTCAACAGAGCAATAAAAATAATATCATGCAAATGTTTTAGTCATAACAGACAAAAATACAAGGACAGACAACAGAACGATATCACATATTCAGGCATTACAAGTCCCTTGTTTGTGTATTTGCGTTTTTTTTTCGTTTTCCTTTTAGATTAACTCATTTTCCTTCTGGTCAATAGGGTGTTCATATACGCTGCCCCTAAAAAATCACGAGGTAAAATATTCAATTCTTGTCTCCATAGGGCAGATTATCTACTCATACCCGCATATATATATCTCAGGGATAGACCCGGACAGATCATCTACTCTGTCCCGTACATATATCAAGGGGACAATTTAGAATTAACTATGTGGTCTAACCCCGTAAAATTATCTGGAGACAAAGTTATTGTTACTATTAATTTTTTATTTTTGTGAAACAAACAATTTACTTATGGACAAATTATCGGGTACATTCTGTACAGAAGAATTATTAGTGAATAACAATTATTATAACGGCATAGTATCCAGACATTGTTACCATAAAAAGGAACCTTCTCATGCAGACTTAAACATATGCATTCAAGTTACATTAATAAGTATTATATGAAAGTGCAGGGAAATGTAATGCCATATACATAACATGAAAAATGGTTAGTAACAGTTATATAACAAACAAGGACTGAAATACATATAATTCTGTTAGTATAACAATATGACTTATTCAGTCTCGAGGAAGGGTGTGTGTCCGTATTTTACAGGAGCCTGGTTACCCTGTAAACACTATTTTCACTATATTGAGGTCAGGACTCGAACCTGCCTCCTAACCAGGTGCCTAAACCACCTGGTTACGTTGGGCCTGGTTACCCAACTAAAATACTTACTGAGGTCAGGACTCGAACCTGCCTCCTAACCAGGTGCCTAAACCACCTGGTTATGTTGGGCCTGGTTACCCAACTAAAATACAGACCAATCAGGTGCCTAAAACTACCCTATCAACCCACACATGACACTTTAAAACACTAAAAAAAATCCTAAAATCATGTGTGTCACCTGATTAAGTTGGGCCTGGTTACCCAACTTCAATACAGACCAGTCATCCACAAATAATAATAATAATATCTTCAGAGACAAGTGAGCAGACCATATGTATAACAGCATATATATGAAAACACATATATATAAAAAAAAATATAGTCAACTCACCGTCTGTGAAGATGCTGCCGACTACAGCCAAAATTGTTGTAGATAACTGTCTCTATCTTCTGTATACTCTGTTTAATATTTTCCCCGGGGACCTTGGACTCCCACACTGTTCCTCCGAGATATCCTAAGTCGCAGGCCTGGGGATAAGAAATGAATACACGCAGACACGAATCTTGTGCTATAACTTCTTATCCAATTTATTAAGCGGAATTCAACAGTTTATATAATGCAAAATCAGTGGGTGGTAGGCATGTTAATTAAGGGGAGAGATTTCCCCTCCCAGGATATATGAACAGATATGGACATTGTCGGTCATTTAACCAATGGGAATACAGAGGGAAGTTAAGAGTTAAAAGGCTTCGGACATGTTTACACCTGCAAATTACTTCATTATTGGCAGAATGCCCCTTACCGCAATAAGACAAAACAAGTTATAAAAAGAATTGTTCTGGACATGTTGTTCACAAATTCAAATGTCACAAGTTGATATAATTTACTTAATTAGCTCTTATCAAACTATAACTATTAGAACAAACCATAGCTAGAAATATTACATTTTAGCAGAGTATAGCCAATGCGCATCTGTAGGCCTTGCAAAAGCAAATATTTTCCCTTACAAGGGGTATAGTGGTGACACTGGCATTACTTGGGTTCTGGTGTCATGGTGTTTGGATACAGTTGTGCCCCTAGATGTTATTTACCCCCCACATTGTGCACATTGCAGTTCCTGATGAGAGACAGAGTTTCTGCTCTCAAGAGAAAAAATTATATTCTAATAACAACACATCCATGGTTTTGGAGGAGGGGCAGGTGGGGAAGAATTATTGTCCAACTTCTTCTTTTCTCCACATAGACTGGGGGCTACTTGCTGTGCTGCTACTGCCACAGGAGCATCACTGGAGCCAGTCGAGGCAAGTGGAACCTTCATCATCCATCACCCATGTCATTGCTATTGTTTATCCCATTCCCTTTAAGCTGCCAAATCATCCTGCTGCTTAAACATCTCAACAGCAGCAACAGCGAGAACAGCAGTTGCAAATTCACAATTATGGAAACAGGAGGAGGACATTTGACAATGGCCTGAGGCCACTGGCCAACATGACCTGCTGGCACTAGGCCAGTAGGGCATTTTTTTCTCAGGGCTAGTGCTTTAAAAAAAAACATAGTCTTACAAAACAAAAACAATTTTTGTGTGTTTGTTTCTAACAAGCTTAAGTCCTATAAATCAATGTTTCCTCAGGGCTTGGGCCTCTAGCAACAAATCTAAGAAATCGTCCTCTACAAAATCAAGTATCAGTCCACCCCAGTGACAGCTTATGTTAGGGGGTTCCTGTCTATCACTTTACATAAAAATTTCTTATTGTATTTCTTTATTTTTTTATTAACTGTCCCCCAATAGCAGTCAAGAAACTCCCCCAAAACAAATTCCCTGTTCAACTGATTCATTCCCCAGACTCTACCAGGCAATGCAGGCACCCTCCTCAGACCCCTTTTATACCATGTCTTATTTTTTTTTTTTTCATTTTTTTATTTAGGATTTATTTTTTATTAACTGCCCCCCAATCCCAGTAAACAAGTCCCCAAAAATCATACCCTGTTCAACTGATTGTTTCCCCACAGTCCACCAACACAGGCACCCTATTTTTATTTTAACTTTACCCCCAATCCCAATCAGCAGAAGTGTCATTATTTGCCGATTTTGGTTTGAGGTGAAAATTTTCACCCATCCCTAATCAGGATTGCTTAGCTTTCACCTGAGTAATAATCTTGTGCACTGGGTCCTGGTGGGTTATGATATTGTTGCTCTTTTTTCTGTTTTGACAGTGCTTATCCCTTAGTATTACAGATGGTGCTGCTGTTCCTGTTACTTGATTCTTCCCTCTATCTATTCCTCTGTCCCCTTCCTTTTCACCTTTTGTTCTTACCCTAGATCCTAAAATATTAAGTTTCTTTTTTTACCTTTTATCCCACAGCACCATCGTTTTCTAGCAATTGTTTAGATTATATTCTTCCAGCAGTGCTGGGAGCCAGGGCACTAAGCTCTTAGCTTATATTCTCTAGCTTTAGCTAGACCTTCTGTATACCCAAATAGCTTAGAACTAACCGTTGCTCTACCTCTTCGAACAGGATAGTTCAGGGTTCTGAAATGGCTGCTCTAGCAAGGCTTTGATTGTGTTTATTCCTGCACATCATTATCTGAGCTGCTGTTTATGCTAATTGTATACTTTCTTCATTGTATTTCCCTCTCACTTCCCATTTCTATTCTGTTCCCCAAAAACCAAAAAATGTACTAAAAATTTAAGTTAAAAAAAAGAAAAATGTAGTGTCAGAATTGTACAAGCAGGTGTACAGTGTGGTGGGCAAAAGTCTAGAAACCTCATACAGCAAGGAAATTCCCCTGACAATAGATATATGGACAAGTGGTCAAAGTACAGACTATATGAATGTCACTGGGTTTCCCTCCCACGAGTGGCCAACAGCAGCTTGCAGCATCAGGTGACAGCCAGTAACCTTGCCTCTGGTTCTAGCAATGTTATTAAAATACAGCAGCAGGAGACGGTGGAAGATAGAAGAAAGGAGAGAAGGACAGAAGAGGACCAGGAAGCTGAGGACTCCACTGGCCATCAGGATTAATGGTAAGTGTTACTTTTTAATTGGATTTTTTATTTAACTGTAATTATACCCCACTGGCACTCATAGGGTTAATTCTACTAACTTTTGACCCGTTTTTCATACTTTGGATGTATTTATATGGGACTTAGTGCCCCATAGCAATACATCCACTGTGGTTTTAGGTTTTTTTTACTTTCTTTTTATTCAAGTTTCTTCTTCGTCTGTTTGAGGAGCTGATAAAGGACTCAAATAAAAAAAAAAACTGGGCCTTAACTTTCTTGCGATAACTTGAGTTCCTTTTTTGGATTTTCATGGCTAACACAGACATTTGAATTGATTGGTGTTTTCATCATTTTCTTTGGGAGAAAACACCTCTTAACTATATCGCACAATGGCTTTTTTTTGCCGATATTTTTTCACAGCACAGGCATTTGACTAGCTTACTGTGCTTATAAAAATGCCTTTGGCAGAAAAAAACAGCCATCGCCAACATTTGGATTGAGCACTGAATGTCCTTTACAGCCTTAGGACTAACTCTTACTTGACTGACCCTCGCTAACCTAACACTATCACACACACTTTACAAACCTCAGGAATCGCAACATTTTATTAACAGCTCTCTCCTCTCCTGCAACACCTCTACTCCTCTCTCACTGCTAACAAAATCCAGACTGAAGTGTGGTAAAAGCTTGGCTTTTATAGCAGAGAATGGCAGGAAATTAAGAAGTGTTTTTCTATGAGGTGGTCAGGGGAGGGCTGGCATTTTGTGGCCCAAGGGGCAAACACATTCAAGTGGCTCTTTTCTATTATTGTTCCAGCCCACCCCCTTTTGTTAATTTTAAAATTGGCATTAATGTTGTGTAGTAAGTCGAGTGATACCACATAGCTTACAGTTGAAATGGGACTATACTAGTGCACCACTACAAAGCTTACAATTTAAGTAAAGCTTACCTAGTGATACTATAGAGCTTATAAGGGAAATGGTTTATGCTACTAGTTTCTCTCCATTTAGATTGTACCTCTGTGCTATAATTTATGTAGCTCCATTTCAATTGTAAGCTCTGTGGTATCACTAGTGTAGCTCCATTTACAGCAGCAATCGGGAGATTTAGTGAGGTGCAGTAACCTACCAGCCCAGGGGGAATTTGCCACCCCTGCCCCCCAGGCCAGCCCTCCCCTGGAGGTGGTAAATTCCCACCTCCAAAAATCAGTAGTATAGGGCAGTGGAAAATTCCTGCCTGCAACAACCAATAGGGAGGAAATTCACAAATAAATGTTTTGTGTGAATTTTCCACAGGAGAAGTGGAATATTGTTTTTTTTTGGTGAAGTTTCCCAGGGGGAAAAATGGGACTTTTCACCCATCCCCAATTATAAGTTTACAAAAAAGTCAATATACCAATAAGCTGTGACAGTGTTGAAAAAAATACGTAAAGGTGAGTGTTTTCTATTCATGATGAAGCCTTACACCATTTCCCAGGAGCTAGCCTGCTGTGGTGTTGAATGATTATCATTCCTCCATATCCTTGTCCAGTCTTTGTAATATCTTTGTAATATCCTCGGCCGAGCACCCGAGCCCCATTGAATTCAATGGGAGGACTCGAGCATTACACCAGGCACCCCCTGCTCTGATGAGGGGAGGGTGCCTGGTCAATGCCCCCCTTCATCTCCACAATGCCCCTCTTCCACAATGTCCCCCTTCCACAATGTCCCCCTTCCACAATGTCCCCCTTCATCTCCACAATGTCCCCCTTCATCTCCACAATGCCCCCCTTCATCTCAACAATGCCCCTCTTCCACAATGTCCCCCTTCCACAATGTCCCCCTTCCACAATGCCCCCCTTCATCTCAACAATGCCCCTCTTCCACAATGTCCCCCTTCCACAATGTCCCCCTTCATCTCCACAATGTCCCCCTTCATCTCCACAATGCCCCCCTTCATCTCAACAATGCCCCTCTTCCACAATGTCCCCCTTCCACAATGTCCCCCTTCCACAATGTCCCCCTTCATCTCCACAATGTCCCCCTTCATCTCCACAATGCCCCCCTTCATCTCAACAATGCCCCTCTTCCACAATGTCCCCCTTCCACAATGTCCCCCTTCATCTCCACAATGCCCCCTTCATCTCCACAATGCCCCCTTCTATCTCCACATGTCCCCTACCTCCAGTCCCTGGTGGTCCAGCGGAGCGTCTGTAAGATCTGTGCCTCCTTCGGCACAGATCCCTGCCACCCGAACATGGCGGGCGAGCACATGGCGGTACTCGTACGAGTACCGCCATGTGCCGAGCAGAGCGATGCTCGAGCCGATCCGAGCATCGGCCGAGCATGCTCGCTCAACACTAATCTTCATTCCAACTTCAATGGTGTCAGGCTCAGCAATGTTCTCATCAGCGGGACCTCTGTCAACACTGAGTGGTTTTTTGTGACACAGATGTACCACTGACTTTCTGGAGGTCACTTCATAGCATGCTTGCAATTGCAAAAGAGGTAATTCAATGGAATTTTCTGGTGTTTACAAACCAACCCTCCTTGGTTTAGTGTTATCAAATCAATTAGGATCAGGATTGCTGCACATTCCTGACTTCATTGCCAACCCAAGTGGTATTGTTAGTATGGATATTACAACCTGCCTCAGTTCAGTTATTCTGTCTCTTTCATATTTGTCATTTGAGGACATTCCTGATGTCTTAACACAGCTAACAGCTGGTCTTTTCAGCTTATGACATTTATACCCATATATTCCATAACTCACATGACCCAGATACATTAGAACTGTAATTAGCTATATTTCTCAAAAAATACTTTTGTGTGATTTGTAGAACTCTATGTCTCCTCCTTTGAGACATTTTAGACATGTGGTAGAAATGACTCACTCACCAATGATATACAATCTGTGACTTGTTACATAGGTGACACAAAGTAAATATCAGTACAAATAAGATATATAGTACATATATATTCCTTTAGTTGTGACAGTCCTTGCTACAAAATGTGATCTCAGAGAAAGAGGTCATTTAACAAAAATATTCACTACAACAACCTGCAACAGAATACATTCAGACCATACCAGGATAAAAAGGATTACAACATAATCCTATTATAGGCTTATCTTTTTTACAGAAAATTCTGCTATTACTACAATAGATGAGTGATCTGGACAACAAGGCCTAGAGACAGTTGTGAATATTTCAAAAATATATAAATATTATTTCTTAAAAGAAACTAAGAAACTAATGTTAGTTTGATAATTTTCATGTTTTGAGACATGGTTAAAGATATAGAGGCTGATGCAATAAGAATAACTGCTTCAGTTCTATAGCAAACCAACTGCACAAGTAAATATTGCCATACAATACATTGATTTAAATGGTGCTTTTAACCGCTAGAATGTTAGAGATTTCCAATAAGAATGGGAGAAACATTTTGCTTCAAAAGCGAAACAGGAAAAAAATTGCAATTCCTATCGAGAGGAAACATCACGTAAAGTGGCAATTTTCCACTTTTTCCCACCTAGCAACTTGCATTGAAATCAATAGGAAGTCAGAATTTGCCAATTTAGCCACCACATGGCAAGTTTTCCTTCATCTAACACTGAGATAGTATAAAAGAGGTGTTCAATTTCAGCAGCATGTCATTTCTGTATTTGTGAGAGATAGAGAAAACAAAACAATGTTGAGCTTGTTAGGATAGACAAATAAAGCAATTTTGGAGTGTCGTTTACAGAATCTTGCGACCAGGCAATTAATATATGTGTTGGGGACTCTGGGAGAATGTGAAGGGAGAAAAGGAGATTTACCCAAAATAACACCAGATCTAGGTTGAATTTGTGTTAAAAATTCCTTCCTGATCTGGCTGTATTCTCTGTATTAGGGGAGTCTGGGAGTGTGAGAAGAGAGCAAACTTTCGAGAAGACACAGACACTTCTGATCCAAGTTCCTTCCTGTCCTGGCTGTTATCTCTTTGTTAGAGTAGTCTGGGGTGTGTAAAGGGAGCAAAAGAAGATTTACACCAAATACATCAACATTTTATGTGACTGACTGGGAAGACACAGGCAACTGTGATCCAAGTTTCTTGGTGATCTGTCTGTTATCTATGTGATAGAGGAGTATGGGAGGGGGGTGAAAGGAGCAAAGAAGAAGTACCCCAAATGTTTTTTGTTTTTTTTTGACAGTGATAGGAAGAGTTATTAAAAAAAAATAAAAATAAATAATGAAAGAAGGTAAAAGAAGTTTGACTGATAGGCGACAAAGACAGAGATGCTGCTTGAGCCGTGACTAAGGCAGACTGATAAGAGAAGTGATAGAGTATTTTCTAAAGGGCAAGACAATACACAATCAGTTCTATTATGCACTTCACTGTTAAAAATGCGCAAACACCTTTAATAATGTCACGCAAATATACTGTTAGCAAGGGGAGGGCTAAACGTTTATGAGCACTGCAAGAAGGTGTGCCTAAAGTGGTAGTCTAAAAACTGACCACAGCCATGGTTGCTGCAACATATGCAATATATGAAGATGATCTTTCTCCTTCTGTGGAGACAGTTTGCCATAAAAAGTTCCACCACCACCACCACTTAAGATAACATTCTAGTGTTGATGACATAATGGATGAAGGTTTAGTGGTTCAATCAACTGCCGTGACTGACAGTGAGAGTAAAAACATCAGTCCTCAAAGTAGTGGAAAATGTGATGACAATCCCTAAAAGGAAAAAGAAAAAATACAATTTTGATACTTTAAAGCATAGATGAATATATACTTAGTGGGGGAGAAGCAGAGGATGATACCTAATTATTGATAATGATGGTGATCTAGAATATACCCTCCATCATCCTCCTCTTTGTCAGATACAGATGAAATTGAGAGTGAGATAGATTATGAAATGGCCAGAAAATTAGTTGAAAGGCTCAGTTTTCCACTACTGAAAAGGAGTGCAGTGTCTGTTTATAGGCTGTGTGAGAAATCAATTGGAAAGCCTTTCTCTGGTCAAGAAAAGATGCCAAAAAATATGCAATCAGTCTGGCAGTCATCTTCAGCATTGTCTCTGCTTCCAAGTACAGTCCCCATTCAGCCACATACACTAGTGTTGAGTAACCAGAAGCAACACAGACTATCTGCATCTGCTGCTCTTGGAAGTTTCAGCACCTTTGACACCTAGTAATACAATTGCAGTGACATCTAGCCACAGTAGTAGTAGTAGCAGCCCTTTAAGAACCCCTCAGCCTTTGAAGACCATTGTAATGAGATACTTCACTCATGACTGGAAAGCTAAATCTGTTGTATGTGTAAGATGCATGTGAGCAGGGGGGAAGCAGGCTCAAACTTAGGCACTTTGTCACTGACATTCCACCTGAAGCACGATCACAGATCTGACTGGGTGACATATCATCAACAGCCTAGCACCTCTCTCTTGCTCTGTAGATGCTTGTTTTGTGTTTCTTTTCCTGAAGAACTGCACTTTTTTAGAGAAAAGGTGAAAAAGTGATTAAAGGGGCGAAAACTTTATTAGCATTGAAAAAAATAGTGAACTTTTTTGGCAATGGGTGAAAACATGAAGATTTGAATTGCTTTATTTAAAGAGAACAACCATGTGGTTTTCGTGGGAACACAACGGGACCTTTCACCCAACCCCACTCGCCTCATACAGACAGGATATAGAGCCTATATATTTTTCTTTTGAGAAAAGTTTTGGCTTTTAGTTTCAATATCTGCATTAGTTTGTAAATGCAAAAGATATGCATGTATATCTAGATTCTGTAATGACTACATTGTATGTAAGCCTAAAACTGAGCTAAATGTTATATACTAAAGTATGTCAAGCAGGATATTTAAATCTGAACCAGCAACTAAACTTTGAGCACTGTGACCACAGCTATGTTAGGGTTGCTTCTCTCTGTTTATTGTGACAAAGCGTAGATTTGATAGCATTATTTAACTTCATATCTTATAGAATTACTTTTACTGATCTTTGTGTCCACAAGATTGGAGATTTTTTTGATCAAGATTACCAGACTTCTCATACAAAAGAGCATTGCCGAAGGAAAGAACAGGAGAATAGGGATTAATCGAGATTGCTGGACTGCCTGATTAATTATGTGCTTTTTAGCAAGAAAAAACTTTGCAATATGATTTAAGTTTTATGTAATATCTTCAGGATCTGAGACATTTTAAACCTATCAACAGTGTTAATACATCAATTCTTAAATTCATTGTGAAATAAAAGTTGTTTTTTTCTTAATAAAAGTTTAGAGTACAAATATTTCAACATTTCCTTTTCTTTCCTTTTCTGGGTCAATAAAAGTATGTTCTGGTAGCACCAAGATTTATTGTACGAGATCCCCTTTTATCTTTTTTAGGGGGTTGTTTATTTAATTGTTTTCTCCTCAGTTATATTTATTACAATAAGAAGATGGCACAATTTCCTATGTTAGAAGATTATTGCCCAAAACAAGCTTGAGAATTTTTATTTTTTTTGCAGGGCTCAGGTTTGTCAAAACAAGCCCTGAGTAGATAGTTTTTACAGGACCCAGGCTTGCAAGAAATAAGCTATGAGGTTACTTATTTGTAAAAGTTAGGATTCAATGAGCATACAATCCCTTTATTCATTATATATATATATATATATATATATGTAGCCAAGAAATGTCATGCTGCTCTCCTGACAATACACATATGTAGCTATTTGGGAACTAATAAAGTCTATTTTGAGCTAGGAATCTATGTATTTTATTCTTTTTGTTTGCCAAAAACAAGGCCTAAGAAAAAAATATTGCAGGACTCAGGTTTGCCAAAAACAAGCCCTGAGTGCATACTTTTTTGCAGGACTCTGTAGTGTCAAAAACAAGTCAATATAATTTATTTTTTTCAGGACTCAGGCTTCTTAAAAACACGCCATAAAAAGAAAACTTTTTCCCAGGACTCAGGCTTACAAAACGCAAGCCCTGAGAAAAAATATATACCCTACTGTTCTAGTGACAGCAGTGCACTGTGACCACAGCTATGTTAGGGTTGCTTCTCTCTGTTTATTGTGACAAAGCGTAGATTTGATAGCATTATTTAACTTCATATCTTATAGAATTACTTTTACTGATCTTTGTGTCCACAAGATTGGAGATTTTTTTGATCAAGATTACCAGACTTCTCATACAAAAGAGCATTGCCGAAGGAAAGAACAGGAAAATAGGGATTAATCGAGATTGCTGGACTGCCTGATTAATTATGTGCTTTTTAGCAAGAAAAAACTTTGCAATATGATTTAAGTTTTATGTAATATCTTCAGGATCTGAGACATTTTAAACCTATCAACAGTGTTAATACATCAATTCTTAAATTCATTGTAAAATAAAAGTTGTTTTTTTCTTAATAAAAGTTTAGAGTACAAATATTTCAACATTTCCTTTTCTTTCCTTTTCTGGGTCAATAAAAGTATGTTCTGGTAGCACCAAGATTTATTGTACGAGATCCCCTTTTATCTTTTTTAGGGGGTTGTTTATTTAATTGTTTTCTCCTCAGTTATATTTATTACAATAAGAAGATGGCACAATTTCCTATGTTAGAAGATTATTGCCCAAAACAAGCTTGAGAATTTTTATTTTTTTTGCAGGGCTCAGGTTTGTCAAAACAAGCCCTGAGTAGATAGTTTTTACAGGACCCAGGCTTGCAAGAAATAAGCTATGAGGTTACTTATTTGTAAAAGTTAGGATTCAATGAGCATACAATCCCTTTATTCATTATATATATATATATATATATGTAGCCAAGAAATGTCATGCTGCTCTCCTGACAATACACATATGTAGCTATTTGGGAACTAATAAAGTCTATTTTGAGCTAGGAATCTATGTATTTTATTCTTTTTGTTTGCCAAAAACAAGGCCTAAGAAAAAAATATTGCAGGACTCAGGTTTGCCAAAAACAAGCCCTGAGTGCATACTTTTTTGCAGGACTCTGTAGTGTCAAAAACAAGTCAATATAATTTATTTTTTTCAGGACTCAGGCTTCTTAAAAACACGCCATAAAAAGAAAACTTTTTCCCAGGACTCAGGCTTACAAAACGCAAGCCCTGAGAAAAAATATATACCCTACTGTTCTAGTGACAGCAGTGCATGATGGTGTTGTTGGCAAACGACACTTGCAACATTCCAGCATTTGCTACTGATGTAATTGCTGCTGCTGAGTCATCTAAGCAGCAGGAGCAATAGGCTGCTCCATGGGATTGGGCTAATTCAGCAGCAGAACAAGACAGGCAATTTTACAATGATGCTTCTACTTGCCAACTTGTCATGATGTTGACATGAACCCTTCCTGACACCAACTTTGCATATTCAGCAGAATGACATTTCCACAGATGCACCCTTATACACTGAATGCGATTACTCTCCAACATATTGCCATGTGTGGCCAGTGCACCACACAATGAGAAATAGGTACTAGTGGATAAAAAGTCCCTTTGCCTTTAATGGACACTATATGAGGATCTTCCTGAAGGCATGTCCTTGACCAGCAGGTGCAAGTTTGTGTTGTCATTATGGTATGATTCATCAGCGATACTCCTCAATTGTTTCTGCAATAAATATATCAGTGGTAGAATTTCACTTTTTCCTGCCCCTATGTGACTCACCAGCATGCTGGTTTCAGCAGTTCACATCCATCTCAATCAGTTGCCATTGCCCAGGTGACAAAGAGGATCCCTCCAAAGCCTTCCACCTGGTAGGGATCTACATTTTCATCTGGTAATGGAGCAGATTGTTATGCTCTTGTATGGAATATAAAGTGTTCCATGCACTGTAGGAGCAGGTACAATGAGCATAGATTTGTGGACAATACTCAGCATCTCTATTAGGGTTTCTGATTCTGCCAATAATCTGGTAACAAATACATTTAGCACATGGATAAGGCAGGGCACATGCACCATATCTCCTATTCTCAAGGCAGCAATTATCATCAGACACAAAACCAGTTTTTAAAGAGGGGTAAAAGCCATTTCTCTGTCACCTGCTCTACTTTATTTAATATATCTATGGTTTAGTGGGACTGTCTCTCAAAAGTCTGCATGCACAAGATGGCAAGGTGACGGTGTGGGCTATCCTGTTGCTGCTGCCTTTTATTCATGCTGCCAGAACCAGATCCAAGATTAATGGCTGGTGGTGGTAGGAGAAAATCCCAATGAGCAGTCACAGTTAGATAGTAATTGCTGTGCCCACTTGTTCCCATATCTGGTGACAGAATGATTTTCATGCTGTAAGAGTTTTCTAGCCCTTTGCTGACCACAATAATCACCTGCTTGTACAATTCAGAAACAGCCATCCTGGAGAAATAACTACAGCCTGGGCTAGGCCAACATGGAGCTACACATCTCATAATTTTTCTAAATCCTCAGTTTTCTACAAAAGAATATTGCAACATGTCCACTGTAAACATCTCGGCAAAATTGCAATTCCATAGGTGTGCTTTGAGATTGTTTTTGACTCCTTCCCAAGAACTCAGTAAGTGTGGGTTGGCAGTACATGACAGAAGAACCCTGTACCTTGATACATAGCTTTAACGATATAAATAAAGGAGGTGACAGAAATGGAGGCAGCATGTGTGTGCACTGTGCAGTCTATGACTCTTGCCATATCCTACATCCTACTCCTCTACTCTTGGTTCTCTCACTGACACTTCAATAACATCACTACTTCTCTTATGTGCCCCGGAGCACTGGAAACTTTTAGGAGTGCTTCTGCTGCTGCTAGCAATGGCACCTCTGACCTGTTATCAGTGTTTCTCCCAGTCAGACCTGTTGTGACAACAGAAATCAACATGTATAGCTTTTAGATCCTGATTGTAGTATCTTCATACTGTTGACTTCATGGACTGAGGGGTTCCTGAGAGGCTACTACTAGTGATGGGAGAATATTTTCACCTCAAACCAAAACTGACAACACTTGAATCATTTCCCATGAAAAGTGTTGTTTTCCACTTTTTTCGCCTAGCTCATTCCATTGAAATCAATGGGAACATTGAATTTGCACACAACATATAGCAAATGTTATTTTATTTCTCAAATGCATAGTATAAAAGAGGTATGAGGGTATCTGTGTTGGTGGAGCGTGGGGAAAGAATTAGTTGAAAAGGGACTGTTTTTAGGGGGGTTGTTTACTGGGATTGGGAGGACAGTTAATTGAAAAAAAAATACAATTAAAAAAATCCCATAAGACATAGTATAAAAGGGGTCTGAGGAGGGTGTCTGTGTTGGTGAGTGGAGTCTGGGGAAAGAATCGGTTGAATAGGGAATTTGTTTTGGTGGGGTTGTTGACTGGTATTGAGGGGGTCAGATAATAAAAAATAAATAAAATAAAATAAGACATTTGTACTTGATAGAGACAGGAACTATCACGGTCCCCGTGTCTTTCTGTCAATCTATCATGATGTACCTGTGCACTGGTGGAGACTGACTGGCCAGCCCAGGATGTGCCGTTATATGCTGGAGCTTGGGCAATTGTCAGTTGCCCTTTTGTGGTGTTCCTGTTGCTGCGCCTTGTTGCCATATTCCAGTGTCTTCTGTGTACCGACCCGGCTAGTCTGACTTTGTTCCAGATTCTGCTCCGTGATTTGGCCCGGCTTTGGCTGACGACCCTGCTCCGTGATTTGACCCGGCTTTGGCTGACGACCCTGCTCCGTGATTCGACTCGGCTCTGGCTGATGACCCTGCTCTGTGATTGTTTCCGGCCTGCCTCTGTTCCAGCATTGCTCCGGACCTGTCTGCTGTTCCAGTTACCGCTCCGGTTCTGCCTGCTGTTCCGGTTGCTGTGCCAGCCTGTCTGCTGTTCCAGTGATCGTTCCGGGTCTGCCTGCTGTTCCGGTTGCGGTACCGGCCTGTCTGCTGTTCCAGTGATCGTTCCGGTTCTGCCTGCTGTTCCTGTGTTCCTGCGTCATTCCAGTCGCTCGGCGACATTCTGAACTGTAATAGCGACTCACTGTTCCTCTCACTTGTCAGTAGCTGTAGCCTGAGGTTGCTTTGCCTGCTGTTGGCTGCCAAGGTACTCGCGTGTGTACAGAACCATTTAACCCTTGCAGTGCCTGTAGTCTCCGGTCTGGTGCCTCCGATACTTCTTGCCAAGCATACATTTCTCTGACATAGCCTTTTACTCTGAGTGCTTCTGTGTGTCTCTTATTCCATAAGAGCCTTGTCAGTCCGTGTTCATTCTCTGGCTCAGGGCCACAGGCGTTGAAGGTACATTCCCATTGCACTCCAGAGGACATTGGCTCAATTACAGCTTGTGCAGTTACCCTCAGTACAGCACCCAAGGGGTGTATGGGCATATCCTAGTGGCACATGCAGGGTTATTACCTTCCTAGTCAAGGGAGATTTCGGTTCTGATCATTACAGCGTGGCAATAGCACTCCTCTGTAGCCCCAGGCGTGGGTACCGGCTCAGCTCTGGACTTTGGGCTCTAGTATATCAACTTGAGAGTGTATTCAGTGCAGTTACTCCACTATCCTGCTATTGAGAGACTGTGTCCACTATCCTGCTATTGAGAGACTGTGTTCCAGAGACTGCTATTTATCTTCGGCGTTGGCCAGTCTTGTATATCTCACCCATTTCAGTCTTTAACCCTTTGGGGAAAATTCCCTATCTATTCTAGCACTTGTCATTATCATTGTGTGCATTTTCTTTGTTATTGCTGCTATTTATGTGCTGGCCTCTAGGGGCCTTGTTTTATTTTCAATAAAACTGTGTTTTTACTTCATACCCTGGTCTGAGTGTCAGAAAACCTTAACAGTACGAAAGGGCCATGACCTCAGATGGGAAAAGTGACAGTAATACACTGAACCTCCATTGGAGGATGGATGTTCACGAGCAACGCCTAGACACTGGCCATACAAACCTTGCTTGAACGTACGGTACACCTTGAGAAACCGAATCAAAATCTGGTGGTCATTATCATTGTGTGCATTTTCTTTGTTATTGTTGCTATTTATGTGCTGGCCTCTAGGGACCTTGTTTTATTTTAAATAAAACTGTGTTTTTACTTCATACCCTGGTCTGAGTGTCAGAAAACCATAACAGGAACCCCCAGACTCAAGCTGTGACTGTGGTAGACTGATACTTGATGTGATAGAGTATTTTGTAGAGGATGATTTGCAAGAATTGTTGTTAGAGGCCCAAGCCCTGAGGAAACTTTGATTTGTAGGACTTAGACATATTAGAGATACAAGCCCTGAGGAAACATTGATTTGTTGTAGGAAATAAAACTTGTGTTAGGCCCAAGCTCTGAGGAAACATTTATTTGTAGGACTAAGACTTGTTTGACACAAGCCCTAAAGAAACATTGATTTGTAGGATTTAGGCATGTTTGGAACAAGCCCTGTGGAAATATTGGTTTGTATAACTTAGGTGTGTTAGAAACAAGCCCCCCCAAATTGTTTATTTTTTTATAGGTCTCCTTTTTTTTTTAAGAACAAGCCCTGAGAGAAAAAAAATATCCTACTGACCTAGTGTCAATAGGGCATGTTGTGTTGTCCAGTGGCCACTGGCTATTGTCAAATGCCCTGATGTAAATGTGGAATTTGTGAATGCCGGTCTTGCTGCTGCTCCTGCTGAGCAGCAGGATGATTAGGCAGCTGAAAGAAAATGGGATCAACAACAGCAGTAATATGGGTGATGAATTATGAACGTTCCACTTGCTACAACTAGCTCCAGTGATGCTCCTGAGGCAATAGCAGCACCATAACTAGCCCCCACCACTTCAGGTATATGTGGAGAAAAGAAGAAGTTGACCACTGATGCTTGGCCCCTGTCCTTCCTCCAAAATAATGGGTGTGTTGTTACTAGGATAGACATTTTCCCTTGAGAGCGGGAACTGTGTCTCTCACATCAGCAACTGCAATGTGCAGAGTGTGTGTGGTAATTAATGGAACGACTGGGAACAAAGGTACATCTGCACTCACCTCAAACACCTGTCACAACTCTATCCAAACACCATGACACTTAGGGTCCCGAATGTGAAATTCCCCCACCAGAAAGCAGAAGTACTGCTGCTGTCACTATGCCCCTTGTCCACAACCCACTAAGGAAACATGACAACTTGCAGACAGTTTAATAGTAATGATGAACCCTCCCTGCCACCAGCTTAGCATATTGTACAGGATGGAATCTCCTCAGATGCCACTTTATTCCTTTGTTGAGATTCTCCTCCACCACACTGCCATTTGTGGTCAGTGCACCACACAGTGTGCAATGGGTGGACATGAACTGCCACATTCTAACATCTACAGAGAGGATATCATTTGGTGAGGGAGGTAACGATAAATGAGGTGGATTGGCAGGAGATGTAGTTACCCTAGGGCAAGAAGTTTATGACGAGTCAGGTGTTGCACTCAACATTGAACTCTATTCTTCCTCCTATTCAATCTCCACCTTGCCTCTTGCTGTCTTTAGGGAAAATCAGGGGGAACAGCAACAGTGGTGCCCAATTTCTGTGTCGGGTGTTCGGCTTTAACATGTTTCACATAAATGTCACTGTGTCTGTGTTTCATGTGTGTTATCAGGTTGGTTGTGTCAATGTTTGTTCCTTCCTTTCCCCTTTTCACTGATTTGTCACAAATTGTGCACAGTGTCATTGTTGATGACAGCAGTGTGCCTGCCCCGAGAGAACAATAGTTCCACACCCATGACCTCAGGGGTGAGGGGAAAGATGGAGAAAAATTGCCTCTTTCTTCTTCTCTACATTCTCCTGCACTGGCAGGGTGAAGGATGATGTTGCTGCTGTTTCTGCAACTGCCTCAGAATCAGCACTGCAACTAGGACTATGAGTATTGCTGAACCTATACTAGTCCCATATCACTTGTTTACCCCATGCTCACTGTGTCCACGGTGGTCTGTGGCATACTAGCATGCTCCTCAGCATCCTGCTGCCATTGCGAATCAGCAGCAGCAGGAATCAGTGCAGATACAAGCTCCAAACTGCAAATTCCAAAAGCTCACTGCTGGTGGTGGTGTTGATGCCCATCCCAATCACTGTCTCCCATTCCTTCTCAGTTTGGGCTAAAAAGGCCATTAATGTTTCTTCCACCACAGCTTCTCCATCATCATCATCATCATCACCACCACCACCACCACCAGTCCCTCCATGCTGCTGCTGCTCTATTACAGATGTCTCACTGGTTGGAGGAGGTGATAAGAAATGTGACAGAGGGTTCCGCAAAAGTCACACTTGCAATTTCTTGTTAACCTGAAGAAGGTAGACTGGCAGCACTAGCAGCAGGCACAGGCAGCTGATCTGTGCTCCTGGAGGTTGTGGTATTATTGCTGCTAGGCAAAAATTCTACCTTCTTCAGGATTATCTTCAAAGGAATTTTGTAGCATGGCAGGAAGTGCTGTTTTTCTCATGTTTTCCTTTGAAGACAAAATGTTTCTCCCACATGACCTTCAGCTCTCATCCACCCACGTAACCTCCTCTTAGCCACACCTACAAGACATATGGTAGCCTGCACTACAGCTGTGCAATATCAGACATTCATCCAAAATGTATTCATTTCAACTTCTTCATACTAGCTTTTTCCAACCTAATTTTGCAATTTTGTTTCTCCTTATAGCTCTTATGTTTATTATCAAAGCTTAGATTGCAAGCTCTTACATGTAGGGCCCTCCCAATCATTTTTCCAAACAGGTTCGGAATGTCATTGTATATTCTTACACCTATCCTATACAGAGCTGTGGAATGATTTGGTTCTCAATAAAACACAATAATAATAAAGTAAGAGATCCACTTCAGCTTGAGCTAGAAATCCTAATGACCAGCATGAAACAATTCTCTATTGATTGGTTACCAAAACCTGTTTAATTAACATTGGATAGCATGTCCTCAAAGGCAAATATGATTTTTTACTGCTGGACTCTAGAATCTCAAATACCATGCAATGAAATATTTTTTGGAAGGAAGTTGTTAGAGAGGATTGTGCCATCCTGGAGGTAAAATCTTTAGGGAGAGAAGTTCTCTGAATACTGTGTTATTCTATGTAGCTTCTTTTTCAAACTGATGAGACCTTACTTGATAAGTTCCATAGCATAACAAAGCAGTTGGAGAGTATACCTCATCTTAGTGAATCTTCCCAGGAGTCATGCAATATGGAATTGAATCAGCTTCCATGGGCATTATATAAGTACTAATTATAATGAATACTGGGGAACAAAAAATTAAATCATACTGGCCATTCAAATATCCTGTCTTCCATAAGGTAAGTATATTATTAAGAGTTGTTAATGTACCTTTATTTATGTTTTCCAGATGGATATTGGAAGGAAGATGTGCACAGCTGAGGCCTTTTAACTCTTTTCAGGTCAGAAGTGTACACAACAAATTGTGGTGTTATTCTTTGCTCAGTCCTCTTGTCCTCAAAGGGTTGAATAATGCATCATTCTTATACTCTATTTAAATCTCTAGTCTGTGGGTTTTATCTAGAGCCATTCAGCTTTTCTACCTGGAAGTGGCATGAGTCCCTGAGAAAGGCGAGACTGGTTGTCTAGCTATAGGCAGTAAGGTACCACAAGTATTGGTTTCACATTATTATACAGTTGATTCCCCTGGAGGAAAATAAAATAAGCACTACAGTTAATTGGAATCTGAAACTCAGAATTGGCTGACCTGCCTTTTAATCTGGGGCAAAATGTTCTCACTCTGAGATCCCTGCTGTGAATGCCCAGTGGGGTTGTGGCATACACCAGGTTAAATATTCTGAAGGCTGAAAATGCTCATCTGTTACAATTCTCTGCATCCTTAGTTCCCATAACAACAGCAGCATATTTGACATGTCTCCCTGTGAAGCTGCAGAAGATTTGAATTGTGGCATCCTTAGTCTCTTCCTCATTATGTAGCCAGATCTGATCATCATTCATAAATCATTCCTAGTCTTAGGAATAGCTTTGTTGTATTGATTTTCCTTTTTGGAGTTTATTAAAGGGACACAGTCAACATAAATAAACTTTGTGTCATCTTCAATGTTTAAGTACCTGTTCTATTTTACCTCCTCAAATCAAACACATCTTAACCCTTTGAGTACCAGAGGGGTACATAACACATTGCAAAACAATGTATTGGGTACCCCTCTGACACTCAAATGGATAATAACAGACCCCCACTTACCTTACTATAGTCAGAAAATCCTAATGGCTTCTACAATTTTTTTTTTTTTTTTTTTTTGCCCATTCATTCAAGAGACCACAGGACACAAACTTTGTCCACTGCACATAGTAATATTAACCCTTTATGAACCAGAAAGATGTGGAACACATTCTTAATACATTGTTCAACCCTCTGAGTAGGCTAATGCAGTTTGAAAAAAAGATGCCAGTTACTGTTTTGTCCTCCTCTATGAACTTTATATCCAGGAGTGATCAATGATGTTACATTTTGGACAAAATGCATTGATGCATTTAGGATTTTCAGGACTTAGTGAAGTGTGAGGTTATGATAAGGAGGTATTAGTTTCCATTTAAAGGGGATCTATCACCCCTACAAAAGTTAGGCTTATTATGTAGAGTATATATAGATAATGCTGAAAAAAAAGCTATTTGGGTTCAAATGATAGCTTATAGAGTGCCCTGCACCCTATTTCCACATACACCTCTGTTGCTGCACAGCCACTATCCAGCCTCCTCAGATGACAGAGGCTGTCTGTCTGTAAGCTGGAGCAATCTCATAGGTTAGATTTCGATCTCTGCCAATGAGATTGCTCAGCTCAGCTTACAGCCAGAAGCCTCCATCATCGGAGGAGGCTGGGTAGTGGGAAGGGAGCAGGGGCAGTGCGCAATCTGTGGCAATGGAAGTGTATGTGGAAGTAGGGTGCAGGATACTCTATAACCTATCATTTTAACCCAAATATCATTTTTTTTTTAAATCAATAATGTTTTCAGCATTATCTATATATACTCTACATAATATGCCTAACTTTTGTAGACGTGATAGATCCTCTTTAAAGTTCACATGTCTTGCTTTGTGTTAAATGAGGTATCACAGTGTATTATACTATACCACTCTGGATAAAATTAGCTTTCTTTTGGTAGCATTTGTAAATATATATCCCCTACTTATATATAAAGGGCATTATGCTTCATATTTATTAATTCACTCTCATTATACAAATTGCTCTGCATTGGTAGATAGTAGTGTTGAGCGAGCGTGCTCGGCCGATGCTCGGATCGGCTCGAGCATCGCTCTGCTCGGCACATGGCGGTACTCGTACGAGTACCGCCATGTGCTCGCCCGACATGTTCGGGTGAAGAGGATCTGTGCCGGAAGAGGCACAGATCCGAAGACGCTCCGCTGGACCACCAGGGAATGGAGGTACGGGGGCATTGCGGAGATGAAGGGGGCATTGCGGAGATGAAGGGGGACATTGTGGAAGAGGGGCATAGACTCTATGCCCCTCTTCCACAATGTCCCCCTTCATCTCCGCTATGCCCGTCTTCCACAATGTGCCCCTTCATCTCCGCTATGCCCCTCTTCCACAATGTCCCCCTTCATCTCCTATGCCATAGAGGAGATGAAGGGGGACATTGTGGAAGAGGGGCATAGCGGAGATGAAGGGGGACATTGTGGAAGAGGGGCATAGACTCTATGCCCCTCTTCCACAATGTCCCCCTTCATCTCCGCTATGCCCCTCTTCCACAATGTCCCCCTTCATCTCCGCTATGGCATAGGAGATGAAGGGGGACATTGTGGAAGAGGGTCATAGCGGAGATGAAGGGGGACATTGACCAGGCACCCTCCGCTCATCAGAGCAGGGGGTGCCTGGTTTAATGCTCGAGTGCTCCCATTCATTTGAATGGGGCTCGGGTGCTCGGCCGAGCACTCGAGCATCAGGGGGTGCTCGGTCAGAGCACCCGAGCACCCGAGCATCGGGGTGCTCGCTCATCCCTAGTAGATAGATTTACTCTCATAGTGGGTAAGATATTAGGGCCTCAATTGACTTGAGGCCGGTAAAACAGCCAGTAGGGCAATATTGGCTAATGGCATGTTAGCAAAAAGTGCTAACGGAGCTAGTCAGTTACCCTACCAGCTGAAACCAAAACATTTTGCCACAAAAAAGGACTTATGGCCAAACATCCATTCTGTGAATTCAGTTCCCAAAACTCACACTAAGTAGCGTGAATAATGGGAACATCGAAGGAAAAAGCTGACGATCAGTGTCTGACATACTGTCAAGCACAGGTTGTTGGCTCAAACACAGAGTCACCCTTCCAAACACTAACCTTACACTACTCCTAACAGTAAATTGCACTAAGACTACCCCTAAAACTAGCCTAACACCCAGATCTGTGTAACACTTACCTGTCATACACTATGTTCTTCTTCTGTCTTCAGTCTTCTGTTTTCTCAGAACTTCTTTCTTCTTTGTCTTCTTTCCTATAAAATAAAAGGAAATGTCAATGTCATTTTATACAAAAAAAAAATGCCCCCAAGATATACCATAGTTAACCCTTTGAGTGCTGGAGGAGTATTTTCTTCAACATTAAAATTCTGCCAGTCCTTGTACAATAAAGAAGTTCATTTTGGGATTCATAATTAAAAATGCATTAGTATGCTTAAATAAAATGTCTGCCGCTGCTGCCTCCACTATCTCTGCTGGCAGTGACAGCAATGTCTATCAGTACGGACCCCCCCATATGTACCAGGCCATTGCCTGAGTCCCAATAAGGGAATTTTGAGCAAAGACTGGCTTTTTATATAACCAGTCTCTGTTTAAAATGGATGCCAGCCGCCACTGGCTGGGATGTGTGCTTACACACCTCCCCCCCAATAAGCTTCTAGTGAGTTTCATCATCCCCCTAGAAGCTGATTGATTATATATTATTAGTATTATTATTATCTACATTTTACCTTATCTGGGGCATTCACTCTGTTCAATGCCAGGCTTATATTTTTTTCCTGTGGTTCTATGTACTTCCTCAACCCGTGCCGATGACAGACGACCCCTGTCTGATGTGGCATGACATTAGTATGGTCACATAGGGATCTCTGGCTAGCTACACAATGGAGGGATGAGATATCCTGCAAACTTCATTTTGATCACTAATATAAATCTAAGTTTATATAAGACAAAGGACATCATATTCTGGTTCATTGTACTGAAACTTCTCCTAAAGCATGTCTGTGCCTTAGGTTGTGCCCAGTAAAGTATTGTGTCCATTCTTCTTGATACTACCTTTGTGAAAACCTTGCAGACAACTGGCAATAGTGTTATTGTTTGGTAGTTTTTTAGATTCACCTTATCACCTTTTTTGTGCAGCAGAATGACTTCTGCATTTTTCCACATTTTAGGAACTTTGCCAAGTAGTAGGTATTTTGAAAATAGTTTATCTATGGCTTTGAATAAGGGTTGATCTCAGCTTTCAATATTTCAGTAGTGACTTATTCAGGTCCAACTTGTTTACCATTTATCACTGATTTTATTGCAGCTTATACATCTTCTACAAAAACTTCTGGCACATCTTCAGCATCTGCCACAGCATTTCGTTGTAGTTCTCCATTCTTATAAAGTTTTGAATACAATTCTTCAACTCATTTTAGTATTGTTATTGAGTTTTTGATGTTGTACCATCTTCAGGCTTTAAAGCAAACATCTGCCTCCATCTGACCATCTTTCATTTTGCTTTCTTTAGCTCTTGATTTTCTTCCAGTGTCCTTTTCATGAGTTCAACACTGAACTTGCTCATTTCTTCTTTTATGTGATTCTTTATGGTGCACAATTCTACATATTCTACCTTTCTAATATTACTGTTTCATTTCTTTTGCTTTGCTTTTTCATCATGGCTACTATTTCTTTTGATTTTGGGATTTTTTTTCTTGTTTCCCAGTAGGTGTAAAGTCATGGGCAGTGTCTACAATAGTCTCAATACATTTTTCTTTGTTCATTGAAATGTCTTTGTCTAGAAGGTCTTGCAGCACACTGAAGAGATTAGACAGTGCTAACTCAAAATTCTTATGATGTTTCAATAACTGGCTAGTGTTGATCTTCACGTTAGTTGACTTGGTCATTTTCTCTTTTGCAGTCAGTTTATATTTTTGATCTCATTAGACAATGGTTACTTACAACATTAAAAGGATTTAAGACTGAGCAGTCAGTGAATATTGTTTTAATATTTACAATATGAAGTCAATTTCACTTGTATTACCATTAGGTATTTGCAATATCCATTTTCTCTGGGCCTTTATCCTGTACAAATAATTTGTTATGTACAAATCTTGTTATTCTGCAAATTCCATCACTCAATCATCTCTTTATCCAGTTCTATATTGTCTGATTGATTTTTGACCCTTTTGGATCTTACCAATTCTCACTTTGAAATATCCTGTTATATATTTGTAGTGGTAGTTGTCCTGTGTGTAGAGGCATAATAAATCCACATAAAATTATTTAACTTCATCATCATCATCACCACTGTTGCTGATTGTAGGGGCATAAACATGAATGATCTGAAGACCATAGTAACTGTTTAGCAAGATAGCACAGGACGCACTTCTTTCAGAAATAATTTCTACTGTTAAGGTTCAGTCTGCAAGTTAATCTTTTGCTAATCAAGAATCATTTGTTCCTTTATAGTATAGCCAAATTCCATCTAATTTGACTAAATATTCATCTTTTCTATGAGCCTCACATAAGCTGATAATGTCGCAATGCATGTAATTCAGTTCTTGTACTAGTTCCTCTAAGTGTGAAACCATCCTCTTAGATCAAATGTTAAATGTTCCAATGTCTAATGAACAGGCAGCCTGATGGAAACTGGTGATTCTTAGCATTAGCACCCTATGGCACTGAGCTAGTCTTCCTCTTGCTGAAGGAAGTAGCTCTCAAGCCTCAGGGGAATGAGGGTCATTTTTTGGTTGTGGAGCCATGTTGAGGGAGTGGACCATATTGATTAGTCTGGTATCTTAGCTTTGATCTGTCTAACTTGGATGACCCTGCCAGCAGTATATCCTCCCAAATGCATAGTTCAGTTCTAGGCTTCACTGACACACACAAACACTCCCACCACTATAAGACATCTTCCCAATCAGAGTGATATATATATATATATATATATATATATATATATATATATATATATATATATATGGAATGGAATACCCAGGTGGATTTGTAACAGTGCATAGGTAAAGCAACCTGACTTAACCTACTGCTTCTGTCTCTGAGAATGTGACAGAAGGTGCACCTCTTATACCTATGTCCCATTCACCTCCACCATCAGCACCACCACCAGAAATTGAGGAGGAAGAATCTGCTAGAGGAGTTGCTGTTGATGAGTGTATTGGTGGAACCAGTGATGACATTATGAGAAATTTCCTAGCCCATACAAATTATGAGCCACTTCACTTACATCCAAGGAAAGGGTGTGCAGTCAACAGCATCCTCCCCCCACTTGTAAATACATTTCCTTTGATAAGGTACTCTGCAATTGTATTCAAATACAGTGTGTAAAATTTGTGAGACAAATGTGAAGAGGAGGCAGTAATGGGTCACACCTTGGCATATCTGCCCTTATAAAGCATATGAAGCATAACTACCCTGTGGTGTATGGGGAACATATGAAATTGCTCCTCCCCCAAAAAAATCAGATGCTGTTATCACTGTGTGTCTTTTTCATCTCCATCATTAAAAAAAAGTCACAAAAAAGGCCTGAGACAACCACCCAACAGCCCAGAATGTAGAACAACATCACCTAGCTCAACATCACCTAGTCCTAGTGTTAGGGCCCAGGTTACTATTACTAATATCTAAGTTCTCCACCCCAGGACACTCATGGTCCTCCTCATCAGTGACACTGCCCTTTATACATTTACTACCAGTACCACCAGCAGACAGTGAATCTGCAGATGTTAACATATGACTATATGTCTCAAAGCTTTGTAGATTGTGTGGTACAATGACCATACAAGGAAATGTGGCAGAGACCAATAGACTTCAGGAGAATATGCAAAGCTAATAGAAGGAAAAGCCAGTTATTGTTAGTTGAAGTAGCTGTTAACCGCTATCTCTGTCAGAACCACCACCAGATACTTGTTGATGAACAAGAGGCACACTGACTGTCAACAAGCTTAATCTGATCAGACATGCAAAAGTTAATTTTTGTAACATGTATGACTACCAACACTGATGCTGGCTACAATTGTTAGAAATACAACCAGATATACTGAAAACCTGTTCTGAGTGCATGTTTGCTGGGAATTTTAGCACAAACCATTCCTAGCTACAAATACACTTTCTAGTATATAAGTGCATTATTGTTTCTGCCTTGTTATCCTGTAGGTATGTTGTAACCATCTAACATGCAGTGGGCCCACTCCATGGAGGCAGGTAGTGTAGTGTTCATTTACATCAGTTACCAACCCATATTTCGTAAGTAAGTCAAGAATGACACCAGCACAAATGGATTGCAGTCCCTGAGATACATTAATTGCTTTCTGTGATGATGATGTGTTCTACAAAAATGCAATGATGTTTTTGCTGCCAAAGCTGGTGAAGGTAGAATTATTCTGCCTATTTCCTTTCACTCTACTTTCTAGTGGTTGCTTTGCCAGTACATTCCTCTCTTATTAACCACATTAAATCTTCCACTCAGATTTTAAGGATTTCTTTACATGATTCCACAGCATCCTTCTCAGAAAGCTGCTGCTCATGTCTTAGCACAAATTCAGCACATTTAAACTGGGGGTCTAGCAATGCAGCAAGTATTCCTCTGTTCTTGATTTAATGATATTATGTGATAATCCAGATCCAGCATGGTAATTTGTGATTTCTAACTGGTTTGTGTCTTTTGTGTGTATTTTTAACATATATTTGTGGCAAGCCGGACATGCCCCGGTATATACTTTTAATAAAAAAAGTTATATTTTTTACTTTTTCATGTATGTCCAGACATTGGATACTGAGGGAATTTTCAGACTAGCTCAGAGTGCTATTTCTGCAGGGTTTTCTTTCATTTTCTCTCTTTGTTTGACCTGATTATTTTCCCCTGTAGCACCTCTTAGTCTTGACTCCTTTGGACAGTATCCACTTCTGTCCTTTTGAAGATTTCAGCGTGCGTGGGTATTTGTGTTGTAGTTATCGTAAGAATCATCAGCCATTCTATTCATTCTCTTTCTTGTTGCTCTTTCAGACTTTATAATCAGTGATATTGCTCCTTTCCAGTGCTGGAAGAATGGGCCTTTTTTATTCAGGTAATATTTTGCCATGTCATCATCACTTTCAGTCTCTATTTTATCCATATCTGAATAAGGATGGGAGGACAGTGGACAGACATTTTCTATCTCATCAAAATCATTATCATATATAATTAGGTCATCAGCAGCAACATTGTCAGCAACAGTGCATTGACTCCATAGAATAGCATAAGAACTGGAGAACTGATATCCCTGGAGAAGTTATCTCCTTTTCATCACCTCTTTATCATACCTTAGTGCATCCCCCCTTAAACTGAAACAACAAAGGTATTTCTCTACACAATGTGTAACTGGAAAATAAGCAAATTATTATCACTATGAATAAATGTCTTGTGCTCTCTTGATGCTCACCCAAGATGTCCCTCCAACCTCATTTACTTCTTAAGGTGGGAGATAAACTAAGGCATGATAAAGAGGTGATAAAGTGGAGATATCCCTTGATATCACTTCTCCAATTATATATATAATTCGATGGTGCCAATGCACAAAGATTTCTCCAAGTCTGGAGATCTTAGTGCATAGGTTCTATAGAATATCAAAAGTATTGGAGAAGCGATATCACTGGAGAAGTGATATCACCGGAGACGTCATTGCCACATTATCACCTCTATCACACCATAGTGCCTAACCTCCCAGGTGTCCATGGAAGTAACTGAATGTTTTCTGATGTGTAAGTGGATATTATTATTGTTTGTTGGTTGACAAATCCAAGTAAAGAAGATGAATATTTTATTATTATTTTTTCTGTCAACTCCATCTTGAAGAGTACTATAATGCAGAGCCTTTTCTGAATTGAGGTTTAAATAGACTGTGATACACTTTGTATATATAAACTACTTTTCTACCATATTACATGTTTTGGATATCTCCTGTTACACAGCAAAAAATTGGAAATATTATGGGGCAAACCAGCTTCACCACAGGAAAAATTAAAAAGTTCCATTGACTTTAAAGAGTCTTCACAATATGTGAGACAACTCAAAAAGTTAAAAACTCAATTAAAACATGTAAATAAAATGGAATATTTGTGAAGCTAGTGCACACTGTAGCACCATCTACACTTAAGGCCATGTGAGCAGAGGAAAGTGGCAAAATTCTGGGGCAATCCAATTGCAAATGGATTCTCATTGTATTAGATAACTATTTTGCATAGCTAAACTGCTTATAAGAGAACACCAATAAGGAAAAAAATTAATTTTGTGTTCAGTTTATACAGAGCATGTGCCTGGGCACAAACAAATAGCACTCCACAAAATATCAACGCACATCCATACTGTCCACCTCTTGCAGCATGCAGCACAAATCCATAATTTAAAGCTATGTGTTTTAGAAGAACAGTGCTGTACTTTATAATAATTGCCTGCACAGAATGTGAATTATTTATCTATAAGGCCAAACTGTACTATAAGAAATGTACCAAATGAGTGGGATCTGTTTATTTTCATTCATAACACATGTGAAAATATTGGCCCAAAACACAGACAAATAAACATGAATTGCCAGTGTGCTACTAATATATAAAGGTTAATTTCTCAAAAATATTTGTTACAAATGATTAGCACAGCACATAGGCAGTTTATAATTTTCTGTAACCCTTTGAGGGTCAGAGGGGTACACAATGCATTGCTTTACAATGCATTGCGTACCCCTCTGGCACTCAAATGGTTGAAATTAACTATATGTGTCTTAGATTGACAAGCCCATTTCAAAAACAACATTTGAATCAATGGGCATTTTTACTTGTTCACTGTGATTAAGCTGGCTTGCTGCAGATTTCTTATTTTCTTTTGTGCACAACTCTTCAGGTCCTTATAACACATAGCACAGTGCAAGGAAAAACTACTGAAAAGAACAAAAAAAATCCCTAAACTGTTTGAGCTTGTTCCAGGTAATGTGGAGATGCAGTATCTGGTCACGCTAACCTCTGAACATGTAGCTGTTTAAAAGAGAATAAACTGCAAGCAGCACCAGTGATACAATCACTACTGAAGCAATTTCAGAGGCAGTGGGAATACTGGAAATATCTTCTATAAAATTTTAATCTCTACTGCCATAACTTCCTACATAATAGAGCTCTGAACTGTAGATCTAGGGTCATCAATGGGGTCATAAGGGTTAGATTTTACAGTACCTCATGAAAAAGAACAACAGCTGCTTCACCCCAGGCACTGAAAAATCTTTGCGATTTTTTGCATATTACAGTACTGTCGAGAGCAAAATAAAATAAAATAAGTTAATTATATTAATTACATTTTTACACAATTTATGGTTAATTTTATTCAGATTTTTTTTTTACTACTACCCTGATACAAAAATGGTCAAAGTATACAATAAAAATATTCAAGATGAAAGGTATTATTAAAACCACAATTATAGCACCCATGAATATGGTCATAAGCTTAGCTCACACAATAAAATGGCACGTGATCCCAGCTTACAAGAAATAAATGCTGTGGAAGAATGACAATAGGGATTGGGAATGTAATATATGATGGAAAAAGTAACAGGAAATCAGCAGAGTGATTTAAAGAGATGAACGAGCGATAATGGGAGAGTGAATTAGTATTTATTAAAGAATCAATTCAATCAGAGCTTTATGAACAACCGTGAAGCAAAGATTAGGAGAGAATGATTTCCACAGAAGCAGCATTTTCAATAGAGACAGGACAGAAAAGTGAGAAAGGCAGGAGATAAGTTAATACAAGGTTACAATAATCAATAAAGGAAAGAAGATTGGTTATAATATGACTGAGAAAAATGTCTTAACATTATCTTTGCAATGGGGACACATTTGTTGAAGGTGAATTTACTGAACAGCAATAGAAAATAATGGATGTTTGGAATGCCATTATTAATAGCCATCAGCCAACCCAAAAGTTCCTAGAGTTGTATATGTACTAAATTAATGTTGGTGTCGAAGAAAATGTGCATAGGAAATATGAATGGGTTTTGAGCAATTGCATCATGGGGGACAACTAAACATCCATTTGATTTAAATGGGAAGATTAATCCCTTGAAATCTAGAAGATCTCCAGTGCACTGTTTCGTATTAACCAGAGGCAATAAAAAGGGATCAGCCACCAGACCAAGGTGCCACTAGCATTATGTCTCTATCAGAGGAAATGTTCTCTCAGAGACAGGGGAGTTAAGAATATAGCCATTTAACTTTTACTATAATTCCTATCATCCCCATCTGGTCAACAATAACAGTCAAACAATAGATTGTGGACTTTAGACTCCCAACCAAGTCACAGTGTATAGTTAATTAATTCCTGCTTAAAATCTAAAACTGACTAACGTCCCACTCACATGAAGATATAAACAAGGCTAATAGGCAGTATATAAAGTAACAAATAGAAAAAATAAGGGAAGATTGAAGAATGAGACATTGGGGTACAAAAAAGATAATGGGGTGTATGGAAAGATGTAAATAGGGAAAAAGGTGAATGAGTCAGGGTAGAGACAGAAATAATAGAAAAGATAGGGTTGGTGAAAAGGCGGAATACAATAAGGGGCATTGATAAAGGTAGCTAAAGGCAAAGGGGAAAAGAAAAGGAAAGGATAAATGTACAAATACAGTAAAAACAAGGAAAGGATACAAGATGTGTATATGAAGGGGGAAGTGAGTAGAAATTTTGGGGGGTTGATAGAGAGACCTGCTGGATTCTTAATAAATACATATACACCCACCTCTGTTTAAAACAAAATACCCTTTCACATTCTCCGCTATACCTGTGTATGGAAGTATCTGCATAGTTATCCCGTTGAATGCTGAAAGACATGTACAATGTAACTATGTTGTTGTGTGGAGTCATTTGTTTAAAGGAGCAGTAAACTTTTTTTATGAAAAAATATATATTGTAGGGATTTTCCTATTGAGTAAAATAAGGGTACTCCCACTGTTGAGAGATTTATATTTCTAGAGTTATTACAGTTTAAACCCATGTTTTTTTACATTAGCAGTGCCCTTTAGTGGTCAAATTCTGATTAGATTTCCTGTTAGATTCTAATGGAGAGGAATGTCAGAAAAGTCAGAGACATACAGTTCTTCCTAGACTGTGATAGAAACTGCCTGTTACTTCCTGTCAGTTAGAACTATCAGGAAGTAAACACAGTAAATTCACTTCCTGATTATTTAAACTGCTATAATTTTTGAATAAAACATCTGACAGCGATGGGAGTGGCCTTGTTTTATTCAGCAGGAAATGCTCTGTAAAATATGTGTTTTCATAAAAAAAGTTTACTGCTCCTTTAAGTTGTTACACCAGATATGTCTCGGAATGAGGGAGACATTTACTTAGATATTGAATTATTTGCATCTGTAATGTAAGTAGTACAATCCAAAAGACATTTTAAATTGGTAGATTCTAATAGCTTTCTGGATTTGCATTACAGCCATTATAGCAAATAGCGTATTCATTTCCCACATACCCAGTTCCAGTGAATCAGACATAATTGCAGTAAGTTAAAGGACTACTGAGATCAAAGAAGGATCTTAAAGGAAAAGTTCTTACAGAAACATTATCTAAAACATTTAGTTGAGAACTCATATAACAAGTAGAAAATTTAAATAGAAGCCATTTACTCAATAAAAAAAATCATTCAAAATTGAACTGGTAGCTGACATTTAGTTTATACTTGATTATGAAATGTAATCCAATACACAGGGAAATGGAGAAAGTGTTTAAAAAAACATTGCAACATTTTGCAAGCGGACCCTTTGCTTAATAATGCTATAATGAGCAAGCTTAGATTAATCTATAAATGATCAGGTAGCCTTAAAAGAAATTGGCTCCAAGCAACTCCTTGCTCTCCACTTTCAAGCTGAGTGTGGGGATTTATAGATGTGGAGCAGGTAAATGATTTAACTACAAATATATGAGTCATAAGAAACTCTTCTTTAACTCAAAATATGATACATTTTTAAAATGATTTAGTATTTTTCAATATACTTTTTATGAATGAGACCTATGGTTCAACAGATATGTCCACATCTTCCCTTGGGGTGGATGATTTTAGTTACTCTCAGTCTAGTTTATTTTTATTAATTGTAAATTACAAATTGAGCTTTTTTATCACACTACTAGAAAATACCTGATAGGCATGGTCATCTCATCTTCGGATGTCAATTTAGTTTCAACAATTTATTGAAGTTATAGATTATAAATTAAATGTTATATTCAGTCTGGTTGTATGTATTACTTTATTTGCATTCTCTTTATATATGATTGATTAATATTGTGGTATACACTGGCCATTAAGAATTTCTTATTTTCATAATATTTGCAATTTACTAGTAATGTTCACATTTAAGGTTTAGGGAGGGTATTCATAATAGTAAGCCCTCCTTTTTAATGTTTGTTTGTTATCATAATTATTCCTCCTGACTTACCCATGGAAAGGGGTTGAAACACATTCAAGAAAGGACATTTTTACTTTATATATTATAATACTGTCGCCAATCACGGCGTCAATCAATAGCCTCTACTTCTTCTGCATATACTCACGCTTCTCGTTCTTCATCATGCGTGTATGCACACGTTGGGCAGTATTCTGAGTTAGTGCAGTGCACACATCAAATGAGCCTCCTCCTTTTCGCCCTCGAGTTGGGTGATGGTTTTCCTTTCAGTGCTGGGCATCTGGTCGAGGCCCCACTATGAACCTTGCTATTGGCTCCTTACCATATTTAAACAGAGTACTGTCTAATGCTGATGCCCATTCCATGAGCTTGCTTGTAACAGTTACCAGTGTCCTCTTGTTGTTTTACTTGATCTTCTGGCTTCTGACTCCGGCTTCATAGTTGACCACTCTACTTTTCTCCTGGCTCCTGACCTCTGCTTGATACTGACCATGCTACTTGACCTTATGGCTCCTGACCCTGGCTTCTATTGACCACTCTACTCCACTACTTGATCTTCAGGCTCCTGACCCCGGCTTGCTATTGACCACTTCACTCCACTACTTGATCTTCTGGCTCCAGACCTCAGCTTGTTATTGACCACTCTTACTTGATCTTCTGGCTTCTAACCTTGGAACTTCAAGACCTTGGCTCTCTTGGACTGTCCTGGCCTCAGACCTAGGCTTATTCACTTGGTCCAATCCAGCCCTTACCTTGTTTTCCTGTTCTCCCAGTTACTCCCATCCTGGTTGAACCCTGGCTCAAATGGGGTGGAACAATCTGGTTTTGTGACCAGCCCCTTTACCCATCTTCAGCTGAAGCAAGGGAATATCTGGCATGCCATCACTGAACCCAAGCTTAACTCTCTAGCAGCACACCCCAGCTACTGAACCAGTGCCTACTAGGTTCCTAATCCCTGCACAGTGACAACTAAATTTTAAAAAAACACAATTGTTCTGTTTTATCCCCAATTTTGCTGAGATCCTTATTAGGTAGTATAGTGAGAATTAATAGTGGCATTGTACAAACAAGGCTGAACTATCAGACAAACATGCAGATGAAAGCAGAATCCATAAAAACAATCTTTATTTTTTTCATGTTAAAAATTAATGTACATGAGACATATAAAACAAGCTGTCTGGTCCAAGAGAATCAAAACAGTTTAAGCATTTTACAGTAATAACATTCATCCATGACTATTTCTCTTGCTATAACAAATGTTTATTTTTCTAACTCAAAATGGTTTTTACTCCTACATTTCATGATTAGTCTCTGTAAGTGTATATTTTCTTTCTTCTTCATATGCTGTATTGGGATATTATTATAGCAAATTCCTAACACACTGCTTGTTTCTCTCACGATGTACCTGAAATTCAGTGACCTCATTGATATTCCCAGAACCTAACTGCTTGTTCTCTTTTTGTTAGACACTGTAAAGAATATGACATCTTCAAAGTTGAAAGTGGATGGATAGGGAATTTTACAGATGACTGACAAGTGCAGTAGTTCAGTATTTTTAAAATGGAAATACTTAGTGTACAGCTTCTCAAAAGAAAAATTGTGGACATTAAAAAATAGCACTGTTAACTGCTTTAAGGACCAGGTGTGTAGTGCATTGTGCGCCTATCTGGTCATTAACCCTTTAACTGCCAGATGGGCATCCATCATAAAAGTAATGCAATGGCTACCCCTCTAGTACTCATAATCTTAACGGGTTAAGCATTATTTTCTTCATAAGCATGTAATATGTCACAAAATATGCCTAATTAAAGAGGATATTTACCCTTAAATATAAATGTTATATAGACCATGAATATTTAATTGCAATAGAACATATTATCTAAATAATTCAAAATCTAACAATTAAAGCATTCACAGAAAAGGCATATCGCTTCCAGGCCAAAGCATGAACAGTTTTGGAAGATACCGTCTGTAAGTTAAAGTGACAATATGGAGCTCAGCTTGCCTCTTGCTGTGGAGCTTTTGGGTAGAGATGAGAGAAAATGAAAAATAATTGCCATATGGCATTTTTGTGGAAAAAAAACAATTGTGGCTACTTGTAGGGGCCGAAGCTTGAATGATTTGAAGAACATAGCAACTGTTCAAAAATACTTTTTACTTTTACTGAGAATATTAAATCAAGAATCAGTTTTCTCCACAGTGTCCATCATTAGTTCCTTTATAGTATAGCCAGCGCCCATCTTCTAATTGGACTAAATCTTCATTTTTTTTACCAGTCTCACATAAGCCGATAATGTTCCAGTTGATGTTATTTAGTTATTGCTCTAAGCAAGAAACTGTACTCATAGATCAAATGTTAATATTTCCAGTGTCTAAAGACTAGGGGTAGGAAAAAAGTTAGAAACATTTCCCACAGGACTTTTTGTGATAAGCAGACAATATATTGTTTTCTTCTCAAAAGCTTTTTCCTTTTCGCTTATGCAAAATTTTCCTCCTTATTGCCAATTCTAACACTTTTTCACCTATATTTTCTACGGTGCAAGATTTCCCAGTACAATATTACTTCTTCTGAGGGCTGTAGTGAAGAAATAAGTAGCCGAAAGTAAAAAAGTGAGTCCTACAACAACATATACCTTGAAATATGGGTTAGCATGCAGAGTGCATTTGTCCTTTGCCCACACCGCTAACTTCTTGCTTAAGTGACACAGGCACCTATCCATGATGATGTCAAGAGATAAATGTGTATTTTAGTGGTGGTGGGCTACTGGCATGGTGTGATTAATATATAAGTTTTTATCATGTTTGTGTCAAATGTAAGCTATCCTTCCATCCTTCCTCTCAGATTACTGATACTCATGACTCACGATCATAGCAGTGGCCCCAAGAGTGGTAGATGCTAGTAGCCCTTCTTCACATCCCTCCTGTTCCTCATCATCATCTGTGCTGCTGTTAATACAGCTATCTCTGTCATATATGGTTTCTGCTACCTGATACTCTGATGGTATGAGATGTTGGTTTATTTTTAAAAATGTTACTCTCCCAACACTGCTTCTTGATAACTGCATTCTACATTCATTGACATGTAACCAGCTGCACTGAAATCCCTCTCAGACTCAATGTTTGCTGGAGGGCAACTCAGGTTTTCCACTGTAGTACGTGTCAATGCTGGCCACACACACACACACACACACACACACACACTTCTTTGTTTGCCAGTAGTCCATGGGGTCATTGTTTCTGCCCAGAATGTAGCTATACTGCAGAAACAATCTCACATGCAGTTGGACCACTCCTGTGAGATACACAGTGTTACTGTGTGTGTCAGTTATCAACCTGTAGGGAGCAAGTCTCAAAGAGATGTGCCACCACCAGTGCCAACACCACCACCAATAATTTTGGATTTTTGCCTCCCCTGATGAGACTTGAATTGCCCTATGTTCAGAACTGGAGGTTTTAGTTGATGATGTAGGTGCTCCTGCTGCTGCTGGTTTAAACGCTACACTGCCATCTTTATCACTATGCTGTCTAAATGTTCTTTTTGCCCTAACTTTCCCCCTCTCATCCTCCACTATGCAACCCTTCACTCAATCAATAAGCATATCTTTATATTCCTTGACAGAATCCTATTCCTCGTGAGATGCCACTGATCAACATGACTCATTGTTGTGAAAAACTGCTGATTACCCTTTGCCAGAAATTGTGAAATTTTATGCTTAATGCAGGAGTCCAGCAAAGTGTTAAGAATGTATTCCTCATTGTTTTTAATGGATATTATGAGAGGATCTTGCACAAAGCACTCTAACGTCCTTTACCAGCTGATGCATGTCTGTGTTGTCATTATGGTAAGATTCCTCATCCATGCTCCACATCTTTTTTCTGCAATAAATATAAAAATATCATAGGAAGAATTTCTCTAATTCCTGCTCCAATGCCACTCCCCAGCATGGTTGCCTCCTCAAAGGTTTTCAGTAGCTCAAATACATCATACATTAGTTTTCATTGGCCAGATGACAAAAAGGCTCCCTCTAAAGCCTTCCAGTTTTCCATGTTGTACTTGCTAATGGTCTTATACTGTTCATACAAATGCTCTAGCATGTACAGTGTGGAATTCTACCTGGTAGGGATCTCCAGTTTCAGCTGGTGATGGAGCAGGTGTTACGCTCTTGTATGGCATATACAACTTTGCATGCACTGTAGGAACACTAAAATGACACACATTTTGTGGGCAATAGTAAGCATCTCTGAGGGGTTTGGATTCTGCCAGGAATCTGATCAGACTAAATTTAGCACATGGGCAAAGCAGGGCACGTGCACCATATCATCTATTCTCAAGGCTGCGATTATGTTGGAGCTGTTATAAACAGACAGAAAACCAGCTTTTTAGTAGCTAAGTATAAGCCATTCTATCATCTGCTCTAGCTTGGTTAAAACATTTACCATTTTGTGGGACTGTCTCTCAGATCTCTGCATGCACAAGGTAACGTGCCGATGGTATGGATTATCCCACTCTGCTGCCTTTTAATCCCACTGCCAGAACCAGAAACATGATTATTGGCTGTCACCTGATGCTGTAAGCTAGTGTTGCCAAATGTTGGTGGTTGGAGGGAATCCCAGCAAGCAGTTATAGTCATATAGTCTGTGCTCTGCCCACTTGTCCTCATATCTATTGTCAGGTGGATTTTTTTGCTGTCCACACTTTCCAGTCTTTTACCCACCACACTAACCACCTGCTTGTACAATTCAGGCACAGCCATCCTGGAAAAATGACTAAAGTCTGAGATAGGCCAGCATGGAGCTACACAGGACTTCAGTTCTCTGTAACCTCAGTTTTCTACCAAAGAATATAGCAGCTTGTCCACATCTTGGCAACATTACCATTCCACAGGTATACTTTGGGTTTGTTTTTGTGAAGTTTTTGTATCCTTCCCAGGAACTCAGTCAGTGTGGGTTGACAGGGCATGGCAGAAGAACCCATAACTTTGTTGCTTTAACAACATGGCCATAGGAAGTGGTGGAGGTAGAGGCAGCATGTGAAGGCAGTCTATGACTCTAGCAATCTCCTACAGGAAATCCAGAGTCATCATACTCCTCTGCAGCAGGAGCCATAGGTGATATTTGGAATGAACTAACTGTTGGCATTATCACACTCTCTGACACATAAATAACATCACTACATTTCTTATCCCCCAGAGCCCTGGGAACTTTTTTGGAAATCAACCAATATATATATACATTCTACAGTATTTTTTACTATTGTCATGTTTGTGTCAAATCTCTACCCTTTTTCATAGATTATTGACACACATTACTTATTGGTCATATCAGTGGTCTCAAGTGTGGTAGATGGTAGCAATACTTCTTCAAATTCCTCCTCCTCATATATGCTGCTGTTATTATATTTGGCCTGGCTTTCTCTGTCAACATGTGTGGTTTCTGCTATCTGATACACAGATGGTATGATATGTTGGTTCATTCTTAAAATGTTAGTCTGTCAACATTTCTACTTGATAACCGCATCCTGCAGTAATTGATAATGTAACCAGCTGCACTGAAAACCCGCTCAGACTCAAAGCTTGTTAGAGGACAACTAAAGGTTTCCACTGCAGTAGGTGTCAATGCTGGCCACACAATGCTTTGTTTGCCAGTAGTCCATGGCGTCATTGTTTTTGCCTAGAACGTAGCTATCCTGCAAGTATGCTGAAACCATCTCACATGCAGTAGGACCACTTCTAGGAGCTACATGGTGTTCCTGTGTGTCAGTTACCAACCCATATCAGGGAGCAAGTCCCAAAGACATGTGCCACTCTCCATTTTTCAGGATCATATAATAACCAAAGCTGAACCATCACAGTTCTACTGAGACACACACAGGCCTAGAACGCAAAAACACTAGGGCCTGAAAACAAACAAATTCCCCTCTTTGCCATATCCACTCATATAAATACATAGTAACATAGTAATTTAGGTTGAAAAAAGACTTGCGTCCATCTAGTTCAACCCTTTTCCTATTCCTGTTTACCATCGTTGATCCAAAAGAAGGCAAAAAAAACACTCAATACAGCAATTTCAAATTCTACCTTGAATGGGGGGAAAAATTCCTTCTTGATTCCAAATGGCAATCAGATTTCACCTTGGATCAACAATCCCTAACTAAATATTAATCCCACTCCATTAATCACTCCTCAGGATGCATATGATACCCAAGGCTCAACCATGCCATGTTGGATGTGTTTGTTGTGGTTCTGTAAGGTGTGTCCTCCTTCTGCTTGAGTTGCTGTGTTCCTCTATCTATATTTGTTTGTGTGCATGCTTTGCCTGTTTGCATTACTAACATCAGTTCTGCTTGCCTGTCATTGCTTTTTTCAGTAGTGCACTAATGTGCTTTGAGGCCCTAGTGTGTTTTCTTTTGAAGCCTATGAGTTGTATATATAAGTTGAAGTGTGATGAGTGAGCTCACCTGTGCAATGTAACCCTGTTGTATTATAGGTAGCCAATGAGCAAATGCATTGGTCATCCCTCTAGCACTCAAGGGGTTAAGTGCTGACCTCCCGGTTGCACCATGTGTAAGATTGTGGGAAACATAACAGATATTTGTATGAAAACATGATGGAGAGTATTTATTGTGTGCAATGAGTATAGTTGATTACAGCAACGAGAGGGTTAAACCTGGACTTGGACAGAATTTGTCTCACTTAACCATTCTGATATCTGCTTGGTTTGTCCAGTATTCTGTCTTTGTTTGAACCCTCTAAGCTGAGTTGATGAACTAGTATGAATCAATGTGGGTCATCTGTTCAGCTATCACTGTGTTGGGCTGTACTAAGTAGGAGGGTTTGTGTGGTGTGTAGTTATGGAATGATGCACTTACCAGTAGTAAGGAGGGTGTTATCGTTGCCAGCATCACAGCCTCCAGGGAACCCCTCAACAGCTGTTGATGACAGGTTCTGCCTCAGCATCTCCTTCCAGGGTTTGAAGGTGATGTTGAGAGGGGGCCCACCTCTGGTGCCTCGGGAGTGCATGGCAGCTTCACCCATCTTGTTTTTGACTAACCACTTGCAATCACCCCACCACTTATTCATGGACTCTGCTTAGGACCTGACTCCAGGCAGCGTTCTTCTTTGCACCAAACCACTGAATCTCTCCTTCGGGTACAGGATGCTCTCCCTCTCAAGAATGCTCTATACAAGGACCATATTCTCCTTGTAGGAGTACTTTGGGTCACACAGTCACTCATCATCCCCCCCAGCCTGGGATGTGTTGGAACTGTGAGTCTAGTAAATACAAAAATACCTGCACATAGGTTTAAAGCCAATTATAATACTGAACACAATGGGTCGTAGTGAAAAAGTCCCCAGTGGACGGATAAAGAAACAGTACCTTATGAGATGAAATGAATGAAGTAATGGATGAAAAAGATGGATGAAACGATGAAGGTGATGATGATCAAATGGATGGTTAGTGAGAAAGAAATGTAAGGTATGTCAAAAACCAGTCTTTGAAATCCTGATGCTGCTACAAATCTTCATGGCCTTGTCCATATTGTGAAGTCAATATTAGTCAATATTTCTAATGCAATAAGAGCTCAAAGACAGGAAAAAAACAGTGAACAGTGTAGTATTAAATAGAAACAGTGTAAAAGTAAAGTAATACCCTCACATGATGCCCATCTTGGGCTTTGTGATTATATGAGGTCCCAGCCCCTTGTAGCCAATGTGCTGTGTCCTCTTCAGTTGATGCCTGTATAACTGGTATCTGGGATTACCCTTGTGCTGGAAAGTCCAGATGTGCAATGTGCCTGAGACAAACCTTTGATCAATGACAGGAAAAGATCCAGCAAATTAGATGTATATGGTCTCTTATTAGACACAGAGGGAGACCCTAAATCAGGCTGTGGGAACTAATGGCTCTACGTGTGTTGGCCAACGCTCTGGAAGTTCTGGACAACCGTTTGTCAGGCCCTGCCTGCACTGTGCCTTGCTGTGTAGGGTGCTTCCTGACATCTACCCCTTGTTACACTGGCAGTTCTCTCCCTATCCTCTGTATAGCTCTCCTACCTCGGGTACCCCTCCACCCATCTAGTTTCCCTCTCCCACTCCTTCCCTGACTGGAAATGTTCTGCTCAGCTTTCTCCTCTCCTTCCATCTCTCACCTACGTACACACAGGCACTCACATAGGCTTGATCTCTCTGAATCACACTAAAAAAATAAAAGATAAAGTTGTGTAATGTGTGACAAACAAACAAGATATGTGTGTTTGGGTTTGTGTTTGTTTGCGTGTATGCATGATGTGCCAAGGTGTATTATGTGTCAATATAAACATACCAACTTTCTCCGCTCCCAACTCCTTCTACCTCACTTGAATATATGCTCCTCTCTCTATCACAGTTCACTATCAAAATGTCGCTCACTATTGGGAGACAAAGAAAACAGTGGATTAAACATGTCGCCGAAGTGAAAAGGGACGATATCATAATTTTGCCTGCATCAAAAGGGCAAGATTATGATATGGCGAGCTTAAGCATTGCACATTTTAATAATTCACTTTGAAAATGATAAACTACACACTGCACATGCTATTCAGTACAACAATATTTTTAATGAAATGATCCAATATGGCTCTTACACACAGCACATGTAAGAATCACATATTAAACCACTGCTAGTACTTACATCCATGTATATTAACCCTGAGCGCGAGAGTGGTTCCGGAGCAAGCGTACCCCTCTTGAGCTCAAAGGGTTAACATATATGGATGTAAGCACTAGCAGTGGTTGTTTGTGTGAGTCCTACATGCACTGTGTGTAAGAGCAGTATTGGATCATTAAAAATACTGTTGTACTTAATCGGGTGTGCAGCTTGTAGATTATCAAGCCATTATCATGGCTTCTTCAAGCTAGGATATGAGACCAGGACATGCTTCACTTGCCACCAATATTGGTGTTCCTGTTCCTATCTCAAGTAATGATGCTGAGGCAGCAGCTCCTACCCCACCCATAGAAGGTGATTGTGGAGAACAAGAAGAATGCAATTCTTTTCCACCTGTCCCCTGACTGAAATCATGGATGTGGGAATATTTTTGCGTTAGATCAGGCAAAGTGCAGCCATCAGCAACTGCACTGTATGTGACAAGGAAGTGAAAAAACTAAAGGACTTGTCTGGGGGGTGTGAGAAGGGAGAAAATGAGGTTGACCCCAAATACTCCAACATTCTGTCTGACTGATTTGATTTGAAAGACAGCGACAGCTGTGGTCCAATTTCCTTGCCCATCTTGATGTTATTACCTTGTTATTATCTCTGTTCTGGGGAAGTCTGGGGAAAGAAGTTGTTGATTTGATTTTCATTTTTAGATGGTGATAAGATAGGGTTAACAGCAGTAAAAAAAAAAATAGTTGACAGACAGCTGACTGGAACCCTGGCATGAGCTGTTTGACTGAGACAGACTTGATAGATAGCAGACTAGATTGAATATTTTGTTGAGGGTCAAAGCAAGACATCACACTCCATCAGTTCTATTATGTGCTCTAGTGTAAGAACACAAACACAGTAGTTGAGTAGTGTCCAGCAAATGCACAAGGTATGGGGGGGGGTGAAAATTGGACCAGTGGGAGTAAAGTGCATCCAGGTTTGCTGCAGCATGGGTATACATGATGATGATCTCTCTCCTCCTGGGGTGAATGCAGTTTTACAAGTTCCCACCAAAAGTTCCATCCCCCACCACCAGTGCCAGTGCCAGACCTACGGTCCTAATAACTCACTGTTACCTATATACTTTGCTAAAATACATTAAATGCAACTGCTGCCTGCATGTAACGGGTCCCCAGCACCTACAACACTACTTTTAGGCTACTCCTGCAGTCTGTACATATCATGCCTCTCATAATATTAATGGAGCACACTCTTACCCTTTAGTATTACAAGAGGAATGATTTGGACAGACTTCAGGAGGACAATGAGATATGCCCTTTCACTCGCACAGGACTGACCAATACATTGCTCTGCAATGCATTCGTAACCCTCTGCCACTGAAAGGGTTAAGTGTGAAATCGCTGTTCCACTACTATACGAGGCATTGCTTTTTACTCATAATAAATCATTTGCCAGTGTCTCTGAGTGTGTGTGTGTGTGTTGCATATGTCTGTGTGTATCTGTGTCTGTAATGTATCAGACGTACGACTAACATAAAATGACAGGCAACTCCATCCAGACTGATGTCTCTGTCTTTTTATTTGTCAACACTGGATCTGTGGGAATTAAACCTTTTATGTAATTGCTGGCCTGTTTCACCTACATTATGAGGGTATTACATTGAATGATTTGCAGGTGAAGGCACCATTAATCTTATGGTGTAACTGGGTGTTTGGTATGGGTACCTTGTTCCCGGTGTAAATGTTTGCAGAGGTTTCACACCTCCTTTGTAGGGAGGGAGATATGACATTTTCTGTCTTACCATCAGTTGTTTTAAATTGGAAGGCTGTCTGAAGGAGAGTAAGAGAGGTTGTGGGAATATGTTCTTAAGTCTTTCATCCATATGTAATGTTGTTAGAAGTTATCTTGATATTTTGCATAGAACTTCAACCTGGGGGTGGTAAGTGACCACCAGTGGCACATGGTTCCCTTATGTTCTTTGTATTTCAAACAATTTTTCCTTGGTATAAGGGTAGCTCTCTGTATCTGAGTGTCATTCATTCTGGCACTGTAACCCTGTTTTATAAAGTCTCCTCTGAGTTTCTGGAGGTGCTCATCGCCATTGTGAAACCTAAGTGGAGAAAAAATTCTTACAGAAAATCATGTGGTGTAAGTGAAATGGCAGAAAATTTCTGGGTTTCTCTATTGGAGGGAATTCCTGTAGGAAAAAGCTGAAAATGTGCTCTTATTCATGAACATTCCCATGAGAACAAAACAGAACTTTTAACCCATCCCTAGTATACACTCCATTCACCACACAACACTTTATCCCATCCTTACACCTTCTCTTGTGACTCAAAACCAATTGTATTTCACATTTTATAGCCTTGTCAGTGCTTATCATGGTGCCCATGTTATTACTGGTGACATTTTGACAGTGCTTCTTCCTGATTCAGTTTTATTGGCTAAGGTGGGGTTGCTCCGCCCAGTGATAACTCAAATACTGAGCACTGTCATTTCAGCTTTGCCCTTTCGTGGTGTTCCCATTACTAAGCGCTGTCTCCAGTATTTGTGTGTTTCCCGTGTATGACCCGGACTGCCTGACTACTCTGCCTGTATTATTCCTGCCCTGCATAACGAACTGGATTGGCTGACATTCCTGCTCTGTGTACCGAACCGGCCTGGCTGACGTTCCTGTTCCGTGTACTAACTCGGATTGGCTGACGTTCCTGCTCTGTGTACCAACACGGCCTGGCTGACATTTCTGCTCTGTGTAATGACCCGACCCGAATGACATTCCTGCTCTGTGTACCGACCCAGTTTGACTGACGCTCCAGCTCTGTGTACTGACCCGGCCTGGCTGTCGCTCCTGTTCTGGGTGCCAACCCGGGCATGCTTACTGTTCCATCCAGTATCCAGTTAAGGGCCTGTTTCTGATCTCTCTGTCTATGGACAGATCCGTTGTTGCCTCCGTTACTGCTCCGGCAGCCTTGTACTGCTACCCGACCAGTATTGTGCCTCGTTATTTATCCGGTGCTAGTAGCACCCATTCGGTAGCACCCCGGTACGCTTGACCTATACTGCCCTCGCTGAGGTTGGGTTATCTTGGGCGCCTCAGGCGTTATCCATTCTGGCAGTCAACTCTGGCAGTTCTGAGTGTTCATTAACCCCTTGTGGGCTGGTGCCTGGCATGATTGGCGTAATTCCGTGCCTCTGTGGCAATCCTCCATTGGCAGCTCCGGTAGTCTACCGCTTGTCCAGGGCCTCCATTGCTTTCGTGGCCTTAGTCACCATTGTGTCACTCTCTGCATAGAGAGTGTCCTAAGGGCCATCACACTATTAGGGCCTATCTGTCCTCCCGGCCTAATACTAACCACATTTATCTTTCTAGGTTTGGATTCACACAAACTGTGCCTGACCTGTGTCAGTATTGTATTGTGTATTGTATACAATGGACCTGTGTGGGTACTTATAACTGTAACCTGACCTGTGTCAGTAGAGTTCTGTCTTCACACCTACTGGACCCATGTGGGTTATTCTGTTACTGTGATTCTTTAATAAAAATTGCATTTTAACCTAAACCTAACGTGCCTGAGTGTCCATAGAACCGTTACAATGCTGCTATCTTATTTAGTGGCATAGAAGAGTTAAACTGAGTGAAGACTGCATCAAACTTCTACAGAGTTTCTCACTGTAGTGTCTTTGATCTATGTTTCTGTCGCAAATGTTTTTTTTTGGAAGTGGCTGGCTGCTTATAGGGTGGATAGCTACCTATATTATTCAGTCATCATGTATGTTTATGCTTTTTGCTTTTATTAATGTTTCATCAGAGCCCACAGAGATTATCTTCCATATCTGACCTACCCAACACTTTCATGCATGCAGGCTGCAACCACCACACAAGTCAAGCTCCACTCTGGCTTCCAGTGCTGCCAAAGGTCTATCACTGAAAAAAAAAATGAGGGGTGGGTGGAGCTTTTTTAACTTACACTGAGCTTTGCCAAAGTGTCACCTACGGCTGAGTAACCTACTAATCACATCCAACATGTGCATGTGCCACATTAACAGGAAGAGTCCTATCACATTCACCCTTAATACAAGTTCAGGCAACACTAACCTAATATGCAGACGAGATGATATCTCAAACTCAGATCTGTGGGGGGGATTTTTATCCAGTGGCTCAGCATGACAGACCCTCAACTCTCAGAAAGCCTAGGAAGGTGCCTAGGGTGATTGTTCATGGTCCATCTCTGCCCAGAGGGCCTTAAGAAGATAATAAAATGTGAAACCTTGGGACAAATCAACTGCACCCTAGGAGACAAATACAAATGCCCTAAATTCAAATTTTCTTCTAGTAGGAGACATTGATATTTTACCATCTCGATGCTAGAGATATCACCTATGCTTACGTACATTGTGCAATGTTATGTTCTTTTCTGCTTAAATTTTTCTAAGATATCTGTAAATTGAGGCATTAGATACCAAATTTGGCAATACAATTATAAGCATTCCAACCATGCATTCTATTTCATGAATGTGCATCAAATTGTAGGAAACATTATTTCTGGGTATGAAGGTTTATATGCTTGAAGTCTGAAGTCAGAGATTTTTCTCATGATGATGAAGCGTGAAGAAGAAAAAATTTAGCTCAGCCAACACAATAAAGGATGTCAGAAGTTAAGACTTTCCTGAATTGGATTTACTTCGGTGTGACTAGTGGGGATACCACTATTTGACCTAATTGCATGGGAGAGAAAAATCTCATTTTAAATAAAATATATTTGATATGAAGGTATTCTTATCCTCTTTATATGTCATCATGACTAAACTTAGAAGTGCAGCCATTATGGATAATGACTGGCTTTTAACAATGCTGATTGACTTCACTGGCCAAACCTGATAATAAAATGTAGCATCTTGAGTTTAACCTTTGAGTGTCTGTGTGGTATCCAATTCATTACAATGAAATGCATTGAACACCTCCCTGGCACGCAAAGCATTAAGGAAAGGAAGTATATTAGAAGTATAAATTATATAAACATGATTAGTTTGCTTAATTTAAAGTATTTAAAAAAACAACAAAACCATATGAAGCAATACTCTTAGATATGGGAGCAAAATCTGATCTTTTTTCATGGAAACTCCATTATTTCCTGGGTATTTTTCCATCAGTTCTTGTGCACTGAAAATGTATTAAAATTCTGCCTTTCCACTACTGTTATTTAATTTCTTACAAGAACTTTATTGTTTCTGACATATGATTTAGTTGCTCTGGACAATTCCAGCCCTACTACAATACCCTACAAAACCCTTTACTTCCCATCATTCTACATGGTGTATCTTAGGCAGAAAGAGCAGCAGAATTAGAGCACTTTAGGGAGAAAAAATACATTGTGGAGTAGATGTGAAATGAGAGAGCATTAGTAAGCATCACCAGTACACTGCTGCTGTTACCTGTTGCAAAGTGTGCATATGTAAAAAAGTTTTAAGAGGATTTGGATGAATGTTGATGATGTGGAGATAGCAGAAGGCTAGTAGTAGTATCACTGGTTAGGAGCAGAGCCCACCAGATGTGCTGCTAATATCCCCCATCATATCCCCTGTCACTAAGAGACTCCAGTGATTACCAGCAGCAGATAGTATTCCCACTACCCTCACCATAACCACAATCCCTGCTGCAACTCATTGACATCAGAGCACACCAGCAGATGGTGCTGCAGCCAAATGGTTGTGCGCAGAAGTACCAGTACTGATTTGCTGCCTGCTTCTGTGCCTACTTCTATTCTGTCTGTGAGTGTGACACCAACATAGATACACCACCTATACCAATGTCACTCTCTTGAACAGCAAGAGAGGAGGAAGACTCTGATTATAGTACTGCTGCTGATAAGACTGGTGAATTCATCAGAGCTTTTCTGGCTTAAAAAAAGCCAGAATTGGCCGAGATACCATACCACAGGTCATTTCAGGTATATTTAAGTGGAAAGTTTGCAGTCAAAATATATTTTCACCTCCATCCATTGAAATCATGACATAGGAACAATTTTTCTTGGGAGCAGTCATTGTCCAGTCATCTCCAGGGGAGCATGAACAGTCAGGGCAAGGGTGTAAAGACAGCTGCCTGTGTCTTGCCAGTCAGTCAATTTGAATTTTGGGGTATTATTTGGGGTCAACCTCCTTCTTCCCTTCTTCTCCCCAGAGTGCCCCACTGACTCCTAATACAGGGAACAAATGTCCTACCTAAAAGATTCCCTAAATTAAACTTCAATTCCCCTATCTTGTCTAGCTTAAACAAGGTGCTGCTCTCTCCTCTCACAAACACAGAATGGCTGCTGTGAGAGCCCGACACCCTTTTATATGGCTATAGAAAACTTTCATGTGGTGGAGAAAACTTTTTTCTTCCCATTGATTTCAATGGGAGAAAAATGCGAGAAAAAGCGGAAAAATGGCACTTTTAGCGGGAAATTATTCGCCAAGCGAAAAATGCCATTATTCACCGATTTCAGTTTGAGAAGATTTTCATCCATCCCTAGTCCTTAAGTGGCTGAAAGATGTGACAGTTCTGGCACATCAAGGGTGCTTAAATGGTTAAGGGGTATAACATTGTTTACAAAAATCTTAATCTTTATAATACATTTACTGCTCTTCCCTTTGCACTAATGTGCTGGTGTAGGCCTGTAAATAATTTTTAGAAAGGCATATCAGCAGTGTGTCTCACATGAGTTTTACTTGTATGTATTGCTTTCTGACTCAAAACACATAACACTATTACCTCTGATAGTGTAATTTTAAAAATATAATTATAAACAGTGATGACATTAAATAATCTCAATGTTGTTGAACCATTGTTCAATGAAAATAATAAAATAAAAAGTTGAATTTAACATTGTGGATGTGGATGGTGGTGAAGGTTAAAAAAATATAAAAAAAATATAAAAATATATAGTAGTCTATGTTGTGATAAGGGAGCAAAGGAGGTTTACCCAAATACCTAAAACCTTTGTGTGACTGAGTGACAGGCAGCTGTGATCCAAGTTCCTGCCTGTCTGACTGTTAACATGTGTTAGGGGAGTCTGGGGGTCTGAGAAGGGAGCAAAGAAGAATTACCCACAAATATGCCAACATTTCTATGTGACTTACTGGGAGCACACAGGTAGGTGGTCCAAGTTTCTTCCTCATCTGGCTGTGATATCTGTCCTAGGGTAGTCTGAGGAGGTTTACCCCAAATATCCCCAATTTGTGCGACCAAGTGGACACAGGCAGCTTTGATCCAAGTTCCTTTTTGATGTGGCTGTTATCTCTGTGTCAGGGAAATATGAGGGTGTGAGAAGGAAGCAAAAAACAATTACCCCAAATACCCCAAAATTCTATGTGACTGATAGGGAAAACACAGGCACAGGTGATACAAGTTTCTTACTGATCTGGCTGTTATCTCTGTCCTAGGGGAGCCTGGAGAAAGAAGCAGTTGAACAGGAAGCGTATCTTTTTTGTTTCTTGTTTTGTTGACAGTGATAGATTATTATAAATAATTACAATAAGAAAAATTGATAGGTGACAGGGACTTTGATATGAGGTGTGACTGAGGCAGACTGATACTAGATGAGATAGAGTGTTTTGTACTGATCCAAGGCAAGATGTCACACAATCAGTTCTATTGTATACTTTGCAGTAAAAGCACACATAGTAGTTGAATAATATCCAACAAACACAGAAGGGGTATGGGTAGGGTGAAATGATTAGGAGCAGTGCAGGGACCTATGTGTAAAGTCGCAGTCCAAAAACTGACTGCAATATTGGTTGCTGCAGCGTGCACAATAAATGATGTGGTTGGTTAAAGTCCCATCAAAAATTCCACCACCACCAGCACTAGTACTTTTAATAAACCATCTAAAATCACTGAAGATGGCAATGAGTTGCATTCCAGTGTTGATGGCATAGCGCAAGAAGGTGTAGAAGCTCAACCAACTGCTGCATCTGACAGTCAGATAAACAAGCACAAAACCACCTGTCCGGAAAGTAGTAGTGAACATTGTGGAAAATTATTCAAGGAGAAAAGTAACAATAAATTGTTTGAGACCTCTAATAGTCTAGAGGAATATAAAAGTAGCGACCAAGAAGCTGCGGGCAATGCTGAGGATTCCCTAATGACAGATGAGGATGATGTAGATCTAGAATATATCCATCAAGCATCTTCTTCTTCTTCAGATACATATGAAGTTGAGAGTGAGAGAGATGGTGACTACATGGCCAGAAAGTTAGCTGAAATGTAAAAGCTCAATCTTCCACCACTGAAAAGAAGCAATGCTTATATCTATAAATTGTTTGAGAAAAATATTGCAAAGTCTGACCCTCAACAAGAAAAGATGCCAAAAATACACAGTTATCCTGTCAGTCATCATCAGCTTCATCTTCCAAGTCCAAGTCCCACTCAGCCACACACTAATAGTGTTGAGTAACCAACAACAAAGCAAGTTATCAGCATGCACAGCCTTAGCTTTGATGAGTGTCTCTGCTGCTCTTAGAAGTTCAGCACCTGTGACTCCTAGTAGTAATGCAATTGCAGCAACATATAGAAAACAGTAGTAGAAGCAGCCTCTCTGGAACCCCCCAGTCTATGAAGTCCACAGTATAGAGATACTTCACTCCAGAATTTACGCATGTTGCTATCTGTTGCCTATGTAAGAAGCATGTGAGCAAGGGAAAGGCAGACTCACACCTAGGCACCTCCTCAATGAGTTCCCACCTGAAGTACAACTAATGGTGTGGCTGGGAGACACAACATCAACAGGTTACAACTAGCATCAGCAGAAGTACTCCTAAATGTTCTTGGACTCTGGGGTACATAATAGAAGTGCTGCTGATATGTCAAAGAGTGTGCCAAGATTTTTATAGCATGTCTATGTATAACACCACCACCCTTGCCACCTCTACCACCTTCACTAGTCATATCATTAAAGACAATACATTTACACACTTTTACTATGTACTGTCATCCCACACGTATTACATTTTTAGAAAGAAGTCAAAACCTGCACAAAAATAATGCAAAAATATGCCGTTATTGTAAACTTGCCAAAAAGTTGGTGGTTGACATGCTGCCCTTTTCTTTTGTTGAAAACAGAAGCTTTAAATAACTGATGTTGCACCCTTCTGGAATATCTCAAGCCGCAGTTATTTTTCAAGGATGGTTGTGCCAGTGTTACTTAAGCAGGATGTTAGTGTTGTGGGCAAATGACAAAGCCTGTTAACAATATTTTTCAAGGCATATGTTTCTGTAGGACTCACAACTTTGACTTTCAGCTATTTATTTCTCCACTTCAGCCCTCAGAAGAAGTAATATTGACATGGGAATTCTTGCAGTATTAGAAATCATAGGGGAAAAATTGCAAAGTTCTTGTGGGAAATGTATTGTCAGTGATGAAAAGGAGAACATTTTATGTATTGTCTATGGGTAGGAAGTTTTGTGAAAAAGCAGGAAATCATTTTTTTGTTAAATGTCTAGCGGGAAATTTCTCTGACTATTCGCCCTATTTATAACAATTACTACAATTACCTTGATGTCCAGCATTCTCCTCCACATCCTGATCCCATGAATCCTCAGTAAAAAAAGATAAACATTTAAAAGAAACTCTAAAAAAACTCCTAAAACCCCACCTCCACCATACAAACAAAAAAAGTAATCTTGCTAGGGTTATTGCACAAGCTAGAATGACCATCCCTGTTCAAATTAGATCTCACACACCCATTGGATGGGATTTTGGGTGTTACACAGGGCACAGAACTTGCCCTATAGTAACCTCATCTCAGCATCTAGCTGGGTGCGGGGGGCACAGATGTGTGTAACATCATTCCTCCAGTTAGCCAAGCATTAGGTGACATGTGTAACCCTACAATCTTTGTCATAAGAGCATGGAAGCTCATTTGAGCAGGAATGGACATATAAATGCCAATCTCTGTTCAATTTTTTCTCATTCTGGCTCAGGCAATGTCAGGAGCAGGATTAAGGGTGTGTTTGTATAGTAGGCAGTGGGAAAAGTGGTGGTGTGGTTTTATGGATTTTTTAAATGGTTATTTGGTGTTTGATAGAAGATGCAGAAGGACAAGGGCATTGTTGACACAACTAAACCTCTGACACCAAGACAAATGTTATGAATGATGGTGAATGGATTTCATCTGGCAATGCAAATCTTCACAGAAATTCTGATTAACTGAAAGGGGGGTATATGAAATTTAATTTACCTGAATGGGCAAAAGAAATTTACGTAATAATTCATATGAAATTAATTATTTGCTTTGTGCAAGTTTATTGAGCAGCTAGCAATAAAGCACATTTAGGGTGTGATATTCATAAAGTTGTAGTACCTGAACAGGGACTGATATCCAATTAGGCAGAGTAGGCAACTGCCTAGAGCTTTACATTTTGAGGTACTTGCTACACCTATATTATGAGTTGTAAGTGTGGCCAACCACACCCAGGACCTCATTGGTGGCCATTTGAGGCACTGGACCTCTGTTTTCTGTTTCTCTACTTCAATGATCACAGTGAGGAAAAGAGATGAAGAGAACATTAACAAGTATACTTTACATTGCCTTTGTCACGTGGCTTCACCGGCCAATGTGATCCCTGTAGCAGGGATCACATGTACTGAGCCACAGGGGAAAGGCTGAAACTGACTGTTCAGTTAGTTACAGCCTCCCTGGCTTGATCACTGTACACCCTGAGGCACACTGCAATCATTTTACCTATAACATGCCAATACAGTCCCCCATCCTTAAAAGAAGGAAATGCATGACAGTCCTGCATGACAGTTGTTAAGGAGTTTTTAAACTACAGCACAACTTCTGTTGAATCATGTGCAAATCACTGGGATCCACAGCTGAAAGGGGGTCAGAATAAGGAAGTCTGGGGAAATCACTCAGGGCACTCTACATCTTATATATGTGCCTGTGAACTATCTCTTCAGATAATAGCAACTTTACCCTGGATTATGACCTGGCTTGACAACTCCATTTTAATCTAGAACAGTACTATAATGTACTGTGTGTTTGTGTGTTTGTGGGGAGGTGGGGGTTACACTTGCTGAGCAGGATCACAGCAGTCAGTGACATGAGGAGCTATATTATTGATTGTGCTGGACCCGATTGGATGTTAACTGCCTGCCAGAATGGAATCAGCTGCATACTGATCCCCAGTAGTTTATGTAACCTGACAGAATCTGAAGCAAGGGTTGACACCCTTCTGTCCTCCAGCTGCTTTAGGGCTATAACTGTCATCATCCAAAGTCTGCCTCTAGCAAAGGATAATGAGAATTGTAGCCCAAAACCAATTTCAGTGTCTAATGTTGATGGCCAGTTATCTACAAAGAATGATGAACGACAAGGAAACAGCATGCTTCCTGGGTGAATTTTCCCCTCCTTGCCCAGGCACCTCCCAAGCAACCAGCATCAGACAGCTAAGGAATTCATTAATGCAAGATATTATTATCTTATTGTTATAAAAAAAAAACAGTGAGCGTGATGAAGTTTTTGTATTTTGCAATATAAAATGTGTGCATAATGTTAATCTGGTGTGTATGTGTTTTATCAGATGAAATGTGTGTAACACTGAACAATAATATTTTTTCATGGAGATCCTTTTCTAACTTTTAGGAGCAATTCATTACTTTTGCACCAGAAAGGTATCCAGAGCTTTGTACAATGATCACCCTCTCTGCAACTCAAAAGGTTATGTAGGGTTAGAGTAGTGTGCGCTGCTTCCATACCTTTTTCACACTCTCCCCTACCAAAGCAGTGCAGACAACCTATGGGTAATCAATTGCTGGTGGACTGTAGTCCAACATCTACTGCATAGCTGCTATCGGCCTCAGATTTCCAGGAACAGACACCTTCTCATCCTTGGATTGTAATTATAGCCCCATATTATGTATTCCTATAATTAATACCTCAAGTTCCAGAGTTATGTTGTACCTTTCTAATTCTAAGGGGTAAAATACCACTTCCAAATATTGGCTTTTTGGTACAGCTCACTTGCACTGTGACACTTTTTCTCTCTTTAAACGTCCATAACCCTCAGGATTTCTTTGGACTGCTATATCCATGACAACAATAAATAACAAAACAGTCCATTTCTCCCCCTGTGTCCTTATTGAAGCTTACTACTTTTTAAACTCTCACTGCCCATTCTTCAAGCTTCTTGTATTCTGAGAGCTTCCTGTGTTTCCTAGTGTATTACTATGATTGAACCAGCTTGTTCTAGATTACGCTTCTGTCTGATCCCATGGCACTGAACCCTTCTGATTCCTGTGTATAACTTTGTGTGAATATTTGACAACTAAAGCCTACGCAACTTCACATTCACCAGCAGATAAATTTGACCAACCCTGCAGATAACCAAGCTAAGCAACCCTCCAAGCCATCTAGTTTAACTTGATCCTCCAGCTTCAGCCTCCCGACTGTAGTTCTTAACTCCTGCTGACTACAGAGAGAGAGAGGCCATTCTCTCTACAGAATACATTTTGCCAGGTTCCTATTCAAAATATTAAGTCTTAATTACAGTTGAAGTTTTAGATCCATTTATCCATTCCTTAGAGGTAAATCTTCCACCTAGGAGTCTCCTCTCTGTACTAGTCTTTGCAGTTTACATGGTAATCTGATTGTCTCATCCTGGTCCTGGCCCCAGCTCAACCAATGTCAGATATCTGGCTTCAGAGCCAGCAACATTAATCTGGCTACAGCCTCAGCAAGGGGCCACCAGGGACTATCAATGCTCACTAGCCTTGACCTCAAATTTCATACTCAAGCTACTAATTGCTATACAAGGAGTCCTAGCAGAGACCCTGATAAACTGACAACAGGTGAACTACCTGGATACAGGATGACAATTTTAAAACAAAACACCAAATTAAACTGTAAAAACTATAGAACAGTGCATCTACCATCAAGATATTAGGGATTTTTTAATTAGAGGAGTTGTATGTCATTGTAGTATGATTTGAATTAGTTATTTGCCTGTTTTTCATCTGAAAGCAATCGCCATATAGGGAAGGGTGTGAATAGAAATAATGAATGTGAACATTCCCTTTAAGTGTATACATTTATTAGAATATCAGCACATGATTGGTTAAACTAATCATGATGCATGGTGATTGCAGAGTTTAAAAACAGCACATGTGATTTCATTAGATATGTCTATGATTAAGTACGTCTAGTACGAAACGCGTGAGACATTGTATCTTTTCTATCGTCTGCTGTCTATGCCTGTATCAAAATAAAGAAAGATTTTTTATTGAAGCTATTTCCACCGAAAGTGCGTCCTTTTGTTCGTTTTCAAGTTTAAGAGTGACCATCTCCGTGGACGGCACCGGGGAAAGCAGAGCACAGCCGGGTGAGTGATATCATTGCTACTTTGGAGAATTGTCGGTGCCGCCTTTCTGTTGTATATGTATTCTGTTTGGTCGGGCAGAGCACGAAGAATCCTGAGCCTTTGAATTATACCTTTAATGAAGGTGGTTATTGTTTATTAGTTCAATCAAAAGAACTTTGTGGAAGATATGATAAGATATTGAACAAAAGGCAAGAGAAATGATAAAGGGAATATAGCCTTGACAATTAACCACATTCTCACAACGGCTGTTGTATTTATACTTTTTAAGACAATACAGGCAAAATGTCTACACAAACAGAAATCATTATTTCTAATATAAATGATCTAGAGACAGCAGACATAGAGTTAAGCAACTCTGAGTTACAACATCTAAATGAAGTCCCTTTAAGATCTGTGGGGAACTTTCCTAGACGAAGTGAGTTGATACAGAGAGTATTCTCTGGGGAAGGAGATACAAGTATACTGAATAAAGCAAGTCTAACTAAACAATTTAAAGATTTGGAAGACACACTAACTAAAGAAATGAAGTTATGGTGGGAACTAACCACATTGAAACAATATATTGAGAATAAACGCATTCCAAGAGGGTTAAGAATTAAGAAGAAACCCACTTTTGTACAAGATTCGGATCCATTTCTACTCAAGTGGAATTCTATATTAACAGACTGTTCAATATCATTGATGCACCTGATAATTGAATACAAACAGACATTATTGGACAAAATACAAGCGGATGCATGTTCATTACAAGAAAACTTAAAGAAAGAAAGGGATAAAATAAATTTAAAAAAATTGGAAGAACAACTACAGTCCCATTTAGATAAATTGGAGATGAACATTATGGAATCCAAACAAAAGAAATTCTTACGTGATAAACAAGATTATGATACAGGAAAGGTATATAATTGGAGAAGAGATAATACATTTAGATCTCGTAGCCATACACGCTCTATATTAAAAAACACTACAGATGGGAAAAGGGTGAATTTTTCTAGCACGGATGTTGATTCATCGGAATTGGACACCTCAAGGGCCACTTCCACAGATATTAGTACGACGGATGGAGAAAGAGCCTCTAGAGCAGAGGTTTTGTTTTCGGACAGTGGAGATTTATCTCCTCTCAGGGCACCAAAAAACGGGAGGAGATCAAGGAGAGTGAAGTCCAGACAAAGACACTACAGGAATCAATCCCGAAGAGGAGGAGGACTAGAAGAGGAGGAAGAAGATCATGGACATCGTTATCCCAGACGTGGACGGAGACAACGGGAGAGATACCAATAATTAACATCTCGTCCTATATTTTGACTGATAATGAAAGAGTGGTATTATCAAAGGGTCTGGGGTTTGCACCATCTACCCATTTCAATTTGTTTAATACTATAGTAGATGTAAATAGATTTGTCAGGAAGATAGCTTTAAGGAAACACTTTGATAATCCAGGTTTACAAGAATTTCCAATTGACAATGATTTAGATACTTTGGATTGTACAGAGGATCTAGCTTCTTTTGTTTTACCCCTGGCAGTACAAGGTGTTGAGTCTAATTGCTTGATGTTTGGAGATCAATGCACTGTTTCAGATCTAACTTCGTTGGGCATGGAATCATGTGCTGGTATGGATTCTTTGATTACTCCTAAAATTCATATAAAAAGCAACTCACACTTTTATCCAATAAATGCCAGGAGTGGGGCATTTGATGCATTTCAAGAACTTGTTGAACAAGATCTGATAGAGTTGTCTTCCTCAATTGATGTTAATTATAAACATAGCAATCTTCCGGCCCCTTGTAGGGCAGCTATAGACTCCCTCTCAAAAAATTCAGCGATTACCATCAAGGAAGCTGATAAGGGGGGTCTGTAGTTGTCATGGATACTGAGTATTATTATAGAGAGGCGATGAGACAGTTAAATGATAGAGATGCCTATGAGGTACTATCGGGTAACCCGATTAGACAGTTTCAGTCCCTTCTGGACTCGCTATTGGAACGGGGTGTGTTTGAAGGGCATATTACTACAAAAACAGCTGCAGCACTTAAGGCCACTAGCCCAGTCACACCGATTTTCCATCACCTCCCCAAAATACACAAATCCATAGCGAGTCCAGAAGGTAGACCAATAGTCTCGGGTATTGATGGTCTCAATGAGAAATTAGGAGAATTTGTAGATAGCTGCCTACAGCCATTGGTTTATAGACTACAAACATATTTGAAGGATACCAAGCAACTGTTGCAGGTGGTTGACGGTATAAATTGGCAGTCTAGTTATATCTGGGTGACCTGTGATGTTGTTTCATTGTATTCTTGTATCCCACATGTGATGGGACAGCGGGCCATCGATTATCATTTGACTAAATATAGTAAGTTCACTGTCCCCTTTAGATGTTTTCTACTGGATGTCATTGAGTATTTACTTACTCACAATTATTTTCTTTTTGATGGGGTTTACTATCTCCAGAAGCGCGGCACATCTATGGGGGCAAAATTTGCCCCATCCTACGCCAACCTTTTTATGGGTTGGTGGGAGGAGTGCCGCGTTCTTGGAGATAGTGACCCCTTCTGTTCTGACATAGTTCTTTTTAAAAGATATATAGATGACATCTTAATCATCTGGAAGGGGAGTGTGGACTCTATATTTCTCTTTCTCCAGTATATTAATAATAATAATTTGAACCTAAGATTTACTATGGATCATAGTTTGGATCGGATTGTGTTTTTGGATGTGGAGCTGAGATCAGTTAAGACTGGATTGATACAGACCAATGTCTATCGTAAACCAACATCAGTGAATGCTCTTTTGAGGGCAGATAGCTGTCACCCTTCTCACACCGTTAGGGGTATACCGGTTGGACAGTTCCTCCGTATTAGGAGGAACTGCTCAACCGATGCCCTTTTTGAGACAGCGTGTGAGGATCTTCCTACTAGGTTGCGAATGAGAGGTTATCCTATATGGATGATTGCGGTAGCTGAGAAAAGAGCCAAACAGACTTCACGTTCGGAACTTTTGATGAATAAGGTAAGAGAGGAAAAAGCTGGCCATAAATTAGTTTTCAGTACTCCTTATAGTTTGGAGTTTAATTCTATAACTAAAATTATTAAGAGACATCTACCTGTCCTGAATGTAGACAGCTCTTTGCGTTCTGTTTTGAAGGATGGCTGTCTTTTTGTTTCTAAGAAAGCACCTACTTTGGCTACCATGCTTTCGCCAAGTATGTTCTTGGGTGATAGACAGAGAAATACAAATAAGAGAACTTGGCTGTCCACGAAGGGAATGTTTAAATGTGGTAATAATAGATGTGGCACGTGCTCTAAAGTACATCAGGGGTCTCAGTTCCTGTCCACTGTAAATAAAAGGATGTTTTTCATCAATCACTATATAAATTGTGCTACGAAGAATGTGATATATCTTATCAGTTGTTCTCTATGTCAAGTACAATATGTAGGTAAAACGAGTCGCACTTTAAGACAAAGGGTTAGAGAACATCTTAGCAATATTGCTTGTGGACAATTGAGGACTGGAGTGTCACATCATTTTTGTACGATACATAGTGCAGATACTTCATCCTTGGAAGTACAGGGTATTGAACGAATTCTGCCACTGGTGAGAGGAGGAGACTTGGCATTACGGCTGTCCCAGAGAGAAGTATATTGGATCTTTACATTGGGGAGTCGTATTCCAAATGGGTTAAATCGAGAATATGATGTGATGCTCCATACTTAATTTCCACACATAAGATATATAGATAAAAGATAGATTGCTTTTCAGATTGATGATAAAATATAAATATATGTATTACGCAGAGGATGTAGTAGAGTACATAGGCCGATTTTAAAGAATATAATAAATCCTTTAGACCATCAAGATATTAGGGATTTTTTAATTAGAGGAGTTGTATGTCATTGTAGTATGATTTGAATTAGTTATTTGCCTGTTTTTCATCTGAAAGCAATCGCCATATAGGGAAGGGTGTGAATAGAAATAATGAATGTGAACATTCCCTTTAAGTGTATACATTTATTAGAATATCAGCACATGATTGGTTAAACAAATCATGATGCATGGTGATTGCATTTAAAAACAGCACATGTGATTTAATTAGATATGTCTATGATTAAGTACGTCTAGTACGAAACGCGTGAGACATTGTATCTTTTCTATCGTCTGCTGTCTATGCCTGTATCAAAATAAAGAAAGATTTTTTATTGAAGCTATTTCCACCGAAAGTGCGTCCTTTTGTTCGTTTACCAGCAGTGGGAACACCCTTGTTCTACATAGGAAGAAAAAGTCTACTTGTGCTTTAAGTATTAGAAATGTTAATTTAGTCTGTTTATTATGTAATTGACTGGATTCTATAAAGAAGCCTCCTTACAAGCCTCCAACTAGAGTACCAACTTATTAGACAAAACGCCTACCTCCTGTACATAATGCAGGAGGACTGGAAAAATATTCCCTATTATATAAAATCAAGCATTCTTTTCAGGGATACTTTTACAACACGGAAAGTTATTCTCTACTCACACAATCTCTTCACTCATTACCGATTAGGAGAAATCCAGATTTCACAGCAGGTAATCTTTACAATACTTAAACTAAATGTAATTTGTTATGAATAACAGACCAAAGCTCAGACAGAGCAAGAGATTGTCTCCTAATATACTTTGAAAAATGAATTAATGATCCTGCCCTTATAGAGACAGTTATTTCTATTGTAAACAACTAATGGTATATTATAAATCCACTTCAGATATTAAAAAAATAATTAGTTTATTTTGGACAAATATTTAAATCCTATCAAATCTTATCAAAATAGATAAAAGCAAAAATAAACACACTGCACACACACACATAATATGCGATAGAAGATACAATAAAGATACTATGGACCCTAATGCCCCAATTTGACTGTAGCATGCAAACACTGACAGATAATGCTACTTATTTAAGGTTATCAATTAGTTGATTGTTAATGTTCTTATGGCTATTTATTTTCTATATAAATTATATAAATTTATTCTAATCATTGCAGATGAGTGGTATTAGAATTTAAGGGTTGTATTCACCAGTTAAGGAGGAAACTACCATCATCCTTAGGAGACAAATAAAACATTTGCAGAATACTCACTGTATCATGAGATTACCAGAAAGAGACATGCACAGGCCTCTGACCATGGTTAAGAGACTTATAATATTGGGACCTGCTCAAACATGTCCAAAAGGGAAGAATGGGCAGGAGCTGAACTACCCCTTAAAATATTTACAATTTTCCAGTAAGTTGAAGTGAATAGGTGCAAAAAATGATGAGGGCCCTCAGTCACTATTTTTGCCACCGGGAACAGGGCACTACATTAAAAGCCCCTCATCCTTGTCAAAGAGAGTGAGCAATCAATTTGCACTAAGCAAGTCCACATAGCCTACAAGGTGAAAGGGATAGTAATACTTCCTTTTAACTTTATTTTATTTTGTAGGCATTAAAAAACATGAAGAATGATATAAGTCTTATCTCTCAAACCTTTATGGTTTAAGAGATATTCACAAGCAACGTTTCCCCTCCCCACCCCTTTTACCTAGTGTAAGCAATCTCTTCTCAGATGTGGAATGCAGTCCATAGACCAGACAGATAACATAAGGGGACAATCTTCTTTATATGAAAACAATGAAAGCCATGCCCCCCTTGACAAGCTTTTCAGGTTTTTCCCTTATCTTAATTGACGATTGTCCCTCTCTGCAATCTACCTGGGCACCTCCCTTCTGCTCTAGCTGAACAGTGTTACATCAGTAAAAGGGGTGGGAGGGGGACACTTTGTCATTTAATTAATCCTGAACTACAACTCTGACAGAATTGGAATAACACTCTCCAAAGTCCAAATACTATGATGATTAATTAGAGCTGCTTTTATTATGAAACATTACTATCCCTTGAAGGAGTCAGAATATAATGACCTCCTTCAGCCTTGCCAAAAAAGGTATGGGATTTCTATCAAGAATTCCACCCCTACATTGTCCAGGAGTGATGACAAGGTCCCTATCAACTGAGCCAAAAGTTGAGGTGATAAAAAAATGATGTTATTGTTTCTTTTTTTAGCAACCAGTTTTTCATTTTTTTGATTGAGAATGGCAATGCTAGAGCCAGGCTGAAATAAGTTATATTCTATTTCAGTGGTTACCGCACTATTCTGCTGTGGTAGACCCCTATATAGTTGTAAACCTAGCTAGCAAACCTGTTATTTATATTCACTGGCTGGGGGTGATAGAAATTGTAGTCCTCAACAGCAAGAGGGCCACAGGTTGCTCTCCTATGACCTATACAATTACAGATGAAAAACAGTGGTAAACAAGCCATAATAAGTCTGACATAGAATGGCCCGTTTGTTTTTTAAAATCAGAATAACATAGAAGCAAATATCCAAAAGTAAACTGATCAAGTTTATGCACTTTTTTTAAAAAGATTAAACTTAACTATTTTGGCTTCAATCTCCCTTTAAATTTGTTGTTCTTCTCTAAGCTTAGATTTTCAGAATGTATTATTTATTTATTTTGTTGGCATGAAATAAATCATAAGAACGTGCAAAATAAAGCAGAAATGGAAAATCTAAATGAATTAAACATTTAAAATTGAGCTGAAACTAGTGTAAAAATACCTAGGCTGTAAGTAATGGAGAAAATAAACTGGAAGTTCTGTATTATGACATGGTTATGACAATATTAAACTAACACATATCCCAGTCTAAATTGCTCTGAATTTTTAATACTTTGAGCTCCTACCAATAAAGAAAGGCAAGGTAGGTCAGATAAATAACGCCCATAAAATATATCATTGTTTTTTTCTCTCACATGGGTATGATGACCTAGTTAATAATACCATAAAATGCTATAAACATATCTGCAGCTTTTAAAACCAACATTCATTAAGATAGAGGATTCTTTTATTTCTTATTTAACTTGTTTGATGCTAAACCTCCTAATTCCAAATCATGAAAAACAGGTTATACCTCTCTAATCTATCAGCCTAAAATTTGGAAATTTCTCTAATCTGGCATCATTTTGAAAACAAATTTTAAAAGCTTTTTTTAATGATATGAAATATTACCTATAGTCAAGAAATAGTTCAGGTTTAGTAATAGATTTGGAACAACATCTACTCTGAGCTCATAATTTGTCCCATACTCTGTATATGCGTGACAGCTGTCCTTCAAAATGGTATATTTTAGAATACAGATTATTCTTTAATTCAGTATTGGTCAGGCTTCAAGAATGTTGAATAAAATAGATTCAAACTGTATCACATTTCATTTGAAGGTTGAAAAATTAAGATATACTGTGTGGGATATGTGCAAAATGTCTATTGGTTGTATGTCATTGTTTTAGCAATATATCAGTCACTTAAATGGCCTTATATACAAAACTAAAGAGAAACAAGTTTTGGTACCATTGGCAAGATTCAAATCAGGAAATTATACCCTTAAGCTTGACTTCCATAGTTGGTAAGATATTAGAAGAGCTATTTACTGACAGTATTCAGAACTAAGTGAAGATTAACAATATTATTAGTTGGCCTTGGCGTGGTTTATGAAGACTACATAATGTCAAACTAATTTACTTGCATTTTACGAAAAGGTAATAGTAATTTATACAAGGGTATTGCTGCTGATGTTAAATACTTGTATTTTGCAAAAACCTTTGATACAGTCCCTGAGTCTTCTATTTGGGAGGTGATATTTGTGCATGGATAGAGAACTGGTTCAATGATATATGGCAGAGAGTTATTGTAAATGGTCTAAAATTGTAAGTGGGGTGACACAGGGTTCACTCCTGGGCTCAATGCTTTTTAATTTGTTTATTAATCTAGAAATGGGAATTGAAAGTAATGTTTGATGATGACTCTAAGCTATTTAAGGAAATACATACAGAGCTGGATGTTTTTTCTCTGCAGAATGAATTAGATTAACTGCGTGAATGGGCAGAAAAATGGCAGATGAGATGACATTTAATGTAGAAAATGTAAGGTTATGCATTTGGGCTGTAGAAACAAACATTCTACATATGCACTAAATGGGGAACTACTTGGGGAACCCTCATTAGAGAAAGATTTTGGAGTAATGATAGAAGATAGACTTCACAGCAGTGTGCAGAGTCACTTAGCTGCTGCAAAAGCAAATATGTTACTATCCTGCATTATAAGGGGTATAGGTACACAGGATGATAATATAATTCTACCTCTATCTAATACTTGGTAAGGCCTCATCTAGAATATGGAGTTTTGGGCAACAGTTATTGAACTATAAAAAGTGTTGAGACATGCAAGGAAACTGATAAAGGGATTAGAGGATCTGAGTTATAAAGTTAAACTATCTAAAATGGGCTTGTTTACATTAGAGAAGTCTAAGGGGTGATTATGAATAAAATTTACAAATATATTCAAGGTCAATACAAAGAACTCTCCAATGAACTGTATACTCAAAGATATGAGCAAAAGAACAAGAGGTCATCCATTAAGACTAGAGGAAAGATGCTTTTGACAAAAACAAAGGTATTTTTTACAGTAAGTGCAGTAAGGTTATGGAATACTTTTCCTCGGGATGCTATAACTACTTTTAAAAATGTAATGAATACCGATGTAGCACAGAACAATATTGTGTCACTGTGCCTCTTTTCAGTCCTCAAAGATGAAGACAGTGTGGGCCATACAAAGCCATGTGTGATAAGTGCAGCCCCTCTCCAGCCCTGAACATTAAAGATGATTCCAGTAACAACTGTTTTATCATTATTTAATGCTAGGATCTGATGCAGGGATAATATTCCTGTTGTCCTTGCACCCTCCTTGATTCTGTCAGTGTTGCCAGTAGTACAACCAGAAGACATTGCATCTGCAGTAGTGTTGAGCGAGCATGCTCGGCCGATGCTCGGATCGGCTCGAGCATCGCTCTGCTCGGCACATGGCGGTACTCGTACGAGTACCGCCATGTGCTCGCCTGCCATGTTCGGGTGGCAGGGATCTGTGCCGGAGGACATTGGAAGGGGGACATTGTGGAAGGGGGGCATTGCGGAGATGAAGGGGGCATTGCGGAGATGAAGGGGGACATTGCGGAGATGAAGGGGGACATTGTGGAAGGGGGGCATTGCGGAGATGAAGGGGGCATTGCGGAGATGAAGGGGGCATTGCGGAGATGAAGGGGGACATTGCGGAGATGAAGGGGGACATTGTGGAAGGGGGACATTGTGGAAGGGGGACATTGTGGAAGAGGGGCATTGTGGAGATGAAGGGGGGCATTGACCAGGCACCCTCCCCTCATCAGAGCAGGGGGTGCCTAGTGTAATGCTCGAGTCCTCCCATTTAATGCAATGGGGTTCGGGTGCTCGGCCGAGCACTCGAGCCTCAGGGGGTGCTCGGTCAGAGCACCCGAACACCCGAGCATCGGGGTGCTCGCTCAACACTAATCTGCAGATGAGGGGATCTAGTAACTAGGGATGGGTGGAAAATTTCGCCTCAAACTCATATTGATGAAAAATGGCACTTTCCGCTTGGCAAAAAAATTTGCAGTGAAATGTGCTGATTTTCCACTTTTTTCAACTCTTTTCACCTAGCTCATTGCATTGAAATCAATGGGAACATTGAAGTTACACACAACATAAAATAAATATTATTTAATTTCCAAAAGACATAGTATAAAAGGGGCGTGAGCTGTGCCTGTGTTGGTGGGGTGTAGGAAAAGAATCAGTTGAACAAGGGATGATTTTTGGAGGGGTTGTTTACTGGAATTGGGGGACAGTTAATAAAAATAAATCCTAAATCAAATTTAAAAAACCCATAAAACATGGTATAAAAGGGATCTGAGGAGGGTACCTGTGTTGGTGGGTGAAGTCTGGGGAATGAATCAGTTGAACAGGGAATTTTTTTGTGGGGCTTCTTGAGGGTTTCTTGACTGGTATTGGGGGGGACAGTTAAAAAAATAAAATATAATAAGAAATTCCTATGTAAAGTGATCATGACAGGAACCCCCTGACGTAAGCTGCCACTAGGGTGGACTGATACTTGACTTGATAGAGTATTTTGTAGAGGATGATTTGTTAGAGGCACAAGCCCTGAAGAAGTATTGGTTTGTAGGACTTAAGCTTGTTTGGCACAAGCTCTAAGGAAACAATGATTTGTAGGACATAGGCTTGTTAGAAACAAACCCCCAAAAATGTTTTTATTTATTTATTTATTTATTTTTTTAAAGCACAAGCCCTGAGAACAAAATAAAAAGGACTCGTTTTTTGTTTATTTTTTTATTTATTTATGTATTTATTTTTTCAAAACACAAGCGCTGAGAAAAAAAATAAAAATGCCCTACTGGTCTAATGCCAGCAGGTCATGTTGACCATTGGCCACTGTCAAATGTCCTCCTGAGTCCTGAGTTGCAACTGCTGTTTGTACTGCTGCTGCTGTGTTATTTAAGCAGCAGGATGATTAAGTAGCTGAAAGGGAATGGGATCAACAATAGCAGTAACCTGAAGGCAGATGATAAAGGTTCCACCTGCCACAGTGATTCACCTGAGACAGTAGCAGCACAATAAGTAGCCCCCAGTCTATGTGGAGAAAAGAAAAAGTTGGCCATTAAATCTTCTCCACCTGCACCTCCTCTAAACTCATGGGTGAGTTGTTATTAGAATATATATTTTTCCCTTGAGAACAGGAACTGTGGCTTCCATCAGCAACTGCAATGTGCACAGTGTGTGTGGTAAATAACATCTGGAGGCACAACTGTATCCAAACACCATGACACCTGAAACCAAGTACTGCCGCTGTCACTATAACCCTTGTCCAGACCCCGCTAAGGACACATGACAACTTGCTTACAGTTTAATAGTAATGGTGAACCCTCCCTGTCAGAATCCTAGCATATTCTGCGGGATGGAATCTCCTCAGATGCCACCCGATGGCCTGGTATTGATTCTCCTCCACCACACTGGCATGTGTGGCAGTGTACCACACAGGGTGCAATGGGTAGAGATGAACTGCCATTTACAGAGTGGCTATCATTTGACAGGGGAGGTAACGATGAACAAGGTGGATTGGCAGGAGATGTACTTGTTACCCTAGAGGAAGAAGGTGATGTTGATAGCGAGTTAGTTATTTCACTCGTCATGGAACTTCCAGTGTCTGTCTGGGTTTCTTTATTCTTCCTCCTCTTTGATCTCCACCTTTCTGGAGAGTCAGGGGGTACAGTAACAGGGTACAGAGTAACTAGATTTCTGTAATGGGTGTTTGGCTTTAACATGTTTGACATAAATGTCATGGTGTCTATGTTTCATGTGTGTTATCAGGGAAGTTGTGCCAAGGTGTGTTCCCTCCTTTCCCCTTTTCACTAACTTGTCACAAATTTTGCACAATACCATTGTTGATGATGACTGCACTGTGCCTGCCGGAAGAGAAAAATAGTCCCACACCCATGACTTCAGGGGATAGAGGTAGGGAACAGATGGAGAAGAATGGCCTCTTTCGTCTTCTCTTCCACATTTCCCTTCAATTTCTGTGGAAGCAGATAATGTTGCTGCTACTGACTCACATTTAGCACTGCAACTAGGATCAGGATTATTGCTACTGCTGGCAAGTGGGACCTGTTACTTGTTGACCCCATTCCCACTGTGTCCACAGTGGTCTGTGGCACACTAGCCTTCTCCTCAGCACCCTGCTGCCCTTTCATCTCAGCAGCAGCAGAAATTAGAGCAGTTGCAACTTCCTCAAATTCCAAAAGCTGATTGCTAGGTGGTGGTGATGCCCATTCCTGGTCCCTGTCTCCCATTCCTTCTCAGTTTCTGCTAAAAAGGCCATCAATGTCTCTTCCACCCCAGCTTCACCAACACCACCACTAGTCCCTACATGATGCTGCTCTATTCCAGACATCTCACTGCTGCTTAGAGGAACTGATGAGCAATGTAACAGAGGGTCCCCTGCTGTCACAATTGGCATAATTTTATCCCCCCCCCCCGAGTACTACAAGAAAGATTAGCAGCAGGCATTGGTGGCAGAAGGTTCAGCACTGGCAGCAGGTTCAGCGCTGGCAGCAGGTTTAACACTGGCAGCAGGTACAACACTAGTGGCAGCACATCTGTCAGCAGGTACAACACTAGTGGCTTCAGGTACAGCAATGGTGGCACTGGCAGCAGGGGCAGCACATCTTGCAGCAGGCACAGGCATCTGACCTGTCCTGCTCTCACTAGTACTACCCTTTTCTCCCTCCCTTCCAATTCCCTTTTCTCCCTCCCTTCCCTTTAAATTCCCCAGGATTTAGGGGGACTGGACAGCATTGTTACAGTACTGCTAGTCACTTCCTCCTCTACCTCAGACTCAGTGGACACATAAGGGTCTTTCCAGCTCCACCACTGATAATTTTTCACCCTAGCAGTCACTAAGAGCCTTTCCTGCCGCAATTTTTGCAAACAATCACAGCAGAACAACACAGCACATCTGTCTCGGTGTGTAGCTGCTTCTATTGTGTCTGCCTTCAGCGAAAATGTCATGTTTTTATAGCCGAAGTGCGAAAATAACATAAATCAATGGGCGGAAACTTTATAGCCATTGAAAATACGGCAAAAGATTTTGGACAATGGACGAAAGATGTAAACATTTTAACCGTTAGTTTTAAAGTGGATTTTCCTGAGAAAAAGTGGATAACAACGTGGTTTTTGTGAAACTTCCACTGGAACATGGCGACAACTTTAGCCCATCCGTAGTGCCAGGTTCTCACAGCATGCCATTCTGTGTTTCTGAGAGGAAGAGAAAGCAGCACATCATTGTGCTAGGGATAAACTAATAAAGTAGAGTTGAAACTTAGTTTAAGGAGTTGGCAGGAAATCTGTTCTCTTTATTAGGGGAGTCTGGGAAAAATCATTTGTGACTGACTGGGAAAACGCAGGCAGCCATGTTCCAAGTTTCTTCCTGTTGTGGATGTTATGGGGGTGTGAGAAGGGAGAAAAGATGTTTTACCCCAAATAGCCCACATTTTGTGTAATCAAGCAGACACAGACAGCTGTGATCCAAGTTCCTTTTTCATCTGGCTGTTATCCCTGCATCAGGGGATTCTGTGGGTATGAGTAGGAAGCAAAGGAGAATAACCCCAAAATTCCTAGTGACTGATTTGGAAGACACAGGTAACCATGATCCAAGTTTCTTCCTGATCTGGCTGTTATTTCTGTCCTAAGTGATCCTGGGGAAAGAAACAGTTGAGCAGTGAGTGATCAGGAAAGGGTGGACAGTTAATTTAAATAAATAAAATGTAAACATGACAGACAAGGATCAGGATGTGAACTGTGATTGAGACTGACTGATACTAGACAAGATAGAGTATTTTGTAGAAATCCAAGACAAGTCATCACACACAGTCAGTTCCACTTTGAGAAAACAATTGGAAAGTATGACCCTGGACAAGCAAAGATGGTAAAACGTACAGGCATGCTGTGAGAACCTGACAGCATCATCCCCCAATCCATGTCCACTCAGCCACACAAACTAATAGTGTTGAGTAACTAGCTACAACACAAGTTATCAGCATCAACAGCCTTAGCTTTGAATACCTCTGCTACTCTTGGAAGTGCAGCACATGTGACATCTAGTAGTAGTACAAATTCAGCAACATCTAGCCCCAGTAATAGTATCAACCTCTCAGGAACATTCTTTGAAATCTGCAGTATGGAGATAATTCACTCAGGATCCAAAAGCTAAGCATGTTTGCTATCTGTTGTCTGTGTAAGAAGCATTTGAGCAGTGGGAAAGCACCTATCACCTCCTCAATGAGCTCCTACCTGAAGTACAAATACAGGTCTGATTGGGACACACGCCATCAATAAAAGTGTCAGAGTGTGCCAAGATTTTCTGTTCCTGCTGCAGAGGCATATGACTTTAAATTTGTTTTTGGTTATAACAAGAGTCATAGAGTGCCTAAATATACCACCATCACCCACTCCACCTGTACAAGTCATGTCATTAAAGCAATACAGTTATACAGTTATTCTACTATGTACTGCCATCCCATACTTACTAAGATCTTAGAAAGAAGTCAAAACATGCACAAAAATAATTGAAAAATATGTCTGTAGAATAGTAAACTTGCCAAAATGTTGGAATTTGACATGCTGCCCTTTTCTTTTGTTGAAAGCAGAGGCTTTGAAGAACTGATGTCATGTGTTACACAATGATGGAATAGCCCAAGCCGCAGATATATTTCAAAGATTGTTGTGCCAATGTTACTTAAGTAGGACATTAGTTAGTTGTGGGCAAAGGACAAAGGCATTCAGCCTGATAACATTTTTTACAAGGCATATATTGTTGCAGGGCCTTTTACTTTTACTTTCAATTATTTCTCCACTTCAGACCTTCAGTAATATTTTTGTGGGAAATGCTGCAGTCACAGAAAACATAGGTGAAATATGGTGACTTTCTGGCAGGAAATTTAATGGCAGTGACAAAAAGGAGAAAATTGTATGTATTGTCTATGGGCGAAAACTTTCATGAAAAAAATGAAAAATCCCTACCCATCGCTACTCTTTGGTGCCTACAGAGTGAACCTATATACGCTGAGTAATTTTAATTTGATTTTTAAGTGGTAAACAACTGTAAGTAACTACACTAGCAACTGTATAAAGTTTTAAGTTTTTCATCAACTTATATTTCTAAACTACAAACATTTTACTTTTTACGCATCGGTATACCCATTAAAACCAGCAGTTATAAATAGAAAGAATTTTACAGTTTTCACTGTCTTCCAAACTATGTCATTAATTTTTCCAGCTTGTGTTTCTTGCTTTCTTTATCCTGACACCATTCTTAATAAACATTTCAAAATCTTTACAATAATGCACTTGAGTTATATGAGTAGGTGGGTAAAAAATAGAACTAAACTGATAGACAGATAGTTCTGCTATTAGTCAACATTGCTGTCCTGCTTTCTGTTAAAGAAGAGAAGAAAACATATTTTTTCAATCTATATTTCTCTATGCAGTTATATCTGGTGATCAATAGATAATATAGCCACACTGTATATGGAATATTTCTAATATTTCCAATGACAGGACAATGCATTGGAGATGTCTCTAACATTCAAGTGGTTGTTTAGAGGACAAAACATAATACAAGTTGCGAAAAAAGTTATTAGAACAATTTGTATTTTTAGAGCTATTATTGTTTATGAAGAACTTATGTTTGTGACAATGGTAATTTTTATTTTCTCCCTAAGATGTAATTGGTTCTCCCCAGAATAACAACTCTTTTTTTCGTTATCCTTTTTCCTTACATGTTTAAAACCTTTGGATACCTAAAACATTTCACATTTATCCGATTAACATTTTCAACAAAATACACTTGAATGTCCACGTGTGTGATAAAATGTATGCAGCTGATATAGTGGTCAGATGCATTTCAATGGAAAGTATATGTTACATTATAATTTTTCAGCACAATCTACTACAAAAACTATGCAAGAACACAAGGTACATCTGTATAGAGTGACAGCAGGACAATATATTTATGACAACAGGAGGTAAAAAAGAAATGTCTGTAAAGGTTTTTAGTAACCTTTTCTTTTATATGTTTTGCAAAAATCATATATAAACAGAAAAGATACAAACTAAAACTGAAAACTGAAAGACAAATTGTAGTGTTTCAAATCAATTTGGGGTTTTATATATGCATGGATGAAACCTGACTTGCATAAATCCATTGCCAATGCAAGTCTTAAAATACAAATGTAATAACAATACCTAAAACATTTCACATTTATCCAATTAAGATTTTCAACAAAATACACTTGAATGTCCACATGTGTGATAAAATGTATGCAGCTGATATAGTGGTCAGATGCATTTTAATGGAAAGTATATGTTACATTATAATTTTTCAGCACAATCTACTACAAAAAACTATGCAAGAACACAAGGTACATCTGTATAGAGTGACAGCAGGATAATATATTTATAACAACAGGAGGTAAAAAAAGAAATGTCTGTAAAGGTTTTTAGTAACCTTTTCTTTTATATGTTTTGCAAAAATCATATATAAACAGAAAAGATAAAAAGTGAAACTGAAAAGTGAAAGACAAATTGTAGTGTTTCAAATCAATTTGGGGTTTTATATATGCATGGATGAAACCTGACTTGCATAAATCCATTCATTTTCATCAGAGTTGGGCAAAGTGAAGCCCACTAATTGTTGACGACTGCAATTCCCATCATCTCCAGACAGGTGGGGATTGGCTGGGTATGATGAGAATTGTTATCCTCAACAGCAGTAGGCCCTTAAGTTGCCCATCCATGATATACATGGTGTTTTGAAATGGAGAAAGACCCTTCCCCAAAGAGCTTACAACTCATGTAGTAAATATCAGTTTGGCAAAAATAAAAAATATAGTTTTCAATCTTATTTTGCTCAAGGCATTTCTAATATGCAATCTGGAGATTCAAGGCACCCCTTAACATTTTCTTTTTTTTTCTTTTCCAATGTGTAATGAAATGGAAATTTACTTTCAATATCTTATAATAGATGACAAAAAGGAGCATATTTTGCATAACAATTTTTAAAATGATATATTTGAAACTCAGTATTCACATTTTTGTCAAAGTTTTCAATGCGATTGCCACTCAAAATAACAAAAGTGAACTTTTGGTTCTTGGAGACTTTAATATTAATTGGCTGAAGTCCAGGAATGAAAAATTCCATTCATTGTTTAGAACATTGAACTTATTACAGCTAATCTCCTCCCCTACTCACATAAAACATCAAACCATACTCAGCTAGACTGGATCCTTTCATTCTGCCCAAGCAGAATGCAAGTCTACTGTATTTGCAAAATTAAACCAAACAAATCATGTCCCAAAGTCATAATTACTAGATCATTTAGAAAATGTAGTTTCCAGGCTTTCCTAAACAACTTAAGAAATTGCTGTGGTATAGAATACCTGATTTAGACTTGGAAATTTACTCTTTTAACGCCAGGTCTGTAATATTCGTGCCCCACTAAGAAAGATCATGATAAGGGGGGCCCATCTATCCTGGGTCTCTGCTCACCTGCTTGAGTTATACAGTTTCAGAGATGCTTTATGGTCAAAATTTAAACAATCTGGCACACTGCATACAGTCAATTGCGGAATACTTGCACAAAGAAAACAAAAGTAGCAAAAACTCAATATTTTTCTGACAACATGAACAGTATTAAATCAAAATCGGTCAACTTTTAAACAATTTAAACAATCTGGCACACTGCATATAGTCAATTGCGGACTACTTGCACAAAGAAAACAAAAGTAGCAAAAACTCAGTATTTTTCTGACAACATGAACAGTATTAAATCAAAATCGGTCAACTTTAGGAAGGTTATTAAAGACATCAACAACCCTCCTAACCATTCTCACCCATCAACTATAACCATAAGCCCATCAACTATAACCATAGCAACAGCTAATGCATTTAACAACTACTTTATTGGATGTGCCACCACCCTGATTACACAAAACAAAGGTATTTCTGAAGTAGAAACATGCACAGAAAAGTTCTATCACCTGCTACCTGGTCCAATGATAAATTCAAATTCATGCCAGCACATGATAGTGAAATATATGAATACCTCCTTAACCCAAAAATGAAATTGCAATCTGACCCTGACCAACTACTAGCTATGCTATTAAAGCCCAGTGACTTGGTCACTGCCCATCCTATAGCAAACCTAATTAATGCCTCCGTGTCATCTGGGTATATGCCCAAAGCCCGAAAAGTGGCTAGAGTTTTGCATATCCACAAAATTGGGGATAAAAATATAGTATCACATTTCCCCACATTAGCTACAATAATAGAGAAATGCTTCCACGTACAACTATATAAGTATTACTCGCTGACCAGTTTTTTCACCCTGCTTCAATCTGGCTTTAGTTCAAATTACTCAACAGTCACTGCCCTCCTGAAAGTATCCAATGATATCCAGAATGGCAGGGAAAATGGTGATTTCGCCAGAGCTATTTTCCTAGGTTTTGCAAATGCCTTTGTTGCAGTAAACCATAGTATTCTGACAAGTAAACTTCAGAGTTTAGGATTGGGTAATAATTCTCTAAACTGGTTCCGATCCTATTTATCAGACAGAATGCAATATGTGTCTATTGCTAACAATATTTCCCTTCTGCACAAAGTAACAAGTGGGATTCCCCAAGGCTCTATCCTTGGCTCTCTTCTATTTTGTCTATTTATAAATGATCTACCCATGGTTTGCAAAGCATCTTCTGTATACATGTATCTAGATGACACCATAATCTATGCTAAAAATTCAAATGTATTTAAACTAGAAATTGTATTACAACATGATTTCTCTGAAATTGAAAGAATGATAGCAAAGAACAAACTGTTCTTGAACACAGACAAAATGGTCACAATGTTAATTGGTACAAAGCACATACTGTGTAATCTCTGCAATACCAATCTATCCATTGTAACAGTGTCTAATTGTAACTTGGTCCTGGTGGACTCCTACAAATATCTACTTGAATAAGGTTTATAAGCTAAATTGAGCCTGCCAAGACTTTGTGTAATTTTAAAGATTATAAAAGTAAATATTAAAAATCAATTCTGAGGACTGAATAATGCTAATTAATTTGAATGCTAGAAATGAAATGTCCAGTTTTGTTTATACAGTTTCCCTCTTTTCCCACAGGGAAATTTTGCTCACAGCAAACACAAAACTAGCTTTCAAGGAGTGTGGTACAAGCCATTCCTCACCTACTCTAGTTTACTTAATACATGTAAAGCTTTGTGGGACTGTCTGTCAAAGCTCTGCATGCACAAGGAGCCATTCCAATGATATGGGATGTCCTGTTGCTGACTTTTAATCATACTGCCAGAACCAGAGGCAAGACTACTGGCTGTCACGTGATGCTTCAAGCTAGTGTTGCCCAATGGTGGTGGAGGGAACCCCAGTGAGCAAACTAATACATTTTTTATTAACTGACGCCCTATCCCTATAGTGTTTAACTGCTTTTTTCCCTAGATTCCACCTACACAGAGATAACAGCCAGATCAGGAAGACACTCAGATCACAGATGCCTGTGTCTTTCCAATCAGTAACACAGAATTTTGGGGTGTTTGGGGGTCAACATCCTTTCTCACTTCCTGTCTCTTAGATTCCCCCAGATTCTCCTAATACAGTGAACAAATGTCCAGCCTACAAGACTCCCTAAACTAAACATCAGCTCTACTTTATTAGCCTGTCTTCTCTTGCTAAAAAATGTACTGCTTTCTCTTCCTCTCATAAATATTCCCTTTATACGATGCCTACTGGAAAAGAAGGGAAACATGTGGTAGGGGGAAATTCAATCTTAAAACTGATTTCAGTGCAATAAGCTAGGTGAAAAAAGGAGACCTTTTTGTGAAAGCATTTTGCTCTCAGTGGGAAGTCAAATTTTTCTCCTGTTGGGCTTTTGAGATTAAAAGTTTTGTCCATCCCTAGCAGAGACGTCTCTACCAGGGAAGTGCGTGTACCCTTTAGGGTATTGATAAATGCCTCTAGTAACTTAATAAAATAAGACACATTTTAATAACCAAATGAAATATATAACAAACTAAATTAATATCAAAGAAAATGTGTTCAAAATATACTGTGTTGTCAATGCACACAGTTACTAGAAAAGAAGAATGGTTATAAGATGGAGGTCCAAAATACATAGGTAAAAGCCCACTTAGATTTTTAGCAAAATATAATGTACCTATTAACTAACACACATTAGGACCTAACCACCTGCAACTACCAGGGCCTACTACAGAGAATAGTTTAGTCTATTAAATATTAGAATTCTCCTTGACTTGATCAAAATTGATCAGTGAGCATATAACTGTGCACTTTTGTCTGAATAACGTTGATTACACTATTTATACTGCTTTTGATTCACATCTAACAGGCTATAATTTATTATTGATATCTGTAAAAAATTAATGTGGAACTTGGATGGCCTCTACTAAAAAGTACAGAATCTGCAATAATTCCAGTAACATTCGCTGTAGTCCCACTAATCATATAGTTTGTAAATGAGCCTTATAATGTGGCTTATGGTAATATGCATAGATCAGAAAATGCAGTTGTAAGGCTCTAAATTATAAAATACACTGATAAAATGGTGTATTAATATAGAAATCTACAGTTTTTCTGTAGGCAAACAATGATGTGCTGCTAGATAATCTGAGAGTGAGAAAATTAGGAATAAGTTTAGCCAGTGATACTAAGGTTCAAACAAAATATCAGCACAATCCAGAAATGTAATCAATTCATAGATCTAAAACCGGCTCCAGTTAATGTGAGCAGACTCTCAGTAGGCTCTCAGAGGAATGCAGAGAAGAATAATTGTATATGCATTATATTAAAATAAAGTAATCAAAGAGAACTAATATTCACTGACACGTAAGATATATTTTTCCTCCACTGATGGCTATAGCTATGATAATGGCATTCCTTGCAAATAGGCAACAATGTGAATTCTGTCTTCTGCTCCCAAATATATTGGTTGAACAGTTATAAAATATTGAAAACATGCAACATTTACTTACACTTCACAGAGATATGTTCTACAGAATTATTCCTTTATACAGATACATTTTATCCCAAAGGTGCCTCTATAAAAATTATTTTGTTAAGTTATTTGACTAGTTGGATACTAAGCTCATGTAGCCTTTTACACATGAAGATGTCAGACTTTCACATGTTTACTTTATGTTCAAAATAGAACTTATTGTGTGCATCAACTGTGTTTAAAGGAGCAGTAAACTTTTTTTATGAAAAAATATATATTGTAGTGATTTTCCTATTGAGTAAAATAAGGGTACTTCCACTTCCAAGAGATTTATATTTCCAGAGTTATTACAGTTTAAACCCATGTTTTTTTACATTAGAAGTGCCCTCTAGTGGTCGAATTCTAATTAGATTTCCTGTTAGATTCTAATGGAGAGGAAAGTCAGAGACATACAGTTCCCCATAGAATGTGATAGAAACTGCTAAGTAATTTCCTCTCAGTTAGAAATATCAGGAAGTAAAGCACAGTAAATTCACTTCTGATTATTTGAACTGCTATAATTTTTGAATAAAACATCTGACAGTGATGGGAGTGACCTTGTTTTATTCAGCAGGAAATGCTCTGTAAAATATGTGTTTTCATAAAAAAAAGTTTACCGCTCCTTTATATAAGACAGGGTTTTTAGTCAAATAAGTTAGATTTTCACCAAAGCAAATGCACACTAAAATAAAACAAATTCATGGAAAAGAGTCAGTATACAGGAACATACCAGCTGATACATAGAAAAAATGTAAAATTAAAAAATGGAAGAGCATAAAAGAAAATAAAAGCTGTTTGTATCACTCATGAAAGTGCAAATTACTGTTAAGCAATTTCACTGATAATTTCTCCATAACAATCCAGTGAGCATCAGAATATTGTATGTAATTTAAAAACACATTTTAAAAAGATAATTTTTATACTATTAATTATACTATTTATACTAATCAATTTAAATAAATTATCTTAAGAATTGGTGTGGTCACAATTAACAAGTGTAATCATCTAGTTAAAAAAATGAGTGTTAGTTTCAGTATTAATGTTCTAAATTACCATAAAAAATTTTGCATTAAAATGTATTTATATTAACCCTGGTTACATGTATCTTTGATTTTGTAATCAAGTTCTACAAAAAACAAATGCTTTTTATTCTAGCAGTGAGATCTTTGTATAACGCCATAATAAAACTCATGAACTGAAGGCCAAAACTTATATGGGATAATGTAGCTTCAACAAAAGACCAGTTTACCCAGTTGATTGCTTTTTTTTTTTTAGAGATGGATGCTGAAAAAAAGCAATTTACTGGGTATCCTTGTCCTTGGTTGAAGCTTCATTATCCCATATAAGTATTCATATATATACATTTTTATTAGGCTGTGAGAAAGTGGTTTCAACCGCAAAACACCAGATGGAATAATTTACGACTATAGAACTTGAAATATTGATCCCTATGTTGTACATTGTGTGACATAATGTAATAGTTTGAGTGGTGTATTACTGTAATTCCTGTACAGGGATTTGATAGTTGGGAGCCAGAGTGCAGAGAAAATAAAGGCTATGCCCAGCACTCTTGCTTGCTTACAATAGACTTCAGATCTGTGTAACTTGGCTAAACAATGACTGGAATGTTGATTGACTCCTGCTGTGCTTCCTTGACCAATCAGGGGAAATTATTATGGTCCAGTCAAAATGCCTTTTTTCCAAACCTTGCTTTGCATTCTAATCTTGATAAGAGTGTCTGGAAGTATATATAAGCAGTGTGTTTCATCAATAAAGCTGTTCTGTTCTGTTCTACTCTCCTTAATACAAGTCTCAGCTGTATTTCTGGAGGGGGTTGGGCTGGGGATTCTCACCTTAGCCACTGCAGGAGCAAATTCACTTGCCTCGCCGGTCTACTGGCGTAGGGCCTCTGGAAACCCCACATAGGATTCTGCAGCCAAATTCACTAGCTCTGCCACCAGGGGGCAGCATCCAATTGTTCCAGTCTGAGTATCCAGGACCTCCAGGAAGCAGCAGGGCTCCAGCCGGCCGTGGAAGAGGGGCAGCAGCAGCGGCGGTTCAGGAACCGATGACCCCAAAAGGGTCCGGTAAATCCTGGTACCGTCATACTTGTCCTTGGTTGAAGCTTCATTATCCCATTATCCCATATAAGTATTCATATATATACATTTTTATTAGGCTGTGAGAAAGCGGTTTCAACCGCGAAACACGTTGCCTTTGCCTAATTGTTTTTGGATTTGATGTATTTGGTATATTGCATTAAACTGATTTGAATGAGTTGCATTGTGACGGAACCAGCCTACAAACAGTGAGTGGAGGCGGTGAGATCTCTCCACAGGCTTATATGTCAACTTTGATGATCCTCTAAGCTGACCATCAAAATCTGTGAGTAAGATTCATTTGATTTGTAGACTGACATTCATTGACTATATTACACTATCGGGCGACCCCCTCTTTTTGTGTTTTATTGTTTTATTATCCCATATAGCTTTTGGCCCTCAGTTCCTGAGTTTTATTATGGCTTTATACAAAATTCTCACTGCTAGAATAAATGCTAATGGGATGCTGTCCAGCTTTTTCTCCCTTTATAACGGAATGTGGCAAGGTTGTCTCTTCTCCCGATTAATTTTCATTTTGACCATGGAGATCCTGGTCAACTTGATTAGGTGGAATTCTGAATTATCTTTTTGGGGACAAGGAGCATACGTCTCCTTGTCTAATCTCTTGCATTCACTTCTTCTAGCTGTGCTTGAAGAGCTTAACAATTTTAGTTAGTTTTCTAACTTTAAACCGAATATTTCCCTACCTCTTAGTGTGAGGGAAAGGATCTAACAGTCTTTTCTGTTTAAATGAGCCCCTCAGAAGCTAAAATATCTAGGAATCATATTATCTTCCCATTCCAGGGGATAACCAAGCTGTGAAGTAAGGTAAGCTCTTGATATGTCACCTTCTTCAAGATAATACACTTATCCCCTTCGATGCTCTTCAGTCTAATAGGGATGGGCGAAAATTGTCACAGTGTTCCTGTGAGAAATCCTGCATAAACCACGTTATTGTCCTCTTTTTCGCAGAAAAATCCACTTTTAAAACAATGAGTAAAGTGTCTTCATTTTTGCACATTGGCCAAAATTCCCCGCCAATTTTTCAGTGGGTAGAAAGTGTTCACCCATTGATTTATGTTGTTTTTGCTTCTTTGCTGCAAAAACATGAATTAGTAAATAAAGTGAAACACAATAGAAGCAGCTACAGAGCGAGGTAGACGTACTGTCTGTTCTTCTGTTTTTTGTTTATTAAATTGAGGCAGGAGAGGCTCATAGTGACTGCTATCACTATGATCAGGAAAAGGAGGAACTGGGAGGATACTTATTATGCGTCCACTGAGCAGGAGGAGGAGGAGGAGGAGGAGGAAGTGAGCAGTACTGAACCAATGCACACAGTCCCCCTAAATCACCCCTATGGATCTTGCAGAAATTAATGGGAAGGGAGGAAGAGAAGGGTAGTACTAGTGAGAGCAGAACAGGTCAGCTGCCAGTGCCTGCTGCCCCTTCTGCCAGTGCCACCATTGCTGTACCTGAAGCCACCATTGCTGTACCTGCTGCCATCATTGATGACCCTGCTGCCACTAGTTCTGTACCTGCTGCCAGATGTGCTGCCCATGCTGCCACTTATGTTGAAGCTGCCAGAAATGCTGCCCCTGCTGCCACTACTGCTGTACCTGCTGCCAGACATGTTGCCCATGCTACTGCTTATAGAGCCCTCACTAACATTGCACCACCTTATATTTCATCTCTTATTTCCAAAAAAACACTCCCACTCACCATCTTTGCTCTGCACATGACCTTCTGCTCTCCACAGCTCTTATTACATCCTCTCACTCCTGCCAACAGGACTTCTCTCGTGCTGCACCTCAGCTCTGGAATTCCCTCCCCTGGCCAATCAGACTCTCCCCCAGCCTTCAAATCTTCAGAGGCTCCATGAAAACTCAGCTCTTCAGGGAAGCCTATCAACTGCCTCCATAACCGTTATCCCCAAGAAGCACCCCTTCCCTGGACCACTGTACTCAACAGCACTTCTCTCTCCCACCCACTGACTGGCAGTCCATGTGGCAGGAGGCACATAAACCCAATAGCACTTACTCCTTCTGTGTCAAACCTACCTTCCTCCAGACTGTAAGCTCTCATGAGCAGGGCCTTCTGATCTTTCTGTTCTCCACATTTGATTGTACTATTTAATATCTCTGTATGTCTATTCCCAATTGTACAGCGCTGCGGAATTAGTTGGCGCTATATAAATAAAGAAAAATAATAATACTACTACCGTCATTACTGTTTCTGCTGTCAGACTTGCTGCCACTGCTGCCACCAGCGCTGTACCTACTGCCAGTGCTGAACCTGCAGCCACCTATACTTTGCCTGCTACTAGTGTGTCTTGTAGTACTCAGGAAGGGAGGAAGGAGAAGATGATGACAAGTGTGACAGCAAGGGACCCTAAGTCACACTTCCCATTCCCAAGCAGTCCCACCAGTGCTAGTACTACTACCACTAAGGTCCAGCAGCTTGTTACTGTTAGTAGTTTAGGAGGGGGTAATCAACAACAATCTCCTTATATTACTAGTGACTGTGAGACTGAGGAGGAAGACTCTATGGCTGAACTTGATGTAGTTGGTGTTAGTAGTAGCAGTAATGGTGAAGCAGCCAGAGTGATAGGGGGAACATTTGAGATCTTCCAGACTAGCGGTCAAGAGAGCCCAAGTGGAACAGGATCCTGAAGACTAAGAGGCCAGAACTGTTGTTGGGGGAGAACAGGCACACAATTAATACCACCACCACCATCAGGAGATCAGCTGCCTGTGCCTGCTGCTACTGCTGTCAGTCTGCCTTCTTCAGGTCAAAAGGAAATGCTGTGACATTAGAAGACCCTCTGTCACATTGCTCGTCACCTCCTCCAAGCAGCAGAGAGATGTCTGGAATAGAGCAGCAGCACATAGAAACTAGTGTTGGTGGTGTTGGACAAGCTGGGGTGGAAGAGACATTGATGGCCTTTTTAGCAGAAACTGAGAAGGAATGGGAGACAGGGATGAGGGTGGACATCATCACTACCACTAGCAGTGACATTTTGAAATATGTGGAATTTGCAGCTGCTCTAATTCCTGCTGCTGCTGATATGCATGGACAGCAGGATGCTTGAGAGCAAACTAATGTTCCACAAACCACCATGGACACAATGGGAATGGGGTCAACAAATGATGCTGGACTAGGACAGTTTCCACTTGCCAGCACCAGTAATACTCCTGGTCCTAGTTGCAGGGCTGAATCTGAGGCAGTAGCAGAAACATCAGCAACATTATACGCTGCCACAGTCAGTGAAGGGGAATGTGGAGGACAAGAAGAAAGAGGCCATTCTCCTGTTCCCTACCCCCTGAAGCCATGGGTGTGGGACTATTTTTCTCTTGGCGCACGAACAGTGCAGTCATCACTGCAGTCACAGCACTGTGCACAATTTGTGACAAATCAGTGAGAAGAGGAAAGGAGGGAACACACCTTGGCACAACCACCCTGATATCACACATGAAACACAGACACCATGACATTTATGTCAATCATGTTAAAGCCAAACACCCACCACGGAAATCACGCACTGCTGTTGCTTTACCCACTGACTCTCCAGAAAGGCAACAAGAGGTGAGGCAGAGATCAAAGAGGCGGAAGAATAGAACAACCCAGGCAGATAATGGAATTTCCATGATGAGTGATACAACTAGCTCTCCACCATCTTCTAGGGTAACTACATCATCTGCAAATCCACCTCGTTCATCGTTACTTCCTCCGCCAAATGATAGCCACTCTGTTGATGTTAGGATGTGTGGTGGAGGAGAATCACAAGTAGTGCATCAAGCGGCATCTGAGGAGATTTCATCCTGCAGAATATGCTAAGATGCTGTCAGGGAGGGTTCATCATTACTATTAAACTGTCTGCAAGTCGTCCTGTGTCCTTAGGGGGTTCTGGACAAGGAATATAGTGAAAGGTGCAGTTCTTGGGTTCTGGTGTCAAGATGTTTGAATAAAGTTGTGCCCTCAGATGTTATTTATCACACACACGGTACACATTGCCGTTACTGATGATAGGCACAGTTCCTGCTCTCAAGGGAAACATTTCTATTTTAATAACACCACTCCCATGATTTTGGAGGACGGGCAAGTGGAGAATTATTGGACAACTTCTTCTTTTCTCCAAATAGACTGGGGGCTATTTATTGTGCTGCTACTTCCTAAGGCGCATCACTGGAGACAGTCATGGCAAGTGGAACCTTCATCATCCATCGCCCATGTTATTGCTGTTGTTGATACCATTTCCTTTCATCTGCCTAATCATCCTGCTGCCTAAACATCTCAGTAGCAGCAGCAAGAACAGCAGTTGCAAATTCCGCAATTATAGACTCAGACTCAAGAGGACGTCATCTGACAATGGCCACTGGCCAACATGACCTGCTGGCACTAGGCCAGTAGGGCATTTTTTCTCAGGTCTTGTGCTTTGAAAAAAAACACAACATTTTTGGTGGTTTCAGGTTTAAGTCCTACAAATCAATGTTTCTTCAGGGCTTGTGTCTCTAATAAGTCTAAATCCTACAAATCAATGTTTCCTCAGGGCGTGGGCCTCTAACAACAAATCTAACAAATAATCCTCTACACAGTACACTATCAAATCAAGTATCAGTCCACCACAGTGGCAGCTTATGTCAGGGGGTTCCTGTCTCTATCACTTTACATAAACATTTTTATGTTATTTTATTGATTTATTTTTATTAACTGTCCCCCCCAATACCAGTCAAGAACCCCTCCAAAACAAATTGCCTGTTCAACTGATTCAATCACTCACCAACACAGGCACCATCCCCAGACCCCTTTTTTACCATGTCTTATGGGTGGGTTGTTATTTGTATTTATAATTTATTTTGTGTTAACTGCCACCCAATCCCAGTAAACAAACCTCCCCCCAAAAAATTCCCTATTCAACTGATTCTTTCCCCACACCCCACCAACACAGGCACCCTCGTGTCCCTTTTATACTACTCCTTTGGGAAATAAAATAATATATGCTATGTATTGTGTGTAAGTTCACATTGATTTCAAAGGAATGAGCAAAGCGAAAAAAAGTGGTAAAAAGTGGAAAATCTGCACTTTTTGCAGGAAATTATTTTCCACGTGGAAAGTGGCATTTTTTGCCAATTTCAGTTTGAGACGACCATTTTCACCCATCCTTACAGCCTAAAGTAAGCTTACCTTCAAGTGAGATGTGGAGGTTCCACCAGGTTCACAGCTTTTTACATTCTCACATTGCTAAATCTAATTTTTTCAGGAGCCTAACCCTGTTTGAATCTTTATACATTGACCATAACTCCAAATGCACAAATATCTCCTCCATCTATGATTTATTGCTGAATTCCAAATGTGTTAGAGTAACATAATGGGAAAGAGATTTGAACATCACTATACGTGATGCCCAATGAAATCAAATGTTGTTCAACACCATGACTAGCTCTCTGAATGCCTTACACTCTTTCCTTCTCATATATTTCTTAACATACGTCCTGATGCTTTGCTATGAACTCCTGGTAAGATTAAACTATATGTCATATGCTGAATGCAGCAAAGCTATGTATTCCTGCTAGGTGGCGAACTACAACTGCCCGATCCAAAGCGGATTGGTTGGTAAGGTGACCCTCCTCTATTTTTCTTTTGTTCCTTTCACCTACCTTTTCTGTATGGCTTTATTGCATTTACTCACGAGTCCCTCTATGGGACCATGGTTTTTGTAAATACAGTGTAATAGTACTTGCTAATCTTATTTACTTGACAGCCAGATGATCCTTTGTTCTTAGGCAGTTTATTCTCTTTTTATGCTTATAGTATTCATGGTGTACTTTGATATTTCTTATGGTGGCAATGCTTCATGTCCTTCTCTTATTTTAATTACAAAAAAATACATATTTATATATATATATATATATATATATATATATATATATATATATATATATATTTACTAGAATAGAAAGCATTTGGAAAACTTAGTAGTACTGTCTTGAAGACAAACTTGCCACTCCGAAGTTTTTGACCAATGTATCTTCCCAGTCCTTACTTATGGCTGTGAAACATGGATACTAAATGACAAAGCCATACAAAACCTTAAAATTATACAGAGAAGTATGGAGCATTGAATTTTGAACATTAACAAAATTAGACTGAAAAACACCCTTGGATTTGACAGAAAATAAAGGTTTATGACATAACCAAAAGAGTAAAGCATCTAAAATGGAAATGAGCAGGTCACCTAGCTAGAAGACTTGATGGCAGATGAGCCAAATTCATTTTGGAATGGAAGAATATCAAAAACAAGATGAGGTGACAAAAAATGTTTGTTGGTGCACAATGGCAGCAGAAAGGGCAGGGCTGACTTTGTTGGAGGCTTGCTGAGGAAGTTTTCATCCTGCAGTGGATCAACAATGGCTGAAGATGGTGATAATGATGAGATATATACAGAAGTAAACGGACTTAACTTTGTGATTTATTCAGACTTTCTGCACCATGGCTGTTTAAGTAAACAAAAATTCCCATGTCAACAGAAAGTAAGTCAGAACAAAACAACATGGTAATGGAAACGTTACCTGTACACAAAACATGCATGCACACACAGATCATTGCTTCAAGAATATGTTGACATCTGCTTATTTATACCCATGCTAAACTTTTTCTCCCATCACTAATCAGTACACATTCCTAAAGGCGGCAGACAGTGCAGGTTTTAGAGAGATGCTTCTTCAAAGATGTAGTGATTGAAGTATTTCAAATATACTTTAACATACATAGACCTTTATATTAAACATATTAATTCTAATTTGGGCTGATTACTCTTCAGGTACCAGATAACTCTGCATACAAGCAAATACAGCAAATGTACCACACAATAAGGAGCAATTTATTTAAATGGCGCATTTAACCCCTCACGGTTAGAAAGGGGCCATGGATGATTTAAAAGCCCAATTTAAATCAATGAGAATTGTTATATTTTTGTTCTGAAACAAGCTAACAGTATCATTGTGGATCAATAAAAAAAGCTTTGATTTAAATATGGTTTTTAACCCCTTGAAAGTTACAGAGATCTCCAGTGCATTATGAAGCAACTAGTTTTAAAGCCTGTGCACACGGGCCAACACTGGCAGGGGGCACTGCAGTCATGCACAGTACTGCCTGCCCCAGCCGTGGCTGATATGGAGTGGGGTGCTCCGAATTCAGACCTCAGTCCTCTCTGCACACCTTCCTGGTCTCAGGAAAGTGCTTAGAGAGGACTATGGTCTGAATTCGGAGCACCCCGATCCATATCAGCCACGGCTGGGGCAGTCAGTACTTCGCATGACTGCAGCTCGCACAGCTATCTCTACTGTGCATGATGGCTTCTGACAAACATACTTAGCGAATTATAATATAGGATGAGTTGTGCAGCTGGTTTGCCTCAGAATCGCAGCTACCTTACTTAGTACATCAGTTTCACTGTCTCCATTATTGCACCCGTAATATAGTCTCCTAAAATCCATTGTGCTTAATCCTTTAATAACCAGAGAGATGTGAAATGCACCTCTCCTGTCCTAAAAGCGTTAAATTGTGAGGTTTTTTTACTGTATTATTTTACTCTTGCTCATAATTTTCTATGAACTCTGTTCTCTCAGGGAAGCAGGAGTACCAGATGTTCATGTTTTTTTCTCTGTTATATAGCAGAACATTTGGGGATATTCATGTCTTCCTTTTTCTTTGTTTTCAGTTGATTTTTTTTTCAGGGAACATATTTTCCATATTTTCTTTGTAATCTGATCTTAATTATTTATATCCTCAGGTTTGTGTCATAGTTTTGATTTTCATTTATTATAACTTTGTTCTCCTACTGTTTATAGATACCTTACAGCTGTCATAGATTGTGAGAAATTAATGCATTAGTAGTAAACTGTTTTTTTTATGAAAGCAAGATCTTTTCCTGCTGATTAAACTGAGAACACTCCCAGTGTTGAGACATTTTTTCATTCGTAAATTATTTTATCTCAAACATGTTTTTATATGTATTTTGTTTGTGGTTGTTTTTGTTAATCAAATTACAATTTTCTGTTGAGGCCACCAGATGGTGCTGTTACTATTACCTACTATAGAAAGCTAAGGTCATTGACTCAAGCTTTCCCAAAGAGAACCTTATAAAAAATAAATTGGCATTAGTCCATAAGATAACAATGGGATTTTAAAGAAATGGTAAACTTTAAAAATAATAATGATTACAGCACTTTTCCTTCAGATCACAACAAGGGTAACATAGTAACATAGTAAATTAGGTTGAATAAAGACACAAGTCCATCAAGTACAACCTTTGCCTCATACCCTAGTGACATGAGAATTATATAGCTTGCCTGCTACCAAATAAGTTAGTCTTTATCAGACCTTCCTGATTTGCTTACTAATATTCAGTATAACCCTGTATGTTCCCTTTCAAAAGAAATGTATCTAATCTTCTCTTAAATGTATCCATTGTATCTGCCATAACCTCCTCCTTGGGCAAGGAATTCCACAATTTAACAGACTTTACTGTAAAAAAAAACCTTCCTCTGCTAAAGTCTAAATCTTCTTTCCTCTAATCTCAAGGGGTGACCCCTGGCCTTGGAATGAATAGCTCACCACAGAGATCCTTGTATTGACCTTTCATATACTTGTACAATGTGATAAGTAGGGATGGACGAAAGTTGTTGCCGTGTTCCTGCGAGAAATTTTGTGAAAACCATGTTGTTATCCGCTTTTTCATGGGAAAATCCGCTTTAAAACTAGAGGTTAAAATTTTCACATCTTTCGTCCACTGGCCAAAATCTTTGCCATTTTTAAATGGCTAGAAAGTTTTTGCCCATTGATTTATGTTGTTTTCGTACTTACTCTATAAAAATGTGGCGTTTTCTCTGAAGGCAGACACAATAGAAGCAGCTACAGAGTGAGATAGACGTGCTGTTCTGCTGTGATATTTTGGAAAAATTGAGGCAGGAGAGGCTCATAGTGACTGCTATCACTATAAGCAGCAAAAAGAGGAACTGTAAGGTCACTTATTATGTGTCCACTGAGGAGGAGGAGGTGGAAGTGACTAGCAGTACTCAACCAATACTGTCCAGCCCCCTAAATCACCCAAAGAAATCTTGGGGAATTTAATGAGAAGAGAGGGAGAAAAGGGAATGGGAAGGAAGGGAGAAAAGGGAAGGAAGGGAGAAAAGGTAATGGGAAGAAAGGGAGAAAAGGGAATGGGAAGGGAGGGAGAAAAGGGTAGTACTAGTGAGAGCAGTACAGATGAGCTGCCTGTGCCTGCTGCATGATGTGCTGCCCCTACTTCCCATACCACCATTGATGTACCTGCAGCCACTAGTGTTGTACCTGCTGCCAGATGTGCTGTCCCTGCTGCCAGTGCCACCATTTCTGTACCTGCAGCCATCAGTGCTGTACCCGCTGCTAGTGCTGAAACTGCTGTTAGTGCTGAATGTGCTGCCACCATTACTTTGCCCGCTGTTAGTGTTTCTTGTAGTACTCAGGGGAGAAGGAGAAAATGATGCCAAGTGTGACAGCAAGGGACTCTAAATCACATTTGCCATTCCCAAGCAGTCCTGCCAGTGCTAGTACTACTGCTACCAAGGTCCAGCAGCTTGTTAACGTTAGGAGTGAAGGAGGGGGTCATCAACAATATCCTGATATTACTAGTGACTGTGAGACATAGTAACATAGTAACATAGTAACATAGTAAATTAGGTTGAAAAAAGACACAAGTCCATCAAGTTCAACCTTCGCTTCATACCTCAGTAACTAAGAATTTTATAGCTTTCCTGCTACCAATTAAATTAGTCTTTATCAGACCTTCCTGATCTGCCTACTGATAAACAGTATAACTCTGTATGTTCCCTTTTGAAAGAAATGTATCTAATCTTCTCTTAAATGTGTCCATTGTATCTGCCATAACTACCTCCCTGGGCAATGAATTCCACAATTTGACAGACCTTACCGTAAAAAAACCCTTCCTCTGCTGAAGTTTAAACCTCCTTTCCTCTAATCTCAAGAGGTGTCCCCTGGTCACCTGAGCAGGCCTTGGAATAAATAGCTCACCGCAGAGATCCTTGTATTGACCTCTCATATACTTGTACAATGTGATAAGGTCTCCTCTTAGTCGTCTTTTCTCTAGAGTAAATAAACCAAGTTTGTTTAGTCGTTCCTCATATGTCAAGTCCTCCATTCCCTTAATTAATTTTGTTGCTCTCCGCTGTACCCTCTCTAGTTCTAGTATATCCTTTTTCAGAACCGGTGCCCAAAATTGCACTGCATACTCAAGGTGAGGTCTTACCAATGATTTGTATAATGGCAAAATAATGTTATCCACTCTTGCTTCAATACCTCTTTTTATGCAAGACAGGACTTTGTTTGCCTTTGCTACTGCTGTTTGACACTGGTCACTGTTTCCAAGTTTGTAGTTGACAAGGATACCCAGGTCTTTTTCTAGCAACGAGTCACCTAAAATTATTCCATTAAGTTTATAAGTAGCCTTGGGATTGTTTCCTCCCAAATGCATGACTTTACACTTCCCCACATTAAACTTCATATTCCACATGTTTGCCCAATCTGACATTGTATGTAAGTCCCTCTGTAGAGAGAAAATATCCTGTTCTGAATTAATGACTTTGCATAATTTAGTATCATCTGCAAATATTGATATTTTGCTTTCTATATCTATTTCCAGGTCATTTATAAACATGTTAAAAAGCAGCGGACCCAATACTGAACCCTGAGGTACTCCACTCTCCACTTTAACTATACTGGAGAATTTTCCATTTACAACCACACACTGTTCCCTATCCTTCAACCAGTTTTGTATCCAATTGCAAAGGTTATCTCCTAGCCCCAATTTCCTTATTTTATACACCAGCCTTCTGTGTGGTACTGTATCAAATGCCTTTGCAAAGTCTAGATATACTACATCTACTGCCTTGCCATTGTCAAGGTTGCTGCTTACCTCCTCATAGAAGCTGAAAAGATTAGTTTGGCATGACCTATTCTTCATAAAACCATGTTGATTCGTGCTAATGATCTTATTTTTTGTGTTGTAATCCTGAATATAGTCCCTTATTATGCCTTCTAATAGTTTTCCCACTACAGAGGTCAAACTCACTGGTCTATAATTCCCAGGTTCTGTTTTAGTTCCCTTCTTAAATAGAGGCACTATGTTAGCTCTTCGCCAATCCTGTGGCACTGAGCCTGTGGTAATAGAATCTTTAAAGAGTAAATATAGGGGTTTTGCTAACACTGTACTGAGTTCCTGAAGAACCCTTGGATGTATACCATCAGGACCCGGTGCTTTGTCGGTCTTAATTTTGTTCAGTCTTCCCATGACATCTCCTTGAGTTAACCCAATATCTCTTAATTGTATTGTTTTATTTGATACTTGCGGAGGCTCTTCTACCATTCCTTGCTCCCTTGTATATACTGATGCAAAGAAAGTGTTTAAAACATCAGCCTTTTCCTTATCCTCACTAACCAACTCACCCATCTCATTTTTGAATGGTCCAATGCACTCCCTCTTAAGACTGAGGAGGAAGACTCTATGGCTGAACTTGATGTGGTTGGTGTTAGTAGTAGTAGTAGCAGCAGTAATGGTGATGCAGCCGGAGTGGTAGGGGAAACATTTGAGAATGTCCAGACTAGCGGTCAAGGGAGCCCACACCATTCCTCAGGCTTTGGGAGTCCCCTTCTCTTCACTACAGTGTCCAAGTTGAACATGATCCTTAAGAGGCCAGAACTGCTGTTGGGGGAGAGCAGGATCAGAATTAATACCATCACCACCAGCAGGGCCACAGATCAGCTGCCTGCGCCTACTGCTGCTACTGCTGCTAGTGCTAGTCTGCCTTCTTCTTCAGGTCAAAAGGAAATGGCAAGTGTGACATTAGGGGACCCTCTGTTTCATTGCTCGTCACCTCCTCCAAGCAGCAGTGTGATGTCTGGAATAGAGCAGCAGCAACAACAGCATGTAGGGACTAGTGGTGGTGGTGATGTTGCTGCTGGAGAAGCTGGGGTGGAAGAGACATTGATGGCCTTTTTAGCAGAAACTGAGAAGGAATGGGAGACAGGGATGAGGATGGGCATCACCACCACTAGCAATGACATTTTGGAATTAGAGGAATTTGCAACTGCTCTAATACCTTTTGATGCTGAGATGCAAGGGCAGCAGGATGCTGAAGAGCAGGCTAGTGTGCCACAGACCACCGTGGACACATTGGGAATGGGGTCAACAAGTGATGCAGGACTAGGACAGGTTCCACTTGTCAGCAGTAGCTATACTCTTGATCCTAGTTGCAGAGCTGAATCTGAGGCAGTAGCAGCAACAGCAGCAACATTATCCGCTGCCACAGACAATGAAGGGGAATGTGGAGGACAAGAAGAAAGATGCCATTCTTCTCCAACTGTTCCCTTCCCCCTGAAGTCATCATGGGTGTGGCACTATTTTTCTCTTGGGGCAGGTACAGTGCAGTTATCAGCAATGGCACTGTGCACAATTTGTGACAAGACAGTGAAAAGAGGAAAGGAGGGAACACACCCTGGCATAAGAGCCCTGATATCACACATGAAACACAGACACCATGACATTTACGTCAAACATGTTAAAGACAAACACCCACCACAGAAATCAAGCACCGCTTTTGCTGTCCCTGACTCGCCAGATAGGCAACAAGATGCGAGGCAGAGATCAAACAGAAGGAGGAATAGAACAACCTGTCACGGTAATCAGACAAAGAAGGACAGACACAGTAATAAAAGATAACCAACTTTATTAGAATATACAGTGATAATAATATATGAGCTATAGAGATGATAATATCCCACACAACCCCAGCCCACCAGATGATAGGGCCCAAGCGCCTACCTGGATGCTGCACACTGTGCTACGCACTGCACTACTGTGAGGTACCGGAGACTAAAGTATTGTATTGTATTGTATTGTATATTTTTATTTATATAGCGCCAACCGGTGTACTTGGCACTTTACAGATTACATTTAATATAGAAGGGGTACAATAAGTGCAGTGATTAAGTGCTTATATAGGCAGTCATAAGGGAAACAACAGGTGAGTATACATTAGGATAAAAGGTCCCTGCCCCGTAGAGCTTACAATCTAAAGGCAACAGAGAGCGAGAGTCAGACAGAGCCGTGGGACACAGAGTCTAATGGTCAGGCAGGCTAGGAGCATACGGAGTGAGTAGTCAGACAGAGCCACAGGACAGACAAACTGGGGGCTACATGGAGTGAGTGAGTCAGCCAGAGCCACAGGTCAGAACTGATATGGGTAGTCAGACAAGCCTGGGTCATACACGGAGAGAGTAAGTCAGCCAGAGCCACAGGTCAGAACTGATATGGGTAGTCAGACAAGCCGGGGTCATACACGGAGTTGATTCTCAGATAAGCACAGGTCACAATGGAGCACAAGAGTATCACGGTCCCGGTGATTCCCTGTCAATCTTTTACTATGTTACCTTTGCATTGGAGGAGACTGATTGGCCCACCCAGGATGTTCCTAGTTGCTGTGTTCCAGTGTCTCCTGTGTACTGACCCGGCTTGTCTGACTACTCTTCTGATCCTGCTCCGTGATTGACCCGGTTCTGGCTGACGACCCTGCTCCGTGATTGACCCGGTTCTGGCTGACGACCCTGCTCCGTATCGACCCGGTTCTGGCTGACGACCCTGCTCCATGATTGACCCGGTTCTGGCTGACGACCCTGCTCCGTGATTGTACAATTCTCCGGCTGATGTTCCTGCTACCGTATAGATCCGGTTCCGGTTTACATTCCTGTCCTGTGTGCTGTTCCGGTGTTCCTGTGCAACTCCGGTTGCTCCGGCGACATTCTGAACTGTTTGGGATCTCGCTGAATCCTCTCTCTCTTCCGAGCTGTAGCCTGGGGCTGCTTTCCCATCTGCTGTCTGCTGAGCTGTTCTCTGTACCGATTAACCCGTGCAGTGCCTGTAGTCTCCGGTTACGTGCCTTATATATCTCTTGCCAAGTCTCTGGTCACCTGTTGAGCCTGCTACTCGTAGCACCTGTAGACCAAGCCATACTATCACTTGCAGAGCACTGTCCGTCCGGTGTCCGGTGTGCACCGTGACCACGCCGGTTGGCACTGGTAGTCGGCCTGCTCTTGCAGTGTGCATTCTGGGCGACACTGGAAGGGTGTCCTGGCTCTGGCTCACCTACGCTCAGGGTGTACGTTATCTCTTGCACTTCCCAGTGCTCAGGCTCATTATAGCTTGTGCAGTAGCATTCCTCCTAAGCCCACGGTGGTGGTATTGGCTCAGCTTTGGGCTACAGGTGTGCTCCACTTTACTACCTTGAGAGTGATTCAATGCAGACCCTTTACTTACTTCTCTTCATCCAGAGACTGTTATCATATCCTGGGCGTTGGCCAATCTAGGACTGAGTTACTCCAATTGCTCCTGTTAACCCTTTGGGGTTATCTCCAGTATATATATATATATATATATATATATATATATATATATTCCTATCTTTGTATTTCACTTATTTTACTTGGTCTGTATTTGCTAATACTATTATACCTGTGCTGGCCTCTAGGGGCACTGTTTTATTATCCTGTTTCAATAAAACTGTGTTTTTACTTCATACCCTGGTCTGAGTGTCAGAAAACCGTAACAGTGAGTAACTAACAGGAACACCATGTAAGGGCAATGACTCCCAAGCCCAAGGAGGTTTATAAAGGAGCAGAAGGAAGCTGGACCCAATTAGGCCACTCAGAATAGGCCCATAAACAGGCGTCCATGCTAGTGCCTGTTACCTGATGACAGCAATGAGGAAGTGGCTGGAGGCCATGCCAACCGGCGGCCATACAGAGGTAGGAAGCACAAGAACACTTAGCCTCTAAGGAAGACTGTGATACAGCCCAGGCAGAGACTGGAAGTTCCATGATGAGTGAAACAACTAGCTCGCCATCACCTTCTAGGGTAACTACATCTTCTGCCAATACACCTCGTTCATTACCTCCCATGTCAAATGATAGCCACTCTGTTAATGTTAGGATGTGGCAGTTCATCTCTACCCATTTCACACTGTGTTGTGCACTGACCACACATGCCAGTGTGGAGGAGGAGAATTGCAATCAGTGCATCAAGCGGCATCTGAGGAGATTCCATCCTGCAGAATATGCTAAGATGGTGGCAGGGAGGGTTTATCATTACTATTAAACTGTCAGCAAGTTGTCATGTGTCCTTAGCGGTCTGGAAAAGGGGTACAGTGACAGAGGCAGTACTTGGTTTTGGGTGTCATGTTGTTTGGATACAGTTGTGCCCCCAGATGTTATTTACCACACAAACACTGTGCACATTGCAGTTGCTGATGAGACCCGCTGTTCCTGCTCTCAAGGGAAAAAATATATTCTAATAACAACACACCCATGATGATTTTGGAGGAGGGGCAGGTGGAGAAGATTTAATGGCCAACTTGTTCTTTTCTCCACATATACTGGGGGCTACTTATTCTACTACTACTGCCTCAGGTGCATCACTGGAGCCAATCATGGCAAGTGGAACCTTCATCATCCTTCTTCCATGTTACTGTTATTATTGATCCCATTCCCTTTCAGCTGCCTAATCATCCTGCTGCTTAAACAACTCATTAGCAGCAGTACAAACAGCAGTTGCAGCTCAGGACTCAGGAGGATATTTGGCCAACATGGCCTGCTGGTTTTAGGCCAGTAGGGCATTTTTATTTTTTCCTCAGGGTTTGTACTTTAAAAAAAAATAAAATAAATAAATACTCCTACAAAAAAAATAAACAATTTTTGGGTGATTTCTTTCTAATAATCCTAAGTCCTACAAATCAATGTTTCATTAGGGCTTGTGCCAAACAAGCTTAAGTCCTACAAATCAATGTTTCTTCAGGGCTTGGGTCTCTAATAAGTCTAAGTCCTACAAAGGACTCTAACAACAAATCAAACAAATCATCCTCTAAAAAATACTCTATCATGTCAAGTATCAGTCCACCCCAGTGGTAGCTTATGTCAGAGGGATCCTGTCTCTATCACTTTACATACAAATTTCTTATTTGATTTTATTGATTTATTTTTTTATTAACTGTCCCGCCAATAGCAGTCAAGAACCCCCCCTAAAACAAATTCCCTGTTCAAATGATTCATTAATTCCCCAACACAGGCACACTGCTCAGACCCCTTTATACCATGTCTTATGGTTTCTATTTTATTTTATTTTATTTTATTTAGGATTTATTTTTTATTAAATGCCCCCCAATCCCAGTAAACAACCCCCCAAAAAATCATCCCCCGTTCAATGGATTCTTTTTCCATACCCCACCAACACAGGCACCCTCATGCCCCTTTTATACTATGCCTTTGGGAAATAAAATAATATCTGTTATGTGTTGTGTGTAACTTCTGTGTTCCCATTGATTTCAATGGCATAAGCTAGGCGAAAAAAGCAGAAAATCTGCACTTTTTGCGATTTCAGTTTGAGGTGGAAATTTCTGCCCATCCCTATTGATAAGGTCTCTTCTTAGTTATCTTTTCTCTACAGTAAATAAACCAAGTTTGTCTAGTCATTCCTCCATTCTCTTAATTAAATTTGTTGCTCTTTCCTGTATCCTCTCTAGCTCTAGTACATCCTTTCTCAGAACCGGTGCCCCAAATTGTACTGCATATTCAAGGTGAGGTCTTACCAATGATTTGTACAATGGCAAAATTATTTTATCCACTCAGGATTTTGTTTGCTTTTGCTATTGCTATTTGACACTGGTCACTGTTTCCAAGTTTGTAGTTACAAGGATACCGAGGTCTTTCTCTAGCAACAAGTCCCCTAAAATGATTCCATTAAGTTCATAAGTAGTATTGGGAATATTTCCTCCCAAATGCATGACTTTACACTTTCCCACATTAAACTTCATATTCCATTTCTTTGCCCAATCTGCCATTTTATGTAAATAAAAAGGGTGTTGCTGCTGCTTGGAGATTTTTCAGTCAAATTGATTATAACGCAGATTGTTAAAAAAAATGTCATGGCATTTAGAATGTTCTGTTTTACTCAGCAGGACCAGCAATGAAAAATGTTTTCACCAAAAATGGACTGTTCCTTTCAATTACTTAATTTTGAATTTGTATCAGGTTTTGATATTCAGTTATTATAGCTTGGATCTTTGACTTTGTTTACTGATTGTCCATATTGTTGGCATATTAACTCCTTAAAGACTAGAGGTGTGTAAAATGCATTGTTTCACAGTCAAGGCTTTACCTTCTTGATGTAGGAGTCATCTCTAACATCCATGGGGTGAAAGAAAAAAATGCAGCAATCTCTCCAAATGCAGATACGTAATATATTAAATGAGATGCAACACCTGCTAAAAATAACCTAAACTTGCCTTATTATGAACAGAAAATCCTAATGGCCCTTATGAATTCACCCTTTGTTTCTTTGCTCAAGAGATAATGTCATATCCATGAAGGCAAACATCACACTTGTTTTAGGTTTTTCAATGGGTGCAAGCAGAGTGAATGATCCTACACTTTAAAGGGATAGTAATACTTGTAAATTACTAATCCGCATATTGTAGCTTTGTTAAAAAGAAACTTATTGCACCCAGTGTCATCTCTCAAACCCTAATGGTTTGAGAGATGATAACGCTCAAAGTTCCCCCCTCCCTCCCCCTTCCCTGACTGAACACTGAACGCTGACTGCAGGGGAAGCTGTTGTACAACAGTCTTATGTGCATCAGGTGGCTCTGCAGCTGAGCTGAGATTGCGTTTATAAAAAATAATTCTTTCACTGAAACTGTCTTCTACGTGTGCTTGGTTTGCAAGCACACGTAGAAGACCGTTTTAGTTAAAGAATTATTTTTTATAAACATGATCTTGGCAATGCTGCAGAGCCGCCTGATGCTAGTAATACCGGATATCCCTACAGTCAGCGTTCAGCGTTCAGTCAGGGAAGGGGGAGGGAGGGGGGAACTTTGAGCACTATCACCTCTCAAACCATAAGGGTTTGAGAGATGACACTGGGGCAATACTGTTCTTTTTAACAAAGGTACAATACGGGGATTGGTAATTTGCAAGTATTACTATCCCTTTAAGGTACAAAGGGGTTTGCAATGCATTGCCAAGGGTTAAGATTACCATGTTTAGTGGTTAGAGTTGTGTCCTGTGGCTCTTTTAGCAACTGCCATGTCTGCCTCCATGGATATGACATTCAGGACTGGCTGAAGAAATTCATAGGGGCTATTAAGGTGGTCTGACCACAGTAAGCTAATTGATTCTTCTCCTTTTATATGCTCACTTTAGCAAGAGCTGTGAAAATGACTTGCAATATAATATGAATTCTAAAATATTTTTTTTTATAAAGCATCTCAAAGGAAATAACATTTTTCCAGAGTTCAAGGACTTTCTCACATATCCATGGTTTAATGAAAATGTGTAACACTGCTCATAAAGCGATCCTACTCCTTAACCTCTTGAATGCTAGAATATTTTCCAGTTCATTGTACATCAGATGCCCATATTAGCTTTGGTCACAGGAACAGCACCATGCACTGCTATGGGACTGGATTTCATTACAAGTGATAAATCTCATATGTTTATATTGAATCCTCTGGGTAATGTGGCCATACTGGCATTTTAATGCAGGACACTTGTCATATTTTCATTCTGCTGAACTGCATAGGATCCAGAGCAATCCTGCTGTGTGTGTGTGTGTGTGTGTGTGTGTGTGTGTGTGTGTGTGTGTGTGTGGTTTATTGGACTCCCACATTAAAAAGACAACCAGGTCACAATAACTATGGGAACACTGGAGATAAAACCAGTGATAAATGTATCACCTACAATGGAATTAAGCACTTACTTAGAATTCTCCTGTTGTATCTATTACTTGTTTTATTTTTTTAATCTCCTTGTGTTTCAAATTACCACCAGTGTTATTCATGGGACAATTTGTAGATCATCAGCTAATCTTAAAGGGATAATAATACTTTATTATTACTATACCCCATACTGTACATATTTGTAAAATAATTTAATAGCCCACAGGTTCATCTCTCAAACCTTTATTGTTTGAGAGATAACCGAAGGCAAAGTCCCCCCCTTCCCTGAAGTCAGCGTTGTACTGACTGCAGGGATATCTGGTCTGACTTTCATCAGACGGCTCTGCAGCAGAGCCTAATCACGTTAGTGAAAAATAATTATTTCACTGAAACGGTCTTCTACGTGTGCTTGCAAACCAAGCACAAGCCAAGCACACGTAGAAGACTGTTTCAGCGAAATAATTATTTTTCACGAATGCAATCTCGGCTCAGTTGCAGAGCCGCAAGCCTGTCGTACGACAGACTTCCCGTGCAGTCAGTACAACACTGACTTCAGGGAAGGGGGAGGGAGGGGATAACTTTGCCTTCGGTTATCTCTCATACCATAAAGGTTTGAGAGATGAACCTGGGGGCTATTAAATTATTTTGCAAATATCTACAATATGGGGAATAGTAATAATAAAGTATTACTATCCCTTTAACAAAGCACTAACACTTGTGGTTCTTGAAGTAAGAAGACAGAATGAGACCATAGAAGATGTAACTACTGCAAGGGGAGGGGTTTAGGGTGCAGGATTCTTGCCACCAAGAGTGATTTACACACGGTATCCAGGACTTATTGAATATAGCCTGCTTGTGCACACTGACATTCTCATTAGAATCATTCTGCACTTCCTTTCCTGAAGCCTTGTACTTGCATTTATGAGTTTCCTATGGTCTCTGTATGTTGTCATGATTACTAATTAGATGTATTATTCCCTTGCTGCACTTTCCCCCTGCTAATAATGCAATGATTGCACTTTAGCCTGAGGCTCTTAACCCAGTCCTATAGTTTTGCATTGTAGTTTTACAATTTCTGAAAAGCGCTGTGAACGTGTATGGCGCTATATAAATAAAGAAATAAAGAAACATACATATATTGAGACTGATGTACTGTGAAAAATTGGGGCAAATGAAATAATGTAAATTATTACCATCATTTCTATTGATTTTAATGGGGCATTTTCTATGCTTTGGATACCTCTTGATTATTCAAGGGGTAAAAATCCATATTTCAATCAATTATCTTTTTGTTTTGTTCCCTACAATGCAATTTGTTTGCCCTAAACTTGATCCAGTTCTTCTTTCATCAGCTTTAGCAAACTGTGAATGCTCACGTTTCATGTATTTTATCTCAAACTCTCCCAGCTAACAGAAGGGATCTGTTTATCTGTTTATGATAACAGTAACCAGGTGTCAAAATGAAAAAATCCTGTGGGGTGAAAGGTTTAAAAAATGAATTAGCATGTTCCTATTGCGTTATTAATATTAGTAGAGGAGAGAAATGCAGCATGTCCATTGATGCAAAGGCTAAATGAGGAAGGAACTTTCTATAAAATGCTGTATTAAAGGGATAGTAATACTTTATTATTACTATCACCCATATTGTAGATATTTGCCAAATAATTTAATAGCCCCCAGGTTCATCTCTCAAACCTTTATGGTTTGAGAGATAACCGAAGGCAAAGTTCCCCCTCCCTCCCCCTTCGCTGAAGTCAGCGTTGTACTGACTGCAGGGATATCCGGTCTGACTGTCATCAGGCGGATCTGCAGCAGAGCCGTGATCGAGTTAGTGAAAAATAATGATTTCACTGAAATGGCCTTCTTCATGTGCTTGCAAACCAAACACATGTAGACCGTTTCAGTGAAATAATTATTTTTCACTAACGCGATCTCGGCTCAGCTGCAGAGCTGCAAGCCTATCGTACGACAGACTTCCCCTGCAGTCAGTACAATTCTGACTTCAGGGAAGGGGGAGGGAGGGGGGAACTTTGCCTTTGGTTATCTCTCAAACCATAAAGGTTTGAGAGATGAACCTGGGGGCTATTAAATTATTTGGCAAATATCTACAATATGGGGGATAGTAATAATAAAGTATTACTATCCCTTTAATGATTCAAGACACCTTAGAACCAATATTCCCTGAGTGGAGATAACCTCACAGCAACAGGTTAAAGGCTTACCCTGCTTATAATAACCACTCATTTATCTTTCTAGAATCAGAAAATTCTAATGGACAGGGTGAATTTAATCTTTACACATTTGTTCAAGAAATAACATCTTTAATTAGTCGTGGATGTCATGCCCAATGTAAGCTGACATAACAGTTGCTTTAAGGACCACAGGACCTAAAACTCTGATCACAGCATATGGTATTATTCTGAAGCCCAGGCATACTATCTGTTTTATACTGGGATAAAAGGAGTTCCCATGGGCAGAGTTTGAAGTCCAATAGTCCTGTTAGGAACAATAGCTTCTACCTCTGTGGACATGACATCAAGTATGAACTAAAGATGTTGTCTCTTGATACAATGAACAAGGACAAGAATAACCGTGGTCACTAGGATTTTCTAGTGGTGAGTTATTATTAAGAGGAGTAAGTGTTCCTTTAAATATTATGTGCAAATAACCCATCCACCCATTTGGCTGTATAAATGTTTCACATTGTGAATGTATAGCATCATAAATATTTACTATTTAATATAAAGAAAAATATAGCCAGATGGCTACTAACATGAAATGGAGGCTAGCCTGTCTCTTGGAACACAAGCATCTGAGTCTGGAGCTTTAATTTATACAGTAGCTGCTGGAAAGCCAGTAAGCCCAGTTTCCACTTTCACATCTGTCAATTTCAAAGCTGGTAAATTATCTTGGAACTGAAAGCCTCTCAGACCTTTCATTCCCTTCAGGCACTGTTCTGATGATCTGATGCTTGCATGCTCTGGCCTATTTCACCTGCATGAAGTTCCTCATTTTGAAAGTGTGACAGGTATAGCCCTTCAAATCTCTAGCAATAATATATAATAATATCTATGCAAGTGGATACAACAGTCTAAATCTTTCCATGTACATATACAGTAATGTGCAAAAGTTTTAGGCCGGTGTGAAAAAATTCTATTAAGTAAGACTGCTTTAAAACATAGATGTGTTAATAGTTTATATTTATGTAACCCCTCTGGGATCACAGTGATTTCTGCTGCCACTGACTATGAGTGGCCAGCAGATGGCGAGCTCCTATGCACATGGATATGGATTCAGGACTCCATTTTAGTTTGGAGCAGACAGCTGTAACCAGACCAAAGCACATAACTGATCCTGGCAGGGAATGCTGTGAAGAGTGCAGAAATTCCAGTAGCAGTTAAAGGAGCAGGTGCTCCCCTTCCTGAACTGACCAGATTGCAGACTGTGGAGTGGTAAGCTTGAAACCTCTCCCCCTGTTTCACCCCAGGGCACCCTGAATCTGGTTACACAATTAAAGAGACCTTGCTCTATAGATTATCTGATCATTGGAAGATTACAGCGTAATACAAACCATAATGTGGATTAGAATTACTCTGGGCCCCAACTATGTGCACCAACTAATGGTACCAAACTGCCACTAGGGTGAAGCCTAGGGTGGGTCGTAGTATTTGTTGAGGGTGGGTGACCATTGCATTCTTGAACTGTTTTACTGTATAATATTCATGTATCTGTTATATTTCTGCAAATCTGTTATATTCCTGCATAGGGTTTTCTTTTTCTGCAATACAAAGTTCTATTTAAGATAGTCCTGTGTCAGTTTTATTGCTTACTTAAATATGTTCCCAACTGGGCCCCACATCCATACCCTGGATGCCCAGCTGGGTGGAGGCACTGCCGCAGTCATGTACCCCAACTCCCAGGTAGCGGAGGCTCAGGATCGGCCTGCACAGCACAAGGAGGTTTCTGGGGTAATGGACCACAGGAGCGTCTGTGGGCCTACACAAAACCCTGTTACATTTATCAATTAACAAAATGCATAGCAAGTGAACAAAATAAAAATCTAAATCAAATCAATATTTAGTGTGACCACCCTTTGCCTTCAAAACAGCATCAATTCTTCTAGGTACACTTGCACAAACTCAGGGATTTTGTAGGCATATAATCAGGTGTTTGATTAAACAATTATACCAAACAGGTGCTAATTATCATCAATTTAATATGTAGGTTGAAACACAATCATTAACTGAAACAGAAACAGCTGTGTAGTAGGAATAAAAATGGATGAGAAACAGCCAAACCAGGCTACCAATGTGAGGTTGCTGAAGACAGTTTAATGACAAAAGTCATACACCATGGCAAGACTGAGCACAGCAACAAGACGCAACGTAGTTATATTGCATCAGCAAAGTCTTTCCCCTGGAACATTTCAAGGTAGACAGGGGCTTCCAGATGTTCTGTTTAGGGGTGGGCAAAAGGTGAGAAAAAGTTCCCACATGACTTTCCGAGAGAAAAGTGAAAAATTGTCTGTTTTTCGTGAAAAGTCATTTGGGAAAATGTTCTCACTTTTTGCCCACCCTAGGAGAGCACATCTGGAAGCCCGTGTCTGCCTTGAAATTTCTGCCTGAAAGTTTTATCCTTTTTACCAATGCAAAATGTTCCTCCATTTTGCCTATTCCAGAACATTTTTTGCTTATTCCAACACATTTTTCTCCTATTCTAAAATATTTTTCTCCTATTCTAACACATTTTTCTCCTATTCCAACATATTTTTGCCTATGTTTCCTATGGTGTGACATTTCTCAGCACAATATTACTTATTCTAAGGGCTATAGTGGAGAAATAAGTAGCTGGAAGTCAAAGCTGTGAGACCTACAGCAACATATATCTTGAAAAATGTGTTAGCATGCAGAGTGCATTTGTCCTTTGCCCACAACACTAACTTCCTGCTTGACACTGGCGCATATTCATGATGATGTCAAGTGATTAAAAAAAATAAAGTACAACCTACAATGTGGCAGATGTGTATGGGACTGGTGATGGGGGACTGGAATGGTGTGATACGTGGGTACTTGACAAACTGCATCCACCCTGGGAGGAAAGGGTTCATCATCATTTATTGCACATGCTCCAGTAACTATTGCTGCAGTCAGTATTTGAATTACCACTTTACTCCCACGCCACTATACTGCTCCACCTTTCCCCCTTCCATTTATGCATTTCATGGACATTACTCAACTACTGTGTGTGTTTTTACTCTCTACAGTACACAACTGATGGAGTGTGATGTCTTTCCTTGGCCCTCAACAAAATTCTCAGTGTCGTCTGCTAACTATCAAGTCACCTGAGTCACAGAGCTCACATCAGGCTTCCTGTCAGCTGTCTGTCACCTAATATATGTATTTGTTTAATTATTTATGTATTTATTTATTTTTCGTTGTCCACCCTATTTTATCAAAGTCAGTCAAAAAAATATATATACAGAGAACCACTCAGGTTGGATTTCTTCACTTAAATAGGCAAATGACAATACAATAATTTGAGAACTTTATACTTGTATTGACACGCTACTTCACAGTAACGAATTGATCAGCGTAATCAAACCTTCATATTTGTACAAAAATATATCTATTTTATTAAATACAATATACTATATATATAACAAGTATCAGCAACAATGAAATATATGAGTGATTAGCAATTATAATAGGTACATAGAAAACCAAACCACACTTATAACCATGAGAATTACCAGCGGTGAAAGGGTTAACCACACATAGGTATATTCAAAGGTATTAAATAACAATAATTGCACTCAGTAGCATAGAAAAGGTTAATTGATCCTTACAATTAATATAATACAGTTGGCAGCAGTGTCTCTGAATACCTCTGCCCCATAAACTGTATAGACTGTGCTAATTATGATGTAAGGGGTATTGTGAGATGAATTAAGTAATTTCTCTAACAATTCCTTGTATCATATATCAATAATAATCAAATTTAGGGAATAAATAGAATGAAATAGAATCCCAGATTTGAATCACTATAATTTAATTATCTATTGATTTGAATTATTGCATACCTTTAAATAAATACATAAATTGCAAGTAATATAGTCAATCAAAGATTATACAATTAATCTACCAAAAATTAGTCCAATATCATATGTCTAGTAAGTATACCAACTTCATGCAACATATATCATAATTTTGACTATAGCAACATATATAAAACCTATAAGCACTCCAAGGGTTAATCCACTGGTTTAAAATAGGTGCCACACCCAGAAGTTTATTTTGTCTATTGGAAGTGCACACTTCCAATTTACAAAAGATAAGCCTAGCACATACACAGAACATCAGAATGAACACCACAAATAAACAGACAAACAGCAGTTAGAGAGTTAATAAATGAGTTCCAAGAATTCCCTTGATTAAATATTAGCTATTATAATTTTACCAGAAACACAATATTCTACACATAACAAAAATTATATTAACCAATATTCACAAGGATAAATATATCTCACTGCTATCTCTATTTTATGATCTCTCTGCCAATTTATAACAATAAATTAATTAATTAATTCTGTGTAATTTCTTAATTACTATGCTAAATATAGCTGATCATAATATTTTCCATAAAACTGTCCAGGCTTCTATGGGCACATATATAAATATAATTTTCCTCAAATATCGAGGAAATATACTTATTTTGAAATTAGGCAGAATTAAAATAAATAAAATATAATTACCAGGTCAATCAGTGTGGATTCTTGAAGTTATAAGGGATGGAACCTTGAACCAGGAAACTCAGCCTTCTTCTTCCATGAACCAAAAGAGTTGTTAGGAGTTTTCATCAGGAAGTCAAGAGGGACCCCAATCATCCTCTCTTGGCTAGTTATATTAAGCAATTTTGCCTTATTAGTAATCCCCACCTCTTCCTAATGATTGGACAAAGATCCTTCTCATTATACCATGACATCACCAGTATGCCCTGATTGGATGTTAATATATTATGCTAATCAAAGAAAAATATAACAATTATGAGTATTTGACAATATAAATGCTGCAGATGGCACCATTACGCTATAATAGAATTTTACAGGTGACACAAAATATGGCATATGTCAAACCTAAGAGGGAGGTCAGAGTTTATCAGAGACCCCATAAACCAGTCATTTTGCTAGGTTTTTCTCATAGGGAGGCTACGTCCATCTCAGACTTCTTGTCTACAATTTAACATCAATTGGCCATTACTGTCACTTAGTTATTTCTCCCTCATAGAGGCCCATTATATTAACATGAGGTAATTTGAACACATTTTAAACACAGGTTTTTCAGTTAATTTCTACTATTAGAGTTAACGCTCTATGCTCCACCAGGACAAAGTCTCTGAAAAAACATAACTAAAAAATCTCAGCACAGAGATAATAAAAGCAATCTCAGCAAGTAATCTGGACCCCAGATGCCTGTGTCTTGCAAGTCAATAACACCAAATTGTGGGGTATTTGGGTCAACCACCTTCCTCCTTTCTTCTCCCCCAGAGTGACCCCAGTCTCCCCTAATACAGAGAACAAATGTCCTACTTAAAGGGATAGTAATACTTTGTTTTATCTTTATTTTATTTTGTAGGCATTAAAAAAACACGAAGAACGATATAAGTCTTATCTTTCAAACCTTTATGGTTTGAGAGCTATTCACAAGCAAAGTTTCCCCTCCTGCCCCTTTTACCTAGTGTAAGCCATCTCTTCTCGGATGTGGAATCCAGTCCATAGACCAGACAGATAACAGAAGGGGACAATCTTCTTACTGTGAGAACAATGAAAGCCCTGCCCCCCTTGACAAGTTTTTCAGGTTTTTCTCTTATCTTAATTGAAGATTGTCCCTCTCTGCCGTCTACCTGGGCACATCCCTTCTGATCTGGCTGAGCAGTGTTACATCAGTAAAAGGGATGGGAGGGGGATATTTTGTCACTGAATTACTCTTGAACTACAACTCTGACAGAATTGAAATAACACTCTCCAAAGTCCAAATACTATGAAGATTAATTAGAGCTGTTTTTATTATGAAACATTACTATCCCTTTAAAAGACTCCCTAATCTAAGCTTCAATTCCCCTTTTATCACAGTCTCCCTTAGAGGCTAAGTGTTCCTGTGCTTCCTACCTCTGTATGGCCATCGACTGGCATGGCCTCCGGCCACTTCCTCATTGCTGACATCAGGTAACAGGCACTAGCACAGACACCTGTTTATGGGCCTACTCTGGGTGGCCTAATTTGGTCCCGCCTCCTTCTACTCCTTTATAACCTCCTTGGGCCTGGGATTCATTGCCCTTAAGTGGTGTTCCCATTAATTACTCTTGTGCTCCGTTGTGACCTGTGCTTATCTGAGTATCCGCTCTATGACCCCGGCTTGTCTAACTACCCACATCAGTTCTGACTTGTGGCTCTGACTGACTTACTCTTTCCTTGTATGACCCCGGCTTGTCTGACTACCCACATCAGTTCTGACCTGTAGCTCTGGCTGACTAACTCGCTCCTTGTTAACCCAGGCTTGTCTGACTACCCACATTGGTTCTGACCTATGGTTCTGTCTGACTCACTCACTTTGTGTAGTCCGCAGTTTGTCTGTCTACCGTCTCCTATCTTGTGCCATGTATCCTCAGCTTGTCTGACCTGTGGCTCTGGCTTTCTACTCACTCCGTATGCTCCTAGCCTGCCTGACCGTTAGCCTCTGTGTCCTGCGGCTCTGTCCGACTCTCACTCCCTGTTGCCTTTAGTCTCAAGTACCTCGCAGTATTGCAGTGCATAGCACAGTGTGCAGCTCTGGGTAGGAGATTGGGCCCTATCATCCGGTGGTCTGGGGTTGTGTGGGATATTATCATCACTATATCTCATATATTATTATCACTGTATATTCTAATAAAGGTGGTTATGTTTTATTACTGTGTCTGTCCTTCTTTGTCTAATTACCATGACACCTTTATTTGCCTATCTTCTCTAGCTCAAAAACATGTTGCTTTGCCTTCTGTAAGAGCCTGACACCCTTATATATGGCTATCTATATAAGTATAGATATAAGTATATATAAGTATAGATAACTTTCATGTAGTGGGGAAAACATTTTCTTCCCATTGATTTCAATTTCAATGAACTAGGCAAAAAAACAGGAAAATGACACTTTTCGCAGGAAATTTTTTGCCAAGCGAAAAGTGCCATTTTTCATGAATTTTGCTTTGAGTTTTCACCTATCCCTAGTGCTGTCCAAGCTCTTTTGAAGAAGCACAAAGAAATGGGCAACGTTGAGGACCATAGACAAAGTGAGCAAGCAAGGAATGAAAGACACATCATGCTTACTTCCCTTCATAATCGGAAGATGTCAAGCAGTGCCATCAGTTTAGAATTGACAGAAAACAGTGGGACCCTGGTACACTACTGTCCAGAGAAGTTCGGTAAGAAGTGGTCTTCATGTAAAACTGGTGGACAAAAAGCCATGCCTCTGATGTGGAAACAAGGCAACTCAGCTATGAACAAAAAAGCAGGATCTGGGGTGCAGAAAAATGGCAGCAGTAGCTCTGGACTGATGAGTCAAAATTTGAAATATTTGGCTGTAGCAGAAGGCAGTTTGATACTTACCCATCATGCAATACCATCAGGGAGGCATTTGATTTGCCCCAGATTTATTCTGCAGCATTACAATGACCCCAAACATACAGCCAAAGTCATTATGAACTATCTTCAGCATAAAGAAGAACAAGGAGTCCTGGAAGTGATGGTATGTCCCCCACCGATCAGTGAACTGAACATCATTGAGTTTGTCTGGGATTACATGAAGCGAGAGAAGCAACTGAGGCTGCCTAAATCAACAGAAGAAGTTATAGGCTTAGCCTGTATTTGTGGGAGGGGCAGCAAGCCATTAAACACCGGGTCGCAGCCTCTCCCACTGGGAGCATCTTTTACAGTATCCTCTGTCGATCCCAGCACCTTCTAAGCATCCTCACTTTACCGCATCAAGCCTACATCATCGCTACGCAACTAGCACTAGCTACGCAACGTCACTAGTGAGCAAACCCACTGAAGAAGTGGTAAGTTTAGGCTTCTTATGCCTTTCTGCATTGAATTTGTACTCTCCTTTGATTTATTTTGGTACGAGCATTTCACAGTACTCTCGCTTTACTTATTGCCTTTTTATCATGGTCCGTTTCCTTCATATGATAACCTTATCAACTTTTAGTCACTCACATGGTTAGGTTAGCGATGTTATGGCATTCTGTAATTTGAACCCTGTCGATTATTGCAATCAGCCTATGTGCATTATGGTCATTTTTAAGCCTTGTCTAATTTTACCGTTTCTCTTAGACTTGGTATCCTAGTAGTATTTCATTGTAAAAGGGATTCCCATTAAGGGTCCCCAGTTTATTTCTCTATTTTCACTCTGTTTGGTGTTATGGTACTTACCATTTATGAGTATATTGTTATCATTATGCACTTTACCTATACAATTAGGATACTATCTTTGATGCTTATTTCACTTACTAGCTTCTAAGTGCTTATTTCACTTACTAGCTTCTAAGTATACTTTGTTTTATGATGTTTATTATGATCTTTCTATTTTCCTCTCCATTATCTACTTTAGATAGTTCTTATTCTACTGCTACAGATTTCTACAGTGCACCATTTATTGCAGTTTCAGGCATCATCCCCTGTTGTTTTACCTTCCACCTGTAATATTCACATAAAGTCTATATTTACCCAGTACATTACTTTTTAGACTCATCTTGGAAGACATAGCGTATTGGCTCCGAAAGGGACTGACAGCACAGACGCACGGACGTCACTGTGACGAGATGTCCGTGCTTCCTGCTCCTGTGAGCCTCGGGAAAATGGCAAAATCTTTGGAAATAGGTAATATTTCTGGCGACTAGCGCTACTAAGCAGCTAGTCGCCAGATGAACACTGCATTCATGTAAACTTATTGCGGGGTGGTAGTTCCCCTTTAAACCCCCCCCAAAAAAAAAACACTTAGATACCTCACCTCTTCAAAAAGGCTGAAGGTCCCAGCTTAGATACCTCAACTCTTTAGAGAGGGCGAAGGTTCTTCAGTTTAGGTACCTTACTTCTTCACAGAAGCCATAAGTTACCTCCTAAGATACCTCACCTCTTCGTAGAGGCCGTAGGTTAACCAGCTTAGGTACCTCACTTCTTAATAGAGGCAGTAGGTTCATCAGCTTAGATACCTCACTTCTTCAAAGAAGCTGAAGGTTATTTTTCTTAGATACCGCACCTCGTCATAGAGGCCAAAGGTTTCCTTAGTTTAGATACCTCACCCCTTCATAGAGGCCGAATGTTTCTTACTTAGATACCTCATCTCTTCGTAGAGGCCGAAGGTTCCTTAGATACCTTACCTCTTCGTAGAGGCCAAAGGTTCCTTAGCTTACATACCTCACCTCTTCATAGAAGCCAAAGGTTCCTTAGCTTAGACACCTCACCTCTTCGTAGAGGCCAAAGGTTCCCTACCTTAGATTCTTCACATCTTCGTAGAGGCCAAAGGTTCCCCAGATCAGATACCTCACCTCTTCATAGAGGCCGAAGGTTCACCACCTTAGATACATCACCTCATCACAGAGGCCAAAGGCTCACTAGCATATACCTTACCTTTATACAGGGTCTGAAGGTTCACTTAGTCTGTAGGTTCATATTATTCCTCACCTCTGCTGGAGGCCGAAGGTTACCAAACTGCTTACCTCCTTAGGCCTTTTACCCTACATTCATTCATTGGTTGCCTGTAATAATTGCCTCTACATTTTCAAAAAGATAGCGGCCCCAGATTTGGTCACCATGCCTCTTAGGCGGAGGTTTCCATGGTTGGAATGCCTAAAACTGTCTGCGATTTTTAAGGTATTACACAACAAATCACTATCTTCAAGTATCTACATATGTTTTAACAATGTGCTTTTATGTTTCATTTCTTTTAATAGTTGGTAATGGAAAACTCAGACTTACCAGCACCGTCAGATTCAGAAACATCTCAGGCCGAATTACCAATTCCCTAACTCCAGAAGCCCCATTATCCGCTGTTGGACAGTGGGAAAATTGATGGCCGAACTCCTTTCAGAGCATCAGCCAGGAAGGCTGAACTTTTGGCTAATGTCTGCTACCCCCCCTCAGCCCAACTCCCACCTCCCTGTCCTCTTCAATTGCTCCCCACCCCCCATTACTGTCAGTCACTTGGCTAATACTACCATACTTGGGAACTTCTTACTTGGGGCTGCCCAGAGGACAGCCCTCTAGTACCGATGAGGCTAGAGAAAGGATGCAATCTGCGTAGTAAAAAGGGGTGGGGCTTAATTGTGAGGGGGCGGGACTACTAAACATAAAAAAATAGAATACACTAGGGAAGGGGTAGAAGATGGAGTAGAATGGGAGGAACAGGGTAGGTTTGAGCACAAGTGGGCAGAGTTTCTCCACATCTGGAGAATCTGACTTTGTCCCAGATACCCGGTAATTCATTGTCAAACCCAGAGTCTCTGGGGAAAACCGGAGAGTTCCCAGGTATGAATATTATTCACCTACTCACGGACTTAGGCTCAGCCGTGGCTGACATTCAGGCCAGAGTGTCCTCGCTCAAGTACATTGTTCATGCTCCACCAGTTTTGCCGACCTCTGTTGATATTGCTATTCCAAGTACTTCTCAGGCTATAGCCCCTCGTATTTCCCCAGCTTGTAGGGATATCATCGAAGGGAAGGAAGTAAATCTCGTCTCCCTTCTGATGGCTTCTCACGATTTGTCAAATAATAAAACTATAAACTGCGGTGAGGTTTCTGTAACTCTGTTAGCTAAGGACCCCAGACTCTTTAAAAAACTATCGGTCATATGGCGTTTGGAGTTTTCCACAATGTATTCTGTTCAGCCTATCCTGCGCATCACAAAGAGCTAGATCACTATTTACATCTGGTGATTGATTTGGCTCATAAGTATGGTGGTGACACTTTTTACGATTACCACCGTTCTTTTGCAGCCAAAGCAGAGGCGGCGCAGGTGACCGATTGGAGTAGTCTGGATACAGAGTTATTCTGTTGCCACTTTGCGGGTTTAAAAGCCTCGGTTTCTCTGCCATGCCAATCTTTTTAACATTTTACTAATTTATGTCCCTCAGCTCCTATAGCCTCGTGCAGTGACTCATCCCATACAACCAGTACACCCCACCCAGAGCAGGCAGCAAGCTCTTAAGCCCTTCCGGGCTGTGATAAACTTGGCCATAAGATCAATTATATGGGAGGAACCCCTATCTGTAATAATTTTAACGCTTTTTCAGTGGTTGTAGGTTGCTGCACGTGTTCATTTTGCCGCAATGCCTGTTCTCATGCTATCTGTTCTCATTACCACAAAAATAAACATCAAGGAGGAATTTATATAGATGTGTTGTAGTCATTGCTTTCCTACTACCCAGACTCATCCCATACTGACTTTATTATTACCGGCTAGACTTGTGCGATTCAATTCGGCTAATTTCGGAATTCCGGCGAATAAGGCATATTTGTCATCATTCTGACCTTCCAAAAGCCAAGGTCTGCCCACATCTGAAACAGATGGCGATTTCCCGCCTGAAACTATTACAATGTTGCTACATACTACTAAAAATAGAGGGCACAGCGCTTTCCTGCCTGAAACTATTACAATGTTGCTACATGCTACTAAAACTAGATCTGGTAAAACAGGTGTTTTACAGTTCATGCAAAGTGCAGATATTAACCACATAAGGACACAAGCAATTTTGGCATTTTTGCTATGTCTGTGTTCAACCATAATTCCTATCTTTCTCATTTTTTGTACAAACGCATATTATATACCATTTTTTAAAAGGACATAAAGGGCTTTAATTTGATGTGACATATACATATATACATTCTCAGTTATTATTAAAAAAATAAAAAAATTACAAATAAAAAAAAACACTTTTTTTGACAGTTTTGGCAGTAATAATGTGTTACATAATGGGTGCAGCTTAAGAAAATTCATTCAAAATAATTTATTTGTCCTGATGGACTCACCTATGAGGCTTGCCTTTATTTAGAAAATGTTTTACCAGGAAGAATACATTGAGATTCTCTAGTTTTCAAGAATGTCCTGGATAGTTTTCAGTAAAGGGTTGCATATTTACACAAATTGAGAAACATTACATATTACATGTTATTATATATACATACATATATGAATATACATACATATAGAATATTTAAATTATACACAGTTACACTCTGTTTTTAGATTTAAAGAAGCATTTACTTGTAAGGATTTTAGACTAGGAGCAGATTTGATTATTTCAGGCAGATTGTTCCAGGCCTTTGGAGCTCTGAAGGAGAAGGCAGGTCTTCCTGCTTCTTTCTTGTATTGTGGTATACATAGCGAGTTGTTAGCAGTGGAGCAGAGATTATTAGACTTGTGCACGAGCAAAATTTTCGATTTAATTCAGACAACATTTTTTTTCGATTCAAACGAAATTCTGATCCATTCCGAATTATTCGGCCGAATTTAACATGGGTTAAATTATAGCAGTGCGCCTCCGTGCACGCTGCTATCATTCTTTGCAGACAGGGTGTGCATTTAGAAAAAGATCCATCCCAAAAACGGACATTGTCGTACATTGCCAGTCTGTGCATGTCACCTCTACTCCAGCATGGGATGCCAGTCACAATGCAAACGTTGAACATCGAGAACCCATGCCTGTCATTCAATTTAGCATATGCTCGAACATCGAAACCCCATGCCTGTCATTCAATATAGCATATGCTCGAACATCGAAAACCCATGCCTGTCATTCAATTTAGCATATGCTCGAACATCGAAAACCCATGCCTGTCACATCCTACTCAACATAAGTGGTCGACTCGAACATGGACAAACTAAATGTCACATTCTATGTTAGTACATGGGTAAAGGTTAAGGTTTCATTTTCTGGTACCAGCTTCCTACCTTACTGTCCCTCTTTAGTACCCAAATTCATCTCTCTCGTTTTCCTATCCTGATTTCCCCTCATATCAGATAAGTCTATGTGTATATACATTGTAGTGTTTCATACTACATCAAGAATAAACATCAATGATTGTTTAAACTGCAGTATGTGTGTCTAAACTAATTTGTGTATTGAAAATATATTAACCCCATTGAGACAAGTGACTTACCAGGTACGTCCCGCAAAAACTGTCACTTAGTGACAGAGGACGTACCTGGTAAGTACCGGAAGTCATTCGCTAGAATGAAGAAGAAGAAAAATCCGTCGTTAAGTGCCGGGCGCGTGCGCGTGCGGTGGGTCATTAAGGGGTTAATCTTGTGCTAAATCATCACCTCACTTAACCCTTCTCAGAGACTGACAGAATTGGAACGAAGTGCCAACTTGCCTTTGATTCGAGGATCGCAAATTGTGGCAAGCATTAACTCGGGACAATTGTCCATGCGCTCTTCCATGCACCGAGTAAGTTCCTTCTTCAACCTCGTTAGAAGGCAGCAACATCTGGAAGTATATTACCCTTAGCACCAGGCAAGTGTTCCCTATGAGAAAGGAAATCATCCAATTTTAAGGAGAGGTGCGTGAAGAGGGGAATGACTTCTGCCAGACTAGCGTTCTCTTTGCTCAAAAGTTCTGTCAAAGCACGGAAAGGCATAAGGACTGTCACTACCTGTTCCATCAGGGCCCAGTCAGCCCTGCCCAGTGTCCTGTTACTGCCAATGAAATGGTGACATGACATTGCATGAATTGCCTTTTTCTTCTCCAGGATACGCTCTAGCATATCTAAGGTGGCGTTCCACCTGGTCCCAACATCTTGTTTTAGGCGGTGCTCTGGGAGGTCTGCCTTTTTCTGTTCCTCCCTGAGAAGCTGGCTATCTTTGACGCTCCGATGGAAGTGGCCAGAAATTTATCAGCACGACTCCAGAAGTGCTGACAACCTTCCAGTGTTACTGCCATCCTCAAGAGCAGCCTTCACTACTAGATGCAGAACATGCACTGAGCAGCGCACACCCACAAATCTGCCATCCTGGAGAGCCTTGATCATGTTAGCTGGACCATCAGTAACCACAAACCCCATTTGCGCCTGTGTGCCTGCCTGCTCCCCTAGCCATTGCTCCACCATGTTCTGCAGTGCTTTGCGAATGTTATCTGAGGTGTGCTGCTGATCCATTACCTCAGCATGGATGAGGAAAGAGCGGTGCCCTGCCTGCTTGGCTACTGCACCTGAACTTGTTGTTGCTATCAGTGTGTCTTGCAACACATTGGGCTGCCACCAATGTGCCGTCAATGACAGGAAGCCATGCTGGCCACTTGGAGCATTCCATAAGTCAGTGGTAAAGTGCACTGACTGGCCACCAGCCTTTCCTAGCAGTTCCTTCAAAAGACCAACGCACGACTGGTACAGTGAGGGCACTATAGTTCTACTAAATGTGGTGCAGGATGGAATTTTATATCGGGGTGCAACAACCTCCATAAGTTGATGGAAGGGCTCCCCATCCACCAAACTGAAAGTTGCACCCCCAACGGCTATGAGCTGTGCAATGAGGCGTGTCATTTTCCTGGACTGCTGTCTGCACATCCCCTTGGAATGAAACCCACCAAAATCTTCCAGTGTGGCCTGTATTGACTTTGGGATGGGCTGTGACTGTCTACTGCTTTTACTAGGACCAGATGTGGCATGATCTCCCTGCCCTTTTTCTTTCCTACTGGTGGTGAGTGTTACACTGGTAAATGTAGTAGTGCCACCACGTTCTGCACTCATCACCACTGACTTGTGGTAGTGGTTCAGGTGTTGGTTCATCCCAGAGATGGAAAGATGACCCAACACCCTCCCACGGCTGACTTCCCTGCCACACAGTTTACATTTTGCTAGCCGGCCATTGCCAAGTTTCACAAAATGGTCCCACGCTTTGGAGCGACGGATGACTTTGGAAGGTGGTGTAGAAGAAACTGAGGTGACACTTTCTTCATCTTCACATGCTGAAGCAACCTCACTATGCTTTTTTTTTCTACATACCTTTACAGGGTTACTAGTAGACCCAAAGATGGCAGCAGGGATGTCGGGACTGGGATTGGAGGAGGGTGGAGTAACACTGGTGGCAGAGACACTAGCAGCTACTACCTGCCTGGGAGACTCATTTGGAACTGGAGAGTCAGGTGGTGAGTTTTCATCAATAGAATACAGAATTGTAGCTGGAGAAACACGAGGAGTACTATGGGCAGCAGTGGAAAAATGGAGCTCAGGAGAATAATCAAGGTCAGAGGAAAAATCATGCTCAGTGGAAAAATCAAGCTTAGCAGGCCTTGGTCCCTCATATTCTTCTTCCACCTCTTGTAGGTTTGGACAGGAAGAAAAATCATCAGCAGCAGATTTTGGGGAGAGCTGATGAATTCCCTCTTCTGCCTGGTGGCTACTGGGAAATGGTAAATTATCTCCCTCAATAACCTTTTATGGAGACGATATGCTCTCAGTGTCAGTGACAGTGGCGGCAGGAGAAATTTTCTCAAAATACTTTAATAATTCAAGTTTGGGTTGCTTACTCGGATGTTCGCTGTAAAACTCCCGCGTTGATACTGCCCGCAGTTTCCCACCAGTAGTGTTCATGTTCAACAAGCTAGGTGTCCCCAGGTTTATAGAACTGGTTGTAGCAGAAGTGGTGACGGAACTGGCAGTGGCAATAGTCATTGTGCAGGTGGTTCTGGGGGGATCATCACGAAACAGCTGGCGAGGGACGGGTGACGGCCGCTTCGAGGTCTTAGAGGAGGAACTGGACCTCTCTACCCTGCTAGTAGAGGTAGAACGACCAGCAGTTCCCTTCTTCTTTGTTTTTGTTTTGGACTGCTGCTGCTGAGTCTGACTAGTACTAATCAAAGTACTCTTCTTTCCCCGCCTGCTGCTGCTAGCTCTGCTTGAAAGCAACTGCACTGTGGTGGTGTTGGTGGTTGCTGGGTCACGGCAGCTGGTACCAGGATGAGGAACAACAGGTTGTTCACTAGGACTCAAATCCATTACGGAAAGGTAGGTAGAGAACGATTATAGTTCTACAACTTTAAAACCTGCCCACACAACAACTGTGAAACTGGCAGTGTGACTCTGAAAATGATTCAAACATATAACTTGTATTATGAATATTTTTAATAAAACCAACACAGGTGACTCTCCCTTGTGGTGGCGAAAAGGCACGCTGCCTGCCTATACAGCTGTGACACTGACAGTGTGACGCTGAAGATTATTCAAACAAATAACTTGTATTAGGAATAATTTTAATAAAACAAACACAGGCGACTCTCTCTTACGGTGGCTAAGAGGTACCCTGTCTGCCTATACAACTGTGACACTGGCAGTGTGACTCTGAAGATTATTCAGACAAATCACTTGTATTTTGTATGCTTTTAATAAAACCAACACAGGTGACTCTCCCTTGAGGTGGCGAAAAGGCATGCTTCCTGCCTATACAGCTGTGACACTGGCAGTGTGACGCTGAAGATTATTCAAACAAATAACTTGTATTTTTTATATTTTTAATAAAATCAACACATGTGACTCTCCCTTGCGGTGGCTAAAAGGCACCCTGCCTGCCTATACAACTTTGACAATGGCAGTGTGACGCTGAAGATTATTCAAACAAATAACTTGTATTATGAATAATTTTAATAAAACAAACACAGGTGACTCTCCCTTGAGATGGCGAAAAGGCACGCTGCCTGCCTATACAACTGTGACACTGGCAGTGTGACGCTGAAGATTATTCAAACAAATAACTTGTATTAGGAATAATTTTAATAAAACAAACACAGGCGACTCTCTCTTGTGGTGGCTAAGAGGCACCCTGTCTGCCTATACAACTGTGACACTGGCAGTGTGACTCTGAAGATTATTCAGACAAATCACTTGTATTTTGTATGTTTTTAATAAAACAAACACAGGTGACTCTCCTTTGCGGTGGCAAAAAGGCACCCTGCCTGCCTATACAACTGTGACACTGGCAGTGTGACGCTGAAGATTATTCAAACAAATAACTTGTATTTTTTATATTTTTAATAAAATCAACACATGTGACTCTCCCTTGCGGTGGCTAAAAGGCACCCTGCCTGCCTATACAAATTTGACAATGGCAGTGTGACGCTGAAGATTATTCAAACAAATCACTTGTATTTTTTATATTTTTACTAAAACCAACACATGTGGGTCTCCCTTGCGGTGGCAAAAAGGCACCCTGCCTGCCTATACAGCTGTGACACTGGCAGTGTGACGCTGAAGATTATTCAGACAAATCACTTGTATTTTGTATGCTTTTAATAAAACCAACACAGGTGACTCTCCCTTGAGGTGGCGAAAAGGCATGCTTCCTGCCTATACAACTGTGACACTGGCAGTGTGACGCTGAAGATTATTCAAACAAATAACTTGCATTTTTTATATTTTTAATAAAATCAACACATGTGACTCTCCCTTGCGGTGGCTAAAAGGCACCCTGCCTGCCTATACAACTTTGACAATGGCAGTGTGACGCTGAAGATTATTCAAACAAATAACTTGTATTATGAATAATTTTAATAAAACAAACACAGGTGACTCTCCCTTGAGATGGCGAAAAGGCACGCTGCCTGCCTATACAACTGTGACACTGGCAGTGTGACGCTGAAGATTATTCAAACAAATAACTTGTATTAGGAATAATTTTAGTAAAACAAACACAGGCGACTCTCTCTTGTGGTGGCTAAGAGGCACCCTGTCTGCCTATACAACTGTGACACTGGCAGTGTGACTCTGAAGATTATTCAGACAAATCACTTGTATTTTGTATGTTTTTAATAAAACAAACACAGGTGACTCTCCTTTGCGGTGGCAAAAAGGCACCCTGCCTGCCTATACAACTGTGACACTGGCAGTGTGACGCTGAAGATTATTCAAACAAATAACTTGTATTTTTTATATTTTTAATAAAATCAACACATGTGACTCTCCCTTGCGGTGGCTAAAAGGCACCCTGCCTGCCTATACAAATTTGACAATGGCAGTGTGACGCTGAAGATTATTCAAACAAATCACTTGTATTTTTTATATTTTTACTAAAACCAACACATGTGGGTCTCCCTTGCGGTGGCAAAAAGGCACCCTGCCTGCCTATACAGCTGTGACACTGGCAGTGTGACTCTGAAGATTATTCAAACAAATAACTTGTATTATGAATAATTTTAATAAAACAAACACAGGTGATTCTCCCTTGCGGTGGCGAAAAGGCACGCTGCCTGCCTATACAACTGTGACACTGGCAGTGTGACGCTGAAGATTATTGAAATAAATAACTTGTATTATGAATAATTTTAATAAAACAAACACAGGTGATTCTCCCTTGTGGTGGCGAAAAGGCACGCTGCCTGCCTATACAACTGTGACACTGGCAGTGTGACTGAAGAGTATTCAAACAAATGACTTGTACTTTTTATATTTTTTTTTAAGAAACACAGATGACCCCCTTGCGGTGGCGAAAAGGCAACCTGCCTGCCTATAGGACTGTCAGACTGGTTTATGTGACATTGAAAATTATTCGAACAAATACCTAATATTTTTTTATATTTTGCACAGGAACAAATATCACTCGCTCTTGGAGTGGCAATAACTGTAACTAATGCTGGCTGCCTACCTATGCCTAGCCTAATGCTACCTGCCTGCCTACACAACAACTGGACACTCTCTAATCTCTTTTTCTCTCTCTGAGCTCCAACAACGCAATGAGGAAATGCAGGCTGTCTGCCTGTGTGACTGTGTCATTAGTCCAACCCCCATTATGAAACAAAGAAGGCTATTGGAATACAGACAAAATAGGGAAGTTGTGCATGAAACGGAGAATGGAATTGGACTAGAGACATGGAGGGAAAATTATGGAGGGAAAGTAATTGAGCACGCACAAGAAGTACAAAAAAACTTTTGGAAATTTGTCGAATGACGAAACTTCCGAAAGTTTCAACGAATTTCGGTCCTGGGCTGTTCGGAGTCGGATCATTTTTGCCGAATGACCCTTTAGTTTCGGATTGGTCGAATGTCTCCGGATGACCCCATTTTCGACGAAATCTAAATGTCTCCGCACAAGTCTAGAGATTATAGTTAGTATGGAGAGCAAACTGCTCAGGTAGTCTGGTAGTTTTCCAGAGAAGTGGATGTGTACTAAACAAGACAGGTGAAGGGTACATCTAGATTTGAGTGTTAACCAATTTTAGTTCTTTTAGCATATCATAGCAATGAGTAGTGTAATTACATTGGAGGCTAAAGAGGCATATTTAATTATACAGGGTGTCAAGTTTACTAAGATGGATTTCTGTCACCATAATCTATGACAGGCAGCAACGTCTGTTGCACAATACGTTTTATAACCAGGGGACTTAAACACGATTTGTGTCTAAAAAGAGTACTGATTTTGGGCTAAAGCTTGGAGGTTAATTTGTCAATGTGATGACCAAAAGTGAGGTTGATGTCAAGCCACATACCAAGATATTTGTAGGAGTCCACTGGGGCCAATTTACGATTAGACTCCGTTACAATGGATAGGTGGGTATTGCCGAGATTATGCAGTTTGTCCTTTGTGCCAAATATCATTGTGACAGTTTTGTCTGTGTTAAAGAACAGTTTGTTCCTTGCTATCCATCTTTCAACCTTGCAGAAATCATGTTGTAATATGGCTTCAAGGTGTGATATGTTTGAGTTTTTAGCATAGAGTATGGTGTTGTCTGCATACATGTGTACTGAAGATGATTTGCAAACCTTGGGCAGATCATTTATAAAAAGAGAAAATAGAAGAGGGCCAAGAATGGAGCCTTGAGGATCTCCACTTTGAGTGGAAAAGAGTTATTGCCATAAACTGACACATGCTACATTCTGTCTGATAAATAAGATCGGAATCAGTTTAGAGAATTATTACCCAGTCCTGATCATTGGAGTTTGTTTATAAGAATATTATGGTCTACTGTGTCAAAGGCCTTGGCAAAATCTAGGAAAATGGCTCCTGTGAGGTCACCATTTTCCATAACCATCTGGATATCGTTGGTTACTTTTTGGAGGGCCATAACTGTTGAGTGATTTGGTCGAAAGCCTGATTGAAGTGGTGTGAAAAAACGGTCTGTTTTTAGTTGCACGTGAACACATTTCTCTAGGATTTAGAATAAAGTGGGGAGTAGGGATATTGGTCTGTAGTTTGATACTACATTTTTATCCCCACTTTTGTGGATAGGCACAACTCTAGCCACTTTCCAGGATTTGGGCATATACCCTGTTGCCAAAGAGGCATTCATTAAAGATGCAATCTGTTTTCCCATTACCATGGCACTGAGCTTTAAAAGTATTGCTGGTAGTTTGTCATTGCTAGATTGGGATTTCATTTTTGGGTTGAGGAGGTGATCATATATTTCGCTTTCATTTACTGGCATGAAGTTCAATTCATTTTCATAATTGGACTGGGCAACAGGTGCCAGTATCACGGTGCCCGTGATTGCTACATTCTTGTGTCTGTCACCTGTAGGGGGCTCCCATTGGCTGTTTGCCTTCAGCCTGCCTCACATTGCCTTTTTAAACTCAGTCTGGGCACCCTTTGGTTGCCCTTTCGTGGTGTCTCTGACAGCATCCACTTCCACCTTGCTACTGTAGCTATTTGGGCCTGAGTTCCTGAGTCGTCCTGTTCCTGAGTATCCTGCCTGCTGTGTCGGTTACAGTACCGGTTCTGGTTGTGATCATCAGAGGTTGCTGTTCCTGCTGCCAGTCTTCTTTGCCGTTCCTGATCTGGTTGACCATCTCTGCTGGTTCCTGTTCGTCCTGTTTCCAGTTCCTGCATCCGTGGCGACATTGTTCCTCGGTCGCTCCGGTGACATTCCTTCTGTTGGTTCCCAGCATGTGGGCGCTGGTTCGCTCCACTAGCCTTGCGGCTACACTTACAGCCTGTTGGTTCCAGTGTACGGACACTGGTTTGCTCCTTGGCCTTACGGCCTGATACGCAGCATTGTTGGTTCCCAGCATGCGGACGCTGGTTCGCTCCACTAGCCTTGTGGCTACACTTGACAGCCTGTTGGTTCCACTGTGCGGACACTGGTTTGCTCCTTGGCCTTACGGCCCAATACGCAGCACTGTTGGTTCCCAGCGTGCGGACGCTGGTTCGCTCCCCTAGCCTCGCGGCTACACTTTACAGCCTGTTGGTTTCAGTGTGCGGACACTGGTTTGTTCCTTGGCCTTACGGCCCGATATGCAGCACTGTTGGTTCCCAGCGTGCGGACGCTGGTTCACTCCACTAGCCTTGTGGCTACACTTTACGGCCAGTTGGTTCCAGTGTGTGGACACTGGTTTACTCCTTGGCCTTACGGCCCTATACACAGCACTGTTGGTTCCCAGCGTGCGGACGCTGGTTCGCTCCACTAGCCTTGCGGCTACACCTTACGGCCCATTGGTGCCAGCGTGCGGGAGCTAGTTTGCTCCTTGGCCTTGCGGCCTTATATGCTGTACTGTTGGTTCCCAGCGTGCGGATGCTGGTTCGCTCCCTAAGCCTTGCGGCTGGGCTATTTCTAGTCTGTTCCTTTCAGCGTATGGTCGCTGGTTTGCTCCACTGCCTTGTGGCAATACTTAGCTGTCTGTTGGTTACCAGCGCACGGTCGTTGGTTCGCTCCATGACTTGTGGGTTTACTCAATATCCTGCTTGATGTTTCCCAGCGTGAGGGCGCTGGTTTACTCCTTTGTCTCTTTGCTCATGCACTTGATGATTTCCAGTGCGCTGTCCAGTCCTAGACAGCTACTTATTCTTACAGTACACGGGTACTGAGTTTCAGACTATTAGTGAAACCACTGACCTGGTAGCCTCTATCTTACATCTATACTGTCACTGACCATCTGACAGTCACCAAGGTCACTGTGGTTGTCACCTTCCCTTGGGCTGCCTTGCCCGGTATATTGGTAAGGCCGGTAGACCCTTTCATTACTCCAACTTGAGGTTGCCTTACCCGGTATTGGTAAGGCCGGTAGAGCCTATTACATTGGTATTCTGTTGGGCTGTCTTGCCCGGTATATTGGTAAGGCCGGTAGAACCTGTATTGCTATTGTCATATATTACCTGCCTGTTCTATGTATTGTTTGTATGTGTATGAAACCCTATGGGATTATCTTTAACTTTTCAATAAAGTTGTGTTTTTACCTAACCTTACGTTTGAGAGTCTTAACAAACCGTGACAGTCAGTGAGTGTTCTGTAGATGGCTGAACTTCCGAGTTATCTTTGTTTTGTGTAATCAGGGTGGTGGCACATCCAACAAAGTAGCTGTTAAATGCATTGGCTATGGCTATGGGGCACTGTATTGTTTCTTTGTCTACTGTTATAGTTGATGGGTGAGAATGTCAAAAGACAAAATTTGTACATTAAGAAAAAATTGTAGGGAATGTGTTCTGAATGTGAGAATTTTTGTCTTTAGTTAAGGCAATTTTGTAGTTAGTTAAGACATTTTTAAACACATTTTTGTTGTAAGTTAAGACATTTTTGTCGTTAGTTAAGACTTTTTTTGTCGTTACATATGACAATTTCAGTCAGGACAAACGACATATTTCCAATCACAACCGACACTCTCTGAAAATATTAATGATCCCAACAACACTGTACTTTGAAAAGTTGTTACAAATGACAAAAGCTGTTTCGCTACTTCAAGCCTCCAATTATTTAAATGTGCATAGGGATTTGGGACAGAGTGCAGGTAACTCTTTTTGATTTTTGTACTATGTATTTTGGGCTGATGCATACTATAGCCATTGCTGCTGCCCAGGAGTACTGGGAGTTTGAGAGCAGGGCTTTATTTTGTGTGTTTGTTGTATATTCATTTGTATCATAAAACCATGTTACATTTCTGCCACTCACCCCATATTTGCCCTATTAAGGGTTAATAAGTGTCTCATTAGAGATTTAATATTATTATTAATTTAGTTTAATATATTTTTTTTATTTCTATTTGTTTAATTTTAATTTTTTATTGAATATTTAATTATTATTATTTTTTTAATTCGGCTGAATAATTCGTACTATTGCTAAATGTCTTCTGAGTCGAACAGGTTCAGTCTAAAATTTGGATCCTCCGAATGGGAAAAAAAATTAGTCCGAAATCTAATTTTACCGAACATTTTTGCCGTGCACATGTCTATTACTGGCCTTACAACAGGCTTTCACACTGGTGTCTTAGCCAGTCCAGCACTCTCTTTAGAATGCCCTAACTCCGTTTCAGTCACCTCTGACCCTACATTGTATCTGAAGTCCTTGCATCAGAAGCAGTAAAGGGTTTCCTTATTGGCGCTTTCCCTCCCCCCCCCTTTCCAGTTTGGCGTATTAACCCCCTTGGTTTAGCTTCACATAAATGTAGTAATAAAAAACACCTTATCATTGACCTTTCCGCCCCGCACTCCATGTTAGCTCCCAGCATAAACTCACTAATCTCCTCAGATTCTTATACCCTGCAGTATGCTAGCATTGATCATGCTATCAGCCTTATTCAACAAGCACTCCCAGATTGCTGGCTCTCTAAAGCCGATATTAATGATGTTTTTAAACACCTCCCTGTCCACCCTGCCCTCTGGAACCTCCAAGGTATAAAATGGTCAGGTCAATTCTATTTCTTCACTAAATTCACATTCAGGTCTAAAAGCAGACCCAAAATATTTGATGAATTTGCCAACATTCTATACTGGTTACTATTAAGTCATAGCAGATGCTCATCCGTCTTACATTACCTTGACAATTTTCACCTCATACACAATTCATTCTCATCCCCCTCCAGTTTGCAAAAACTCTTAGATTTGTTCAGCTTCTTAAACATCCCAGTTGCTCTTCATAAAATTAGTGGTCCATCTAAAGTTATTGAATTCATAGGAATTATTATCGATACCAACCTACTAGAAACCAGAATCCCTCAGCAAAAAATAGACATCATTAATAAGCTAGTTGCCGCCTGTGTTACTAAGCTATCACTCACCAAGACTGAACTACAATCATTAATAGACCATCTAAGTTTTGTCATGAGGGTTATCTCACAAGGACGCCCTTTTAACGTTCATCTTCTCGCCCTCCTGTCCTCAGCTTCATTAGCCTCCTCTAATATTAACTTAAACAGTTCAATTTTAGCAGACCTTAGTATGTGGGTACATTTCATAAATAAAACTGGAACGGTCGGTCCATTTTTCCACCATCCACTAACTCCAATAGTCCTACAGTTTTCACAGATGCAGCTGTTGGTGTGGGATTTGCAGCAGTCTGTGGTACCCAGTGGTTTGCTGAACCTTGGCCGCAGGAGACGCTAGGCCTGCATACATTTTTAGTAACTTCATCACTTTTTGAAATCTACCCTATCACTGCAGCAGTGCCCTTTGGGGACACCAAATCAGGTAAAACAGTCATATTCTTCACAGATAACTAAGCCACTGCCAAGCTTATTTCTAAAGGTAGATCACCCTCACCGCAGATTATGTTATTTTTAAGGAAACTTATCTGGCTCTCCTTATATCGTAAGTTTTTACTTTTTTAGTTCTTTTATTTCTGGATCACAAAACCAAGCTGCTGATGCACTCTCACGTTTTCAGTTTCAGGATTTCCACAGACTTCACCCAGCAGCAGCCAGCCTCCCATCTCATTCACCAGGTTACCAGGATCTCATCATTCTATGAAATATCTATTAACAGAAGCATCTACCATTATGCACAAAGCTCTGTCCCCAACACCAAAAAATCAAATGACTGAGCCTTCCTATCACTGGACATATTTTTAAACAAATGTATGATTTACTGCTTACTTCCCCTTTCCAACATAACATAAACATACTTATTTTGTCATCAATATGCTTAGCTTTCTTCTGCTTCTTATGGCCGGTCAAGTTTACAAAGCTTAATTCTTATGTGTGCAAGGATCAACACACAAAACACATAGACCACTATTCTTGTCACAGTCTAAAACCGATCAAGCAGGTTGCGGCCTCCTGTCCTCAGCTTCATTAGCCTCCTCTAATATTAACTTAAACAGTTCAATTTTAGCAGACCTTAGTATGTGGGTACATTTCATAAATAAAACTGGAACGGTCGGTCCATTTTTCCACCATCCACTAACTCCAATAGCCCTACAGTTTTCACAGATGCAGCTGTTGGTGTGGGATTTGCAGCAGTCTGTGGTACCCAGTGGTTTGCTGAACCTTGGCCGCAGGAGACGCTAGGCCTGCATACATTTTTAGTAACTTCATCACTTTTTGAAATCTACCCTATCACTGCAGCAGTGCCCTTTGGGGACACCAAATCAGGTAAAACAGTCATATTCTTCACAGATAACTAAGCCACTGCCAAGCTTATTTCTAAAGGTAGATCACCCTCACCGCAGATTATGTTATTTTTAAGGAAACTTATCTGGCTCTCCTTATATCGTAAGTTTTTACTTTTTTAGTTCTTTTATTTCTGGATCACAAAACCAAGCTGCTGATGCACTCTCACGTTTTCAGTTTCAGGATTTCCACAGACTTCACCCAGCAGCAGCCAGCCTCCCATCTCATTCACCAGGTTACCAGGATCTCATCATTCTATGAAATATCTATTAACAGAAGCATCTACCATTATGCACAAAGCTCTGTCCCCAACACCAAAAAATCAAATGACTGAGCCTTCCTATCACTGGACATATTTTTAAACAAATGTATGATTTACTGCTTACTTCCCCTTTCCAACATAACATAAACATACTTATTTTGTCATCAATATGCTTAGCTTTCTTCTGCTTCTTATGGCCGGTCAAGTTTACAAAGCTTAATTCTTATGTGTGCAAGGATCAACACACAAAACACATAGACCACTATTCTTGTCACAGTCTAAAACCGATCAAGCAGGTTGCGGCCACTAGTTGCCTTATTTTGCTACATTACAGAAGACCAATGCTGCTGTTTCACAGCCCTTAATCACCTTTATTCACTTATTCTAACACAACCTGGGCACAGTCCACTTCTTCCTATAAATTCTGTTCCACTTACCACAGCCACATTCAACACTTACATCCGCACCATTCTCTCACGATTAGGCCATAATCCAAATCATTATTCAGGACACTCATTTAGAATTGGAGCAGCTTCTTCTGCATCCAAGAATCAGGTTCCTGCTCACATTATTCAAAGTTAGGTAGGTGACAATCATCATGTTTCACTAGATATATAATTTACTCTTCATTTGAGATACGTAGAGCTCTCACTTCATTCACTCATTAACTTTCTGATTTACTCACGCTTAGGGGGACAGCATTGTTATTGTCACTATTCATCATTGTAAGCCCCGACCATAACTGTGGTTAGTTCTCCAAGTTGTTTGGAACAACCTACTGATGAGTTCCTTAACAAACTGTGTGCAAGTGTTCCTAGAAGAACTGATGATGTTTTGAAGGCAAGGGTGGTCACACCATATATTGATTTGATTTCGATTTTTCTTCTGTTCACTCACTATGTATTTTGTTAATTGATAAATATAAACTATTAATGTCTATTTTTGAAAGCATTCTTACTTTACAGCATTTTTTCACACCTGCCTAAAACGTTTGCACATTACTATATATGCACATGTATGGCATATAATTGCATTCCAGATAAAGTCACTTTCCAGGTTTTTCAAAAATTAAATTGGATCAGAGAAAAAACATCTTTCAGCAGTGGGTGTACCCTTGTTTTACTCAGGGGGATGAACACTGCAATATATTTTTTCTATAAGTATTACTATCCCTTTAACTAATTTGACATGGGACAGATAAAACTACTATCTCAGAAGCCTTTTTCTGCTTCTCCTGGAAACATGTGCCATTGTAAGGTAATCATGGACTACTGTTCTATTGTGCAGGTAAGTGTGCCCTTAAATGAAATGCTCCTATGTGAATGCGCATATAATACCATAAAGAAATGATGCAGAGTAATGAATGTATATAATATGCTAGAGAACAATGTGTGCATACATGAAATGGTACAGAGCAATTAATTCACAGTAGCAGGGAGTGGACAAATTTTAGTGTCTGTTATACAGAGTGATAATTAATAAACTACTGCACTAGAATGGTAATTACATTGTATACACGGATAATGAACTTGCTACTCTCAGTGAAACTGAGAATCTATATACTGGTTATAAATAACATTACACCTTATCCACTAAGTTAAAATGTTGTAATTGTGGAGTAAACCAACTAACCCACACTAGGGAAATGAAAATTCCAATGGATTTAAATGGGGGTTTTGCAATGAGTTGGAGGCCTCTATAGCATTCAGATTATTGATAGTTCTATTTAAATCGACAGGAATTTGAAGAATTTTTATTTCAGAGTACAGTTAGCATGATCCACAGTATCAACTCCCACATGTTCACTTAACCTTTCATACAGGCTGCTTTTAGTCATTCCAATACAAACGTGATGGCATGTATCAAGAAAGTCCAGACAGATGGTAGAGAGGGACCATCTTCAGTGAACATAAGGAAAAACCTGAAAAACCTGACAAGGGGACAGGGTTTTCCTTATGCTCACAGTAAGAAGATTGTCCCTTTCTGAAAGCTGTCTGGTCCTAGGACCAGATTCCATATCTGAGGGGAGGTGGCTTACACTAGGTAAAAGGGGCAGGAGGGGAATACTTTATCATTCAATTACTCTTGAACTACAACTCTGAGAGTATTGAAAGAACACTCTCCATGGCCCAAATAGTATGAAGATTAATTGAAGCTGCTGTTTTTGTGAAACATTACTATCCTTTTAACTTCTTAAGGACCCACGATGGTCCTGGCACATCATGGATCTGACATGCGTTAAGGATCCATGACGTGCCAGGACCATCATAGATTTCAGGGACCCCTGCGCAGCTGCACCATTTAAGGAGCCCTGAAAAAAAAGGTCCGTTGTCCTTAAGTGCCGGCACGTGCCGGTTCTTAAGGGATAAAGTAACATTCTGGCATTCTGCACTGCAGCACCCCTGCTTAGATATTTTGGGCTGGATTCTATTGGAGGTGCTAATTTTATATCTGCTTTTATCTCCAGGTTTCCCCATAGACTTCAATAGGAAATGTTTTGATAAAACAGGTGTTAACCTTTATCATCTGCAATAGAATCCAGAGCTAAGGGCTCGATTCAAATGTTGGCGTCGGCAGAAAAAACTGGCGACGCTGGTTTTAACGTCAACTGAGCAATGCAAATGATCCACTAGTAAGAAGCGAGGCCAGTTCTGAAACACACGTCGCCCGTCGCCAGCAAGATCTCACCCATAGAGGATAATGTACAAGCGACACCAAAAGCTATTCAAATGTTGGAGTTAGGGCTAACACGAGTTAAATTGCAACATTTCTCTCCAGAAATCTAATGCCTATTTTTTTTTGAGAACAGCACAGTAGGAAGAGTAAAAAATCCACGTCGACAGTTCTGAACAGCATTCTCTGTGCTTTTCCCTACCCAGCCACTAGGAACACAGAGATGGCTTTCAGCACCATGGACAGCTTTGAATGCCATAGGAATGTGCACTGCTCACCTCTGTGGCATTCAAAGGGTTACAATCAATAAAACTAGTACACGTACAATTCGTCCCTTCTCACAATGCGTTGTACAATGCGCATTGTACAATGCATTGTAAGAAGGGACGAATTGTACAACGTGAGCCAGGCAGCCGGGCACAATGCCAACGCGAGAGGAGAGGTATCGGAGGAAGCGGGCAGCAAATACAAGCCTACCACCCGCTTCCTCCTAGTCTCTCTCCCCTCCTCCTGCTTCCTCCAATGCCTCTCTAGTCCCCAGGTTTTTATTATGCTGCGGGCTTCACAGCCACCCGCAGCAAAGGCAGTTTTTATGAATGAAGATGAGGGAAGCGCTGCAGTCACAGTGCAGCCTGCTCCCTCAGTTGTATTTTAACCCTTTGAGTGCCAGAGTGGTATGCAACGCATTGCTTTACAATGCGTTGCATACCACTCTGGCACTCAAAGGGTTAACTTAGATCTCATCCATTTATAATGTTCTACCTCCTGTGTCCCATTGCTATTAGTACTTTTGATCCACTCTCCCTTTGAAGGAGAGTGGAGCAAAAGTACTAATAGCAATGGGACACAGAAGGTAGGGCATTAAAAATGAATGAGATCTAATTTAAACTAATATGTAATAATAGTATTTGAATTAAAAAAAGTTTAAAACACACACACACACACATATATACAGGCAAGGTATGTAGTCCATACCTTGCCTATTAAACCTTTGGGTACTAGAGGGGTAGTAAACATGCTAAGCAATGCTTTCCTACCTCTCTGGTACTCAAAGGGTTAATTGTGGAATAAAAGACAGATTTGTCCACTACAGGGAAGTCCATGAGGTGGATGTGGATGGGGTTACTATGTCACATATATGCAATATATGTGACATACTAAGGGGTGTGGGTGGAAGGGGGCATTGTGTAGTGCTTGGTGTACTAGTTTTATTGATTGTAACCCTTTGAATGCCACAGGGGTGAGCAGTGCACATCCCTATGGCATTCAAAGCTGTCCATGGTGCTGAAAGCCATCTCTGTGTTCCCCTAGTGGCTGGGTAGGGAAGCACAGAGAAAGCTGTTCAGAACTGTCTACCTGGATTTTGGATTTTCTGACTGAACTTGATACTTTGCAGTGCTGTAATTGGCTGTGGTGCTAGGTAACATTTTTATCGTGTGTTTTTAGGTAACATTTTCTATGCGACGCAGGTTTAAGGTTAACGTGTATTTTGTTGGTTATCGCTCGTTAGCCTTTCTGGGTAAGGAAGATTTGAATCTCACGTTACCTGGTCTTGCTTAACGCGCGAAGGCAGTATTTTTTCTTCACGTCGGTTTTAATGCCAACATTTGAATTGAGCCCTAAGTGCTTAACCAATAGGTACTTCTTGATATATTAGTTCTTGAATGACATTCAGTATTCCCAGATGATTGGTTTAACATTAATAGCATTTTACCAACATTATAGAAATAAAATGTATCAATCCATAAAAATATAAAAATGTCATGGATAAAACATATAACCATGTCTGTGAATAAATATCTATAAATATCCACTGTAGTATTCTTTTAAGTAATACAGATGCAGTACTGCAGGGGACTGTAGCTTGATAACTGTCACAGAATCCATTTAGATTGGGTAATATTTAGGTGTGGCATGAAGCTATGGTTCTGTTACATTTTATTTTATTTTTTTTAAGCTTTAAAACAGAGGCACCGTGAAAATGATTTATGCAGCTCAGTAGGATGCTGACATGTGTAAAGAAAATACTAATTTTCAGAGGTATACCATGACATATTGCTATATCTCCTATCTTCTTCTCTAAAATTACAAACTAACCTGCCAAATAGAGGAAAGGCAAGACAAACGACATATGGATGAGACAGAATGTTGTCAGGAAATATTGTCATGAGCATTAAATTATACCACAAAATTTAGAGGCTGATTTAATAAGAAGAACTGTAGCAAAACTGCAGCAAATTAACAATACCACAGTGATCAAATCAATATATTCCCAAAACACTCAATGATTTCAACTGTGCTTTTAACCCCTTCTCAGCTAGAGAGGTTTCAAACTCAAAATTATCAACTCTTTGAGTGCCAGAGGGGTACACAATGAATTGCGTAACCCTCTGGCACTCAAAGGGTTAACCCTTTGAGTGCTAGAGAGAGTGATCTAATGTATTGCTTTGCAGTGCTTTGGATTTCTCTCTGGCACTCACATGGTTAAAGAACACTGTGCCATAGACCTCTCTAGAAGTCAATGGGTGAAAAAAGTCATTAAGTTCAAAGGTGAACTTTTGTCTATGTGTTACAGTTGGTTTGCTCCAGAATTTAAAATTTTTTTATTAACCCTTTGAGTGTCAGAGGAGTATGTAACCCTAGGGTTAGGGCCTAGATTACATTGCAATTATGCCCTAGATTACATTGCAGTTGATATATGCTGTCAATTGTTTTACCTATCAGATTCCCACTGAAATCTTTGGAGAAATGTGTAGATAATCATAAAATCCTTGATAAAGTTATAATTTGCAATACAATCCAGTCCTAAACCTTCCTCTTAAGGCCTTGAACAGAAAAAACACAAGAGCAATTCTGGAGCATTCCAACTTTACCACAAATAAAATAAAGGGTGCAAATAAACAATTTCTATTAATAGAAAATAGGCTTGTAACCATTTGATTGCATGATAGGTCTCCAAGGCAATTCAAAGCAATTCATTGCAGCCCCTGCTAGCACTCAATAGAGTCAAAGTTCAGTTTAACTGAATGGTAATTTGTACATTTCTATTTCCTCCTATGGTGCCATTGTTGTAATCCAGAATTCCTCATCTTTTTTTCTTTCTGCACAATTCGGAGCAAACCAATTGCACTACAATGGACAAGTAAAAATGCCTTGTGATTTAAAGGGATAGTAATGTTTCATAATAAAAGCAGCTCTAATTAATCATCATAGCATCTGTACTTTGGAGAGTGTTATTTCAATAAGAGAGTGTTATTCATATGAGAGTTGTAGTTCAAGAGTAATTCAATGACATAGTGCCCCCCTCCCGCCCCTTTTACTGATGTAACACTTTTCAGCCAGATCAGAAGGGAGGTGCCCAGGCAGACTGCTGAGAGGGACAATCTTCAATTAAGATAAGGGAAAAACCTGAAAAACGTGTCAAGGGGGGCAGGGCTTTCATTGTTCTCACAGTAAGAAGATTGTCCCCTGCTGTTATCTGTCTGGTCTTACAACCAGATTCCTCATCTGAGAAGAGATGGCTTACACTAGGTAAAAGGGGCGGGAGGGGAAACTTTGCTTGTGAATATCTCTTAAACCATAAAGGTTTGAGCGATAAGACATATCATTCTTCATATTTTTTTAATGCCTACAAAATAAAATAAAGTTAAAATGAAGTATTACTATCCCTTTAAATGGAGCTTTTAAATACTTGAATGCCAGAGAAGTCTCAAAAGGATTGTTTTATTCAAGGGGTTAAAACACCAATATAAAGCAGTAGGAAATTGGAAAAAATATTGTTCCCTGTGATGCATTTGGTTTGCTCCAGGATCGTTCATCTTTTGTTTTCCTTAGTATTATTGAACATTAAAATAAAATGCTTCCAGCCATTTTCCTTCAGCTCAGTGTGTGGTCACCTTTTGCTAATGTTTCTGAGAGTAGGACTGTCTGCTGATTATGTAGTATTCTGGAAATATATTTTTTCTTTTGCAGATATCAACAAAAACAGTAATAGTCTCAAAATGATGAGAACAGTATAACATGAAACAATAGTATTTCCTTTAAAATATAGAATGCATGGATTCCTTTCACACTATAATACAAGAAATAGAAGCAGTTCTAACAATGTGAGGAATAATGCATTCTTTTGTAACTGGTATGTATGCTGAGCAAGATCTTCAGTTCTTTTCTATGCTCAGCAGTAAAGCTACAGGGTGCGTGTTCAGTGAGCCAAAAATGTCAAGGGTATTCTCCAATCCTAAACATTTATTGTGATACAAGTTTAGTTTCTGAATTGTCAACTAATTTTGCCTTTACTTGCTTATGTGCATTCAGGGACATGTATTTATGTCCAATTGATTTTTGTCTCTCACCCAAATGTGTCACTATTGTTTTTACAGCCTTACAAAATGTTGAATCTTCCTGGGAAAATAATCATTCTCTGCAGTACCCCCCATAACAGCAAGGCTTGTTTTTTTACAGTGAAGGCAGTAAGATTGTGGAGCTGGGATACATTAGATGCTTTCAAAAGTATTAGATGCCTTTCTAGCTCAGAACATTATTGAGAATTATGACAGTCAGTTTCAATTCTGATAGGATGTTTATCCAGAGAGATATCCAACTGCCTTTTGGAATTATTTTAACTCACTTGGGATTTAATAGGAAATGGATTACATTTATTTTATTTCTGTTTTTCTTTCCTCTGGATTAAAAGAGTGATATGGCAATAGTTAAATGTGATAGGAACATACCATCATATGTTGCCACATATATGAATACATATATATAAAATTAGAGTAATCACAGGATTATAGTAGTACTGTTTTTATTAAGCCATAATTGGTTTACTCAATAAAATAAGCAGTACTATTTTAACCCCTTTAGGACTGCGGATATGCCAGGACCATTACAACATTTGATCCATTAAGGCACCTCATGAGTGTTATGATCACATCACACCTGAGGGTGCACTGTGATTATGCGGGACTCTGCAACTGACTTCTCCAAGAAAGGAGCAATCAGCTTCAGCCTCTCTTTCAAAAAGCCATTACATGTGATTGCTCACATGTGCCAGCTCAGTGAGCGTACTCAATCTGGTCCACTAGGGTAAAAATACCCCTGGTCCTTAAGGGGTTAAACTCCTGTGAGTGCTCTACTTTTCTGAATAGATATATATTGCTGAGCTGTGGAGGCAACAAGGTATTAAACCTCACAAACTTTGAGGGCCATGCTTCCTGAAATATAAATATATAGCCATCAGGTGCCACTTTATACAGGCCTGGATTACACTCCAGTTCATAACTTTATTAAAGGCTTTAGCTACAAATTTCTCCACAGACTACAATGGTAATCTGTGAGCTGTAACATAATCTATGCCACAGTATGAAAAAAATATAAAACATAAAAATGAAAATGGCAACAAAATCAGACATGTGGAGACCCCATCATATTACAAATTACTTGGGGGATGATGTTAGTACACAAAGAAAGCAGGCAAAGCAGAATACAGAATAAACAGTCAAATACAGGTTAAATAAGAGTCAAAAGAAAGTACATAGTATACACAATATAATACATTATGTAACTAAGTTACATTGTTTCTCAGTAATGTCCAAAACATTGTAATTAGTGATGATCGAGCACCCCAATGCTCAGGTATTCGGGTGCTCTGGCCGAGCACCCTCGGAGGCTCGAGTGCTCGGCCGAGCACCTGAGCCCCATTGAAGTCAATGGGAGGACTCGAGCATTACACCAGGTACCCCCTGCTCTGATGAGGGGAGGGTGCCTGGTCCATAGGAAAAGGGCAGAAAATGATGGAAACACCACAGAAATGGTTCAGGGACAGCATAGGGAGGATGTCTGGATGCATCTTGGGCTCCAACGTCGCTGCTGGGAACGATGTTTCGCCCGTAGTACGCCATTTTTACAGACTGACCGTAAAACACACAAAAAGGAAGATAAAAACGATTTTAGGCGAAAAATTGTTACCAAACAGTATTTGCTGTATATTTACTTGTATATCATCTGCAAATTCTGCAAAAAATTTCATAGATTTTTTGGAACTGGGGCCATGATTAAGAGGGAAACGTGCGCAGAGGCAAATTCTGCAAAAAATTTCATAGATTTTTCGGAACTGGGGCCATGATTAAGAGGGAAACGTGCGCAGAGGCAAATTCTGCAAAAAATTTCATAGATTTTTCGGAACTGGGGCCATGATTAAGAGGGAAACGTGCGCAGAGGCAAATTCTGCAAAAAATTTCATAGATTTTTCGGAACTGGGGCCATGATTAAGAGGGAAACGTGCGCAGAGGCAAATTCTGCAAAAAATTTCATAGATTTTTCGGAACTGGGGCCATGATTAAGAGGGAAACGTGCGCTGAGCCGACCATCTAAAACATTATGGGTGAGGGTCTGCTGCGGAGCTGACCATCCTAAACATTATATGCGAAGGCCCGCTAGTGAGCTGACGCTATAAAACATTATATGAGAGGGCCCGCTAGAGAGCTGACCCAATAAAACATTATATGAGAAGGCCCGCTGGTGAGCTGACCTATACAAAAATTGTCAAACAGCGCCCGCTGGTGAGCTGGCCCTATATAAAAATTATATCACAGGGCCCGCTGGTGAGCTGGCCCTATATAAAAATTATATCCCAGGGTATATGGAAGAGAGTCAACCATATACCCATTTTTTGGGTGGAAGGGGTGAATGGGAATACAGAGTATTCCCATCATTGTAAATAACATATATAAAGTGACTTTATGTTCACCCGGGGCTTTCCTCCAGTGGAGTGGAGAAGTCAGGGGAAATCCAGGCCTTGTTCATTTTTATAAGTGTCAACCTATCAGCATTTTCGGTGGAAAGGCGGATACGCTTATCTGTTATGATGCCACCAGCAGCACTAAATACCCACTCAGACAGAACGCTGGCGGCAGGGCAGGCCAGCACCTCCAAGGCGTAGAGTGCCAGTTCATACCACGTGTCCAGCTTGGACACCCAGTAGTTGTAAGGCACAAAGGGATCATTGAGGACGCTGACACGGTCTGCTATGTACTCCTTCACCATCTTCCAAAACTTTTCCCTCCTTGTGACACTAGGCTGCGCATCAGGGTGAGGGTGCTGGCGGGGTGTCATGAAGGTGTCCCACGCCTTGGAGAGTGTTGCCCTGCCTTTGTCGGAACTGCTGTGTGCTCCCCTTTTCTCCCCTTCTCTGTTGGCCAAGGTAGCACGTACTCTGCCGCCAGCGTTGTCAGATGGAAAATTTTGGAGCAATTTTTCAACAAGAACCTTCTGGTATTGCACCATTTTGCTTGTCCTCTCCACCGGAGGAATGAGAGATGAGAAATTCTCTTTGTAGCGGGGGTCCAGAAGGGTGAACACCCAGTAATCCGTGTTGTCTAAAATGCGTATAACGCGTGGGTCACGGGAAAGGCAGCCTAACATAAAGTCAGCCATGTGTGCCAGAGTACCAACAGGCAAGATTTCGCTGTCCTCACCAGGAGGATGACTCTCAATCTCCTCATCCTCTTCCTCCTCTTCTGCCCACCCACGCTGAAGAGATGGAACTAAAGTTCCATGGCTACCCTCTGTAGCGGAGGCAACCGTGTCTTCCTCCTCCTCCTCCTCCTCCTCCGCCTCCTCCAATTGTCGCTGAGAAGACGAAGTGAGGGTGCTCTGGCTATCACCTTGTGTAAGCTCTTCCTCCCGCATTTCCACCTCTTCCACATGCAAAGCGTCGGTTTTAATTGTGAGCAGCGAGCGTTTCAGTAGACACAGAATTGGGATGGTTACACTGATAATAGCGTTATCGCCGCTCACCATCTGTGTCGATTCCTCAAAATTGCGTAAAACCTCACAGAGGTCTGACATCCATTCCCACTCCTCACTTCTGATTACAGGAAGTTGAACGGAGAGGCGACGACCGTGTAACAGCTGGTACTCCACTACTGTCCTCTGCTGCTCACAAAGCCGGGCCAACATGTGGAAGGTGGAGTTCCAGCGCGTGCTCACGTCACACAGCAGCCGGTGAGCTGGCAATTGTAAGCGCTGCTGCAGCTTCAACAGGCCGGCTGAAGCTGTTGATGACTTACGGAAATGTGCACACACGCGGCGCACCTTGGTCAAGAGATCATGCAAATTGGGGTAGGTTTTTAGAAATCGCTGAACCACTAAATTAAATACATGCGCTAGGCATGGTACGTGTGTGAGCTTGCCGAGCTCCAAAGCCGCCACCAAGTTACGCCCATTATCACACACAACCATGGCTGGTTGCAGGTTGAGTGGCGAGAGCCACTGCTCGGTCTGGTGACTAATCCCCTGCAACAGCTCTGAGGCCGTGTGCTGTTTGTCCCCAAGGCAGATCAGCTTCAGCACGGCCTGTTGACGCTTCCCCACTGCAGTGCTACACTGCTTCCAGCTACCGGCTGATGGGTGAGTGGCGCTGCGCGCAGAGAATTCGGAGGTGGGAACGGAGGAGGAGGAGCCAATAACGTAGGTGCTGGCGGAAACCCTGATGGAGGTAGGGCCCGCAATCCTCGGCGTGGGTAGCACCTGTGCCATCCCAGGGTCCGAGTCGCTCCCAGCCTCCACGACATTCACCCAGTGTGCCGTCAGGGAAATGTAGCGTCCCTGGCCACAAGCACTTGTCCATGTGTCAGTCGTTAAGTGGACCTTCCCAGTAACTGCGTTGGTCAGGGCACGGGTGATGTTACGGGACACATGGTGGTGTAAGGCGGGGACGGCACACCGGGAAAAGTAGTGGCGGCTGGGGACTGCGTACCGAGGGACAGCTGCTGCCATCAGGCTGCGGAAGGACTCAGTCTCCACAAGCCTAAATGGCAGCATTTCGATGGCCAGTAATTTGGAAAGGTGTGAGGTTAGTGCTATGGCCTGTGGGTGGGTGGCTGGGTATTTTCGCTTGCGCTCAAATGCCTGGGGTAACGACATTTGGACGCTGTGCTGGGACAGGGAAGTGTATGTGGTCGCTGATGGTGCTTCAGATGGTACAGGTGCAGGGCGGGAGGTATGCGGGCCTGCGCCTTCGACAGGCGATTGGCCGGCACCGAAAACAGGGGAAGAGGAGGCAGTGGTGTGGCCTGCAGACACAGATTGGCGATCCGGGCGTTCCTCCCACTTATTACGGTGCTTGGATGCCATGTGTCAGATCATGCTGGTGGTGGTGAGGTTGCTAGTGTTCATGCCTCTGGTGTGGCACAGGTTGCAAACTACAATTTTTTTGTCGTCCGCACTTTCCTTAAAAAAACGCCATACCGCGGAACACCTAGCCCTTGGCAAGGGAGATTTACGCAAGGGGGTGCTCCGTGGAACATTTGCGGGCCGGTTTGGTGCGGTCCGCCTTCTTTCTTTAGCCACACCACTGCCTCTTCCAGCCTGTTGCGGTGCTGCAGATGGCTCACCCTCAGGATTGCTGTCATCGCTCGGCTCTCCACCTTCCCAGGTGGGGTCAGTCACCTCATCGTCCACCAAGTCCTCCTCCACTTCCTCACTCTGATCATCCTCCTCATTTCTTGATCCCACCACATCCTCAGTCATTGACAACTGTGTATCATCCTCCTCATCAAGGTCTTGAGACAGTAATAGTGGTTGATTTGCTGGCAACTGTGTCTCATCATCATCGTCCACTTCCTTTGACCTTAAATGCCATTCCCCTCTGTCATTTTCTTGTGATTGGGTACCCTCTAGAGGTTGTGAATCAGGGCACAAGATCTCATGTTCCTCTGCAAGCGTGCTTGGAGAGAGGTTCAAATGAAGGATTGGTGTTGAGAAGAGCTCCTCACTATATCCCAGTGTGGGATCACTTCTTTGGCCAGACCCTCTATGGTGGGAGGAAGGATGATCAGGGTGAGGATTATGTTGACCAGACTCTTGGCTAGTGAGAGTGGACTTGGTGGAAGACAGGGTGGTGCTTAACCGACTGGAAGCAGTATCAGCTGAAATCCAACCGACCACCTGTTCGCAGTGGTCTGACCTCGAGAGTGATGTCCTGCGACGCCCTGTAAACTGAGACTTGAAGCTAGGTATGGTGGATGTCTTTCTTTCTTGTGCTCTGGCACCAGGCACAGTTTCTACGCATCCTGACCCGCGCCCTGAACTATCAGGATCACGTCCATTTCCCCGTCCCTTTTTACCCGCCTTCTTCATATTACACGGAATATGTGCTGCAAATCTGCAACTTTGCACACTAAACAGAATGTGCTGCTTATCTGCGGCTAGGCACAGTGAATGGAATATGTGACTTTTATTTTTTACACTTTGCACACTAAACAGAATGTGCTGCTAATCTGCAACTTTGCACACTAAACAGAATGTGCTGCTTATCTGCGGCTAGGCACAGTGAACGGAATAAGTGACTTTTATTTTTTACACTTTGCACACTAAACAGAATGTGCTGCTTATCTGCGGCTAGGCACAGTGAATGGAATATGTGACTTTTATTTTTTACACTTTGCACACTAAACAGAATGTGCTGCTAATCTGCAACTTTGCACACTAAACAGAATGTGCTGCTAATCTGCAACTTTGCACACTAAACAGAATGTGCTGCTTATCTGCGGCTAGGCACAGTGAACGGAATATGTGACTTTTATTTTTTACACTTTGCACACTAAACAGAATGTGCTGCTAATCTGCAACTTTGCACACTAAACAGAATGTGCTGCTTATCTGCGGCTAGGCACAGTGAATGGAATATGTGACTTTTATTTTTTACACTTTGCACACTAAACAGAATGTGCTGCTAATCTGCAACTTTGCACACTAAACAGAATGTGCTGCTAATCTGCAACTTTGCACACTAAACAGAATGTGCTGCTTATCTGCGGCTAGGCACAGTGAACGGAATAAATGACTTTTATTTTTTACACTTTGCACACTAAACAGAATGTGCTGCTTATCTGCGGCTAGGCACAGTGAATGGAATATGTGACTTTTATTTTTTACACTTTGCACACTAAACAGAATGTGCTGCTAATCTGCAACTTTGCACACTAAACAGAATGTGCTGCTAATCTGCAACTTTGCACACTAAACAGAATGTGCTGCTTATCTGCGGCTAGGCACAGTGAACGGAATATGTGACTTTTATTTTTTACACTTTGCACACTAAACAGAATGTGCTGCTAATCTGCAACTTTGCACACTAAACAGAATGTGCTGCTTATCTGCGGCTAGGCACAGTGAACGGAATATGTGACTTTTATTTTTTACACTTTGCACACTAAACAGAATGTGCTGCTAATCTGCAACTTTGCACACTAAACAGAATGTGCTGCTTATCTGCGGCTAGGCACAGTGAACGGAATATGTGACTTTTATTTTTTACACTTTGCACACTAAACAGAATGTGCTGCTAATCTGCAACTTTGCACACTAAACAGAATGTGCTGCTTATCTGCGGCTAGGCACAGTGAACGGAATATGTGACTTTTATTTTTTACACTTTGCACACTAAACAGAATGTGCTGCTAATCTGCAACTTTGCACACTAAACAGAATGTGCTGCTTATCTGCGGCTAGGCCCAGTGAATGGAATATGTGACTTTTATTTTTTACACTTTGCACACTAAACAGAATGTGCTGCTAATCTGCAACTTTGCACACTAAACAGAATGTGCTGCTAATCTGCAACTTTGCACACTAAACAGAATGTGCTGCTAATCTGCAACTTTGCACACTAAAAAGAATGTGCTGCTAATCTGCAACTTTGCACACTAAACAGAATGTGCTGCTAATCTGCAACTTTGCACACTAAACAGAAAGTGCTGCTAATCTGCGGCTAGGCACAGTGAGCGGAATATGTGACGTTTTTTTTTTAAACTCTGCCCCCCAAAACAAAATATAACTGCTGCCCCCACACACAATAGTCCTAAAAAGGACTTTTGGGTCTTTTTGTTGTTCAAACGCACTTTTCTTCTCCCTACACTGACTTTCCCTTCCTATCCTCATCTCTCCATGGCTAAGACTGAGCCGAACTCGCTGGTCAGGTGCTATACAGCACCCGATCACGGGTTCTGGCCAGCCAATCAGTGTAATGCCAGCAGCCAACATGGCTGCTGGCATTACACTGATGTCAGAGCCTCCCCGCACGTTTATTGGCTGCGCAGCAGCCGCGAAACGTGCGGGGAGGAGACCCGAACATGGCGGGCGAGCACATGCGGTACTCGTACGAGTACCGCCATGTGCCGAGCAGAGCGATGCTCGAGCCGAACAGAGCTTCGGCCGAGCATGCTCGCTCATCACTAATTGTAATGCTTTAAGCTCAGTTCCAATAAGTCCTTGTAGCATAACATTACTCTTCAAATGTGAAATATAAGGGAAAAAGGAAAACACTGGTTTCGATTATGAAAAAAGGAAAACACTGACTTGGAATGTCCTTGTATATTTCATTCTTTTGCATCACTTAAAAAGCCTTGGGATTGCTGACTATTGACCAAAACTCCTATCTTTACATTACCTCAAAATTCATATGTTGACAAATTAATTTTAGATTGCAATGTAATTTTTTTATAATCCACAAGAACAAATGTTTTACAAACAGATATTGTGCATTTCATTTAATTAAAGGGATCATTTTAATTTTATTTTGTAGGCATTAAAAAATATGAAGAATGATATAAGTCTTATCTCTCAAACCTTTATGGTTTATGAGATATTCACAAGCAAAGTTTCCCCTCCCGCCCCTTTTTCCTAGTGTAAGCCATCTCTTCTCAGATGGGGAATCTAGTTGTAAGACCAGACAGATAATAGCAGGGGATAATCTTCTTCCTATGAGAACAATGAAAGCCCTGACCCCCTTGACAAGCTTTTCAGGTTTTTCCCTTATCTTAATTGAAGATTGCCCCTCTCTTCAGTCTGCCTGGGCACCTCCCTTCTGATCTGGCTGAACAGTGTTGCATCAGTAAAAGGGGCGGGAGGGGGACACTTTGTCATTGAATTACTCTTGAACTACAACTCTGACAGAATTGAAATAACACTCTCCAAAGACCAAATACTATGATGATTAATTACAGCTGCTTTTATTATGAAACATTACTATCCCTTTAACCCTTTGGATGCCAGAGTGGTATCGAAAGCATTGATTTGTTATGCGCTGGATGCAACTCTGGATCAGAGGCAATACTAATAAGGGGTTCATGAGCAGTTCATGAGCAAACCATCTGCACCACAAAAGAACAAACAAAAACTTCCCAAATTCCTATTAATTTAATTAGGCTTTTGGCCCCTTGAATGTTAGAAAGCTCTCCAAAGCATAGCAAGAACATTTTAATCAATGGGAATTTGTATTTTCTATTCATACTGTGTTCTGTTAGTGTGGCGAAGGAATGGTTGAAAACATAGCAAATTAAAGAGTACAAGAAATGTTTGTTGATTAACTTACTACTTTGCATAATAAAAAAATTTTGGCCTGCTTTTGGGATGACTGGGATTATGAGTGTTAGCATGATTGTCAGTTAATTCAGTGTTCAAGCTGCCATATATTTGCACACCGGGATTAATAGTTCAAGGGTTATACCGCTGTGTCATTTGTGAGCAATCAGCCTCTTTGGAAGCTTGGGTTGATTTCAGAAGGTAGGTTGCAATATTGAAGGAAACAACACTGAGATGTGTTTGTTGCTCACTGAACAGAAGGTAGTAGGCATAGAAATAACTGGGGTGGAGGTTGTTCAAAGGAGGAGCAGGTAGCTAGATTGATTACAGTTAGATGTAGCAAGGAGGGGAAGAGGAAAAGGAGGACATGCCTGTGTTTAACTCATCTTAACAAATTTGCTACATTGACTGAATTATGCTGAAGGAGACATCACAAGAATGTACTTTATGTGGAAAGGACTTATGGTATCCAAGACAAGGGAAGACCTAGGCAGGGTGGTGGTGGTAGTAGTAGTAGAGGAATCAATATATATATATTTTTAAATATAATTTATTATCAGATCACTCCATACACATACAAAGAAAAAGGGTACATATAAAATCTTTCAAGTACAACAAGAGTATGCAAACATTTATAAAAGAAACAGATGCATATTAATAGGATGTACAGAGTCGACCTGAGGTTTTTATAATAATTCAACCCAAACTCCAAACATCTAACCAAATTAAGCTAAAACTATATCCCTCGATCCCAGTTCCTCTCTCCCCCGAGCCCGCAGCACCCCCCAACCCCACCCACCAGCCAGTGACTCCACTAAGTCCCGTCATATATAGGAGTCATACACTAAGGTGTACAAGTATACGTCACAAGCAGTCACACGACAAGCAGAAGTGAACTCAGTCGACCAGCCCCAAAGAGTTACACCTCGCTGGGAGGTACAGTAGTACTTGCTCTAGCTGTCCACCAGGTCTGCCACCGTCCCCATATCCTATCAAACTTAGCCGGAGTACCTCGGTGTGGTTGTGGAAAACACTGTGAAACCAAGTTAATACACACCCTACAATTGGGAGCTCTGTCTGACATCCAGTTCAAAGCCACCACCTTTCTCGCCATCACCAAGAGCTCACGCAGAAGAGATTTGTCATTAGCATCCTCAATCTCATCAGGGAATATAGACAGTAAACAAATCTTTGGAGTCGCAGGAACAAGTCTTCTTAACACCAGCGTCACAGTACGCATTACCTCTGACCAAAATCTCCCAACCCCAGGGCACTCTCAAATCATGTGCAAGTACATTGTCACATCTATGGTCAGTACCAGAATTCCCCATTTTAAACAATCTGATTGGTGTATAATACATTCTATGTAGAATATTCAGCTGTATCATTTGATGCCTAGTCGATGTCGCCACCAAAGCTGGCACCTCCTTAGCCATAGTCGACTCCCAATCCTCCAATGGACCCAAATCCAGTTCCCATTTATTCTGTGAGGGAAATTCCTGGTACCTCATGTGAGATTCCAACCACTGGTAAATAAAAGAGAGAGGTCTCGGAGGCTCAAGGGTCATCAATCTAGTAAGAAGCGTGAATGTAGTAATCATCGGTGCTTGTTCACCCCACTGGGCTCTAAGAGCATGTCTGGCACATAGATAAGAATAAAAAAGATTGTGTGGCATACGATATTCGTCATGTAGCTGTGCAAAGGATTTCAACTGGTTATCATGATACAATTGTCCAAGAGTATGAATCCCAAATCTAGCCCACCAAACTCTCTACCAAGTAAATGATGCAACCCCGCGGCGCCCCACAAGTGGGTGTCCGGGTCCATGGCCACATATCCCAGCAACTTCTTCAACTCCTCCCACGCCTCATATAGAGTTGCAGCTAATGTAGTCTGAATTTTAAAAATTGCGGGGCCGCCATGCAAGAATTGGGGTAGCTCATAAGCAGGCTGTAATAGCAATGCATCTATCTGGGTAGTTTGATAGCGAGGCTGAGGGGAAACAAAATCAAGCGCATATCGACATTGCGCTGCCAAGTAATACCTGTAAAAGTTGGGCAAAGCAATTCCCCCCTCACGCTTCGGTCTCATAAGAGTATTCAACTTGAGTCTAGGCCGACGTCCCCGCCATATGAAATGTGAGATAATCTTGTTGTCACGGTTTGTTATGACTCTCAGACACAAGTTTTAGGTAAAAATAAATTTTATTGAAATAATAAATTGATAACGTAGGATGGCAAACACATGTATACAGATACATACAGAATATAACAAGTCAGAATGCAGACTCTACCGGTCCTGTCAGTATACCGGACAGGACAGTCTGAAGAAGCAGAATGTTAGGCTCTACCGGCCTTGCCAATACCGGGTAAGGCAACCTGCAGATGGAATAGCATAACGGTTCTACCGGCCTTACCAAATTACCGGGCAAGGCAGCCTCAACAGATTCACAATGTAGGCTCTACCGGCCCTGCCAATACCGGGTAAGGCAACCTCAGATGGAATATGACAATAAGGTTCTACCGGCCTTACCAATACCGGGCAGGGCAGCCCAGAGATAATAGCAGCAGTCAGATGGTAATGGCAAATTGACAGGATCGTAAGCAACCCAGTGTACATACACTGAGACCAACAGGGATTGTAAAGTCGCAAGACCTTGGAGCAAACCAGTGACCGCACACTGGTGTAACAAACGAGTTAGTATAGCCGCAAGGCTTCGGTGCAAACCAGCGTCCGCACGCTGTAACCAACACAGAACTGTAAAGCCGATAGGCTTTGGAACAAACCAGTGACCGCACACTGGTGTATCAAACAAGTAAAATAGCCGCAAGGCTTTTGGAGCAAACCAGTGACCGCACACTGGTGTAACAAGTGTGTTCGTATAGCCGCAAGGCTTTGGAGCAAACCAGCGTCCGCACGCTGGGACCAACTCAGGAGAGTATAGCCGATAGGCTTTGGAGCAAACCAGTGACCGCACACTGGTGTAACAAACAAGTAGTATAGCCGCAAGGCTTTGGAGCAAACCAGCGTCCGCACACTGGAACCCACACAGGACTGTATAGCCGATAGGCTTTGGAGCAAACCAGTGACCGCACACTGGTGTAACAAATAAGTAATATAGCCGCAAGGGTTTGGAGTAAACCAGTGACCGCACACTGGTGCAAAAAGTGTGTACGTATAGCCGCAAGGCTTTGGAGCAAACCAGCGTCCGCACGCTGGGACCAACTCAGGCTAGTATAGCCGATGGGCTTTGGAGCAAACCAGTGACCGCACACTGGTGTAACAACCAATGTCGCCGACGCGACCGAGCAAGAGGTCGCCAGGATACAGGAGACAGGCGATGCGATGACAGGAACCAGCAACGATCAGTCAGGTCAGGAAACAGCAGAGTTGAAGAACCGCAGGAACAGCAACACCAGAGACTAGGCCGGAACCAGGACTGGAACAACTCAGCAGGCAGGAAACACTGGAACAGTAACAAACAGGTACTCAGGAACACATGAGATCAGGAACTCAGGAACACTGGAACAGAGGCCCAGCTATCACTAGCATAGTGATAGCAGGAAGGTCAGAAATAGGCAAAGAAAGGCGGGCTATCTGCAGACAGCCAATAGCAGCCCCCTACTGGAGACAGACAAGGAACTGCAGCAATCACGGGCACCGTGATACTTGTCTATTTGTCGGAAATATTTTTAGGAATAGGGACCGGTGTATTCTGAAAAATATACAAAAACTTGGGCAAAAAAATCATTTTAATAAGATTCGACCTACCAATAACATTTAAGGGCAAGTGAAGCCATGCCATTGTTTTATCATTAAGAGATTGAATAGTAGGTAACAAATTCATCTCTAAAAAGGAGTTTGTCGTTGCTGCCACCCGAATCCCCAAATACGTACAGTCAGCCACATAAGAAAGTGGCATGTCCAGCGAGCCAGACTCCCGTAGACCACCATCAATCGGAAGCAAAGATGACTTAGTCCAATTAATTTGAAATCCGGAATACGTACCAAAATCATCCACCAACCACAACGTGGTCCTCAGGGAATCTCCATCATCCCCAAGAAAGAGTAGAATGTCATTGGCATACATTGCAATCTTTTCCTCTCTGCCCTCAATACTGAGTCCACGAATCAGCGGATTAGCACGAATCAAAACAGCCAAAGGCTCCAGGGCCAGGGCAAACAAGCTGGGCGAGAGCGGGCAGCCCTGCCTAGTGCCACGATGCAAGGAAAAGGGTTGTGAACTCAGTCCACCCGTCACCACAGAAGCCCTGGGGTTACTATATAGGATATGTATCCAATTAATAAAGGATGGACCAAATCCAAAACCCCGAAGTACATGCCAAAGATACGGCCATTCGACAGAGTCAAAGGCCTTGGATGCATCAAGGGACGCTCTCGCCCGAGCTCCGATGGTATCATGTGGAAACTGCAGATGCAAAAATAATCATCTAAGGTTATGAGACGTCGATTTGCCTGGGATAAAACCAGTCTGATCTTCGTGTACGATGGTTCCCAGCACTAGTAGCCAGTATTTTCGCCACAATTTTTGCATCAGTAGTCAAAAGGGAAATAGATCTGTAAGAGTCGCAGAGCTCCGGATCCTTCCCTGGCTTAGGCAATACAATAATAGAAGCATCATTCATAGAATCCGGGAGATGTCCATCATTTATGGCAGCGTAAAAAGTATTCAAGAGATGGGGAGCCAAGATATCCGCAAATTCCCTATACCATTCCGCAGGAAGACTATCCACACCCGAGGCCTTGCCCGCCGGCAAACCACGAATCGCCTCCATCACTTCTCTAAGAAGTATAGGAGCATCTAACATGTGTCGGTGTTCTAAGGATAGTTGCAGAAGGTCACACTGAGCAATAAAATGAGATATCTGATACTCAGCGCGGGTTAGTCGAGACTCATATAAATGAGAGTAGAAACGCCGGAATTGCAAATTAATCATCCGCGGGTCGAGTATCAATTCACCCTCAGAATCCCGAAGTGAAGAAAGCAACGGAGTCCCCTATGCTGGCAAACAAGATGAGCCAAGAGCTTCCCCGCCTTGTCCCAATTTTCAAAAATATTTTGTTTCATATAAAAAACATGACGAGCATTCAATTCAGAAAGTTTTGCAGAGTACCGTAACGAGCAAAAAACAAACTTAGTGTAGGACGCCGAATCCCCACTCCACACAAACTGTTTTTCCGCCTCAGCAGCCTCCGATTCCAGAACCTCCACTTCCCTAGATCTAAGTCTATTTTGCTTAGATATAAGAGATATCAGAGAACCCCTTGCAACTGCTTTGGCTGCCTCCCAAACAATACCCTGAGCAGCAGAATTGACATTGTTGGCAAAATAGTCACAGAGATCTTCTCTATGTTTAGACACCAAATGCGTGTTAGTCAACCATACGGGACTAAACCTCCAAACTCTGGACCTAGGTCCCTGGTCTCGATGTAAAGACAATAATAATGGGGAATGGACAGAGGCCACCCTGGTTAGAAAACAGCAGTCTGTAACCCAATTCAAAGCCAATTGGTTAGCAAACGCATAATCAATTCTAGAAAGTGTTTTATAAGTGGCCGAGTGGCAGGAGAATTCCCGGTCCTGCGGGTGGAAAGTCCTCCACACATCTACAAGTTCCACATCATCTACAAGATTAAGGAAGGCATCTCTATGTAATTTGGAGTCAACTGCCATCCCACCGAGGAATCAATATTTAGGAAAGACATAGGATAATCAGTCACCAGGATTGTTACAGTTTGCTGTCTCTTTGGTGCTTGGGTTCACCATGTAATATAACACCTTAATAGATTGTTGGCAAAAGTCAGTGGGAGATGTAGGTTCCTTAAAAAGGATTTCAGGGACTTAGGTCACAACTGAAGGACCTCTAGTATAGAATACCCCTTGTGCTGTTCAGTAAGGCAATGGGAGATTAAGGAATTCAATGTAAGAATGGGCTAAAAGTCAAGTTTGGTTCCTGTGAGAAATTTTGCAAAAAAACATTTAGTTTTCCATCAGAACATTTTGCCCATAGAAAATACTTTTCTACTTTTTTGCCAGCTCCTGAAATTTTTGAATTTTTAAAAATGTCAAGACAGACTTAGCTTATTTACATTTAAGACACCTAAGAGGTAATCTTATAACACTGTATATGTATATGAGGTAAATACAAGGAGTTCTCAAATGAGCTTTTCATTTTGTGGCCTTATCTAATAAACCGGAGACCACCACCTATGATTAAGGGAAAGGAACTTTGAACTTCAGAAGAGGAAGGTTTTTTGAGGTATGGTATATCGACCATGCAAATCCCCACTCATCAGTGTTGCTGTTACTTGTACATATGTCATATGCCTCTGTGGCTTGCATGAGTCTTTCCATTTTAGCTACATTATAATCTGATGCTGGTTCAGTTTTAAATTCTTTTTCTCACTTACTTATACTTTCTTTTTCTTTTTGGGCCAATAATTTTCTGTCTCTCCTTCTCCCCAGCACCATGTTCTACTCGATCTATAAGGATTTCTTTGTAAGCTTTGACAGAATCTGATTTTTCAGAGATTTTATGCTTGAAGCAAGGGCTCTAGAAATGCAGCAATAATGTATTATGCATTGCTATTTATAGACACTATTCTATTATCCTACTCAATACATGCTAACATATCATGTAATAGCTGGTTCATATTTTGTCATTATTATCAGAATCGTCAGCTATGCTCTTTATTGTTTTCCCTGCAATAAATAAATATGTGGGAGTATTTCACTTATCCCTGCACCAGGGCTAACCAACAAGGTGGCATCCACAAAAGGCTTCAGAAGCTGATAGATATCTGGCATAAGCTGCTATTGACCAGGTGACAAGGAGCCCCTCCAAAACCTTCAACTGAAGCATTATATTTGTTGATGGCCATGTCCTGCTCATACTGATGTTCTAGCATGTGGACATTGGAGGGACATATTCTAAATCACCATAATCAGCCACTTCATTAATAATTAGGCCATCAGCAGCATCATCAGCTTCCTTTCAATCACCAGCCCTGCCAGATCCCTCATCTCCACCACATTCATGTACTTGTAGCTTTTTCTCAAATACTTTATTGTCAATTTGCCCTGAGAGGACTTTAAAGGGATAGTAATACTTTGTTTTATCTTTATTTTAATTTGTAGGCATTAAAAAACATGAAGAATGATATACTGTCTTATCTCTCAAACCTTTATGGTTTGAGAGATATTCACAAGCAAAGTTTCCCCTCGCTGACCAAAACAGTCAAGTCTGCCATCTAGCTGTCAGATTTGGAATCTGGTCCGCAGATCACCCGGTGGTTCTTTAGCAGAGCCGAGATCGCAAGATATAAAAATAACTATTTAATTGGAAGGGTCTAAAAAGTGTGCTTGCAAACCAGGCACACTTTGTAGACTATTCGAATGAAGTAGCTCTTCTTATATGTTTCAAACTCGGCTCTGCTGTCCAGCCACGGACAGACCGCAGACCGGATACCAAATCTGACAGATAGATGGCAGACTTGACCGTTTTGGTCAGCGAGGGGAAACTTTGCTTGTGAATATCTCTCAAACCATAAAGGTTTGAGAGATAAGACTTATATTGTTCTTCATATATTTTTAACGCCTACAAAATAAAATAAAGATAAAACAAAGTATTACTATCCCTTTATATGTTGTAGGGTTTATCCCCCTGAGTAGAACAAGAGTACTCCCACTGCTGAAAGGTGTTTCATTCAAAAGTTATTAATTTTCAAAGTCGAATTTTTTAGGCGCAATATCACAGTGGCCTGAAATTGTACAGTGGTGCTGGTGCTACACCATCCTATGGAGATTTATGGTCCCGGGACCAGTACTGTCCATAGGATCATGTAGCAACAGCACCACTGTACAATTTCAGGCCACTGTGATATTGCACCTAAAAAATTCAGCTTTGAAAATTAATAACTTTTGAATGAAACACCTTTCAGCAGTGGTAGTACCCTTGTTTTACTCAGGGGGATAAACCCTACAACATATTTTTACATTTTAAGTATTTCTATCCCTTTAAATAAAGTTGAATACTATTTTGCAGAGGATCATCATTGCTCACATCAAAAACATTTTTTCTTCTCTCTAATTGTCTCTGTCTGTTACAGTTACTGAATGCAACTCATTCACACACACCCACACTCCCTACAACCACAAGCACCTTGCTTTGCCTCTAGAATAATATATAGTGTAACAGTCTCTCCCAGGAACTACTGGAGTGGTATTTTTTAGTATTGTAAAGTACAGAATGGCTGACTTCAGAAATCACAACTGAAGCCAATAAAATAATTTAGCACAAAGCAACCATGCACTGGTGCACCAGACCTGTGTAGCACCACATCTCTGTATATCCTTCTCTTCCCTTTCAGTCATGGTTTGACTGATTTGGTCTGACACTCGGTGGTTGATTGCTGATGCCTTTCCTTCCTTGTGTCTGGCTGAGTCAGCTGATGCTTAAGATCTGCATTGACCTCTCAGTTTCCATGGTTACTCTCCTGACTGTTATCAACCAACCCCTTCCTGGGTATTTAAAGCAGCTAGGCTCACTTCATACTTGCCCTTGTTTCTGTTTCTGGCTGCAAGTGCGTTCTCCTGAGTTGCTGTTTATCCGTGCATGACCTGGCTTCCTCCGATGTCCCTTCTGTCTCCTGACTCCTGGCTTGTTCCTGACATTGTTGATCTCCGTATTCCTGACTCCGGCATGTCTGAGTACCTGCCTTGGTTCCTGACCCCGTCTTGTCTTTTGGTTTACGCTCCTAGATAACGATTTTGATTTGTTTGCTTTGATTATTTTAATAAAGGGGTTTTGCATTTTACATTTTTGTGTCTATCTGGTTCCTGGTCCCTAACACTTCCCCTATAGTTCTTGAGGAATGTATTGGAGTGCAACTGTGTATTATGGTTCACACACAGTATGGTAAACTTAACAATTTGTCTATATTTACCTGGATTTTCATGTCAGATGTATTGTCTGGTGGTATTTATCGGGATGACTGGCTGCTTTTCACTCACTCTAACACTTTTATTTTTGGGAGGGTAAAAATCCCTTCTTCTCCCCCATACCCAGGAAAAAGCTAGCAGTGTCTCCCCAACACTGCTCAAACACCTCTGCAAACAAACACCTCCCTCTATTGTTTAATTAAATTTCCAAAAATCATGGTATGCTCCATTTGCTCTCTCTCACTCCCAAATACAGACTGAAAACCAGCAGGAAGCTGACACCCTTTTATACTGTGCAAATACTCACAACTTTGGGGTGAAATTTTCACAAAAAATGTTTCTGATGGTAGGAAGTAGGAATGGGTGAAAAGTCCTGTTTTGTACCTTTGTGAAATTCTGCAAAAATAGCATAGTTTTCTGCTTTCCAGGAGGGAAATTTTGGCTATAGAGGACCATGAAGATTTTTCACCTTTTCGCTAGAAGCAGAGAAAAACTTTTTAAAGTCCTTCCATTTCCTGCCTATGTTACTCAGGGATGCAAAACTTCCCACCCATATACCATATAAACCCATAATTTTCTGAGAGAGACAGAGAGAGGGAGAGAAAAGAAAAATGAAATAAAAAAAAATGAAAAGCAGATTAAAGCAGTTAATAGGGATGAGTGAAAATTTTCGCTTCAAACTGAAATTGGCAAATAATGGCACTTCCCGCTTGGTGAATAATTTCCTGTGAAAAGTGACATTTTTCCTGTTTTTTTTGCCTAGCTCATTGCATTGGAATCAATGGGAGCATTGGATTTACACAAACAACACAACAAATATTATTGTATTTCCCAATGGCATAGTATAAAAGGGGCATGAGGGAGCCTGTGTTGGTGGGGTGTGGAGATAGAATCAGATGAACAGGGAATGCTTTTTCTGGGAGTTTGTTGACTGGGATTGGGGGCAGTTAAAAAAAGTAAATCCTAAATACAATTAAAAACCCCCATAAGACATGGTGTAAAAAGGGTCTGAGGAGAGTGTTTGTGTTGGTAGGTGGAGTCTGGGGAATGAATCAGTTGAACAGGGAATTTGTTTTTTGGGGGTTCTTGACTGGTACTGGGGGGAAGTTAATAAAAAAAATAAATTAATAGAGTAAAATAAGAAATTTGTATGTAAGGTGATAGAGACAGGAACCTCCTGACATAAGCTGCCCCTGGGGTGGACTGATACTTGACTTGATAAAGTATTTTGTAGAGGATGATTTGTTAGATTTGTTGTTAGAGGCTGGAGCCCTGAGGAAACATTGATTTCCAGGACTAAGACTTAGTAGAGGCAAAAGCCCTGAAGAAACATTGATTTGTAAGAATTAAGCTTGTTTGACACAAGCCGTAAGGAAACATTGATTTGTAGGACTTAGGCTTGATATCGTTGAATAATGGCACTTCCGGCTTGGTTGATAATTTCCCGCAAAAAGTGCCACTTTTTTCGCCTAGCTCTAGTTTTCTACGGCCATATAAAAGGGTGTCAGACTCTCACAGCATGCCATTCTGTGTTTGTAGAGGAGTGAGCAGTATGTTGTTTGAGCTAGAGAAGATGGGGAAATTGAAGTTTAGGGAATATTTAGGTAGGACATTTGTTCTCTCTATTAGGAGAGTCAGGGGAGTAGAGAAGAAAGGAGGAAGGAGGTTGACTCCAAATACCCCAAAATTCCACATGACAGAATGGCAAGATGCACACAGCTAGGGACCTATTTGCTTGCTGATCTTGCTGTTCAGCTACATCATCAACCAGAACATCCCATACACATTCTGAACACACGGTGATTCTTGAGTCTTAGCATTGATGGCAAATATCCACACTGGCGATGGTGGTAGCACTGGTGGCAGAATATCTCAGTGGGACTTGCTCCCTGAGTATAGGTTGGTAACTGATGCACAGGAACACTGTGTATCTCCTAGGAGTGGTCCCTCTGCATGTGAGATGATTTTACTTGTAAAGAGAGACTAACCAAACTAGATTTGTTTACAATAGAGAAGAGATGTCTGGGAGGTGATATGATTACCATTTACAAATATATTCAAAGCTAGTACAAAGAACTCTCCAGGGAACTATTTACTATTTACTCAAAGAGGCGAGTAAAGATATAAGGTGGGGGTTTATCCATCCATCAAAAGCACTTTCAATTAACGTAAATACAGTGACTTTTTACTGTTACTGGAGTAAGGTTTTGGAATTATTTGCCTTGGGAATATGTGTTTGCAGATGCTGTTGTTGCTTTCAGAAATGTATTGTATACCTTTCTAACTCAGAAAAATATAGAGAATTATAATAGATGTTTCAATGCAGATGGGATATTGATCCAGGGAAATATCTGATTACCTTTTGTAGTCCTTGCTCATAACACAAGGAGCTTTGTAAAATAGTGCTCACAATTTCCCAGATGATGATGATGCCACCTGCCAAAATATCCTCTATGCTCACATTTTACTGCTCAGTAATTCCCCTTATTAGTATTGCCTCTGATACAGAGTTGCATCCAGCGCATAACAAATCAATGCTTTGGATACCCCTCTGGCATCCAAAGGGTTAAAGGGATAGTAATGTTTCATAATAAAAGCAGCTCTAATTAATCATCATAGTATTTGGACTTTGGAGAGTGTTATTTCAATTCTGTCAGAGTTGTAGTCCAAGAGTAATACATAGACAAAGTATCATACCTGGGAACTTTCAGTTGAGGGCTACCCGGTGGGTAGTCCTCTGTTCAGCAGGGGGTAACAAAAATGACGCTAATCGTGTCAAAAAGGGGCGGGGCTTAACACGAGTGTTGGGGGGGATTTAACCCTTTGAGTGCCAGAGTGGTACGGAATGCATTGCAAAGCAATGCATTCCGTACCACTCTGGTACTCAGAGGGTTAAATGTGTCACACAGAAGGCTGGGGACGGAGGCACAACGGGAGAAAAAGCAGATGTGGCAGAGTTTCAATAGAAACTCTCCACATCCAGAGGAATCTGCCTCTGCCCCGGAGACCCGGTAAAGCTCTGTCAGAACCGGAGTCTCCGGGGCAAATCCGGAGAGTTCCCAGGTATGCAAAGTATCCCCCTCCCGCCCCTTTTACTGATGTAATACTGTTCAGCCAGAGCAGAAGGGAGGTGCCCAGGCAGACTGCAGAGAGGGACAATCATCAATTAAGAAAAGGGAAAAACCTGAAAAGCTTGTCAAGGGAGGCAGGGCTTTCATTGTTCTCATAGGAAGAAGATTGTCCCCTTCTGTTATCTGTCTGGTCTATGGACTGCATTCTACATCTGAGAAGAGATGGCTTACACTAGGTAAAAGGGGCGGGAGGGAAAATTTTGCATGTGAATATCTCTCAAACCATAAAGGTTTGACAGATAAGACTTATATCGTTCTTCATGTTTTTTTAATGCCTGAAAAATAAAATAAAGATAAAACAAAGTATTACTATCCCTTTAAGGAAGAAATTATCAATAGGAAGAGAAAACCAGTAACATTTACTAGACTTCGTGAAATACACATCAATGGGAAAATTTTGCAAACTAAGTGTACATTTTAATAGATGTGAGGCTAATAGAAATCCCAGAAATGAGCTCCCCACAACTATATGCATTAACCCTTCGAGTGCCAGAGTGGTACTCAACGCATTGCAAAGCAATGCGTTGCGTGCTACTCTGGCACTCAAAGAGTTAAGAAAATTGCATTTTTCAGCAAGTAAGCATCGCTCTTTTATTGGGGATAACTGGTTAAAACTGTTACATAAGCAGGAGGGTTCTGTTGAGTGCATACATTGACTACTAAATGGTAAGATTGGTCGAATATAAAATGGAACATTAGTCATATCATGTATTATGGTTATCCATTTAATCTTATGTTAGGGTATTTTTGAAGTCTTGACTCAGGCTTGCTTCAGATGCTTAAGGCTGCCTTTCAGCACTTTATGTATTTCACACAATTTGCTTCATGTATTATTTTAAAGTGCTTTATAAGGAAAGGAAAAAATGGATTGCGTTAAACACTATAATATAGACTAAAATATTTTGTTGGAACTATGCAACAAAACTTCAACTTGAACTTCATGTTTTAATATGTGGATAATAATTTATGCTATAAACAAGGTCCATATTTAAAGGGATAGTAATGTTTCACAAAAAAAGCAGCTACAATTAATCTCCATAATATTTGGGACGGGGAGAGTGTTATTTCAATACTGTCTGAGTTGTAGTTCAAGAGTAATTGAATGATAAATTATCCCCATCCCACCCCTTTTACTGATGCAACACTGCTCACAGCAAGACTGTCCAGATGGATCCCCACAAGGGACAATCTTCAGTGAGCCTAAGGAAAAACCTAAAAAATCTGTCAAGGGGGAAGGGTTTTCCTTATGCTCACAGTAAGAAGATTGTCCCTTGCTGTGACCTGTACGGTCAAGAGAACAGATTCCACATCTGAGGGGAGGTGGCTTACACTAGGTAAAAGGGGTGGGAGGGGGATACTTTATCATTCAATTACTCTTGAACTACAACTTTGACAGTATTGAAATAACACTTTCCATGGCACAAATACTATGAAGATCAAACAGAGCTGATTTTTTATGAAATATTTTGTTTCTAACTGAATCAACAACTGGCCAGATTTACATTCCAGGCGCTACTAAGCAAGGCATGCTAGGTGTCCTTAGATCCTCCCATTCCCACACCCCTTTCTTTACATGGCTTCACCCCAATCCCATCCATTAGTTCCTGCAACAGGAAATACCCTTGGACTATACCAGGCACAGACTAAAACCCCTTGGTTGCTAGAGATATCTCCAATGCATTGCTTTGAAATGCATTGACGATCTCTCTAGCATTCATGGGGTTAACTAATAGCCTGTAAAGGAAAATTGTGATTGCTCTTGACACACCCACTATTCACTCAGCACAGTGGAAAGCACAGCTGAGGTGCTTTTCAAAATCTATAGTTCTAGGCACTTGCCTACTCTACCTATTGGGAACTGGTTCTCATTAACAGCACAGTTTTGGAGAAGAGAAAATGAAGCTAATTTCTTTTGCTGCACATAAAAGGTCATCCTTAAAAAATAATAATTTTCTATATCTCTTCACATTGTCAAATAGATTCAATATGTCTTTTACATCAGGTGCATGAAAGTAATGTGTTCAATATCTCACAGCTCAGCTCCCCTCATTCTGATTTTCCTGAATTATTTCAGCATAATGTGGAACATCAAGAAGGCAGAGGTATAGAAAATTGTTAGATTCTGCACATGTGATGCTTACTAAAGATCTGCCACAATCTTTCTGTGCTTTTTTCACTTAAAAAGATGATGTGCTCCTCCCTACTGTATAAATCAATGTTTTAAACCATCCTTGCAGAAAACCATGAAAATGCACAAAGAAATGTTCTTACTTGAAGAAAATGAATCTGTGACCTATTCATTTCTTTGTTCAAGAATATAGCAGTAAATTTATATTTACACTAAAAAAACTGTGCTTTGCTGTGGACAAATATGCTTAACCCTTAACCCTTTCAGTGCCAGTGAGGTATGTAACGTATTGCTCTGCAATGTGTTGTGTGACTCTCTGGCACTCAAGGGGTTAATGTGAAAGATATGCCTCCAATACATTACACACTGCAGAAACCTCCCTGGCTCATGAAGGGTTAAATCTGAAGCATCTTTTTGTAGGTACTTGCAATCCCATTTCCTCCTTAAAGGAATAGTAATACTTCGTTTTAACTTTATTTTATTTTGTAGGCATTAAAAAAACATGAAGAATGATATAAGTCTTATCTCTCAAACCTTTATGGTTTATGAGATATTCACAAGCAAAGTTTCCCCCTCCCACCCCTTTTATCTAGTGTAAGCCATCTCTTCTCAGATGGGGAATCTGGTTGTAAGACCAGACAGATAACAGCAGGGGATAATCTTCTTCCTATGAGAACAATGAAAGCCCTGCCCCCCTAGACAAGCTTTTCAGGTTTTTCCCTTATCTTAATTGAAGATTGTCCCTCTCTGCAATCTACCTGGGCACCTCCCTTCTGCTCTGGCTGAAAAGTGTTACATCAGTAAAAAGGGCAGGAGGGGGATACTTTGTCATTGAATTACTCTTGAACTACAACTCTGACAGAATTGAAATTACACTCTCCAAAGTCCAAATACTATGATGATTAATTAGAGCTGCTCTTATTATGAAACATTACCATCCCTTTAAAGTGACATGTCTGTGGGCCTAATGTATTAACACAAAGTGGAGCAATTCTGCTGCAAACCAGATGAACTGTAGGATACATATAAAATTGCCATTGAGTTAGATGGAGTTTTTTACCCCTTGACAGTGGCGCAACTATAGGGGTCACACCTGCGACCGGGCCCGTGCACTCCAGGGGCCCGGCCTCCCCCTGCAACTCCTCCAACTGGCACCCGCAATCTCCCACCGGCGCTCTAGTAATGCATAGCGCTGGGAAATGACATAATCTCCCAGTGCTTTGCATTACTAAGAGGACAGCACAGGAGCTCCAGGTAGGAGATGGGGGCATTGTGGAGGGGGTCAATGTGGTCAGGGGGGCCAATGTGGTGGTGGTGGTGCAATATGGAAGCAATATGGGTGCAATATTAGTGCAATAATGGTGAAATATGGATGCAATATGGATGCAATAAGGACATTAAGGACACATTAAGGATGCAATATAGGTGCAATAATGGTGCAATATGGGTGAAGAAAGGACACATTAAGGATGCAATATGGGTGTAATATTGGTGCAATAATGGTGCAATATGGAAGCAATATGGGTGCAATAAGGACACATTAAGGATGCAATATGGGTGCAATATTGGTGCAATGATGATGCAATATTGGTGCAATAAGGACACATTAAGGATGCAATATGGGTGCAACCAAAAACCCACCAAAACATACCCAGGAAACCAACCCAAAACCCAACACAAAACCCACAAAAACCAACCCAAAACCCACCAAAACATACCCAAAACCCACAAAACACAACCTAGAACCAACCCAAAGCCCACTAAACCCAACCCAAAACTAAACTGAAAACACACCAAAACAACCCAAAACCCACAAAACCCAACCCAAACCCAACCCAAAACCCACTAAACCCAACCCAAAACCAAAAGTCATGCCCAGTAGACACTGCCTGCTCCACGGGTGATACAGAGCTGGATGCTCCAAAGGAGCGTTCAGCTCTGTATCAGCAGTGGCACAGGCAGGCTCTACTGCGCATTTTTGACGAATGCAGTCTTTATTCTGCATAACAGTTGCATTGATAAGCTTATAGTTAAATGCCTAATTGTGGGGGGGGGCTTTATTTGGGGTGATAGTTCCCCTTTAATGGACAGGACCAGAGGAGATTTTTTTTTAATCTTAAGGAGTAGCCTCTAGTTATTTGATCAGGTCTTTGAATGAAAAGCTCACCAGAGAAATCATTGTATTGATCATGCATACACAATGTAACTAGTGTGTATGGGCAAAAAGTCCTCTTTTGATCCTGCATAAAATTTCATGAAAATAGCATGTTTTTCCACTTTCCCAGCTGGAAATGATATCATCTTTCCATCTTTTTTGCTAGGAGAACAGAATCATTCACAGACATTGTTCCATTTACACTACTATGTTACTCAGTGAAGTGAAACTTCCCACCCATATGCTATCTGAACACATAATTTCCTGCACTCTAGTGTGGTGTATTTATGACAGAAGCAGAGTAGAAGGAGACAGAGTGAGAGAGAGAGAAAATAAAATCATTTAAATTAAAAAGTAAAAGAAAATGGTTACCTAGTGGTCCATAGTACTGGCTGACATTATGACCACCGCCTGTTTAAGAAAGGAAGAAAAGGTTGATGGACCCTGACTCTAGTGACTTTAGTGACTTTGAGGAGGTGTACTAATTAGCAGGGATGAGTGAAAAGTCCCATTTGTTCCTGCTTGAAAAGCTGAAAACCATGCGTATTCCGCAAAACTTCCAGCCTGAAACTTTGGCCATAGAGAAGCTCATTGATTTTCTGGTATTTTCTAAAGACCACAGAAAATCTTGCAAGAATAGTTCCATTTTCCACTTATGTTATTTGATGGGTAAAATTGTCCTACCCATAGATTAAAGAAAACCCATAATATCCTGCACTGTGGTGTGGTGTATTTAAAATAGACAGAGTGACAGAGAAAAACAATGAAATCAAATATTAAAAATCATAAAATGGTTACTTAGTGTCCATAGTGCTGGCTGACACTATGACCACCATCACTGTGCTGGATGGACCCTGAGGCATCCAGTATTCACAAAGGAGAAAGTGTCATTAATACTAGTAGTGTAACCACCAGTGCTAAAGGAACTGGGTTCCCACATTCCCCAGACCCAATGAGGCAAAGTCCCCCAACATTGTCTCTTCCTTGTAATCTGGATGCAACAGACTTTCATCTGTCTCAGCAGCAGGATGGGAGGGCTAGTGTGCCACAGTCTGAGCACTGTGGCCACCATGGGACTAGCTTCCTCAAGCATCAATATGGGAGCAGGGCCTGCTCCACTTGCCATCAATAATCCTGGTAGCTGCATTGATAATGATGAGACAGCAACATCACCTGTCCCAGTCAATGAATGTGATTGTGGTGACTGGTGGTGGTGTTTATGATGAGTGTGAGTGTTATGGTAGAGCAGTTGGTATGGAAGAGAACATAAGGGTACTTTTGGTAGAAAGTGAAAATGAATAGGAGAAATAGATAAAAATAGAGCTGGGCATCATCATCATCATCACCAGCAGTGACATTTTGGAGTTTGATGCTGCTGAAATTCCTGCTGCTGAGTCATTAGAGGTAGGGGTTCATCTGCCACATTGGCATCGGCAGGTTGATTATGAACAGGTTAGTGTTCAACAAACCATTGTGGCCACTACCATGGGACCAAGATCAGAAAGTAATGATATTGGAGTAGGACAAATGGATTTCCACCTTTGGCATCACCTGCTCTAGCCAGTGAAGGTTATTCTGGAGAAGAAGAGAAGAAGAAAAAGGCCATACTTGTCCACCTCTATCCTCACTTAAATCATGGGTGTGGGAATATTTTTCCCTTGGAGCAGGCACTGTGCAGTCACCAGCAATTGAACTGTGCACTCTGTGACAAGGTAGTGAGAAATCGAAAGGAGGGTACGTACCTTGGAACAACAACCCTCATAAAGCACATGCAACATAAGCACCATGACATTTATGTTATAAATGTGAAAGTCAAATTCCCAGAAAGAAACAGAGAATAGCTTTTACTGTGTTCAGTCCCTCCCCAACGGCACAAAGAACGTGAACAAAAGAAAACTAGACACAACCAGTCTGAGCCTAGAAGTTTGATGATGAGCACAATACTGAATCATCATCAGCTTCTTGTGCTAGGTCCTGGTGTTGGAAAATATACCCACTATCACCACCCTAAATCTCTTCCTCCTCTGGGGTGCCACCTTTACCTCTGATACCTCCACCACTGCTCTTGTGTCAGTGCTAAGAAATGATCCCAGTCCACAGAGCAGCCTAATACTCCTGCTGCTTAGATGAATCAGCATCTGCAAATGCAGCAGCAGCAGCAATTGCCAAAATGTTGCAGGTGGCATTTGCCAACACCATCATGCATTGCTGGCACTAGGCCAGCAGGGCATACATTTTTTTCCAGGGCTTGTTTTTGGCAGCCTGTGGCCTACAAACAAAATGTTCTCATAGTGTCCTTTTGTCAATGACAAGCCTTAGCCCTGCAAATACATTTTTCTCAGGGTTTGTGTTTGTTAAGAATAAGTACTAAAAATATTTTTTTCAGGGCTTGTTTTTGGCACGCTTGAGTTCTGCAAACCATTTTTCCTCAGTGTTTCTCAGAGATCGCATTTTTTGAATTGAACAATTGTTTTTACAGCTTAACTTTGCTGTAATATTTTCAAGATTTATACATCTTTCAGTAAACAAAACAAATATTTTCAAGCTTTCTCTATTTAAGCTTGCTGCTATGTTGGCTAACCATACTTGTGAAAAGAAATACAACCTACAATGAATGTGGTAAATGTGTATGTTAGTTCCAACAGTGGTAGATTATTGCAACTAGGGATGGGTGAAAAGTCCCATTTTGCCCCCTTGGAAATTTTGTGAAAAAAAAAAACATGATTTTCCACTTCTCCCATGGGAAATTCTCAAAAACATTTGCAGGTGAATTTCCACCCTATCTTTAGTTTCAGGTAGAAATTTCCCAAAACTTTAGAATTTTTAGCCGCTCTACACTATTGATTTCTATGAGGCACACAGACAGCCCCTAATTTCCTGCTGGCATACACTATAGAAGCCAAGAATTTCATGGTCTTCAATGTAGGTTTTGTTAGTATAGATGTGTAGAGGTGTTTCTGGGAGAGGAGAGAGATAAAAACACAAAAATTAATTTGTTATTTCTTACTGTGTGAAGTATTCATGACTTAGGTTAAGGTTTGTGAGGAGCAGGCAAGTGGGATTTAGTGTTAGGGCAGTGAGGGACATTCTTATTGTGCAAGTTAGTGTTAGGACAGTGAGTGGCATTCAAATTCAGTTATTGTTAGGGTAGCGAGTGTAATTAAAATTGAGTTTGTGTTAGGGTAGCTGTATCTGTGAAGTGTGTGGGGTGACTTTTTTCCATTATTTTCTATCTTTAATTCTTTTTTTATAATAATTTTTTCTAAAATGTATCATCATCATAATAAGAGATGTGTTCAATCGATGTCTACAAAAAATGACTTTGAGGGATACGTAGGAACTGGAGGAGAATCATCAGTGGGGAGTAGGCTACAGCTAAATCAGGGTGCTCTCTCACTTGCTAAGGTGGAAGGAGAGGCACAAATTGTTATCAATGCAATTGCTACCACCACCAGCAGCAGCAGGAGCCACAGCCAGTGCCGCCTGCATCAACAATGGTTCTGATACAAGGAGTACCACCCTCTTCACCAAGCAACAATGATTCCTCTGAGTCTTCCAGTGCACTTCACAGCTTGTGTCACCAATCAAGCAGTGAGTAACACAGAGATGAAAAAGAATGGGGGAATAAGGATTTGTATTTAGAAGAGGTTGTGAATTTGGACCCACTTATACTAGGTGAGTGAGAAGCAGAGGGATGAGGATCCTGTGAGTGGACAGGAAGAAGATGTTAAGGTTCCTTTGAGGTGGCAGGCTCTAGATGTGAGTGGACAAGAAGAGGGACAGAATCTTGTGAGTGGTCAGGAGGAAGAAGGGCATGATTCTGTGAGTGGGCCTGAAAATGTGGTGGTGGGACTGTTGACAGTAGCTGTAAGGTTGAGGAGGAGAATAATAAAGATCATCATGTGCTGGGTCAGCCTCAGGTTCTGCAGCATGTGTCTCAGAAGTGAGAACATCATCTCATCCTCCTCCTTCACTGATGTCCCGACCGAGTGTGGGAATTTTTCTCCCTATGGTCTGGAACAGTGCAGGAAATCACAAATTCTTTATGAACCCTGTGTGAACTCACCATAAAAAGGGGAAAGGAGGGTCTCACCTTAGCACATCTGCATTAATAAAGCATATGCATAATAGGAATGCAGACGTATGCCCCACAAAAAAATGGCCCACTCCCATGCCACTGCTTCTGGTGCTGATCCTGCTGCTACTTCTACTACCCCTCTTCAAAAATGTGGACACAAGAAAATCTCCACTACTAAGAAGACCAAATTGGCTATGAGACCCACCACCAGCTTTGCAGCCACCATCACCTGTGTCTCCCCTTCTAACTTCTGCTCCTATTATATATGTTCCCATTCAGTCCCAAATTACTCCACCAGTGCCATTACCCCCTCCAGACAGGCATGGAAACTTTGTGTCCACACATTGCACCTTATGTGGCACAATACACATGGTAGTAATATGGAGACAAACAGGGTGCAGGGCATAACAGATATATGTATCCTGCAGAATATGAGTGAGTAGGGATGAACTATTTGTATATTGTTTTTGTGTGCTGCAGGAAGTTGTTGGACTTCCACTTTACTAACATCCCTGCACTTCTACTACTCCTCCCTACCCCTGCTTCTAGTATAATATAGTTTCTTGACTTTATTTAACAGTGATTTACACAACAGAACTAATACTATAACTCTTTTAGTATCAGTCTTTCTCAGTCACAGCTCATGGCAGTCACCTATCAGTCAAACTACTTTTTATATATGATTTATTTATTAACTGTCCCTATCACTGCATCAAAGAAAACAACAAAAACTACACTCCCTGTTCATCTGCTTCTTTCCCCAGACTCCCCTAACACAGATATAATAACAGACAGATGAAGAAGAAACCTGGATCACTGATGCCTGTGTCTTCCTAACCAGTCACACAGAATTTGGGGTTATTTGGGGTAAATCTCCTTTGCTCCCTTCACACACCCCAGAGCCCCCTAGCACCAAGATAATAACAACCAAATGAGGAAGGTACTTGGATCACAGCTACCCGTGTCTTCCCAATCAACCACCTATGATTTGGGGGTATTTGGGGTAAATCTCATTTGCTCCCTTCTAACACTCTCAGATTCCCCTTGCACAGAGATAACACACAGATCAGGAATAAAATCTGATCATGACTACTTATGTCTTCCCAATTAGCCACACAAGATTTTAGGGTATTTGGGGTAAATCTTCTTTGCTCCCTTCTCATACCCCCAGGCTCCACTAGCACAGAGATAACAACCAAATCAGAAGGGAACATAAATAACAGCTGCCTGTGCCTTCCCAGTCAAACAGAATTTTGGGGTTATTGAGATCAATCTCTTTTGCTCCCTTCTCACTTCTTTAGACTCCCCTAGCTCTGGGATATAACAACCAGATCAGGAAGGAACTTGGATCATTACTGTCTGTGTCTTCCCTGTCAGTCACACAGAATGTTAGAGTATTTGGGTTCAAATTCCTTTCTCAGTTCCAATCTCCAAGAGTCCATCAGACTACCCAAACACAAAGAACAGATGCCCTGCCTACAATATGCCCTAAACTGCACTCCAGCTTTGCTTTATTTGCTTGACTGTACTAGTTAAAAAATATGGTGTTTTCACTATGTCTAACAAACCCAGAGTGACATCCTATGGGAACATGACACCCCCTTTTTTACTATGCCTATGGGAAAAGAAAGGAAACTTGCTGTTTGTTTTTGGGAATTCAGTCTTCCCATTTGGTTTCAATGCAATGAACTAGACGAGAAAGAGGAAAATCTACTTTTCATGAAGAATGTCCCACTCTGTGAGAAGTACCATTTTTCTCCTGTTTTGCTTTTGAGATAAAAAGTTTCAACCATCCCTAGTAGCAACACTTCAAATCCCTCATCCTACTCATAATCAGTACTGCTGTTAATAGTTTCCCTGTCATGTAGTTTTGTCCATTTCTGCTACCAAATGCTCAGATAGTATTAGATGTTGGTTCATTTTTAGAAATGTTAGTTTCCCAACACTTCTGATTGATAGTCATTTAATATATAACCATCTGCACTGAAAACCACTCAGACTCCATGTTTCCTGCTGGGAAACTAAGGGTTTCTACAGAAGTTTGTAACAGTGCTGGCCACACACACTGTTTTGTTTGCCAGTAGTCTGTGGTGTCATTGTTTCTGCCATAGTTTGCCTGCAATTATGCTGGACATGCAGTGGGATCACTCTTAGGAGCTACATAGTGTTCCTGTGTGTCAGTTACCAACTCATACTCTGTGAGCAAGCCCCATAGTCATGTCCCACCACCAGTGCAACCACCACAAATGTTTGATTGTCGCCCCTGAGACTCGTGAATTTTTTTACTTGATGACAATGACGTGTCCAGAAATGTGTTGAGAATGGGATGTTCTTTTTGATTTTGTTGCTCCTGCTGTTGCTCGCCCAAACCCTTTGCTAATTTCCTTTTTGCTTTGCATTGTAGCAGTTTTTTTTGGCCCTATCTTTCTCTCTCGCATCTTCCACAATGCAAACCATCACTTGAGCTATAACATATCTTTGTATTCTTTGACAGAATATGATAACTCAGAGAGATGCTGCTGATCATAACTCCTGCTTGTGACAAACCGATCACACTGACGGAAATTCTGAAATTTTTTGTTTAAAGTGGGGGCCAGCAAAGTGGAAAGAATGTATTCCTCGTTGCTTTTAGTGGACACTATACGATAATCTTGCTCAGAATATGCTAACAGGTCCTCATCCAGCTGATGAGTAGAAGAAAATGGGTGTTACTATTGTAATATCTTTCAATACTTGACCTCCACCAATACACCCCCATACTGACACACTCGTTAGTGATCAGAAGGATGGGTGAGGGATTCAAGACTGCCCTCATTCAGTTATTCCTTATTGGAATCAGAATGTTGCTCCCCATCCGCACCACAAAAAGACATCCCAGGGACTCTTGACAAACAACAAGAAGGGGTGTAAACCACAACGGTAAAGTATACTGTAAATAATATCATCAAAGTAATTACTCACATACAATGAATCACCAGCTGGTAGAAAACATAGCAGGTAATAAGTGTGCATGGTATTAAAATCTGCCATGCTCGGAGACACACCTCCCAATTGCAAAGGCAAAAAGTCACTGGATCTGCTGAAACATTACGCAAAAACAAGTTTAATAAAATCAAAACAACAGTAATGCACATATAGCCAAATGCTCTATGCATTTCTAAGCACGCTGCTTTTCCATCAGGAGGAAAAGTCCAAAATGAACTTACCATTTGTATCTGTGTCCACATTTGTATGCCTGCATGCCACTCCGAAAACAGTAAGTGAACCCTAAGTGAAATGAATCATGTGTGCCAACATTGACTTAAACGTCAGTGTGACAAGCAAACAGGGAACAAAGACATACAAACAACAATAACATATTATATGCATCAACCAAAAAAAAGCAAAAACCCAGTTATATTAAAACATAAAAGACACATAAATATATAAATGCATTAGTCATTACAAACAATTTTAGATAAGTACTAAGTATGAAGCACATTAAATCAAAACACCATTATGTATATAACTGTTTAACCCCTGAGTATCAGGAAGACCCTCCAGCACATTATAAAAATTATACAAAACACCTCCCAGGTACCTAAAGGCCAAAATGAACAATCAGTGAGAATGAAAAACCTAATTATTAAGGACTTTATAAAAACGAAATAAAAAAATACATGATAAATGTAACACAAATTAAAGACATAGACAACAAAAAAAGATAATAAAATAAGTGTAAAAAAAAGTTTAAAAATTAAGAGAATAGAAAAGGTGAACTTAAAATGAAGTGAAAAGTGCTAAAATATGTATAATCAGCAAAAATGGAATGTACATATAGAAAATAAGTGATGAAAACAATAATTTAATATGATGAGAGTTGTGAAGAGTTAAATATGTAAAATCAAATATTTGAATTCCACAAAAAATAGAATATATACTGATGAAAATAAATAAATAAATGAGAACGTAACCCTTAGAGTGCCAGAGGGGTAGGCAACTCATCGCTTTGCAATGCGTTGCGTTCCCCTCTTGCACTCAAAGGGTTAAGTGAAGATGTGTGAGGAAAAAGAAAGACGTGATATGAAATGTATATCAAGGGCTGGAATATAAATTAACCTGAAAATGTAATATACATATATAACCTAAGTAAAGGTGACGTAATATATAAAAATGTAATGTGAAAAGAAAATAAATGGTATATATGTATGTTTGTATGGAATTGATAAACTACTGGAAGAAAAGTATTAAATCTGAACAACTGTTGAATAAAGGAGAGAAAAAATGTATATCCACCAACTCTATAGGGGTTACTAAGTCCAGATTTACTTATAGAAGGGCAAACACCTTTAGGAACAGTCTGGCACCTAGTAAATTACATTTGTATTCATCTACAAGGGGTTATAATAATAAAAAATGAAGTAATTGTTTTTTAGATTTACATGTAGTTACAGATGTAGGCTTTCGAAATGTTCTACCTGTGCTTTTCTTTAAAGGGATAGTAATACTTCGTTTTAACTTTATTTAATTTTGTAGACATTAAAAAAACATGAAGAACGATATAAGTCTTATCTCTCAAACCTTTATGGTTTAAGAGATATTCACAAGCAAAGTTTCCCCTCCCACCCCTTTTACCTAGTGTAAGCCATCTCTTCTCAGATGTGGAATGCAGTCCATAGACCAGACAGATAACAGCAGGGGACAATCTTCTTTATATGAAAACAATGAAAGTCCTGCCCCCCTTGACAAGCTTTTCAGGTTTTTCCTTTATCTTAACTGAAGATTGTCCCTCTGTGCAATCTACCTGGGCACCTCCCTTCTGATCTGGCTAAGCAGTATTACATCAGTAAAAGGGGCGTGAGGGGGACACTTTGTCATTGAATTACTCCTGAACTACAACTCTGACAGAACTGAAATAACACTCTCCAAAGTCCAAATACTATGATGATTAATTAGAGCTGCTTTTATTATGAAACATTACTATCCCTTTAAAATAAAGTGCATACATTTAGATCCAATTATACAGTGGAGGAATTTACAATTAATTATTTTCTCAATTGTGGCACATCTAATGTTGTCTATTTGACTGTAGATGTGGGATGCAGTATGTGGGGAGAACCAGGAAGACATTAAGAGAATGCTTTGGGCAACATCATTGCGATGTGGAATATGGTTACTCCCTACATAATGTGTCCCAACACTGTACATTAATGCAGGCTGGGGATCATTTTGTCTTAGAATTACCCCTACAGAGTTGGTGGATGCATTGTTTGTAATGATTGATGCATTTATATACGTATGTCTCTTGTATTTTAATACAACTAGGTATCTGTTTTTCATTTTAATTGATACATATAAACTTTTATTGTAGTTTGTATATCTATGCTCCCCGTTGTTTGATGGTCATATTGATATTTATGTCAACATTTGCATGCAAACGTCATTTCACTTCAGAGTGGTATGCAGGCATACAAATAAGGGCACAGATCCAATCAGTAAATTCATTTCAGCCTTTTACTCCTGATGAAAAATCAGCATGAGAAACATGTAGATTATTTGGGAAATTCAGTGTTAACCTTAATTTCAATGCAATGAGCTAGGCCGCTCTGTGGGTAGTACCGTTTAACCCTTTTTTCACTATTGAGACCAAATGTTTCGCCCTTCCCTAATAATTAGGAATCGGTGAACATTTTCACCTCAAACCAAAACAGGTTGGCAGAAAATTTCCTGTGAAAAGTGCAGTTTTTCTCCTAGTTCATTGTATTGAAATCAATGGGAATATTGAATGTACACACAAAACATAGCAAATGTTTTTTAAAGGGATAGTCTGGGGTTCTGATTGCACGTGACACCTGTCTCTACTGTACTGTTTTGATTGTATCAGTCCCACTGTAGTGTCCCATTTTTTGTGCTTACACTCTGTTGTTCTATTGTCTGGCCCAGTGTTTACAGTAAACACCCCAATTGTTCATCATAGTCCTTTTGTATAGTTAAGTTAATCATGTCTACCCCATTGTATCCTGTCTCCACCATATGTTGCTGCCTTTTGTGTCCTTTGTGCTGTATTGTGGTTTGCATACTGCTAAACATATATAAAAGAGCTCTTTTCCCAAATAAAGTTGAGTTCATTCTGGAACTAAGAAGTGCCCTGTGCTGTTATTCCTGGATGGTGTAAAGAGTCCCCTTTGACTCCCATCGAAGGCCACTATGTTTCCAGATTGTTTACCAGTGTTCCAGAGTTCTGGCATACCAGCCAGCTGCAGAGTCCAGCCTTTTGGGTACAGCTATCAGCCTGATTCATTCCGCAAACCACCTTGTAGCTGACAGCAGGAGCCCTGCCTTTTCCAGTTTATTATGCTGTTCCAGAGATCCAGTCAGATATCCTGCTTCATCAGACAGGCTACCCACTTATAGCCGTATCCAAGAGGGAGAGACCCTGGAACGACGGCTATGGACAACCCAGCATCCTTGGCTTCCGTTACACTCATGGAATTGAATGGAAATTCAGACACTTTTTACTGGGTTCAAATGGGTGCAAACTTTAGCTCCCAATGTGCCTTTTTTCCTCCGGTATTTTTTCATGGCACAGGTAATTGAATAGCTTACTTTGCGTGAAAAAAAATACCGTTGGCTGTTTTTTTTTTAGGGCAGGCTGAATGAAGGCCTTAATCAGAGACTACTTTTAACCTTAATCTAGGATTCAAGAGGTTAACTTGATTCTTTGTAACTGTGCTTTTTAAAGTGATATTATAATCATAACTGGGAACTCTCCAGATACGCCTCAGAGACTTCAGTTCTGGCAGTGTGTTACTAGATCTCCGGGGACAGTGGCTGATTCTCCAGATGTGGTTGAGTTTCCGCTGAAACTCTGCCAACTTCTTCTCCTCCCACCCAGTTCTCCCATTTCTCCTCCTTCTCCATCCACTTCCTCCCACTTCACGGCCACTTTTGTGATGTTCCTGGTAAGCCCTGCACCCATTCATGGGTAAGCCCTACCCCATTTGTCACTATTCACCGCAATTATATCCCCCAGTGGCCCAGAGTATTCCTCTCCAAGGATTCCAGAAGAGAAAGTTCCCAGGTATGATTATAATAGGCATCAAACCTTTTAAATATCATGCTGTCCTATCCAGCATGTCCAAAAATTATTTCTTAGATGTATAAGCCTCAAAATATGTTATAAACATACTTTTCTTGTTCATCTAGAGGGAGAGCTGTATGAACATTTGAGACCTCTTTGTTTATACAAGTAATAAGGGCAATGTAAGGCACGACAGAGGTGAGCAAATAAGAGATAGAGGTTTCAGGGAATTGAACTCAGTGGCTTCTAATCTCAAAACAATTATCTCTGTTTATGGTTTATCTGTTTTTTAACAGAACCGATAACCATGGTCAGTTTTAGCAGCTTTGAAGATCCTAATTTGAAAGATTCTAGCTCTGTTGCACTAAATTATTTAAAAACAGGGACTATGACTAGATAATAATTTATGGATATGAACCATTTTCATTATCGACGATAATGGGGAAAATGCACTTAGTAGAAGATACTGGAATTAATGTTGTAAATAATCCTTCTTAACATAAAATTCTATATGATCTCAAATTCTTCCCTTAATTGCATTCGCAAGTTGTCAACTGCTGGGCAATGAAGCAGTCTGTGGGTATTTTGTATAGTCCTTTCCTCTATGATTTGTTTCAACCAGTGAGATAGCTCAGTTGGTTAATGCACCAATTGCAGAATTTGTATAAACCTCATGGGCACAGGTTCTAGTCTTGGTTAGGTCATCTCAGCCTTTCACCTTTTTGAGGTAAATAAAATGAGTACACAGGATGTACTTGAAATCAAGAGACAATCAGAATAGTAAAATACTTTCACAAAAATAATATTACTGTTGGGCTGATATTCATGGTTTGCTGTAAAGTTCTACAAATGGCAAAGTGTACACTACAGAGATCACTGTCTGTAGTGCTTACCCTACAACAGAGCTATTCAAGTTCAGTCCTCAAGTGCCACCAACAGACCAGGGGCTAGATTCTTTTACAGGTGCTAATTGTATCACTGCTTTTATCTCCAGTTTTCTCCATAGACTTCAATGGGAAAAGGTTTGATAAAATGGGTGTTAAAGGGATAGTAATACTTCGTTTTATCTTTATTTTATTTTGTAGGGATTCAAAAAACATGAACGATATAAGTCTTATCTCTCGAACCTTTATGGTTTGAGAGATATTCACAAGCAAAGTTTCCCCTCCCCTCCCCTTTTGCCTAGTGTAAGCCATCTCTTCTCAAATGTGGAATGCAGTCCATAGACCACACAGATAACAGCAGGGGACAATCTTCTTCCTATTTGAACAATGAAAGCCCTGCCCCCCTTCACAAGTTTTTCAGGTTTTTCCCTTATCTTAATTGAAAATTGTCCCTCTCTGCAGTCTACCTGGGCACCTCCCTTCTGCACTGGCTGAGCAGTGTTACATCAGTAAGAGGGGTGGGAGGGGGGACACTTTGCCATTGAATTACTCTTGAACTATAACTCTGACAGTATTGAAATAACACTCTCCAAAGTCCAAATACTATGATGATTAATTAGAGCTGCTTTTATTATGAAACATTACTATCCCTTTAACATTTAGCACCTGCAATACAATCTAGCCCTAGGATGTAAGGATTTCCCTGATTAAGCACAGATGAGTTAATCAGTGGCTCATTCACATTGACTGACTCCCCTGTGCTTAATCAGGGAAATCCTTACATCCTGACCTGTTACTGGCCATTGAGGACTGATCTTGAACAGCCCTGCACTACCGTGTAGCCATTAGTGTTAAAGGTTAATACTGCACATGAGAATTTTTTCATTCATTCCAATGGCCCTTAGTTAGAATTACTGTTAAAAAAGAAAAAAAAAATTGAGATGGTTGCAATTCTGGAGCAAACCGACAGAGTGAAAGGGAACAGATTTGCAATAATCATATTAAATTGGACTCTTAACCCCTTTAACCCTTTGAGTGCCAGAGAGGTATGCAATGCATTGCAAAGCAATGTGTTGCATACCCCTCTGGCACTCAAAGGGTTAGTGCTAGAGAATATCCAACAGATTGCTTTGCAATGCATAGGAGACCTCTCTAACATTCAAAGGGTTAAAAGCATCATTTAAATTAATAGAAATTGTTATTTTTTCCCTATGATGCAACTGGTTTGCCCCAGAATTCCACCATTTTCATAGTACGTGAGCCTCACTGAGAATGATTTATATGCAAATAGATTTTATATGTGGTTCTCATTATAACCTTTCATAAGGACAATAGATTTTGTACATTATTCACTTCAAGCCATATAAATCTGTATCGTCTCTACTTGAAAAACGGCAATACTTTTTATATTTTATTTGCCTTTCTTACTCACTGAAATATTGCATGTTTCACTCTTGGGGGGTTGCCAGGATTTAATTAATTATGCTTGCTTTTCATACATACTAAATATAACTCCCTCTTCCTTTTTCTTATTTACTACTTTCAGTGAATTTTGAGCCACAGTGATTTACCAGAACCCACCTAATTATAATCTTCTTTCCATTTTGTTTCAAGTGTTTTTCTCTGCTTTCATTTCTTGGCTAAGCTTGTTTGTGACTAAAATATTCATTGGCAAGATTCATAGTCATAGATGAACAAAATAGAAGCAATGCTAGGGCAAACCATCAGCACTAAGGGGTATACATTTAAAAAATCCCATAATTCCCTTTTCCCCAAACTTTAGAATCCCTTTGATTTACATGAATTGGAACTTTTATTTTTCCCCAAAGGGGCAGCTAGTTTCCTCAAGAATTGTTTCACATTTTCTGTGCATATCAACCAGTGTCTCTGAGCAGCAGACTTTCCAGTTTCATCAATAAAAAATTATTTTTTCTCACAATAAGTAGAGTAGATGCATGTTGGGGTTAAGGACAGGCAAACACAGTGAGTCCATATATGACTAGGTATATCAGTAAGTTATCAGCTGCCATTATTTACAGGAGAACATTTGTAAAAGGGTGCAGATTTTTTTCTTTTTTTCCAGCTAGCTAATCTTATGAGTCATCTAAGCATCATAAGAAAAAGAAAAGCAAAAACAAACAAAACAAAATCCTGCTCTGCACCATACAAATTAACCAAATGTGAACCCAATGTAGAGCATACCAATGTGTTGATTTACTTATTTCTAGGGGTGGACGAAAAGTGTGAAAAATTTCCTGAAACCATGTCGATTTTTTGCTTTACCCACAAAAACTTTCGCCTTTCCGCCTATGCAAAATGTTCTTCCGCCTATGCAAAATGTTCTCCTATCACCTGCTCTAGCTTACTCAGAACATCTACAACTTTGTGGGATTGTCTCTCAAAACTCTGCATGCACTAGGTGGTGTGATGATGGTATGGGCTATCCTACTGCTGCTGCTGCCGCCTTTTAATCACAGTGCCACAACCAGAAGCACAATTACTGGCTTTCACCTGATGCTCTATGCTAGTGTTGTCCACTGTTGGTGCTGGGAGGGAAACCAAGTGAGCAGTCACAGTCATAAAGTCTGTGCTTTGCCCACTTGTCCACATATCTGTTGTCAGGTGGATTTTCTTGCTATACGCACTTTTAAGTCCTTTGCCCACCACACTAACCACCTGCTTGTACAATTCAGGCACAGCTGTCCTGGAAAAATAACTGCGTCTTGGGATATTCCAGCTTGGAGCTATACATGACATCAGTTCTATGAAACCTCGGTTTTCTACAAAAGAATACGGCAGCATGTCCACTGCCAACATCTTGGCAACCTTGCCATTCCACAGGAGTACTTTGGGATTGTTTTTGTGAATATTTTGTCTCATTCCCAGGAACTCAGTCAGTGTGGGTTGGCAGGACACGGCAGAAGAACCCTGAAACTTTATTGCTTTAACATTACTAGAGGAGGTGGTGGAGGTAGATGCAGCATGTGTGGGCAGTCTATGACTCTTGCCATCTCCTACAGCCAAGCCAGAGTCATCATACTCCTATGCAGCAGGAGCCATTGGTGTTATTTGAACTGGACTAACTGTTGGCACTGGCAGTATCACACTCTCTGACACGTAAATAACTTTACTGCTTCTTTTTTCTGCCATAGAGACCTGGGAACATTTTAAAGTGCTTCTGCTGCTGCTAGTTGTGGCACCTTTGGCCTGCTGACAGTGTGTCTCCCAGCCAGACCTGTGGTTGTGTTTCAGGTGGGATCTCATAGAGGAGGTGCCTAGGAGTGAGCCTGCTTTCCCCCTGCTCATGGGCTTTTTGCATAGACAATAGATAGCAACAATCACGTCCCTGCATTGCTCCACCCCTCCCCCTTCCCCTTGTGAGTTTGCTGGAAATTACATGCTTTTTTACTGTACTGTACACAACACAACTGATGGAGCTGTATGATGCCTTGCCTAAGCCCAGTCAGCTGTCTGTCACTGTCACTTAATATATTTAGTTCTTTATTTGTTTTGTTTTTTTAAGTTGTCCACCCTGTTGTCTTATCACAGTGTGTCCAAAAAAATTATAACTGAACAAAATCAACAAAGTCTTTCCCCAGACTTCCCCACCCAGCACAGAGCCAATTACAGCAAGATCAGCAAACAAATAGGTCCCTAGCTGCCTGAGTCTTGCCAGTCAGTCACATGGAATTTTGGAGTATTTGGGGTTAACCTCCTTCCTCTCTTCTTCTCCCCAGAGTGCCTCACTGACTCTCCTAATGAACACTTACACAGAATAAATGTCCTACTAAAAGATTCCCTAAACTAAACATCAATTCCCCTCACTGTCTTGTCTAGCTCAAACAAGGTGCTGCTCTCTCCTCTCACAAACACAAAATGGCAAGCTGTGAGAGCCTGACAACCTTTTATATGGTTGTAGAAAACTTTTCTTCCCATTGATTTCAATGGGCAGAAAAGGCAGGAAAAAGCAGAAAATCGGCACTTTGAGGGAAATTATTCACTAGACGGAAAGTGCCATTGTTCGCCGATTTCAATTTGAGGCGAAAATTTTCGCCCATCCCTACTTATTTCAAAAAATGAGTGTTTTGTTGAATAGTTTGGCCAATGTATGTTTCTGCTCACTTTCCTCACCATTTTAATTGTTGTGTTTGCCAGTACTATAGTGGGTACTCATTTCTGCCTAGAATATAGTTATCCTGCATGTAGTCGGTAACAATTTCATATCCAGTACAAGGAATCTTTTGATATAGTCTATGTTCCTGGGTATCAGTTACCAACCCATTTTCAGGAAGAAAGTCTCACAGAGAAGTCATTGCCATCACCATCACAACCATAATCACTATGTTCCCCCTACCACTACCACATCCGGCCTCACCACCACAGCTGGCGTGAGTTACCATAATGGCTTTCTATGATGATAATGTCATATTTTCTTCAAATTCTTGAGATGTTGTTTATGTTTAGGATATGATGAGTGTAGTGTCTTCTTGTTCTAGAGTCCAGGTGCTGTTAAATTTAGCCACTGTCCCTGCCCTGGAACCCCAAGGGTCCTCTTCCTCCTGTGGCGTACCACCTTTTCCTCCATTACCTCCCCTACCAGATGACAGCAAAACTGTAAAACTTGTATGAGGATCTGGCAGTTCATCTCTACCCATTGCACATTGAATATGCTAAGCTGGTTGTAGGGATGAGTCATTATTTTATTAAGTCTTCTTGACATCACATGTCCTTAGCAGAGTGGATGGATTCAATAGTGACAGCAGAATACTTACTTCCTGGGGGATGGTTTAACACTGCCTATCTAAGCATCAAGGTGGTTGGTTGAAGCTCTGCCTGTTGTCTAATATGAGAGCACATGGTTCAGATGTAATACTTACCACTGTCCTTCCCCTGTTTCACAATGTTTCATTGCACATTGCAGTTGCTGTTGATATGATACAGTTTCTCCCTGATCCCAAGGGAAAAGTTATATTCCAAAGCACCCATGATATTAGAGGAGGAGCAGGAAGGGAAGCATAATTGGCCACCTTCTCACTAGATGCAACTGAAGTGGTGGGGGCTTGTTTGGTGTTGTTTTGCTGCTTCAGCAAGTGATAGCATCTCCTGTCTCATGTCACTCCTAAAGATCTTAGTCCCATTTTCTACCACTAGGCACCTAGAATTGATGACATAAGGCCAGTATTGCATACAATGTTTTTACAGGGTTTGTTTTTGCAAGCCTAAATTCTGCAAACAGTTTTTCCAGCACTAGCTTTAAATGAATTCTGAAAATTATGCAATCGTTATTTTACAGGTTTTTCTTTTTGTTAGCCTGCAGCTATGATAACCATTATTTTTAAAGAGATAAATAAATAAAATAAAGGTACACTGAATGCAGAGTATGCGTATGGTGGTATTATTGTTGTAAATACATATATATTCATAATTCCTAAGACTAATGCTAGACACATTATTTCAGATGTCATATTTGAATCCAATTTAACCTTGAATTATTTTTATTACATTATTGACAAACATTAATCAGTGGTATTAGCAGTGGTTTCAAATGAGGTAGATGGAAGAAGCTCTTCAGATTCCATCCTTATCCACAGTGATGGTGTTAATAGTACATCTGCTGTGGGACGCCATGTTTTGTGTGGTATCAGCTACATGATATGCAGATGGTATTACTTGTTGGTTAATGTTTAACAGTGTCAGTCTCCTAACACTGCTGCTTGATAGATGTATATATCCAGCTGCATTGAAAACCCACTCTGATTGCCCACTTGCTGGTGGGCAACTAAAGATTTCCATGGCAGTACAGGTCAGTTCTGGCCAAACACAGTTTTGTTTGCCCAAAGTAAATGGGGTCATCATTTTGGCTTCTTATATAGCTATCCTGCAGGCATGCTGTAACCATCTCAAATGCAGTGGGTCCATTCCTAGTAGCTGTACAGTGTCCATATGTATCAGTAACCAACCCATACTCTGTGAGTCCCATAGAGATCGGCAGTAACCACCACCACAAATGTTAGATTGTCACCCCTGTGAGACATGATGAATTATTTGTGTGATGATGATGATGATGACATTTGTTTGGAAATATGTTGGGATGTTCTTCCTGCTCCTGTTCTTCCTCACTGATGTTGCTGCTGCTACTGATGATGATTGCATAAACCCTCTGCTTACTTAATTTTAAGCATGCTTATTTTCATTTTTTTTACCCTACTTTTCTCTCTCTCACCCTCCACAATGCAACCCCTTTCACAAAATCGGATTCCTAAGAGACATGCTGTTTGCACATATTCATAAATGTTATGTTTAAAGTGGGGATCCAGCAAAAAAGCAAGAATGTATTTCTTATTGCTTTTAATGGACACTATGCACAGATTCTGTTCACAGCATGTTAATTTGTTATTCACTAGCTGGTTCATGCCTCTGTTGTTATTATTGTAATATGCATCAGCCATGCTTCTCAATTTTTTCTGAAGTAAGTAATACATATATCAGTGGCAGAATCCTGCCAACTCCTGCCCCTACATGACTAGCCAGCAAGATGGCCTCCTCAAAAAGTTTCAGCTCTACATAGGTCACACATTAGTTGCCATTGACTATGTGACAAAGAGGCTCCCTCAAAAGACTTACATCTTTGCATTGTATACTCACTAAATGGCCTTATTCTGCTTGAATAAATACTCTAGCATATATGATTGAAAATTCCAACTGGTTGGGACCTCCATTTTCATCTGAAAATGATAAGGAGTTCACTTTTAAAATGTTGCACGTATAAGAGTGTGTGACATGAAGGCACAATAACCAGGTTGTTGGCTTGTAAAACACACATCATAATCTTGCCCAAATCAAAAGGCGAGATTCTTATGCCACAGTCTAAAACATTGCCTCCATTTACTGCCCACACTGCCCGCATACCTTAAGTTTTAATCGCTTGTGTGCCTCCAACCACCATGCACAGATAACCAATGTTATCTCTCCTCTGCCTTCCATCGCTTCACAGAAGCTTCCACCAACAAAGTTACAAACTGCATGCAGTTTTGTTGGTGGAAGCTGCTTGGAAGTCATGGCAGGCAGGCAGGGCCGGATTTACATCTCAGGCGCCCCTAGGCACAACACCCTCTGGCACCCCTAGTCCCACCTTTGCCCCACCCCAACCACTCCCCTCACTTAGCCACACCCATTCATTAACCACACCCATTTTGTGGTCATACCCATTTTTAGATATTTTTTTTTTTATTCTTCACAGTACTGTGGCAATGAAACCAAACAAAAGGAGGTGCAGTATTCACCTTATAAAACACCATATGCACTATATATAGCGTACATAAGTTATATTCACATAACTGCACGGGGAAGGCTTGGTCATTTACTCTGCAGTGCTTTAAGGGCAAACTAAATGGACCATAGGAAACAAATTAAAAGCCCCATTTAAATCAGTGACATTTTCAGTCCTTGATGCTGTAGAGGTCTCCAGTACATTGTGAGGCCTTCCAGCTGTTGCTAGACTACAGCTTCCATCACCCCAACCATGTGTTTGTAGTTCAGCAACAATTGGGGGGGGGGCTCATCCCTGATGTACACGGTTGATAGCTGGTTGGTAGTTCACAATCAATACTGATATTAATTATTGTTTTCCCCACATGCCTATACAAACCACTGTAAGCTTTTCTAGACTGTAGTAGCCTTGTGGCAAGGAAGGTGCTAACCTGGGGTATGCAGCTAATTAGCAAGCCAGCATGCCGATGCTGCCATCCGTCCAACAACAACTGGCCCGTTGTCTGCTCTGCACCTCCACTGAGCCAACCACACTCCCATGCACTATGCGCATCACCGTCAGCAGTGTAGTGATGATGTCACAGGGGGGCCCAGCGGGCGGCGAGACCAATGGAGTCTGGAGGTAGTGGCACGCAGGCGCAGCAGTGGGGCGACCCGGCAGCATGGGCACAGCCGCAGGTACAATGGGGAACATGCTACTGTCTCTTCTGCACATGCGCCATCAAGGGCGAGCGCGCACAGGCAACAGCTCACTTTACTTTTAAATTAAGTGGCAGTGTGTCACAGCATTATTTATTATGCACCTTGGGGTGGAATGTGGGCGTGACAAGGCCTTTGCCAGGCGCCCCTGAAAATCTGGCGCCCTAGGCAAGTGCCTTGTCTGCCTATTGACAAATCCGGGCCTGCAGGCAGGGGAGAGATGACATGGGTTATCTGTGCAAAGAGGTCCATGGCACACAAAAGATTAAAGCTCAACATATGCAGGCAGTGTGGACGGTGGATGGAGGTAACATATTCTATCAACACCCTTCAAATACATTTTCTTTCATTGACAGTAGTTGAGTAATGTCCAGCAAACACACAAGGGGTAGGGGGAGGGGGCAAGATGGAGCAGTGCAGGGACTTCAACCATGCTTGCTCCGGTTTGTGCAATAACTGATGATGATCCCTCTCCTCTCAGGGTGGATGCAGTTTGTCAAGGTCCCACCAATCACACCACGCCAGCCCCCCCCCCACCACCACCACCACCACCATACATATCTGGCACATTGTAGGTTGTACTTTATTTTTTATTACTTGACATCATCATGAATATGTGCCAGTGTCAGTTAAGCAAGAAGTTAGTGCTGTGGGCAAAGAAATGCATTCAGCATGCTAACAAATATTTCATGGTATATGTTGCTGTAGGACTCATACTGTAACAGCAACATACACAACAGAACTGATTGCATGTGATGTTTTCTTTACCTTTACAAAATATTCTCTCTCTCATATATAAAACGTCTTTGTCTCTTCTATTATCTGTCAGTCTCAGTTACTGCTCACATCAGGGACCCTATTATCAAACTATTTTATTTTCCTTTAACTGTCCATATCACCAACTACAAAAAAAGTAACATAGTCCCTGTGCAACCACTCATATCCCCCATTGCCTGTAGCTGTAAAGATTATTTCAGCTGTTCCTCTTTTTTAATATTTGATTTCAGTTTTTCTCTCTCTCTCTGTGTCACTCTCAGTGTCATTACACTTTCATTCACAAAGCAACTGCATTGTTTTACATTGCAGACGAGGATATACTTTATTATTATAGTGACCCCTCTTCCTCGGGCTGTTGTAGGATTATGAATCAGTTGAACTTGTCTGTCTATTGAGAATCAGTCTGCCAAGTATTCTATTAGTAAGTCAGTCACTATCACGGTGCCCGTGATTTGTGCTGCTCTGTGTCTGTCACTAGCTGAGTATTCGTGATTGGCTGTCTATCATTAGCCCTCCTCACACAGCCTTTTTAAACCCAGGTTGAGCACTTCCAGGTTTCCCTTTCGTGGTGTTTCTGACTCCACTCTGCCTGACCTGCTTACAGATATCTGGGCCTGTTTCCAGTGTTCCTGTATGCTACGTTCCGGTGTTCCAGTGTTCCTGTACGTTAATGTTCCGGTGCTCCAGCGTTCCAGTGTTCCTGTATGCTAATGTTCCAGTGTTCCAGCGTTCCTGTGTGCCTGTATTCCGGGGTTCCTTTGCTCCAGCACCGTGCGGGTTAACCTGTACGAGTTCCTGAGTCTCGCGCTCCAGCTGTTGCTTCGGTGACATTGTTCTCCTCGCTATTGCATACACATTGTTGGTTCCAGCGTGCGGACGCTGGTTTACTCCACTAAACCTGGTTGCAATATACATTGTAGGTTCCGGCGTGCGGACGCTGGTTTACTCCACTAAACCTGGTTGCAATATACATTGTTGGTTCCAGCGTGCAACGCTGGTTTACTCCACTAAACCTGGTTGCGATACACATTGTAGGTTCCGGCGTGCGGACACTGGTTTACTCCACTAACTGGTTGCGAGATACATTGTTGGTTCCAGCGTGCAGATGCTGGTTTGCTCCACTAAACCTGGTTGTAATACACATTGATGGTTCCAGCGTGCGGATGCTGGTTTACTCCACTAAACCTGGTTGCGGTATACATTGTTGGTTCCAGCGTGCGGACGCTGGTTTACTCCACTAAACTTGGTTGCGGTATACAATGATGGTTCCAGCGTGCGGATGCTGGTTTACTACACTAAACCTGGTTGCGATATACATTGTTGGTCCCAGCGTGCGGACGCTGGTTTACTCCACTAGACTGGTTGCGAGATACTTTGTTGGCTCCAGCGTGCGGATGCTGGTTTGCTCCACTAAACCTAGTTGCGATATACATTGTTGGTTCCAGCGTGCGGACGCTGGTTTACTCCACTAGACCTGGTTGCGATATACATTGTTGGTTCCAGCGTGCGGACGCTGGTTTGCTCCACTAAACCTGGTTGCGATATACATTGTTGGTTCCAGCGTACGGTCGCTGGTTTGCTCCATTAAACCTGGTGGCGCTATTTACCATTAGTCCCAACGTGCGGACGTTGGTTTGCTCCTGAACATCCAGTACTGTGGTCAGTCGCTGTCCACTTCCTTGCAGTAGTCTGATTATCCCTGGTAATAGACTTCTGCTGATTTAGACCTCTATACTTATGCTCTCTGCTGTCTTAGTCACCTGACAGCTGGTCTACTTGCTCAGGCTGCCCTGCCCGGTATTGGTGAGGCCGGCAGAACCTTGACGATACCATCCTGTAGGTTGCCTCACCCGGTATTGGCAGGGCCGGTAGAACCTACTACAGTACTCCTTTGGGCTGCCCTGCCCGGTATTGGTAAGGCCGGTAGAACCTTGCAATTCACCATCTTTAAGGTTGCCTTACCCGGTATTGGCAGGGCCGGTAGAGCCTACATTCAGCATTCCATTGGGCTGCCTTGCCCGGTATTGGTAAGGCCGGTAGAACCGGTATACGTCATCTCACGGTTGCCTTACCCGGTATAGGCAAGGCCGGTAGAGCCTGTTATTAAAACTGTCACTTGGGTTGCCTTGCCCGGTATTTAGGCAAGGCCGGTAGAACCTATTGTATGTTCTAATACTGTTGTATTGTTATGTATGTTTACCCTACGGGGACTGCCTTTAACTTTTAATAAAGTTAAGTTATTTTACCAAACCTTAAGTCTGAGAGTCTTCAAAAACCGTGACAGTCAGAGGCTTAGCCAGCTCAGGAAGGAACTTGAATCACCTTCCTGTCTCTTCTCAGTCAAACAAGATTTTGGGGTATCTTTTTACCTTTCACACTACCCCAAATACTCACAGACTTGCCTAACACAGAGAACAAATTGCCTGACTAAAAGATTCCCTAATTCATTTCCATCTCTATTTTAATTGCCTATCTTCTCTAGCTCATTTGTGCTGCTTTCTCACTTACTAAGAAACACAGAATGACATTAGCCTGACACTCCTTTTATACTATTCCAGAGAAAAGAGAGGAAAGTTTCCACATGGTTGAGAAATGCAGTCTTACTATTGATTTAAATGCAATTAGCAAGGTAGAAAAAGTAAAAAAATCATCACTTTTCATGAAAAATGTCCTACTTGTTCAGGTGTCAATGTTTGCCATTTTTTCTGGTTTGCGGAACCATTGGACTCCAGGCCAAACTTGTTGGAGGCTGACCCAGAGAGGAAAGCATCCCAAAGTTTTTACCCTATGCTGTTTCCCCTTGTCCCAGTTAAGCCCTTGTGAAGGCCACAATTGGAGTGAGAGACTGGGTGCCCATGACTATAGAGCTATAACCTATAACCTTCCTGGGAATGCTGCATTTTGTCAGGAGAGCTGGGATCTGGATCAGTAAGCCCCAAAAACCAGATCTAATGACCTCATGATCTGTGGAGGCAGACCAGGAAAACTGGGCTATGCCTGCCCGTGCCTTAAGGCACGCACTTACATAGACTCAAGACCGGAGTCCTAGACAAAATAGACCACTACAACGGACTGGAAGTTACTGTTATGTTCTCTGTGAACCAGGTGTCACATGTAAAGAACATGCATTTGCACAGGACTTGGAAACAAGGCAAAGTGGATCCTTAACACTTTGAGTGCCAGAGGGGTATGCAAGACATCACAAAGCAATGCATTACGTACCCCTCTGGCACTCAAAATGTTAAGAATGTGTGACTATGTGGTGGAAGTGATGAAGACTGCCCTGCAACTCAATTATTTTATGAAGGGAAGAAGATTTGGCAAAATGCCCCAAAGACAATTTTTTTATGGACTTCCCTGGTGCCCCAACCAGGGTTCTAAAATTGTTGGGCCTTTTCCAACATCAGGACATCCACTGACATCTGAACTGGTTTTGTTTGTGTAAACGAAAAACAGATGGACCCAGATGGGAACAATGGAATGGCTTCGGCTACTCTCTGCCCTCTGTGGAAAGAGTTGAAATTGTGTCTCTAAAACACTTCCTGCTAACCACACTGTTAGCCAGTCTGCTGTTTTAATTATTGTATTTTATACTGTGGGTATAAATAGCTCTGTAATTTGCAGAATAGAATGAGTTCAGTCAGCTATTTTGGTCTGTTCCTGTGGGTGCCCATATACTTTGGCAGTGCTCCAATGCCCCAGTGTTCATCTGTTGCTGTGAATCCTTTTCTTGTATGCTGTGTTTGACTGAATAAAGATGAGTTCCATTTTCCTTTTGCCTGATTTTCTTTCTTCCTCCCTTGTGATCAACCCACAGTAGAGTACCCCTAGTCTGGTGCAGGGGTGGTTTTGTCACAAATTTCCTTCCATTTGTTTTTATACAGCTTCCTATTGCATTCTGTGGGAGAAAAGAGCCACGGGCAACACTTACATTTCCCTCCACACCAGTTTCAATTGTAATAACTTTTGCACTAATTATCTGTGAACAATGGGAGTTTTGTTTTGCACATCAGAAATTCCTTACAAAGTATGCAATTTTTCCATAAAAACTTTATGACCCTTTAGGTAAAAAAAAAAGTCAATAACATTTTTGGATCTTGCTAAGTGATGACATAATAGAACAGTCAAAACGGTTCAAAATATTTTCCTTCAAGCATGATGTGAAGCTATATATTTCAATGTGCATTATACACTGCATTTTGTACCAGCCTTTCATAATTAAGAAATGATTAACATGTATTGTTTAGCTCACTTTTGTATTTTGCTTTGACTTTGTCCCTTGTATCTGGCATACAGAACATCCTCAGGTTTCCTGGCATGATTTTTGTTTGGTTTTCGGCCAATTAAACAAAGAGTCACAATACACCTTAATCATAAGTCCAGCATTCAATTCACATTGTCCCCATGTGTGCATATGAATCATGGCATTAAGGAAAAATGAAAGTAATGAAAAGGATTGTAATTTTTATAAAGGTAATTTGTTTAATGCTTTTTACCATGTTTTAATGGAACATTAATTTTCATATACAAGTTAGAACTATTTGGTAACTTTCTAGTCGTAACAACTCTTATTTCTTGTATTACGTATTGGCAGAAGGTACTTTGAAGTAGGGATGGGAATAATATTAGTTTCTTTCCTGCAGACAAAATATTTCATCTTTCTGCAGAATTTCTGTTGTGAAGAAAAATTAGGAAAAAAATTCATACATGTATGGTAGTATCATGGGCGGAAGGTTAAGACCACGTTTTGAAAAGGCTTACATTTCTGTTTAGGAGAACACACATGCATTCATGCAATCATGCATGCATACACACCTATCTCCTCTCACCAAGCCCCTAGGAATAGACATTTTCACCAGACAAAATTTGCTGAATTTTCAGACAAGCCATCTGTTGACTTTGCATATTGTCTACCAAAACAGTGCAAGCCACGTAAGCAAATACTTCTTCCTAGCCCCATCATTTTCATCCATATTACATAGAAGCTGATCTTTACTTAAAAAAGTACATATAACCTGAGTTAAAACAAGTTATCAAGTTATCTCACAAATATTTGTAGACTTGACCAGGACAAACGAAGGATTGAAAGTGGTAGAACATTTTACCCATTGCATTTGAGAACTTGTGGCGCGATGCAAGAAATGTGCGCAATCGCTATTTCCCATGTGAACACCACTAGGGAATAGGTTTGCACATGATTTTGTTGAATTACGCATGAAAAATCAATATTAGTGAACAGCTGCGCATATTTATTTTTTTGTGGACGTGGCCAGGATTAACAAATCTGTGTGAGTGGAATAGCGAATGCGCCTAATGCAGGAAGTGCTACTGTGAATTAATTTATAGGTCTTCATACAAATTTTTTATGCACAATTCAAGAAGCGTTCGGTATTCAGCTTCCTGGATTAGAACATGCGCAAAATCTGCTCACAAAAATGCCTTTAGCACATGCGCACATTTCTTGCATCGCGCCATTGATAGCATGCATAGGGTTAAAAATCTAATTAAAATGCATGAGAATTTTAATAATTTTTATTTGTCCCCTATTGTGTCATTGGTTTGCTCAAAAATTGCTCCAGATCTTCTAAGTTGGTCAGCCTCAGTGTTGTTGAAAACATTGTCCCAAGATCAAATGGAAGCCTTCATACTGCTTTAATTAGTGGTCAAAAAATATACCAGGTTACCAACCCAAAAATGGACTTTATGACTGCAATTTACATAGCAGACGAAGAAAGATTGAAGCTGTTAAAATGTATTATAATGACCCAACACACCAGGGCAATGCAATGTGTTGAATGCCTCTCTGGCACTCACATGGTTAATTAGAAATATTCATTTTTAGCTTTGCTAAAGTTTCTCCTAGTGGCCAATAGCAACTTTTTTTTTTGCTTTAGCATTTTGATACTCAAAAAGCTACAAGACCATCCTATATAATAAAACAGTAGAATGTTTGTCCGATGCAGTCATGCACTGTACAGACTGGGAGCATTTCCTGCATTCGGGCAGTTGCTACAGTGCATGACTGCATCGTGTGTGCCACCAGTGCGGTGAAGGCAGTACGCAGAGCAGGACCGGACTCTTAACCTTTTGAGTGCCAGAGGGGTACGCAACACATTGCAGAACAAACGGTTAACATCACCCAGACCTTGGCCCATGTACACGGGCTTTTAAACTAGTTTTTCAGGGTTTGAGATTACTGGAATACTAAATTTCAGCTAATTTTGCTACTACAGTCAAAAATTATGGTAAAAAAAATTAAATAATGTCGAACCTTCATTCAAACTAGACTATGGAAGCCCTAACATGATTCAGTAATATTATGGTACCCAGTACCTTATGCTTACATTTATAAAGCTAGTAAAATGGATCTGTAGAAATGGAGTTATTAGAGTTTAAAGTCAGAAAAACAATGAGATTTAAAATGTTTCCCAATATCAAACCAGTCTCACCATACAGTAACTGATTCTGAGGGTTTTAAAATAAAATATCATACAGAATGAAATTTTAATGTGCCATTTGTAATATGAAATAATTGGTCAGAAGTCTGAATACTTTTGCAAGGCACTGTATACATCTAAGTATGGTGCAGAAATAAAAGACTATTCTGACTTGGAAATAAAGGTAACTAAACAATAAAACAGTGGAAGCAGGTAAAAGACTACACTAAACAATACAACAGTGAACGCAGGTAAAAGACTACAGTAAACAATAGACCAATGAAAGCAGGTAAAAGGGTACACTAAACAATAGACCAAAGAAAGCAGGTAAAAGAGTACACTAAACAAAAGAACAGTGGAAGCAGATAAAAGACTACACTAAACAATAGACCAATGAAAGCAGTAAAAGAGTACACTAAACAAAAGAACAGTGGAAGCATATTTTACAAACTTAGCAAGATAGGCAAATTTGACATGAACATTAAGGTGCAGAAATATCCCTATCCATAAGGGGTAAATGCTTAGGTACAATCCATGGCTGACAAGGAACCAGAACTGTTGCTACTGAAGCAGCAAAAGTGTAATCATAATTTATGAAGATGGTTACTGCTAACTGATAGGGAATGAAACTACAGAATGAAGTCTGAACAACATTATAGGCAGATACAAAAAACAGATAATGAGGTTTGATTAGAAGATCAACCCTAATTAGAGATATAATGAAGAAAGTGAAAGGTGAGAAAGTCTCTGAGTTGTAAAAGTAATGCTAAACTGATTATATAACAATTCCCAGATTCCCATTGTTTTAACCCTTTGAGTGCCAGATGGGTACGCAACGCATTGCGCTGCAATGTGTTGCGTACCCCTCTGGCACTCAAAGGGTTAAATAGGACTTTTAACCATTTAATTAAAATTGTTAATGGAGTTAAAGGGATAGTAATGTTACATAAAAAAGCAGCTCTAATTAATCATCATAGTATTTGGACTTTGGAGAGTGTTATTTCAGTTCTGTCAGAGATGTAGTTCAAGAGTAATTCAATGAGAAACTGTCCCCCTCCTGCCCCTTTTACTGATGTAACACTGTTCAGCCAGAGCAGAAGGGAGGTGCCCAGGTAGATTGCACAGAGGGACAATCTTCAATTAAGATAAGGGAAAAACCTGAAAAGCTTGTCAAGGGGGGCAGGGCTTTCATTGTTTTCATTGTAAGAAGCCTGTCCCCTGCTATTATCTGTCTGGTCTTACAACTAGATTCCCCATCTGAGAAGAGATGGCTTACACTAGGAAAAAGGGGCGGGAGGGGAAACTTTGCTTGTGAATATCTCTTAAACCATAAAGGTTTGAGAGATAAGACTTACATCATTCTTCATGTTTTTTTAATGCCTTGCTTGCTTGTGAATATCTCTTAAACCATAAAGGTTTGAGAGATAAGACTTACATCATTCTTCATGTTTTTTTAATTCCTACAAAATAAAATAAACTTAAAATGAAGTATTACTATCCCTTTAAGCCCAATGAACTCATCATAAACATTAATTTGTTCCTAGTAATGCGGCTGGTTTGCTCTAGAATTGCAACAGTTTTCATAGTACATCATTCCCAGTAAGACTTTGATGCCATCCGAGGAATCCTTGACATGTACATAAACAAAAAAGTTCGATTTGTGCACTGAAAGTAGAAAGAAACAGATATTGATTTTGTTTTAGACTAAAAGCATTTGTGCGACTTTGCTTTATTTTGTTTTAGCTCTAAATAGGTTGTCAGATTTTATCAGTTCTAAAAAAGAATATCAGTGGTTTGCGTTGAAGTCTACATTGCATTAAAAGTTTTAACCCTTTGAGTTCCAGAGAGCTACCCAACACACTGAACTGGAATGTGTTGGATACGTCTCTGGCACTCAAAGGGTTAAACTGAATTAAATTTTGTCATTAAAACTCCCTGTACTAACCATCTATATGTTTTTGCACAGATTTGCCTTTGAGTGTCAGAGATGTATGCAACGCATTGCACTCAAGGGGTTAAACCATTGCATTCCAGATGGGTACTCAATTCATTGTGTACCCCTCTGGCACTCAAAGGGTTCATCTGAATTTAAAAAAAATATGATGGCAAGTTACATTTGCTGTTTCCATCTATATGTGCAATATATCCAATGATCATGTACTGTTTTCATCTGTTTTCAACTGATAACCTGTCAAAGACATGTAAAGTAAGTTTCGTGTTAAAAAAGCGTATTTTATTGGTGTCAGTTTTCTAATGGACACCGACTGCTGCAAGTGACTTTTTGAATAGTTTAACACATAATAAAGCATACTATGGAATTGCATGACTCAAAAAGGTTAACAATGTCCCTAACAAATCCCTTTGGGAGCAATTATATAGAGCCAGGTATATAAGTAAATGCATGCCTTTTGTGATATTATAGCACCTGCAGAAAACTGCAATATGAGCCAGAAAGAACAGTTATTTATAGATGAAAACACTAGTAATGCAATATAATTAAAAATAGCAGAAATTTTAATGTTTGTGTTCAAAATAATTTTTATTAGAGCTTGCAGTCTAAATATATGAATTAAATAAAAGCATGTGTACTATGGGAATCATGATGCCGTGCTTCATACAATATCTGAGCTAGTCCCTAAAATGAATTGAGTTAACTTAGACCAGTGGTTTCAACTCCTGTCCTCAGGACCTACTAACAGGCCAGGATGTGATGATTTCCTTGTTAGAGCACAGGTGAGTTAATCAATGTGAATGAGCCTCTGATCACCACACCTGTGCTCTAGGACAGAAATCCCTAAGTCCTGGCCTGTTAGTGAGTCCTGAGGACAGGAGTTGAGAACCACTGACTTAGACAATGATTTAAAGGGATAGTAAACCCCAAAAAAACTGTAAGCAAAATGATAGGAATAATAAAAAAATACCTAGCGCTCTAATTCCTATCTCTCAAACCGTTATGGTTTGAGAAATGTAAGAAAATAAAGACCTCCGCTCCCTCTCCTTTCTGCCTGACGAGCTGTAAAGCTGTCAGAGGCAGAATCTGGTCAACCGACTTTAGGTGGCTCTTCAGGAGTGCTGGCATCGGGATATCTAACTATAATTAATTCATTGATATGGTCTACAACGTGTGCCTGGCTTGCAAGCACACATTGTAGACCATTCTGATGAAGTAATTATCGTTATATACGTCGATGACAGCGCTCCTGAAGAGCTGCCATCTGGTCCTGGAAGCAGGAACTCATGATATCCGCTATACAGCAGATGCATGAGAAGGGGGAGGGAGCGGAGGTGTTTATTTTCTTACATCTTTCAAACCATAACGGTTTGAGAGATAGGAATAAGTATTTTTTTTATTATTCCTATAATTTTGCTTACAGTTTTTGGGGGTTTACTATCCCTTTAATACAAAGGACTGTAACAATAACAGGGCAATTCAGTTGTGCCAAAGGGGAAATATACATTTTCCGAAGGGGAGTTTTAGCACCTTGAATTATAGAGAGATCGCCAATTAATTGCTTCACCATGCTTTGGAGACCTCTCTAGAATTTAAGGTGTTACAAGTTCATTTTGTGATAGCTGGTTGACGGCCATCTTTGCTGGGACTTGTGAAGTGAGTGCTCAAGTGATAGAAATTTAATCTATGCCAGTCTTTTACACTATGTTGCTACAACAATAACATTCTAGTAGATATGCCCTCAATAGAAGCTAATCTACAGGCATATCAGTTTTCAATTGGTTTGGCCTTTTTAGGATCAGCTGAGGGCTTTGGACCTATCTCAAGCCTCTCCTGGAAAGATACCCTATCATGGACACCAAGAAGCCTAGACAGAGCTACTCTTCCATTGCTACAGTGCAGTAAACCTAAACTCATATTGCTGATAACCATGAAAAGTTTTTTAAAGGACATATTTGACACTATGTCTCACACTATACCAGGCCTATCATATTAACAGATGCATGTTAAACAAATAGTTTGAAGGTCTGTATTATAAACTAAAAGTACTAACTGAAAACTTGTGTGACTGATAAATCCTCCTGGATATGTCAAAACAAGCACTCCTAACGGTGACATAAAAACCCAAGTTGGTGGAACTCATTTTAATTCTGTGCTAGAGTAGTGGATATAAATTTGCCTTTCACTACCAATGACTTATAACGTAACAAAAGAGAGTGACTAAAATTTAACTCACTAGTGATATAACCATCAAGTAAACTCTGTTGTGTCATTAGTCCTTTTGAAAGCCAGAGGAGTATGTAATTGATTGCAAAGCAATGTTTCATTCACCTTTAGCACTCAAAGGGTTAACTCCTCTACATAGTGAAGTGTTTGATGGAACAGTAGGGGAAATGCCATACTTTGCTGAAGCTTATGCACTGCACATTCCTCTCTTAGTTGTACTACCATTTTTTCTGTAACTGCCCTTAACCAGAAGATGCTGCCCCAGATAGCATGTCATAGTTTTTCCCCTTGCTTGATTTCATTGTGTGGGGTGCTGTGAGCCGCACTGAACACAAAGTCTACATCTAGCATTCTCCAAGTTTACATGAAACCACTACATTGCACATCAGGATCTTAAACCTACCACAAATGTATCACTCTTAGTGGTTAACACAAAAATCCAAAACATCTCTTTCTACCCACAAAATGATTGTTGATTTTTCTTCAATGGGCCCATTTTAGCACCAGAGCCAATGTATAATCTTGATCAAGATGTAGGCAAAAATGTGTGACTCCTCCTGAGCTCAGGAGCATGTTCTGTACCTATCCACACAAAGGCACTGCCTATGATTAGTGTTATGTCACTTAGCTAATGTACTGTAGCAGCCCCCCTCTTCTCTTGGAGACCCAGTAGAGATATCACACATGGAAATATTCCCAGAAATGCTAGTCACATGCAAGCCACCTATGGGAGAAAAAGGATAAACAACAAAAGCAACTTTCCCACAACCAATCTGTGAAAAACATATCCTCAAACAAAATGCAATCCCCCATAAAAGAGTCAGAGGCAGCTTTGACAGATGATAGAGCAAAAGCTGTTTAAAAAACACTGATGCCCTTTTTGAAAAAAAAAATCTCAATCAGACTGTCCATATATTAGATGGTCCCTAAAGTTAAGGTGCATAATAAAAATATAGAAATGGTGTAGAATGGACAACAGAATATAGGCATGCCAGAACAAAATTGAAATATGCAATATGGAATAATCACTAGACAAAGAAGTACAATCCCAAGCAGATAAAATAGATGATTTGGAAAACAGGAGCCCTAAGAATAAACTTCACCTCAAACATGGGTAATTATGGGTACCAATCTCCCAAAGAAACACTTGAATGAATGAATATGTTTATTAATATAGCAGTGCCATAAGTGTACTCAGAGCTTTACAATTTAAGGGTTTAGACAATACAAGTTTATAATTGATTTGCAAAGTGAAACACTGGAAGTGAGGTACCTGTCCAAAAGCTTACAATCTGAAGTGATAATGGGAGACATACAGAGTACATGAGGGTCAGGTGCTGAATACAGTGCTAGAGTTCTGGTCAGGATAGATGACACAAATAAAGTAAATAATGTATAAAGAGCATAAGTTGTACATAGTCAATGCCTTCTAGCATGCTTAAGTTTAGTTAAGAAGGTGTAGTTTCAAATGTGACTTGAAGACCATAAGATAGGTGCAGTGGCACAGGGTGGGAGTTAGAGTATTCCATAGATAAGGAACAATGAGAGAAAAAGATTTGATACAAAAGAGGGCTGTAGACTTAAAAGGAGCTGAGAGAAGACTGTCATTGGCTGATCGTAAGTGGTAGAATGGAGTATATTGGGAGATCATAATGGAAATGTAGAATAGGATAGAGGAGAAAATGGTCTTGAATGAGCAAAGCAAAATTTTGTAAGAGATCTGGAGCTTGAAGGGCAGCCTAGGTGACAATAGAGTAATCTGTATGTATTGTAATGGATGGAGTTAAGAGGCAGGAAAGCCAGTGAGAAAAAGTTTACAGTAGTCCATGCGGGAAGGGATGAGTTCTTGTGTAAGAATTTTAGCAGTGAAGAACAGAGGATTTTAGTGATATCACGCAAGAGACAGTGGTAGGATTTAGCAATGGCATTAATATGAGGAGGTAATGTGAGAAACAGTGTCAAGTATCACCCCTTTGCACTATGTTTCTGATGCTGCTTTTATGGTAGTGCCATTTACAGTCACCTGGATTTGCACTACTGGGCCAGACCTAGGTGGGAAGAGTATTAGTTTCATTTTAGACATAATGAGCTTGAGGTCACTATGAGCCATCCAGGCTGAGATAGCCGAGAGGCAAACTATGATTTTATATTGGATATCAGAAGTCAGTCAAGAAGCAGATAAATAAAGTTGGGTGTCGGCTGAATAGAGGTGATATTTGAGTCTATAAAAAGATCACCAAGCATTATTGTTTAAAGAGAGCACAGAAGTGGTCATAGAAGAGAACCTTGAGGAACACCAACAGAGAGGTGTACGGGAGAGGATGAAGAGGTGGCTGAGGAGACACTGAAGGATAGCCAGTCTAGTGCTAAGTTATTGATTCTTAAGGAGTGAAGAATTTGGAGGAGGAGAGTATGATCAACAGTTTCAAAAGCCGCTGAAAGATCAAGAAGGATAAGTATTGAATAGTGACCTTGTGATTTTTGCAGTGTGAAGATCATTGACCACTCTTATGAAAGCAGTTTCAGTGGAGTGAGCAGTGCGAAAGGCATATTGTAATTGGTAGAGCAGGTTGTGCGTGTTAAGGAAGTCAAGCAGGCAGGAGTAAACTAAGCGTTCTTAGAGGCAAAAGATAGGAGAACAGCAGTTTAGTCAAATCCTCCTCTATGACTAGTGAAAAATAGTCCAGAGTGGCAAAAGGGGAATGAGGGAGGATATGAAGGTATTTTAAAGGTGGGATATTTTCCTGAATGGAGTCTACCTTGGATTTGAAGAAGTCGGCAAAGTTTTGGGGGTGTATAGAGTTTGAGAGGAAGGCAGATGGAGGGCAGAGAAGGTAGTCAAAGGTAGAGAAAAGACAGTGAGGGTTAGATTTATGAGTGCTAATTAGTTGTGAAAAGTAAAGTTTTTAGTCAGGGACAGAGCAGAGTTAAAACAAGAAAGAGGAATCTGTAGTGGCGAAAGTCTGCCAAGGAGCCGGACTTTCTCCAGAGTCATTCAGCTTAACACATATATGGGTGAAGGAAGCTGGTGTCCTTATTAAGTCATACCCATTAATTAGTTTTACTGGTGCATTGAAGAGAGAGAGGAGCCTGAAGGTTCAAAGAGGAGGATAGGACTGAGTTGTAGGTTTGACAATAGGCTAATAGTGTCAGGATTAGTGGGAAAGGATGAAAGTCAAGTAGCTAGGGAGGATTGGAGAGCAGTGAGATTAGGTGATTTGAGGTAACACGTGAAGCAGGGAGAGGAAGCAGGGATTGCAGAAGATGTATAAGCAGTATTGAATGATAGAAGATGGTGGTTGGATAGTGGAAGAGGGAATATATTAAAATTAGAAAGTGTACAGTCTCTAGTTAGGAAGTGACCATCCTTGTGAGTACTAGCATCTGTCCACTGTTGTAGTCCAAACGCAGATGTTAGTGAAAGAAAGCGGGATACCCAAGAGACCGAGGGATTATCCACATGGCAGCTGAAATCCCCCAGAAGAAAGGAATGTGTGTCTGATAACAGGAAAAAGGAAAGCCATGATTTAAAGTCAGAAAGGAAGTTTTTAGAGCGTGGCAGTTCCACACTTCCTACACGTCCAGTTGGGCATGGAGTGTGAGAGAAGGAGAGACCACCACAGGAGACTGTTGCCTCTAAAGCAGAGTCAGAATGAGAGAGCCAGGTTTCAGTTAGAGCAAGTAAGTTTAACGAGCAGAGAGAGAGAGACAGGAGATGAGATAATGTTTTATGTGCATGTGGTGTCCTGTTTGTATGGGGTGAAGGAGTGCAGGAGTGGAAAAAAGTGAGGAGTTGTTGTGTAGAGGTGAGTGTGGATGAGAAAAGTGAAGGAGAAATGTAAACAGAGAAGGTAGGAGAGGGTGGAGGGTAGAAAGAACCAGGCATTTTAGTGAGGAGTGCAGATATGGAAATAAAGAATAGAAAGTATCTAAGTATTGTTAGTATAATGCGAGATTTAAAAAAAAAAATCAGAGTGTGCCAGGATTTGCTTTCCATTATGGTAGTGTTTGTTTTGTAAACTGAGTCCACTTTTCTTTCAGTGAGCATCTGGAAGGTGGTGTTATGTAGAGAATCTTGAACTTTAAGATAATTGCAGTGTTCCCAATCAAGTCTTTGCTTCAAGTCCTTCCTTGGAGAATTGCTTTGGGAGGTGTTGTTTTCTATCTTTTGCCTTACTCCTACTTTAAGTCCTGATTTAAGTCTACTTCACTTGGAATGTCTCACTTACAATTAATCTGAACAGCTCAATGCATGTCACTCTTAAAGGGATAGTAATACTTCGTTTTAACTTTATTTTGTAGGCATTAAAAAAACATGAAGAACGATGTAAGTCTTATCTCTCAAACCTTTATGGTTTATGAGATATTCACAAGCAAAGTTTCCCCCTCCCACCCCTTTTACCTAGTGTAAGCCATCTCTTCTCAGATGTGGAATGCAGTCTATAGATCAGACACATAACAGAAGGGGACACTCTTATTCCTATGAAAACAATGACATCCCTGCCCCCATTGAGAAGCTTTTCAGGTGTTTCCCTTATCTTAATTGAAGATTGTCCCTCTCTGCAGTCTACCTGGGCACCTCCCTTCTGCTCTAGCTGAACAGTGTGACATCAGTAAAAGGGGTGGGAGGGGGATAATTTGTAATTGAATTACTCTGGAACTACAACTCTGACAGAATTGAAATAACACTCTCCAAAGTCCAAATACTATGATGTTTAATTAGAGCTGCTTTTATTATGAAACATTACTATCCCTTTAAGGGATGTCACTCTTACACTGTGGCGTTTATATAGTAATCTTACTCATATGAGGCAGTTTGAAATTGGCTATTTAACAAATCAAATCCTGACCATATGTTTGATCAGAGTTGCTTAACAAGATCTGCCAGATGGGTAGAAGAACTGATGCAGGATAGGTGGATAACCTTTGAGTGCCAGAGGGGTATCCAACACATTGCTTTGCACTCAATTATATTCAATAATAATATAGTCCATTTTTATTTCTCTGCCAGTGTATGTGGCCGTGGAGGCAGTGGCAGTGGAGAAACTGAAGTGCAGCATAACCCCTGTTATTATCTCACAAACCAATGCCCATTCCACAATGATAGAATTTGAATTTGAATATAGATAGAATTTGAACAGAGACTGCCTTTATATATGGACAGTCTCTGTTCCAATTCCTTCACAGCCATAGGCTGTAATGTGTGCTTACGCACCTCCCAGCCAATCAGATTTGAGCGGTGGTGCTTGCATACAGCTGAACACAGAGGCTGAGAAATAGAAATAAAATATATTATTATTGCATATAAAAATATTTTTTTATCAACATGGGCAAAATGTATTATTAACTTGGAGCATGTTATGGACTGTTTAGTCGCACATTTATACATAGTTTAACCCTTTTAGCCACAGAGAGGTATGCTCTGCAATGCGTTGTGTACCCCTCTGGCATTCAAGGGGTTAAACTATGGATAAATATGTAGCTTATTTTAAGGAAAAATGTATATATGGAATTTTTATTTTACAGCTATAAGAAGATGGAGGAAGAAAGAAGATGATGAAGGAAGACAGAAGATGACCAGAATGATGAAGACTCTGCTGGACATCAAGATTAATGGTAAGTGTTACTTTGCAGGGGCTGTTGCTTTGTTACTTAGTGGGGTTAACTCTATGAGTGCCGGATAGGTAATTATACTGCACTGACACTCATAGGTCTAATTGTACACTGAACACTTTTTAGGTACTTTGGATGTATTGATATGGGGCTTAGGGTCCAATATCAATACATCCACTATATCAATACATCCACTGGGGTCTTTTTTTTAGCTTTTTTACTTTCAATTGCTGCGGCGTCAGCTGATTAGAGATCCAATAAGGGACTTGAAAAGATGCCGGCTGAGTTTTTTGGCCTAATGGGGACAACTGAATCGAGCCCTTAGAGTTTGGCTTAAACGTTGTGATGTGGCAGTGTATTCAGCTGTCAGTATCATAGCATTCACAAAAGTGTATTTAGCCTGCTTTAGGCTTTGTATCTAGCCCATTCAGGCTGTGTAACTTTGGCCTTGTCTTTTATAGTTTATATTTGGGTTTCTGTGTAGCAGGGTCCTTAGCCAGCACTGCTGTATCATAGAAACATAGAATTTGATGGCAGATAAGAACCATTCGGCCCATCTAGTCTGCCCATTTTCCTACTGGTCCTTGGTCGTTTCTTATGTTAAGGACAGCCTTATGCTTATCCCATGCATGCTTAAATTCTGTCACTGTATTAACTTCTACCACTTCTGCTGGTAGTCTATTCCACTTATCTACTACCCTCTCAGTGAAGTAAAACTTTCTTACATTACATCTAAAGCTTTGTCCCTCTAGTTTTAGACTATGGCCTCTAACATTTTTACTCCTTTGAAATATACTCAGATCCATTGCGCTCTTGTTCCCCTTTTTTCTATAAACAGATACAAGTGAAGGTGAGACTGTGGACACCACTACAAGAAGCTGCAGGCTGAAAACGGCATTTCATTATTGAATTTTTGCCTTTCTATATTGTGTACCACAGTGGACTAGAGGTTGGAGCGCTATTGTTTTTTACTTTTTTTTTTTTCTCCTTTGTAAACATGCATGTTTCCCATGTCTTGCCATTTCGTTTTTCTAACAAAGGTCCCTTCCCTTCATCTTACTCTGTAAAAACGGAACAGAAATATTCATTGAGGCAGTCAGCTAGCCCTTTATTCTCATTTACATAGTTTCCATTTTTTTTCAGTGTATTCCTTGTTTCATTTTCCTCCTTTCACTTATATATCTAAAAAATGTTTTATCCCCCTTTTTTATAGACTGGGCAGTTTTTTCCTCTGTCTGTGCTTTGGCACATCTAATAATGCATTTGGACTCCTTCAGCCTAGTCTTGTACCGATACCTATCTTCTTCCTTCTGCGTCTGCTTATATTTCTTAAATGCTTTTTTCTCCTGTACTATATTTGCCACTTCTGCTGAGTACCACAGTGATTTTATTTTTCTTTTACCCTTGCTAACATGTCTAATGCAATGTTCTGTTGCGTTTAGTAAAAAAAATCATAGCATCACTGTTGTGGGGACTGGTTGCTTAGCAACCAGGTTATCCCTTGTTGTGTATATATATATATATATATATATATATATATATATATATATAAATATGACTGAAATGGTGTTAGCTCTTAAGAAGGTCCATTTAGGACTGATAATGTTTGGCATGCATAATAAACTACTTTTCATCACTTTATCTTTATCATTAGAGAGATGTCTCACTTGATCCTTGGATTAACTCGTCACCCCAAGCTGAGTATATTTGTATATGCCTTGATAAAGGTCCACTCTGGATTCAAACATCAACCAAACCTATTGCAATTTTTGCTTAAAGGGATAGTAATGTTTCATAATAAAAGCAGCTCTAATTATTCATCATAGCATTTGGACCTTGGAGAGTGTTATTTCAATTCTGTCAGAGTTGTAGTTCAAGAGTAATTCAATGACAAAGTATCTCCCTCCCGCCCCTTTTACTGATATAATACTTCTCAGCCAGAGCAGAAGGGAGGTGTCCTGGTAGATTGCAGAGAGGGACAGTCTTCAATTAAGATAAGGGAAAAAACCTGAAAAACTTATCAAGGGGGGCAGGGCTTTCATTGTTCTCATAGGAAGAAGATTGTCCCCTGCTGTTATCTGTCTGATCTATGGACTGCATTCCACATCTGACGAGAGATGGCTTACACTAGGTAAAAGGGGCAGGAGGGGTGAAGGTTTGAGAGATAAGACTTATATCGTTCTTCATGCCTACAAAATAAAATAAAGATAAAACAAAAAAGTATTACTATCCCTTTAATAACTACTTTTCAAAATAAGACCCACTGGTGCTTCCCTCCTCCTTTCCTTTGATGTCCATTCTTTCTAGGCATGTGCACCTGTGCAACAAGTATTACAAATATATTAATATATATACATAAACATTTTAGGTGGAAGCACTCACTCTTTATGGTGTGGAGCCCAGGTGCTGTAAAGTAAGAATGCTTTCCAAAATAAACAAGATAATAGTTTATATTTAGCAATTAACAAAATGCATAGTGAGTTAACAGAAGCAAAACCTAAATCAATATTTGGTGTGACCAGTTGACAACCATTTGTCATCAAAAAATATCAGTTCTTCTGGGTACACTTTCGCACAAATTTTTTAAGGAAATCAGCAGGTAGGTTGTTCCAAACATCTTGGAGAACTAATCGCAGTTCTTCTGTGGATTTAGGAAGCCTCAGTTGCTTCTCTCTCTTCATGTAATCCCATACAGACTCGATGATGTTGAAATCAGGTCTCTGTGGGGGCCATACCATCACTTCCAGAACTTGTTCTTCTTTGTGCTGAAGATATCATTTAATGGATGTACATTTGGGGTTATTGTCATGCTGCAGAATACATTTGGGGCCAATCAGATGCCTCCCTGATGGTATTGCATGATGAATAAGTACCTGCCTGTACTTCTCAGCACTCAAGATACTTCTACCACTAATTCTGACAACATTCCACAACTGCATTTGCAGAAATGCAGCCCCAAACTCACAAAGAACATCAATAATGCTTCACTGATGTCTCTGCTGCTCTATTATAGGCATCTCACTGATGCATGGAGGAGGTGACAAGCAATGTGACAGAGGGTCCCCTGCTGTCACACTTGGAATAATTTTCTCCTTTCACCCCTGAGTACTACAAAAGACACTAGCAGCAGTCAAAGTATTGGTGGCAGCAGGTTCAGAACTGGCAGCAGGTACAACACTAGTGGCTGCAGGTACAGCAATGGTAGCACTGGCAGCAGGGGAAGCACATCTGGCAGCAGGTACAGGCAGCTGACCTGTCCTGCGCTCACTAGAACTACCCTTTTCTCCCCCCCTTCCCATTCCCTTTTCTCCCTTCCTTCCCATTAAATTCCCCAAGAACCATTGGGGTGATTTAGGGGGACTGGACAGCATTGGTTCAGTACTGCTAGTCACTTCCTCCTCCTCCTCAGACTGTGGACACATAAGGGTCCTTCCAGCTCCTCCATTGATAATTTTTCACCTTGCTCATAGTGATAGCAGTCAATATGAGCCTCTCCTGTCTCACTTTTTGCAAAATATCACAAGAGAACAGCACAACATGTCTATTTGCTCTGTAGCTGCTTGTATTGTGTCTGCCTTCAGCAAAAACATCACCTTTTTTAAGCGGAAGTACGAAAACAGCGTAAATCAATGAGAGGAAACTTTTTAACCATTGAAAAAATGGCAAAAAATGTTGGCCAATGGGCAAAAGATGCAAATATTTTAACCACTAGTTTTAAAGTGGATTTTCCTGCAAAAAAGCAGATAACAATGTGGTTTTCACGAAATTTCCCACGGGAACACAGCAATAATTTTCGCCCACCACTACTTAAGGACGCATTAAGGATGCAATAAGGGATGCATTAAGGATGCAATAAGGGTGCATTCAGAGCTAAATAAGGGCACAATAAGGACACCCTTCATGCATCCCCAGAAGAAACTTGGATAATGGAGGCCTCTGTCTTCCAACATCTCAGGCTCACCTTGCACAGTGATAAAAGCCAGATCAGTAAGAAGCTTGGTTCCATGGCTTCCTGTACCTTCCCAGTCAGCCACACAAAATTTTGGAACATTTGGGGTAAATGTCCTTTGCTCCCTTTACACATCCCCAGAAGAAACTTGAATCATGGATGCCTCTGTCTTCCCAGTCAGTTACACCAAATTTTGGGGTATTTGGGGTAAATCTCCCTTGCTCCGTTCTCACACCCCCAGACATCCCTGGCACAGAGATAACAGCCACACCAGGAAAAAACGTTTCCTTCCATTCAGTCACATAATAATTTGGGGGTATGTGGGATAAATCTCCTTAGCTCCCTTTGCACACCCACAGACTTCCCTAACACATATATAACAGCTATAACTTTCAGGACAGGTGTTTTTGTGCTTGTTTGTCACACTATCAGATGCAGCAGTTGGTTGAGCTGCGATGTTTTTCTTCCAATATGCCATTAACACTGGAATATGACTTGTTTATTAATATGACTTGAAGGTTTATTAATAGTACTGGTGCTTGTTGACTTTTTGGTGGGACTTTGACAAACCGCATCTTCCTCATGAGGAGAGGGATCACCATCAATAATTGCAACAACCATGGCTGCAGTCAGATTTTGGACAACTGCTTTAGTCCCTAGTCTCTGTACTGCTTCTACTCCTTTTACCCTCTCCCTACCTGTTGTGCTGGACATTATTTAACTACTCTGTGTGTTTTTAAAGTAAAGTACATGATAGAACTGATTGTGTTTGATGTCTTGCCCTGGCCTCAACAAATTATAAAAACAGCAGTCTATTTCAGTCACAGTTCACATCAGAGTTTCTCTCTCTATCGCATATCAATTTTTTATAAAAAATTTAGAATTAACTCTCCCCCTATTGCTATCACTCTCAACAAAAAACAAAGCTAAAAAAAAAAACCTCCCTGCATTGTTCCTCAGATCAGGAAGAAACTTGATCACAGCTGCCTGTGTCTTCCAGTCAGTCAGAATTTTTGGGTAGTTGGGGTAAATCTTCTTTGCTCCCTTCTCCCACCTCCTGTGTCCCCTAATGCAGAGATTACAGCCAGTCAGTCACACAGAATTTTGGAGTAAATCTCTAAAATAGCAACTATAGTGTGAAAGGCACTCTATCCACAGACACCCACCAAAATAAAACAAGGGCAGCTACTATTCCACTATGATCCTATGAGTAGGTGATCATAAAGAGAAAACAAAACTAAAAATATAATATGTGGGCGCACTAAATAAAATGCACTAAATAAAATATTCTGATATATATATATATATATATATATATATATATATATATATATATATATATATAGAGAGAGAGAGAGAGAGAGAGAGAGAGTGGAGATTGTAGCCGTATTAGTCCAGTTATGCAGATGTAAAATAACAAACAAAATAAGTATCTTGTAATACCTTTTTTATTGGACTAACAGAATTTTGGATTGACAAGCTTTCGGGAGAACCTCCCTTTCTCAAGTCTAAAGCATTTAGACTTGAGAAAGGGAGGTTCTCCCGAAAACTTGTCAATCCAAAATTCTGTTAGTCCAATAAAAAAGGTATTACAAGATACTTATTTTGTTTGTTATTTTACATCTATCTATCTATCTATCTATCTATCTATCTATCTATCTATATATATATAGATAGATATATATAAGAATAAAACCAATTAAAACATATACATATTATTAACAATGCAATACATTAATAAAGACTCTACACATAATAATATAATCACTAATGTGGAAATGTATATAAAAAAATAAATGAGAGTACAATGTTGTTACATAGTGCATAGTAGTTTAGGTTGAAAAATGACTTGCGTCCATCAAATTCAACCCTTTTCCTATTGTTTACTGCTGTTTTTCCAAAAGCAATTTCATATTCTGCTTTCAATGGGGAAAATTTTCTTCCTGACTCCAAATGGCAAGCAGATTTCTCCTTGGATCAACAAGCCTTAAATAAATATTAATCCCAGTACTAACTTACATAGCCCTCTATGTTCTGCTCTTTTAACCCCTTCACGTCCGATGACGTACCTGGACCATCATGGTGGTCCAGCACTGAAGGACCAGTGACGGTCCTGGCACGTCACCTACTTTTACTCATCACGTTCCTGCAGGAGTGCAGTGAGTAATACCGGGGACTAAAGTTGATCGCTCCCTGACCTTTTCAGTCTCGTTTTGCGTCATGGTACAAGTGATCGGTCATGCGGGGTGGCACGTTGAACTTCCCTATCTGGTCCTTAAAGGACCACACACCCCGGGACCGCTGGTCCTTAAGGGGTTAAAAAAGTATGCAGACCCCTTTTAAAGGCATCAAGTGTATTTGATAGCATCACCTCTTCAGACAGTGAATTCCATACCTTTATTGTCCGTACTGTAAAGAATCCCTTCTGCTGTTTAGATGAAATCTCCTTTCCTCAAGTCTTAATGGGTGACCCCTTGTCCTTTGTACTGTTCTGTTAATGAACAGGTCTTTGGAGAGCCCTTTGTATGGGCCCTGAACATATTATATGTTATCATATACCCTCTGAGACGCCATTTCTCTAGTGTGTGCAAATTTAACTTTTCTACACCTTCTTGATAACTAAAACTTTCCATTCCACTTATTAGTTTTGTAGCCCTCCTCTGCACTTTCTCCAGTTCCATAATGACCTTTTTCAGAAAAGGTACCAGGAATTGTACTGCATATACAAGGTGGGGTCTTTCTATGGACCTGTAAAGAAGCAGAATAAAATATTCTTCCCGTTTGCCAATACTCCTTTTAATACATGCCAATATCATATTGAACTTTGCAGCCACCAGCTGGCACTGCACACTACTCCTAAGTCTAGTGTCTACCATTACTCCCAAATCCTTTTCATTAGTAGATTTCCCCAAAGAAATGCCATTTAACTATACCTTGTATTTTTATTATTATTCCCAAAATACATAACTTGTCTATATTGAATTTGATTTGCCATTTGCCTACCCAGTTACCCAATTTGTCAAAATTCTCTTTTAACGAAGACATACATGGCTCCCTATGCTCCCTATGCTCACTGGAAGATCATTAATAAACAACTTAAAAAGAAGAGGACCCAGGACAGATCCCTAAAGTACTCCACTTATCACTTTTGTCCAATTTGAAAATTTCCCATTTATCACCACTTTTTGCATTCAATTTTGCAGCCAACTTCCAATCCACACACAAACAGTTGCCCCTTAGCCTATTTCAGTCAATTTGCACACTAACCTGGAACCATATCAATTGGCTTAGCAAAGTCTAAGTAGATAACATCAACAGCAGCACCCACATCTACATTTTTACTCGCTTTTTCATAAAACGCAATTAAGTTAGTTTGACAAGACTTGTCTTTCACAAAGCCATGTTGGCTCCTGCTAATGATATTCCTGTATATTCCCTTAGCAACCATTCAATTTCCCCACCACAGATGTCAAGTTTACAGGTCTGTAATTGCCAGGCTGGTATTTTGATCCCTTTTTTAATATGGACACCATATCTGCTTTATCCCACTCCATGGACACCATACCTGAAATAAAAGAATCCCTGAAAATCAAATATAATGATCAGGGCCCGACTTAGCTCTTTAAGTACTACCTTAACAACGTTTAATAGTTTTCACACTTTTTCTTGTGTCATCCAATCACATCCTTGCTGTGACTGTAGCTTGCAGGTTCTTGTCCATTGGGTCTTCCTTGGTAAAAACAAAAGAAAAGAAATTATTTAAAATATCTGTTTTCTCTCTGTCCCCACTGACCATCTCAACCATTTCATATAACAAAGACCAAACATTAATGTATTTAGAGATTTTTTTGGGATTCCTCTTACTCTTCTCTGTGATTATTTTTTTCATTCTCCAACTTAGCTAATTTAATCATCTTTTAACAGGGTTTGTTGGAATCTTTGTATATTGCAATTGCCTCTGCTGATCCCTCAGCTTTATAATGTGTGAATGCTCATTTTTATTTATTTCATGAATTACTTTATTTGTTAGCCACATTGGTTTTATTTTTGGTTATTTTGTATTTGTTTCCAAAGGGTATAAATTTATATGTTGTCACTCTTCCTTCCAATTGTTTCTGACATCTCTTCTCTCCACCCATTTCTTTCCTATAGGTGGGCTCTGATTTTTAAGGCTGCTGGGGACAGGTGTTCAGCGCCCAATTATTGAGCTTTCTGTGAATTTTGACTTTCTAGTGGTGGTCCTTGGCTTGGCTTTATTCTTCGTTGTTCTGGCTGTGACCCTATTGGCTTGTTTATTGACAACAATTTGCTTACCCTCTGATGTCTGATCTACTCCTGGTGACCCTGGCTTGTTTCACGCTCCTATTTGTCTCCGCTGTGTTCTTCTCAGTCCTGGTGCCTCACTGAGCAGTTCAGTGTTTCTCTCTCTCTCTCCACTGAAATGTGCTCAGTGGTACTCTACAGACGGCTTTCCTGTCTCCTCTGTCTGGCGTCTCTCCCGCATCCTCCCTCGCTCGCGAGTGGCAGGCGATTGCTGCACAGTCTGGATTCCCTGCTTGACTGTGAGGTAGGCTCTACTGCCAGTCAGGGGTGCTGGGACACCAGTGGGTTTGCTCCTGACCACCCCAGGAGGCATTGCGCGCTCTGGAGTACCCTGTGCTGGGCTAGGCACTACGAGAGAAGGCAGACAGTGACTCTCTGGTCCTTCTTGAACTGGATACCTTTATCTCTGGTTTCCTGCATTCTTGTCAGGGGTTCTGGACGGATTTGTATTACAGGGTACAGACATTTCCCCAGCTGCTTCCCATCCTGAGGTCTAGGGTTTTGAAGCATCCTCTGCAGTGTGGGCAGTCAGTGTTGTCTTGGGCCAGGGGCTTAGCAATCAGGCTAGACGCTTTCCTTTTTGGTTATTGAATTACCCTATCCTTGGGGACTGAGGTTTACTGCTACACCCTCAAATTGTGAAGCAGTCTTGCCTGTTGTGACAGCCCTACCCTGGGCTTTGGAAGTAGTCTTGTCTGCTCTATTACCCTACCCTGGGGGTCTGAGGGCTACCACTACACCCTCACATTGTAAAGCAGTACTACCTGCTGTGACAGCCCTACCCTGGGCTTTGGAAGCAGTCTTGTCTGCTCTGTTACCCTTTCCTTGGGGTCTGAGGGCTACCGCTACACCCTCACATTGCAAAGCAGTCCTGTCTGCTTTGACAGTCCTACTCTGGGCTTTGGAAGCAGTCTTGCCTGCTCTGTTACATCATCCTTGGGGTCTGAGGGCTATCACTACACCCTCGCCTTGTGAAGCAGTCTTACCTGCTGTGACATCCCTACCCTGGCCTTTGGAAGCAGTCTTGCCTGCTGTGATAGCCCTACCCGGGGCCTTGGAAGCAGTCTTGCCTGCTCTAGCACCCTAACCTTGGGGTCTGAGGGTTTCCACTACACCCTCACATTGTGAAGCAGTATCAACTGAGTATCCTGCCTGGTTAGGCCTGTAGTGATTCCCGAGGAAGTTCCTCTTTGACACCAGTCTCCACATTGGATCCACTTTTCCCCGAAGTTGCAACTTTCACCAGCTCTTTGTATTTCCATCTTGGCCAGGGTTCCGGCTCAACCGGAATCGGGAATCTGGCTTTGCGGCCAGCACCTTTAATTCGGCTATGTCTGCTGCAAGAAAATAGCAAGGCTGGCAACGCTCCTGAGCAATGCACCCTAGCGTTGAAACCTAGCTACTTTAAATTTCAGCATAATTGGGCGAAAACCATAGATCCCGCAGATTTGGCAAGAATAGTTGCTAGACAAGTTCAGCAAGAGCAGATCTTTACCTCTCATGAAAACCACCTACGAATTCTAGAGAGGAAGATGGATATAATGATGGAAATGCTGCAACGTATTCAGGCCCCAAGCACTCCCGCTACTACTCCTATGCCTGCCACCAGCACTAGCAGTGGAGGCGGTGCTTAAGTTCAAGCTATTGTTTGATATTCCGGGCAGAAGATCTACAGCAGAAAACTCTCTGCTGGAAATACGCCAAGGTTTCCGGTTGGTGACTCAGTACGCCATAGAGTTCAGAACCACTGTGTATGAAACCAACTGGGACCAAGGGACGTTAAAGACGGCCTTTCAGAAAGGTCTAAACAAAAGGATTAAAAATGCCTTAACATGTCGAGATATTTCAGACACCTTGGAAGAATTCATCTCAGTCTGTTTGGACCTGGATCAGAAAATGACGGAGAGACAGATGAAAAGAGACCAATATTGGTGAGGAAGAAAATTCACACCCTCCCTCCCTACGACCTCTGAATCATCTTCGGCAGAAGAACTCATGGAAGTTGAAGGGGTTTCCAAATGATCAGACACAGAGAAATGTTGTTGGAGATCCTTGGGTCTCTGCCTAGACTGTGGCATCAAGGGACATTTCCTCAACAATGTCCTACCCATCCGGGAAACTCACATCCATAGAGTCTAAAGGAAGGAACCCTCTAAGTAATAGTTCTGCTCATCCTTCCGATTCTTCTTGTATCGTGATCCCTACATCCATCAAGTGGTCCTATGTTATCACCAGCAACGCAGCCTTCTTGGATTCTGGGCCTGCAGGAAATGTTATCAATAAAGATTGGGCCATGAAGTGGCACATTCCATTACAACTCAAGTACTAGTGGCCACCATTGATGGAAAGCAATTAGGAGCATGCAGAATCCTCCTTGAAATTTTACCCATATCTCTCACAACGGGTCTACACTAAGACATATTAGTACTGGATGTTATCACAGCTCCCTTGGCTGCACAGACACAACCCCAGTATCGATTGGCAATCGGGACATATCTCTGCCTGGAGCCCTCACTGTCTTCAGGGTTGTGTTCAACCAGCCCGCTCCTCAGCAGCTATAGTAGAGGTGAAGACACCCCAGGAGATGACTATCCCATCTCCCTATGCAGATCTAGGTTCAGTCTTTTCCATTTGCCAAAGCTCCAGACTACCACCTCACACAGAATCAGATTTTGCTATTGATCTTCTTCCAGGCACGATTCCTCCCAAGGGACGCATGTTCCTTTTGTCACAACCCGAGAATCAAGCCCTTGCGGCATACATTAAGGAAAATCTGGACAAAAGATTAATTCGTTCCTCATCCTCTCCAGCAGGTTTTTTTTTTTTGTCCAAAAGGATGGAGCCATGCGTCCATCATTGATTATCGGGTCTAAATAAGATAACAGTGAAAAATAGCTACCTACCACTGATTCCAGAGATTTCTGAATAACTCAGTGGGGCCTCAATTTTCACTAAGTTAGACTTACATGAAGCATACAACTTGATCTGTATTAGAACATAATAAAAAAATGATAGTGGGGATTTGCTACAAGCCACCTAATACTGGGGAATTGGAGGAAGCCCAATTTTGACTGCAAATGGAAAAGGCTTCTAGATCAGCAAAGTTAATTATAATGGGAGATTTCAACTATCCTGAAATTGACTGGAGCAATATGACTTCTGGCACAACAAAGGGAAATAATTTTTTAAGTATGATAAATGATAATTTTATGTCCCAACTAGTAGAGGAGCCAACTAGAAAAGAGGCCTTGCTTGACCTAGTGCGCTCAACCAAATCCAACATGATAAACAATGTAGAAGTAAGGGAACATTTGGGTAGCAGTGACCACAAAATGGTATCCTTTGACATTTGTTATGAGAAATCCAATAGCAAGGATTTAACTAAAACATTAAATTTTAAAAAGGCTAATTTTACAAAGCTAAAAGAAGTATTAAAGGATATTCAGTGGGATGTCATTTTCAAAGATAAAAATGCACAAGAATCATGAAATGTATTTAAAATGCTTTTAGACAAATATAAACTTCAATATATACCATTGGGGAATAAGCACAAGAGGAGTAAAGGGAAACCAATGTGGCTAAATAATGAGGTTTTCAGGGAAATGAGAAATAAAAAGCAGGCTTTTAAAGTGTTTAAGTCAAACAGGTCAGATGCCTCATTTAAAAAATATAAAGAATGTAATAAAATCTGCAAACAAGCAATTAAGCTAGCTAAAATTGAAAATGAGAGACATATTGCTAATGAGAGCAAGAAAAACAGTAAACAATTCTACAAGTATATTAATAACAAAAAGTTAAGGTTGATTGAGACAGGTGAATTGATTAGTGAGGATAAGGCTATGGCTGACAACCTAAATACATTCTTTGCTTCAGTATATACAAATGAAGCAGCAATGACGGGCTATGGGCATACAGACAAAATGACAGAATTTCCTCCATTATTTACATGGCTTACTGAGGACAAGGTCCAAAGAGACTGGAGAGGGTTATGGAGAATAAAGCACCTGGATGTGACGGAATACACCCAAATGTATTTAAGGAACTTAGTTCAGTAATAGCAAGACCATTATACATAATACTTATTGATTCTCTTTCATCAGGCATAGTGCCCTGTGATTGGAGGAAAGCTGATGTAATAAAAAGGCGCAAGATCCAAACCAGGAAATTATAGACCTGTGAGCTTGACTTCCATAGTGGGTAAGATACTAGAAGGGTTACTAACTGACTGTAATGGTTTGTTTGACACACAGACACAGTAGTTTTGGATAAAACACAGTTTTATTAAACAATTAAGATTACAATAACTCTCACAGGTCCTGTAATATACACTTAATATAGTACAGCCACAAGACAGGTTATATATAGGTAAGCCCGCACAGGTCCAGGTCCACATTATACTGACACAGGTCAGGCAGATCTTGAAAGGGTCCCAGTGTATCAGTACTGCATGGATTAATAGCAGCCAGCGAGTGTAAACAGTCCCATGTGTGGTAAGGCCTGTTAAGAAGCTCACCAAGGGTTGAGAGCTTAAATACGAGTAACGCCCAAGAATAAATATAACAGGTAATGGTGAACTGCCTTAGCAGTAACGGAGGCTGAGCAACTTGAGCACTGCCAGAGCAGTAACAGAGACCAGGCAACTAGAGCACTGCCATAGCAGTAACGGAGACCAAGCCACTAGAGCGCTGCCGTAGCAGTAGTGGATACTAGGCAACAGGAGACTGCCGTAGAATAAACGGAGACTAAGCCCTTGGATACTGCTGTGGCATAAACGGAGACTGAGCAACTGAGGTTCTGTTGTGGCAATAACGGAATCTGAGCCACAGGGGCACTGCCGTAGCAGTAACGGAGACTAGGCCAATTGAGCCCTGTCGTAGCAGTAACGGAGACTAGGTGACTGGAGACTGCCATGGCAGTAATGGAGACTGAGTAACTGAGCACTGCCGTAACAGTAACGGAACTGAGCAACTCGCCCTGGGAGGCAGCCAACAACAGGTTATTGCATAAATTAAAAGGCTTCGGTTTGGGCGGTGTTATCTGTGCATGGATTGAGAACTGGTTAAATGATAGATGGCAGAGAGTTGTTGTAAATGGTTCAGTCCTGGGCCCAATAATTTTTAATTTGTTTATTAATGATCTAGAAGTAGGAATTGAAAGTAGCTTCTCAATCTTTGCTGATGACACTAAGCTATGTAAGGAAATACATACAGAGCTGGAGGATTTACATAAACTGAGTGAATGAGCAGAAAAGTGGCAGATGACATTTAATGAAGATAAATGTAAGGTTATGCATGTGGGCTGTAGAAACAAACTTGCTACATAGACTCTAAATGGGAAACAACTTGGTGAATCCTCATTAGAGAAAGATTTAGGAGTGCTGATAGATAATAGATTTCACAGCAGTGTGCAGACTCACTCAGCTGCTGCAAGAGCAAATATGGTACTAGCCTGCATAAAAAAAGGTGTAGATGCTAATATAATCCTACCTCTGTATAAATCCTTGGTTAGGCCTCATCTAGAATATGGAGCACAATTTTGGGTGCCAGTTCTTAATAAAGACGTTGTTGAACTGGAAAAGGTGCAGAGAAGTACAACAAAACTGATAAAGGGATTGGAGGATCTGAGTTATAAAGAGAGACTAGCCAAATTGGGTTTGTTTACATTAGAGAAGAGACGTCTAAGGGGTGATATGATTACCATTTACAAATACATTCAAGGTCAATACAAAGAACTATCCAATTAATTATATATGCAAAGAGCTGAGCTAAGAACAAGAGGTCATCCATTAAGACTAGAGGAAATGCGCTTTTGACTGAAACAAAAGCAGAGGTTCTTTACAGTAAGGGTGGTAAAGCTATGGAATTCTTTGCCTCGGCAACTGCTTTCAAAAAAAGCAATGGATGCCTATCTAACACAGAACATTATTGAAAATTATGACATATGGCTTCAAAGCAGATAGGATGTTGATACAGGGAAATATCTGACTGCCATTTGGAGACAGGAAGGAATTTTTTTTATCCACTTGGGGCTAAATTAGAAATTGCTCCAGAGGTTTTTTTTTTACCTTCCTCTGGATCAACAGGGGTGTTTTTGGCAAGGACTGGACTTGATGGACACATGTCTTTTTTCAGCCTCATCAGCTATGTTACCATCACTAAAAATCCTTTGATGGTCCCAACAATCACTCACTTCAGGACATTCAGGCATTCGGAAGACCTTGGACCTTATTACTTGTCAGTTCTGGTGGCCCTCTATTCTTACTGATGTCAAAGCATTCAGATCTGCCTGTTAGGAATGCACCTTTCACAAACCTTACCACCTTCTCCCAGGAGGACTACTGTGTCCTTTATCGGTACCTGCCTCACCTTGGACCAGTCTCGCCATGGACTTTGTGGTAGAGCTTCCCTGATCCAGGGATTGTAATACCATCTTGGTTGTTGTAGACTGATTTTCCAGACAGGCTTTTCCCTTCCTGGATTACCTTCAGCTCCGGAACTAGCCAAGATCTGCATCAAATAAATATTTTGGTTACATGGCACACCTCTTCACATTGTATCAGGTTCAAAATTTATTTCTCATTTTTTGCAAGCCTTTTCCTCTAGACTGGGCATCTCCCAAAATTTCTCAATGGCTTATCACCCGCAATCTAATGAGCAATGTGAATGAACTAACCAATCACTAGAGATATTTCTGAAACTTTCTATGAATAAAAACAACTCTGACTGGATGGACCTACTGACTTTTGTCGAATTTGCATTCAACAACCGACTGCACGATTTGCTGCAATGCTCACCATTTTTTGCAGCCTTGGGATACAATCCTAAAGTTTTTCCCATGAGATCCCCCTCAGGAGTTCCAGCAGCCGATATTATGGTTGACAACCTTGAAACTCTGTGGTCTACTATACATGACCATCTCTCCACTGCTACAGCCACCCATAAAAGAAGGGCAGACCGAAAAAGAAGACTGGGTCATTCCTTCTGTCCTGGAATGCAGGTACGGCTCTCTATAAAAAATCTTAAAGTTTGAGTTCCTTTTTTTAAATTTGGTCCCTGCTTTGTAAGACCATTTCGAATTACCTGAGAAATGACACCGGTAACCTTCCAAATAGCCATACCTCATTCATGGAGTAATAGATTCCACGTTTCCTTATTGAAACCATTCATAATCGCTTCTCAACTAAACCTACTCCTCTGTCTCCCATACTACTGGATGGAGAACCAGAATTCAAGGTAGAGAAAATCCTGAATTCCAGAATATCTCATCAAAATCTAGAGTATCTCATTGATTGGAAGGGATACGGCCCCGAAGACAGTTCATGGATACCAGCTTGCCACGTTCATGCTCCCAAATTGATCTTAGCCTTTTACAAAGCTATTTCTTCTATGCCTAATTGCCAGGAGGGCTCCTCTTTGTAGAGGGGTATTGTCACGCTACCCTCCAGTTGTTTCTGACCTCTGTTCTCTCCACCCATTTCTTTCCTATTGATGGGATCTGATTTTTAAGGCTGCTGGGGTTATGTGTTCAGCACCAATTATTGAGCTTTCTGTGAATTTTTACTTTCTCGTGGCGACCCTTGGCTTGGATTTATTCTTCATTGTTCTGGCTTTGACCCAATTGGCTTGTTTATTGACTATGATTTGCTTACCCTCTGATCCGCTCCTGGTAACAATGGCTTGTTTCATGCTCCTAGTTGCCTCCGCTGTGTCCTTCTCAGTCTGAGTGCCTCACCGAGCGGTTCAGTGTTTCTCTTTCTCTCTGCTGAAATGTGCTCAGCGGTACTCTACAGAGGGCCTCCCTGTCTCTTCTGTCTGGCGTCTCTCTCTCATCCTCCCTCGCTGGTAGGTAGCATGCTATCGCTGCACCGTCCGGATTTCCTTCTTGACTGTGTGGTAGGCTCTACTGCCAGTCAGGGGTGCTGGGACACCAGCAGGTTTGCTCCTGACCACCCCAGTAGGCATTGCGGTCTCTGGATTACCCTGTGCTGGCCTGGGCTCTATGAGAGTAGGTCGACAGTGACTCTCTGGTCGTTCTTGACCACTGGATACCCTTATCTCTGGTTTCCTGCATTCTTGTCAGGGGGTCTAGACGGATTTGTATTACAGGGTAAAGACATTTCCCCAGCTGCTTCTCATCCTATGGTCTAGGGTTTTGGGGCATTCTCTGCAGTGTGGGCAGTCAGTGTTGTCTTGGGCCAGGGGCTTAGCAATCAGTTTAGACCCTTTTGGTTATTATATATTATTATATTATATTATTATATTATATTATTATATATTATTATATTATATTATCCTCACCTTGTGAAGCAGTCTTGTCTGCTGTGACATCCCTACCCTGGGCTTTGGAAGCAGTCTTGCCTGCTGTGATAGCCCTACCCGGGGCCTTGGAAGCAGTCTTGCCTGCTCTAGCACCCTACCCTTGGGGTCTGAGGATTCCCGCTAAACCCTCACGTTGCAAAGCAGTGTCGACTGTGTCTCCTGCCTGGTTAGGCCAGCAGGAAGCCATCCATATGGATTATTGAGGAAGTTCCTCTTTGACACCAATCTGCACATTGGATCCACCTTTCCCCGAAGTTGCATCTTTCACCAGCCTTAGTATTTCCATCCTGCCCAGGGATCTGACATAACTGGAATTTGGCATCTGACTTAATTCCCAGCACCTTTTAATATATGCTACAGCCGCTGCAAGGAAATAGCAAGGTTCAGTATCTTTTCGCTCTCAAGTGCCTTTCACAGAGAGGAAATATCCTAGAGCACATAAAACTGATTGTGCCAAAAATGGCAGTCCAATCACTAAGTGAAAGGCAGTTCCTCTGTAAGCAAGTCATTGGATAATTCTATGGTATCAAAGCAAAGGGTTGAATTAGCAAAGGGTGGGGAAAGTGATACAACACAGGATGAGGAAGGCAGTGTAAATGAGGAAATGGGATTAGAGAAGGGGCATTGAAACTTAGAAACATACAATTTGACAGCAGATAACTATTCAGCCCATCTAGTTTTCCTATTTTTCCTGTTGGTCATTGGTTTTGTCTTATGTTCAGTATAGCTTTATGCTTATCCCATGCGTGCTTAAATTTCATTACTGTATTAACCTTTACCACTTCTACTGGTAGGTTATTCCACTTATCTACCTCCCTCTCAGCAAAGTAAATCTTTCTTACATTTCATCTAATCCTCTTTCCCTCTGGGCATGGGAGTGAGGAGGGGAGGATGGGCTAGTTCATCTAATAATAAGATGCCTATGTTACAGGCTGATAAAAAGAAAATAGATATTTCAGAGAATGCAATTCTTCAGAATGGCAATCACATAATGTATGCATGTAAATGCTCATAGTCTGGCTGGTAAGATGGGAGAACTGGAACTCATTACAGTGTATGAGCAGTATGATGTAATTGGAGTTAATGAAACCTGGTTAGATGATTTACATTACTGAGCAGCCAATCATGAGGGTTTTTTACTTTTTAGAAGCGATAGGGTTAATAAAAAGGGAAGGGGGTATACCTATGTGTAAAGCATGCCTTTAAACCTTGTAAAAAGGAAAATATTAATGAAGGGTCCAGTGAGAATGTGAAGTTTCTGTGAGTGGAAATACATACTGGGGGTACAAGTAATAAAAGGATGTTTATGGGAATTTGCTACTATAAGTCACCTAATATTGGGGAATTTGAAGAAGTCCAACTATTACTGCAAATGGAAAAGCCTTCTCAGTCAAGAAATGCAATCTTAACTGGAGATTTCAACTGCCCTGATTTGAGAAATATGTCTTCAAGCACAATAAATGGAAATAATTTTTTAACTATGGTTAATGAAAATATTATGTCCCAGCCAGTAGAGGTGCCACTGCCAACTAGAAAAGAGGCCTTTCTGGGGAGTATTTTTAGCCTGTCTTCTTGTCGCCACCACCGGCAACCTATTTTAACACTTGCAATGCCTCATTAAATTATATTTTTCAATACAAGATATTTTTTTTCTATTTGGACTTATATAACATTGTGAAATGGATTAGGAACATTTTTTTTTCGATTTGGAGAAAAATCTAACTTATTTGCCATGGAATGCCTGCATGAATTTAACCTTTTGCATGCCAGAGAGATAGGCAACACATTGCTCTGCAATATGTTGCGTACCCCTGCGGCACGCTAAGGGTTAATGACTGCATATATTGAAATCATAATTTTTGGGAGCGTGCTTCTGGTATCCTTTTTTTCCTCTTTACAGGTAAATATTTGCTACAAAGAAGAAGATAAGAAGGATAGAAGACAGAAGATGAAGAGAAAGAAGAAGACTGAAGATAGAAGATGATAGAAGAAGATGGACAGTGGATGACAGGTAGAGCTAGTATTGTTTAATTTTATTATTCGGTGTAGTTTAGGGTTAGTGTTTGGGAGGGTGACTGTGTTTTGAGCTCACGGTTGGTGCTCAACAGTGTGTCAAACTCCAAATGTTAGACCTTTTCCTTTGATGTTTCCATTACTCATGATATTTAGAGTAGGTTTTGGGAACTTAAAACATACAAAGGATGTTTGGCTGAAAGTCAATTTCTTTGGCCAAATGTTCATTGTGGTATCAGTTAGTAGGGCAATTGAATTCCGACGGACACAGTGGCCTCAATTCAATTTGCCAACAGCAAAAACCCTAACGGGATTCCTTCAAGCACGGTAAGCAATTAGATTATCTGTTCTATGAAGAAATACCGGATAAAACATAAAGCACCTCAGGCACTAATTTTGCACCTGTTTGCACTTTGTGCCACATAACAAAACATCTAAATATGCCATTCAGTTCCATGCATTAGCATTAAAATACGTTAAGGGACCCACTCTAACGGATGAAAATCTGCACCTAGTTTTTTTTGACACAGAGTTCCTTAAAGCATCTCAAAAGTGCCAACGCAGGAACTGTATTGCTATGGTGCCCTAAGCTCCATATCAATACATCTAAAGCAATCACAAAATGTGTGAAATGTTAGTAGAATTAACCCTATGAGGGTTAATCCAACTAAGTTAAAAAAAACAGCCCTTTATAATAAACACTTACCAGTATTCCTGATGTTAAGCAAAGTCTTTGACACCCTGGTCAGCTACTGTCCTTCTTTTTCTGTTATCTTCCTTCTTCTTTCATCCCCTTTCTCTCTATCTCTCTCCATGGCCAGTCTCTGTTCAAAATGTCTCCCAGATGTCCATTGGCTGAGATGTGTGCTTATGCACCTCCCAGCAAATCAGCTCCTAGTGGGGTGATGACTGAGAAGAAGAAGACAGGAAAAGATGGATAGTGGATGACAGGTAAGTGTTACACAGAACTGGTTGTTAGGATAGGGCTTGGGCTAGTTTTGTTGCGCTTTACTGTTAGGGGCAGCGTAGAGGAAGTGTTTGGGAGGTTGTATGTTTGAGCTCATGCTCAGTGCTTGACAGTGTGCAATGCACTGATCATTAGCCCTTTTCCTTTGATGTTCCATTACTCATTCTATTTAGCATGGGTTTCAGGACTTAAAACTAGGGATGTGCGAACATTTTTGCCTCGAACTGAAATCGGAGAATAATGGCACTTAACACTTTTTTTGCCTAGCTCATTCCATTGAAATCAATGGGGACACTGAATTTCCACACAGCACATAACAAATAGTATTTTATTTCACAAAGGCATAGTATTAAAGGGGCATGAGGGTGCCTGTGTTGGTGGGGTGTGGAGAAATAACTAGTTGAACAGAAATTTTTTTTGGGGGGTTGTTTACTGGGGTTGGGGGCAGTTAATAAAAAAATAAATCATAAATACAAATAAAAGGGGTCAGAGGACGGCGACTGTGTTGGTAGATGGAGTCTGCAGAATGAATCAGTTGAACAGGGAATTTATTTTGGAGGTGGTTTCTTGACTGGTATTGGGGGACATTTAATAATAAAAAAAATAAAACAAGAAATATGTATGTAAAGTGATAGAGAGAGGCAGGAACCCCCTGACATAAATTGCCACTGGGGTGGACTGATACTTTGCTTGATAGAGTATTTTGTAGAGGATGATTTGTTAGCTTTGTTGTTAGAGGGCCAAGCCCTGAAGAAACATTGATTTGTAGGACATATTCTTGTTTGGCACACACTGATTTGTAGGACTTAGGCTTATTAGAAACAAACCCCCAAAACTTGTTTATTTTTTTTGTAGGACTATGTTTTTTTTATTATTGTTTTTTTTTTTTTAATTTTAAAGTGTAAGTACTGACAAAAAAAATGCCCTACTGGCTAGTGCCAGCAGGTCATGTTGACCAGTGGCCACTGGCCATTGTCAAATGTCCTCTTGAGTCCATAATTGTGGAATTTGCAACTGCTGTTCTTGCAACTTCTGCTGCTGCTGCTGCTGCTGAGTTGTTTAAGCAGCAGGATGATTAGGCAGCTGAAAAGAATGGGATCAACAATGGCAGTAACATGGGTGATGGATGTAAGTCTCATGACTCACTCAAAGCCTCATGAGAGGTGTAGTTTTTTCTTTTCATACAAGCAAGATCATCAGAGCTCATACTTCATACTTACTTCAGATGTAATAAAATTGAAAAAGATGAAAATGGATGGAACATAATGCAGTGATATAGTTCTTTGGTTATAATTATACTTATATCTAACTATACAGAGCTAACCGGAAAGATGGGCAATGCAAGTAAATGCATGTAGCATTTAATGAGGCTTATATGCAGCGCAACATTCTCATGTCGCCCCTTTTAATCCAAGTGGCATGTTTAATGCGGCGTTCAGCCGCGCGATATGTAAAATGCAACCATTTAAAAGGATACCCTGCTTGAGGATGGCAAGTGTGATTTAGGGTCCCCTGCTGTCACACTTTGTATCATCTTCTCCTTCCCTCCCCTCCTGAGTATTACAAGACATACTGGCAGCAGGTTCAGCACTGGTGGCAGTAGGTGCAGCACTAGTGGCAACAGGTTTGGCACTGACATCAGGCACATAATTGGTTGCAGCAGGGGCAGCACGTCTGACAGCAGGCATAGTATTGGTGGCTGCAGGTTCACCAGTAGCAGCAGGCACAGCACTGGTGGCAGCAGGGACAGCACGTCTGACAGCAGGCACAGTATTGGTGGCAGTAGGTTCAGCACTGGTGACAGAAGGGGATGCACATCTGACAGCAGGCACAGCACTAGTGACAGCAGGGGCAGCACTTCTGGATGCAGACACAACAATGGTGGTAGCAGTAGCAGGGTCAGCACATCTGATGGCAGCCATAACACTAATTAAAGCAGGGGCAGCACGTCTGACAACAGGTACAGAAATGGTGGCAGCAGGGGCAGCAAGCCTGGCAGCAGGCACAGGCAGCTGACCTGTCCTGCCCTCACTACTACCCTTTTCTTCCTCCCTTCCCATGCAAATCCCCAATATCCCTAAGGGTGATTTAGGGGGACTGGACAGCATTGCTTCTGTAGTGCTCCTCCTCCTCATACTCAGTGGACACATAAGAGTCCTTCCAATTCTTCCTTTTATTATTTTTAAACCTGCTCATAGTGATAGCAGTAACTATGAGCATCTCCTGCCTCAGTTTTACAAAGAAATCACAGAAGAACAGCACGGCACATCTACCTTCCTCTGTAGCTGCTTCAATTGTGTTCCACTTCCTGGAATACATAACTTTTGTATAGTGAAAAGGCAAAAATCACATAAATCAATGGGCAGAAACCTTCTAGCCATTGAAAAAATGGTGAAGACTTTTGGCCAGTGGGCGGAAAATGCAAAGATTGTAATCACTTGTTTTAAAGCAGATTTTCCCATGAAAAAGTGGACAACAACGTGGTTTTCACAGAATTTCACGTGGGAACATGGAGAGAGCATTCACCCACCCCTATTTAATATACACAGTGGACATTTGCCCACAAGCCATTTTCTGTGGCCCAAAGTTAGTTGTGGTTTCTGTTGGCAGGGCAATTGAATACCAGTAGGCAATTCTGCCATCCTTTCAGTTTTAGTGGGATTCACTGAATGTGTGTACCGATCGATATAAATAAATATACTTGTTGGATGGCTGCCAGAGTGCTCAGTAAAGAATAATCAGACTAATATCGGTAACACAATACTTGACATTAATGGCACATTGCAAATGCACATTAGCTCAAAAAATATACATTTTAATTGTTTAAATATTATTTAATTTCTTTTTTTCATTTATCTTTCTTTTGTGTTTGATAAATGGTGAGTTAAATGACCTACATTTAACTGATGTTCATGTAGCAATTTCAGTACATGCAGTGTGGTTTTTGTTCTTGTTTTTTATTCCAGGAATCAGAAGATTTTTCCTATGGTGAAGTCAGTTTATTCTAGAATTTCTTCAATTTCTCTAATTAAAGTCGTACATTCAAAAACGTAACAAGGACAAAGCAGGTGCAGAAAATGGCATACATTTTACAATTTATAATAATCCTGAATTGAGTGCCTTAAGAATACACTGTTAATATTAAATTGTTGCTGAGTCACATACCAACAGATGACATTTAATTTAATATAGTGCAATGGACCAGCAAAGAACTGATGCATTGTAATTTAATCAATGACATATGATGAAAAGGAAACAAATACTGCAAAACTGAACATGGTTCATCAATTGATGAACTCAAGAAGGCCCACTTGTCAGATTCTCAGCATAAAGACGGTAAAACATTGAATATGTCAAACATTGAATATGTCAAGCAGAATGCTTTAAACTCTTTTTGACATTTAATTATGTGGTTATTACCTAATGTGCCCCAGTAACTTTTGTGCATATCACATTAATTATATTTTGGTTACCCATTTGAGTCCTGATTTCTATTAACGTTACATTTCAGAATATGCATTTAGTAAGAATATTTTAGTTGCTAAGGTGTAAATCCACTCTCACACTTTAATAATGTTTTTTTATTTACCACAAGAGATTTCTTTCCCAGTGTAACCACTCATGCTTAACACCTTTTCAATTCTTCTCTGACTTCTCCAAGTGTAACTAAAGAAAATGCATGTTTAATTTCAAGAAATTTATACTGTACGGTTTAATCATCAAAAATCACTGTATTTTTGGACATGCGTCAGTAGTCACCTTTCTTGTCAGACAGGAGAAAGTAATTTGCCCATTCTGTCCATATCTCAGATTTGCATTTAATTTTAATAGAAAAATATATTAATTGGATCATAAGTGCATTTTTACAAATGCAATAAATTGGAACTAAAGATTGAAGTAGCAAACTGAAAGATCTAATTATCATTTACCATTTCAGGGCATATTTATTTAACTCAAAGTTAAAGTTATGCTATTACAAAACCTTCTTGATAGACTTTTGCATAGTTTAACTTCAGATTTATTCTCAGAAAACATTCCATTATAATATACTTTTAGGATGCAAATCTAAAAATATTTCCTATTTGTAGGAGGATCACTAAGAGGTGATAAAGAGGTGATGACGTGGAGATTTCTTCTCCAGTTTATCACTTCTCCAGTTCCTACATTATTCTATAGAGCCTATGCACTGAGATCTTCAAGGTTGGAGAAATCTTAGTGCATAGGCTCAATTTTTATTTAAAAGCATAGTGTATGAGATATTTAACATTATTCGTCTGTCAGTTAACACAAATTAGACAGAACTGCCTGCAAATCATCCAGATATTGACATTCCACACTAGTCGCCCTCCCACTCACTGTTGGCAAATAACAATTTATTTGCATAAACAGAAATCCTATAGAGATGTTTGGGACCAGCCATTAGTAAGGGAAGATTGGTGCTTCAAACAGTACATCCATGATTCAAATATATAAGTCAAGCAGATATCCACATGTCATGCTAGCAGTAATACCATCTATATAATCATTTTAAGTTCAACACATTGCTTCCAGCATCTTGTGTCCAGTCTTGATTCAAATTGATCATCATATTTTACCATAGAAGGTCACAGTATTCCAACACAATATAAGCAGCTATAGAGAGGGAAAAAGAGTTGCTAGGCTGTTGTGCTGTGAGTTAAAACCAAAATTGAGTGTCATGATACTTTCCTCTCCTCAGTCTGGTACAGTACCTCACAGTGCCACTGCCTTCCCTTGGTGCTGTTGTAGGCTGCTACACTAAAACTACAGAGATCTGAATCTGTCCCCATCTGTCCATACCTTGCAATCACCTCCTCCCTATTTAGTTCAGTCTCTCCCCTTCCTCTGGGCCAGATTATACTGATCAGTTCAAGTTCAGTTTCTTTATGGTCTGGACCCTGACTTCCTTGAGCTAAGCTGCACCCGGAGTTGCCCAAGCTAAACTGCACCCTAAGTTCTTTGAGCTAAGCTGCACCCTGAGTTATTTGAGCCAGCTGCACCCCTGAGTTTCTTGAGCCTGCTGCACCCCTGAGTTCCATGAGCTGGCTGTACCTCTGAGTTCCTTGAGCTGGCTGCACCTCTGAGTTCCTTGAGCCGGTTGCACCCCTATGTTCCTTGAGCCGACTGTACCCCTGAATTCCTTGAGCCAGCTGTACCCTTGAGTTCCTTGAGCTGGCTGCGCCCCTGATTTCTGCACCCCTGAGTTCCTTGAGCCGGCTGCACCCCTGTGTTCCTAAGCTGGCTGTTTTCCTGTGTTCCTTAACTGGCTGCCATCCTGGGTTCCTGAATTGGCTGTTTCCCTGTGTTCCTGAACTGGCTGCATTCCTGTGTCTCCCTCCTGTGTTCCTGAGCTAGCTTTTTCCCTGTACCAAGAGGCCCTGTACCCAGGGGCCCTGCTCCCTGTACCCAGAGGCCCTGCTCCTTTCATTTATATTGAGTGTTCTGTTGTGTATTACTCTTTCATGTGTTTTGCATATAGATATAATACACTTGTGTTCCCTTTAATTTGTATGTGTGCTGGTTTTCTTGCTTTCCGGGTTCCAATTTATTTACATTTGCTGCTGTCACTATGAGGAAGCTGAATAATAATAAAAAAAGGAGCTGGAAGGATCATAATGCATCCAGTGTGGGTGAGGAGGAAGTGACCACTACCATCAACATGAAAGGGTCTGGATGCCCTGGTCCCCAGACCCAATGATGGACAGTCCCCTTACATCACCCCTAGGGATCTTGAGGAAATTTGTCTCACGGAAGAAAAAAGAGGGTAGTAGTAGTGTGAACATGACTGCTCAGCTACCTGTGCCTGCTGCCATTTCTCACCTGCTGCCAGTGTTGCAACTGCTGACAGTATGTTTAGTAATTCATGGGGGGAGGAGATGATACTGGAGACACTAAGTCACACTTGCCCTCTGCAAGCAGCCCAGCCACTAATACTTCTACTAAGAAGGTCCAGCAGCTTGTACATTGTAAGAAAAAAGAAAATGTATATAGATGACAACACTCACCTTCTGTTTAGTAGAATAAATGTATGGCGTGGAAAAGCAGAAAGTATATTGTTAGGAGGCTAAATGGAAAAAATGTACATAACGTTCATACAAATATTACCAGAGATGCCAGCAATACAATGTAAGTGCAATATGGATATTAAATCAATCTGAACATAAATATATAGTTTCAAATTGCTACGAGCTTCTTGTGGGTCAAGTGATATAATGTAAAAACACTCAATCGATCTGCTAGGTTTTATAATCAACTATTCAGTAGAATGATCACAGTTCTTGATGATCCTGGTACAAAAAAGTGGGATGAATGTATAAGGTCTAACAGCTCCTTGCTGCCATCTTGAACCCAGAGACTGTTCAGGTGTATGCTTGGAATGACAAAAAACAAAAAGAGACAGCGTACCAGAGCTACTAAGTGCAGTAGCTGAACCAATGTATGGAAAAGAGAATATAAGAGTGCAGAAATTTGAACTGGTTGACTAAGTGGTGGTCTAGAATGACCGTGCTTCATAAATAGGTATATGGATAGTAATCTAAGGATCTTCTTAAATGGTGAGAGTTGGGGGAGAGGTAGGGTATATCTGGAATACTGGAGATTATTATATAGAGAGAGATAGAAATGGGAGGTGGTAACTGTGACCTTCCACTAGAATATGCACAGAACTTCAATATTCATATGGTCCGGTGAACAGAGAGAGAATAGGTGGCATAGAAATCAATCACCGAAAATTAAGCGATATTGTATATGCTTAGCAAACCAATTCTTTGTTTTATGCCTTGTTTCAGTGGTCTTTAAGCTGCTGGTCTCAGCCCGATGTCCTTCACAATCTCTATTTTCTCCTGGTGTTCTCCGTATTTCCTTGCAGTTTCCTGCAATTGGTTCGTTAAAATTCGGAATTCGGATGAATAGGGGGTCATTCGGGTCATTCGGACCAGATCGAATGGCAAGGTTCAAATTTGAAAAAACTCAAAATATGAACAGTCCTGGGTCCGAATTTCGTTAAAAAATTTGGAAATTCTGACAACGGGCTTCCCGCGCGCACGCTCTACTTTCCGTCCCTCTCTAGTCCAATTAGCTTCTTTCTTACATGGTGAGTTTCTTCTGTAGTCCAATGAGCTTCTTTGTTTCATGATAGGGGTTGGACTAATAACACAGACACCCAGATAGCCTGCATTTCCTGCTACTCCATTGTTTGAGCTCAGAGAGAGAAGAAGCAGAGAGAGAGTGTCCAAAAAAGCCTTTTATTAGCCAGTCTAGTGACAGTCTAGTGCCTTATAGCCAGTCTAGTGCCTTATTGCCAGTATCAGGAGCTGATTTATTTTAAGTTACACAGTTGTTGTATAGGCAGGCACTCAGCAAAATTGCCTTATTGCCACAGCAAATCATCTTTGTTCCTGCTAAAAAATAATACGGATTTGGTTAAAGAAGTTCCAGGGCAACACAGGCAGTGTGCCATTTGTGTAGGCTAGGCAGGCATCCAGCAAAAGTGCCTTATTGCCACAGCAAGCCATATTTGTTCCAGTTTAAAAATATAAAGCATTTGTTTAAATAAGTTCCAGAGTGACACAGCCAGTGTGTGTGTTTTGTGTAGGCAGGCAGGCATCCAGCAAAAGTGCCCTTTTGCCACAGCAAGCCATCTTTGTTCCAGTTCAAAAAAGAATATGTAGATTTCTCCGCATGCTGTTGGTCACGGTGGGGGGATGAGTTTGCATGGTATGATGAGGTTACTGGTGAGGAGGTGGTGGACAGAGAGGGGAAAGGAGATATTAGAGAAGTTGGAGACTGAGCAGAGGTTAGTGAAGACCAAGTCAAGGGAGTGACCATCACTGTGCATGGGGGAGATGGTCCACTGTGATAAACCAAAGGAGGTTGTTAAGGAGAGGAGTTTGAGGGCAGGGGGGTGTTATGATTATCTATAGGGATGTTGAAGTCACGCATGAAGCGAGGGAGCCAGGAGGTAAAGTGATCAAGGAATTGAGTAGTAGGACCACGTGGCCTGTATATGACCGCAACACACAAGGGGAAGGTAGAGAAGAGGCGAAGTGTGTGAACTTTGAATGTTGCCAGGCCTGGGTGTATGCATGAATGGAAGACCTCCATGTGACAGTGCAGCAGTGGAGGCAGTGTCTGACGATGTGAGCCAAGTTTCTGTGATGGCAAGGAGGTTTAGGGAGTGAGAAATGAACAGATCGTGAACAGCTGTTAGTCTGTTACACACAGAGCGGGAGTTCCAGAGACCAAAGCAAAGGGGGGGAGGAAGTTAGGTAACATGGAACGGCTATTAAATTGTGGATGTTGCGTGTGTGAGTGGGTTTTGCGGTACAGGAGAGAATGGAGGGGGGTCCTGGGTTAGGTGAGATGTCACCTGCAGCAAGCAGGAGAAGAAGGGACAGGGACATAAGGTGGGAGTGAGATTTGAAGCAGTGGGGCTTTTTTGCAGGGGTAGAAGGAGAAGGTGGTGATAGGGAGTGGAGGAATGAGAAAAGTTCATGGGAGCAGAGAAGTGGTGAGGGTGCAATAAAAATGGAGTGACTCTTAATATGCATACAGTAGGAGGAGAGTCTTATGCAGGTGAGAAAGTTGATGAGAAGGAAAGGAGCTAATTTGGCCATAGTGGGGTTAACGCATGGGGCAGTAGAATTTGTGCAGAAGTCTGTAATCCAGAAGAGTACTGGATGACTTGGCAAACAAGGGTCAGTCCAGGTGCAGAGTGTGTAGGTGCCAGGGAGGGTGAGGAGAGTCTGTTGCAGGGATGTAAAGCATTTGGTGAGGGTAGGAGTCAGTTCAGGGTTAGATGAAGCAATCCGTTGTTGACCAGTAGCGGAAGATGTTGTAATGGTTAATGATCGTGGGAGAAGAAATCAGGATCATGTTTTTTTCCTTAAGCGGTTAAGTGGTTAATTGTGCAGTTTGTGAGTTCAGTCCTGGTAATCCTGGTTTCTTTGCGCCAGGTGTTCAGCAGGTTTGATAGAAGATGTAAATGTCAGTGCTTGGTGAAAATAGATGTTTCTTTGTTCTGAATACAGCAAGGGTAATTCTTTAGTTGATAGTGGTCTGTCCTCAGTCCAGCCTCTTTCCAACTCACTGTTATATTGTTATATTGACTTAATGCCCTGACTTTATGACCAGATACACTGCAAGCTAGTAACCTTATATAGGGAGGTCTAGGGCCTGGGATACAACACACCTGATCCCAGTCAAGGAGATCTGCATACCAGAGAGAGAGACAGGGCATTGGAGGTGTGAGTTTAGACAGACAGGGCAGCAGAAAGAGATAACTATAATTACCTGTATTGAGAAACAGACAGGAGGAAGTTACAATCCACTAGAGATGAGATTCCAAATAGCAAAAGACAGCTTGCAATCAATAAATGATATCTATAACTCAGTCTAACTCACTGTTATATTGACTTCATGCCCTGACTTTCTGACCTGATACACCACAAAAAGGACTGAAGTGGACTCATGCGGCTTATCAGTGTCTCTGCCGCCTCTGCCACCGCACCAAGTGAAGGAGACATGCAGATTTAAGCTAAAGGGATAGTAATACTTAAAATGTAAAAAAATATATGTTGTAGGAAGGGATGGGTGAAAATGTTTGCCTCAAACTGAAATCGGCGAATAATGGCACTTTCTTCTTGGTGAAAAATTTCCCACGAAAAGTGCTGTTTTTTTTCGCTTTTTTCCGCCCATTGAAATCAATGAGTAGAAATATTTCTACACCACACAAAAGTTTTCTTCAGCCATATAAAAGGCTGTCAGGCTCTCACAGCAGCCATTCTGTGTTTGTGAGAGGAGAGAGCAGCATGTTTTTTAGCTAGAGGAGATAGGCAAATAAAGGGGAATTGAAGCTTAGTTTAGGAAGTCATTTAGGTAGGACATTTGTTCTCTGTATTAGGGGAGTCTGGGGGCGCTCTAGGGGATAAGAAGGGAGGAAGGAGATTGCCCCCCAAATACTCCAAAATTCCATGTGACTGACAGGCAAGACACAGGCAACCTATTTGTTTGCTGATCTTGCTGTTATTGTCCCTGTGCTGGGTGGGGAAGTCTGGGGAAAGACATTGTTGATTTTCTTCATAAGTTATAATTTTTTTTGGACAGACTGTGATAAGACAACAGGGTGGACAACTTAAAAAAAAAAATAAAAATAAATAAAAAAATAAAAAAATAAAAAAGAATAAAAAAAATGAAATACCTTAGGTGACAGTGACAGACAGCTGACTGGGCTTAGGCAAGACATCATAAAGCTCTATCAGTTTTGTTATGCACTGTACAGTAAAAAAACACAGTGTAGTTGCAGAATGTCCAGCAAATGCACAAGGGGAATGGGGAGGGGTGGAGCAGCGTAGGGATGTGACAGTAAAGCAGTAGTCCAAAAAATGACTGCAGCAATGATTGTTGCAGCGTGTGCAGTAAATGATGATGATCCATTTACTCCAAGGGAGGATGCAGTTTGTCAAGGCCCCAGCAAAACTAGGTCCAGCACCACCAGTGCCAGTAGAAATATAGAACCATATAAGAAGAAAACTGAAGACGACAACAAGTCACATTCAAGTGTTTATGATGCTGGCAAAAGCATAACAGAGGAAGGTGTAGCAGCTGAACCGCCTGCTGCATCAGACAGTGAGACACCAAAACACCTGTCCTCAAAGTAGTAGTGAATTTTGTTATAGTAAAAGTAAAAAGAAATTGTTTGAGACCTCCAAAAGCTTAGAGGAATATAAGGGTAGTAGTGGGCAAGAACTGTCAGGTGATGCTGATGCTGCTGAGAATGACCTAATGATGACTGATGATGATGCAGATCTAGAATATATCCCTCAAGCATCCTTCTCTTGTTCAGATACAGATGAAGTTGAAAGTGAGGATGATGACAGGGCTATAAGGTTAGCAGAAAGTCAAAGGCTGTATCTTCTGACACATTTAAGGAGCACTGTGCATGTCTATAAACTGTTTGAGAAAGCCATTGGAAAGTCTGACCCTGGACAAATACAGATGTCAAAAAGCACACAGCCACCCTATCAGTCATCCTCAGCATCATTGCCTCTTCAAAGTCCAAGTCCCACTCAGCCACACACACCTGTTTTGAGTACCCATCAACACAGATTTTATTAGATGACGAGTACCTCTGGTGTTGCTGCTATAAGTGCTGCACCTTTGACACCATTTTACATTTTACATCAACATCCAGCTCCAGTAGTTGTAGTAGTATCAGAAACCACACATGAAAGACAAAGCCAGGACAAATATATTAACAGCAGCAAAGATAAGGAGGTGGAGGATGGATGTGAAGAAGGGTTGCCGCCATCTACCCCACTTGGGACCACTGCTATGACTGATAACTAATATGTGTCAATAATCTGAGAAGGCGGATAGAGTATGACAATGGTAAAAATACATACACAAATCACACCATGCTAGTCCCCACCACCACCACCACCACTACAATACATATCTGCCACATTGTAGGTTGTAGTTTATTTTTTTTATATTACTTGATATCATCCTGAATATGTGCCAGTGTCACTTAAGCAAGAAAGTGTTGTAGGCAAAGGACAAATGCATTCTGCATGCTAACACATTTTTCAAGCCATATTTTGCTGTAAGACTCACAACTTTGACTTTCAGCCACTTATTTGTAAACTTCAGCCCTCAGAAGAAGTAATATTACAGTGGGAAATGTAATACCTATAGGAAATATAGGCAAAAAATGTGTTAACATAGGCAGAAATTTGTTAAAATAGGTGAAAAGGAGGAAATTTTTGCATAGGTGTAAAGGTGAAATTTTTCACAGGAAAAGTGAAAAATTGGCATTTTTTGTGGGAAATTTTTCACACTTTTCGCCCACCCCTAGTTATAGGGTTTATCCCCCTGAGTAAAACAAGGGTACTCCCACTGCTGAGAGATATTTTATTAAAAAATTATAACAGCTCAAACTTGAATTTTTTAGGTGCAATATCACAGTGGCCTGAAAATTTACAGTGGCGCTGTTCCTACACTATCCTATGGACTGCTCTGGTCCGTAGACCATAAATCTCCATAGGATGGTGTAGCAACAGCGCCACTGTAAATTTCCAGGTCACTGTGATATTGCACCTAAAAAATTAAAGTTTGAGCTGTTATAATTGTTTAATAAAATGTCTCTCAGCAGTGGGAGTACCCTTGTTTTACTCAGGGGGATAAACCCTACAACATATATTTTTTACATTTTAAGTACTACTATCCCTTAAGTTCATATACTTTGCATTTATTCATGACATTTCTTTATGGCCTATATTTATAGTATTTCTTCATGGCATTTTTATGTACTTGGTTATTAAATGGAGGCATTTTCTTATTCATATTCATGGTACAATAATGTTTAACCCTTTGAGTGCCAGTGAGGTATGCAACATATTGCTTTGCAATGCATTGTGTACCCCTCTGCCACTCAAAGGGTTAAATGTCATTGTTAATGCTTTGTATTCATATTTATGTTTATTGTATAGTCATAAGAAAGAAGGAAAAGAAGAATGAAGATTGAAGAGAAGGCAGAATAATGAAGAGAAGACAGAAGGAGGACAGTGGATGACAGGTTATTGTAACACATATAAGTTAATGATCGGTGCTTGGCAGTATGTCAGACACCAGTCGTTAGCTTTTTCCTGTTAAGTTCCCAATACTGTCGTTATTTAGTGGCGTTTTGGCCATTTTTGTGGCCTAACGTCTGTTGTGCTTTTATCCAGTAGGACATTTGAATACCGACCAAGACATTTTCTTTTTGTCGGTCGGTATCTATTTTGCCTACTGGCTTTCTTTGCGCAAACATTTGGATCAAGCCCATAATGTTATTATAATCTTCACTCTATGTGTGTTTAATTGAATATGTGTAAATAAAATAAATCCTTTGATCTTGCTCTAAATCATTTATTCTGTAACACAAAGAGGTGACAGTAGGTCATTGAGTGACCAAACCTGCTGTACCTCAGAACCATCAATCAAAATAAATGCCCCCCCCCCCTTCCCTTTGGCCATTTCCTCTATTTTGATGTGTGTTCTCTGCTTTTCTCTTCCTTAGGATTACAGTGGGGAAGAGAGGCAGAGAACACTGACAAAAGCAATGTCTTCATTGCTTTTGTCATGTGGCTCACCCTGAATGATCACATGTGCCTAGCCTCCAGGAAAGGCCGTAACTGACAAGTCAGTTACAGCGTCCCCAGCATGATCACAGCACACCCTAAGGCTTGCTGTGCTTGTGAAGTCTTGATGTGCAAGGATCGTCATCCTTCCATAAAGAGATGGTAATGTCCCAGAAAAAATATTTTGCATGTTGTAGTGCTTAAAGACTTGAGCCAAATGCAAAAAAAAAGTATCTCTCAAATCGCTATGGTTTGAGAGATATCTGCATTTAAAGTTTGATGTTTCCTGCCATCAACTGTAAAGCTGTCAGCAGGAGATCCATGTCGTCCGACACAGAGGCTCTGCAGGAGAGCCGCAATCGTGTTATTTACAATGAATGACTTAATTGGAATGGTCTAAAAAGTGTGCTTGGTTTGCACACTTTAAATGCAGATATCTGAGAGATAAGTTTTTTTGCATTTAGCTCAAGTTTTTAAGCACTACAACATGCAAAATATTTTTTTGGAACATTACTGTCCCGTTATAGGACGTATTCCCATGAGGGCCCTAGCACATCACCCGTCTTTAATGTTTATTTAAAATTCAATATTGTCTATAAATTAGTCTATGTAAGTAAAATACTTTGTACTTACTCTAAATCGTTTATTCAGTAATACAATGATGTGGAAATAGGTTATAAAATGACCTACCCCTAGTTCTGCTCCCAGCACCACCAGTTTAAAACAAAAAATACCCCCCTCTTTGGCCATTTTTCCCTCCTGGAACCTTTGTTCTCTGCTTCTCTCTCTTCCTCTGGATCAAAGTGAGGAAGAGAGAGAGGAAGAGTACAGTGATAAAGGCAATTTATATTTACATTACCTTTGCCTTATAACTTCTCTGGCACATGTGATCTTTGTAGCAGCATCCACATGTGCAGAGCTACCAGGGAAAGGTAGAAACGTACTGCTCCAGTCCTAGAGCCATCAGTTACAGCCTTCCTGACATGATCACAGTGCACCCTGAGGCGTACTGTGATCATTAAGTCATGACATGCCAGGAGAGTAATCAAAAAGCTTCATTTAAAAATGACATTTTATCTCAGTGAATGTTATAGAAAACTCTCCTATGTATAGCTGCACAATACATTTGTCCCCTGTGGGGCAGTTAGTTTGCTGAAGAATTGCTCTAGGCCTTGGCACACCAACCTCCCTGTCTTGGGATTCCACAATTTTACATTAACCCTTTGAGGGCCAGAGAGTTGCACAAAACATTAGAAAGCAATGGAATTCAAAGGGTTAAACAAAATAGACAGATTAAAAATGATTTTAGTGACAGTAAACCATTTTTGACTTTACACATTCTGTAGTGCAAACTCTGTAACGTAAGATTGCTAATATTTTACATATTTATTTTCCTTTTCACCTTAAATGTCCCTGACAATTTTTACCCAGAGAATATTTTGTGTGGGACTGTGACAGCAGAGACTGTGCAACAATGTAAAACCGATACATTGCAAGAAAGACAGTTAAACATTGTAGAAAAGCCTACCTCTACAGCATGCAGATCAATCATTCAGCAGGAATACTGCAATATTGTATAAATACAGTATCTCTGCTTTCACAATATCCAATAGAGGACTCTGTAGAAACAGATTTAATAAGCGAAGATGAAAATAATAATAATAATAATAATATAAAGTATAGGTAATCTGACTTTATATATTAGTTAACTGTAGAATATGAACAGTAAAAAGACTCAGTTTCTTTAAAGATATAGTAATGTTTCAAAATAAAAACATCTCCAAATAATCTTCATAGTATTTGGGCCATGGAGAGTGTTATTTCAGTACTGTCAGAGTTGTAGATCAAGAGGACAATCTTCTTACTGTGAACATAAGGAAAACCCTGCCCCCCTTGACAGGTATTTCAGGTTTTTTCCTTATATTCACTGAAGATTGTCCATGCAATTCATCCGGACAGTCTTGTTACTCTCAGGTGCGCATTGTTACATCATTAAAAGGGCCCAGGAGGGGAAGAAGGGAATGGAAGATTGTCCCTTGCTGTGAGCTGTCTGGTCTTAAGACCAGATTCCAACATCCAAGGGAAGGCAGCTTACACTAGGTAAAAGGGGCAGGAGGGGGATATTTTATCATTCAATTACTCTTGAACTCCAACTCTGACAGTACTGAAATAGCACTCTCCATGGCCCAAATACTATGAAGATTAAATGAATCATTACTATCCCTTTAAATTTATATTACAATAAAGCTTCATGTATCAATATTGATTGATTAATTATACAGCATCTAGAGATTTTTTTTTTTAAATTTTCAAATGCTTTATTGAATAAATGTGACAATACAGAGGTCAAGGAAATGCATCACATACAAGACAGGTGTTTGGTGAAAGATAAGAAGAAGACCGGTACATAATATCATAAAATACAATGGTTTAGGTGGAGCATCAACTTATACATGAACTGAAAACATTCCATGAGCTATATCGGGTATGTATACCTGAGGAAAAAGGTATCTAGTGCCTGAACATAGTAATAGAAACAAATTGGCTCAGTGAGAACTATATATACTGAGAGTGGTTAGCCGTTGGATCGTATGGCAAAGGGATAGGATTTATAATCTGCGGTTGAATGTGAAATCTAGAATGACACCCCAAACTAGCATAAGTTGTGTACGGTACCCATATAGTCGGTGTGAACAAATTACTTTTGAAGCATGATAGATTAAAAATTAGTGAGAAGTAGCAACTAGTACAGTATATCTCAGGGGGATAAGGATGAGAGGGAGAGGTGGGGGGGGGATCTCTCAGAGCCGGACGCCCAAGTCCACCGGAATTTCCAAACAGGAATGAACCTGGGAGTTTTAAATATGTGTAACTTAAATGAGTACAACACCAAGCGAGTTATACTAAAGGGCAAACAATTGGATGAGAAGAAACAGGACTAATAAAGGAGACTAGTTTAAAGAGAATGCACTAGAAAGTAGATAGATGAAGTGTAGGGTAAACTAAAAAGGTGAAGTGCAAGGATTCCATATATGTTCATGGACCTGTAGAGTATTCGTGTCAATTACGTGACATTTCTCCAATTTATTTAAGGAGTCCCCTCTTTGGGTCCACACCTGAACAGAAGGTGTGACTTGGGATTTCCAATGACTCTGTATAACGGCTTTCGCCTCATTCAAAAACTTTCGGTGAATGGGGGGATCATTAACCTTGTGGGTGAGTGGGTATGTGAAGAGGAATAGAAGGGGGTCTAGTTGAATCTGAATCCGCAGTTTTGATGATATCTGATCTTTAACTTAATTCCAGAATGGAATCACAAGGGGGCAGGTCCACCAAATGTGGACTAATGAGCCTATGTTCGATAGACATCGCCAGCATATTGGTGAGGAAGTGACATGGATCTTTGACAATTTAAGGGGAGTAAGATACCACCTGGAATACAATTTGTAATTCATCTCCCTGGTTTTGGAGGACCTAGAGAATTGAAAATTGAGTTTAAGGATCGAAGACCATTGTCAGGCTTGTTATGATTGGAGCGTAGGAGCAGGGAATGCTATCTCTTGCCAGACAACCTTTCCAGGTGATCCACGGAGGGATACAGGTAGAACACCTAGGTAACAATGACAACACGGGAGTGCAAGGGTTAAGCAGAGCATAGTCAGGAACAGTTCAGAAGATCAGGGCAAGTGGCAATCAAGCAGAATCGGTAAAACTAGCCAAGGTCAGGAAACAGGCAAGCAGGGAAGTCCAGAAGGCAAGCAGAAGGTCAGGCAATGGGAAATCCAGCAAAGGGTCTGTAGCAAAGCAAGGAAGGAGGCAGTGAGCACTGGAAGCTTAGAGCACACAGGAACCAAAGTTCTGGAACACTGAAGCAAAGTGGACACAGCCTGAGGGGTTTTTATAGTGTCATGGGTTTTCACCCCTCCCCTCTGCTGAACAAACCTCTCGCTGGATTGGCCAACAAAGGGGTGTGCAACCACAGCACCTGCCTCACTGTTTACCTGGAGGCACACTATTGGTGGACAGATGATGAGAGAGGCAGGCTTCACCTCCCCCGTACAGGTGTACAACACCATGGTTTGATCTGGTCACACTGTGGATATCTTCCCTGGAGACTCCTTCAACTTTAGGACATGGCTTATGCCTATCGCGCCATCGCGATCGCGACCGTTGGCAGACGTCGCTACTCGAGGCCGCGGCTTTGGCCTACTACGCGATCACGGAGCATCCAGGAAGCCCCCAGCAGTGGTGGATGGCTGGGACATGGAGGTAGGAGCTAGAGGGGCATGACAACCGTATGGACATATCTAAAGAGTGTCACGACAACTACACCAGGAGAGATGAAACCCGCAGGAGAAGGAGTGCTGGGGAGCGCGGAGTGGGGTGCAATGCTCGGCGTGCGGTGGCTGCCTGTACAGGTACCGTGCTGTGGCCTACGTCGGGTATAGGTGCCAGCCGCAGGGCTGGATGACAAACCCCAGGGGAGCTGGGAGAGTGCCCCGGATGATACCCTACAGACAGCACTTACTCTCCTGCGGGGGAGAGTGAATGCTAGAGAGCACTGCGTGGGGAGCGATGCTAGCGAGCGGGGGCCAGGGGGCTGAAACTCTCCTAGGAAGAAACAATAGAGTGCAAAGAAGTACTCTCCAAGGCTGGAGAGAACTGACCTGTCCTGAGAGCACCTTGAACCGGAACTGGAACAGCTGGAACCGGAGGGGGTTTTGAGAATAACTGGAACACACGGAGAGAGGATCCCAGGCTCCCAATTAGTCAGGATAAAGAGAGTGGTCTAAGGCAAGCTGGGTCATACACTGGCAGGATCAAAGGTAACTGAATCGGCAGGCACAGGAGTGGTCAGAGGCAGGCTGGGTCATACACTGGCAGGATCACAGGTAACAGAATCGGCAGGCAAAAGAGTAGCCAGAGGCAGGCTGGGTCATACACTGGCAGGATCACAGGTAACAGAATCGGCAGGCTAAAGAGTGGTCAGAGGCAGGCTGGGTCATACACTGGCAGGATCACAGGTAACAGTAACGGCAGGCAAACGAGTGATCAGAGGCAGGCTGGGTCATAAACTGGCAGGATCACAGGTAACAGTAACGGCAGGCAAACGAGTGGTCAGAGGCAGGCTGGGTCATACACTGGCAAGAACACAGGCAACAGAATCTACAGGCTAGGACCAAGACTTGGTTACACTGTAAGAGTGCACCAGTGCCTGTCCAGAGCTCCTTGAAGTAGGCACCATGGGATGACGTCACGACGCACGTGACGCGACGTCGGGGTAAACCCAGAAGAGGACCGGAAGTAGGGAAACCCCGTGACTCCGAAGCAGCCAGAACGGGAGCACGGCTGACAACGGGAGCGCGGCTGACACTGCCCCCCACCCAGGAGGCACCTCCGGAGCCTACCTAGCAGGCCTATCAGGATGGGAGCGGTGAAAGGAGCGCAAAAGGGCGGGTGCGTGCACATCCTGTGCTGGCACCCAGGATCGTTCCTCCGGACCATAACCTTTCCAGTTCACGAGATACATGAGACAGCCATGGGACCGACGAGAATCCAGGACGCCATCGATCACATACTCCTCCTGACCATCCACAGTTACCGGCGCTGGAGGTCGAGGACCTGAAGAGGGATCTACAGAAGGTAGGAACGCCTTCAGGAGGGACACATGGAAGACTGGATGGATAAGTAAACTGCAAGGGAGAGCGAGATGGTACGATACCGGAGACAACCGCCGACTGATACGGAAAGGGCCCAAATATTTAGGACCCAACTTCCCCGAAGGCTGAGCCAAGCGGATATGCTTCGTAGAAAGCCATACCCAGTCCCCGATATTGTACAGGGGTGCTGGAGTGCACCGGCGATCGGCAGCAGTCTTATGGCGAATTTGCGCTCGTAACAGTGCTGCCCGTACGGTACTCCAGTGCTCCGTCATAGACCGTACCTTGTCCTCAGCTGCTGGAACCAAGGAAACCCCGGGAGCTAGGAGGAGTACGCGTGGGTTTTATCCCAGGGCCGCAAAGAAAGGCGAACATCCTAGCGAGGAATGACGGAGAGAATGGTAGGAGAACTCCGCCCAGGGTAGGAGACTAACCCAATCGTCTTGTTGGTGGTTGCAGTAAGAACGCAAGTAGTGTTCCAGAGCCTGATTTAAGCGTTCCGTCTGCCCATTGGTTTGTGGGTGATAGGCGGAGGAGAAGTGCAGGACCTCCAAAACCTGGAGACGAATTGGGTACCTCAATCCGAGATGATGTGCAGAGGCATCCCATGAAGGCGAATGATGTGAGTGATAAAGATGTCCACAAGTTCCGAAGCGCTAGGCAATTTGGGAAGAGGTACGAAGTGTCCCTGTTTCGAGAAGCGGTCGATGACCACCAAAATTGTGGTCATCCCGGCAGAGACCGGCAAATCCACCACGAAGTCCATGGCCAACTGGGTCCATGGGAGAGTAGGAACCGGAAGGGGTACTAGCAACCCCACTGGACAGACACGGGGTGTCTTCGTCCTAGCACATACTGGACAGGATTTAACCCAGAGGGATACGTCAATACGGGAAGTAGGCCACCGAAAATAGCGGGAGAGTAGCTCATGGGTTCGTTCCACCCCTGGGTGCCCCGCAACTCGGGACTGATGGGCCCAGGTCAGGACTGCTTGTCTACAGTCCTCAGGAACGAGCAGTAAAGGGTTGGGTGAGACATCAGAGTCGTCAGGTGGTTGCGCCTTTCTAATGCGCTCAAGTAGGTGGGTGGACAGGGACCCCAGGACACGTGCAGGAGGCACTATAGTGTCGGGCACTACCGGTATAGCAGAGTTTTCATCGTACAAACGGGAGAGTGCGTCTGCCTTGAGATTCCTGGTTCCAGGGATACAAGAGATCATAAAATCGAACCTGGAAAAGAACAGGGACCATCTAGCTTGTCGTGGAGTCAAACGTCGAGCGGACGCCAAGTACGCCAGGTTGTGGTGGTCAGTCAGGATGCTGATAGGGTGAGCTGCCCCCTCCAGTAAGTAGCGCCATTCCTCAAGAGCGAGCTTGATGGCGAGTAACTCTCTATTACCGGTGTCATAGTTACTCTCAGCCGCGGTAAAGCGGCGGGAGAAGTAGCAACAAGGGTGCAAGGTGCCAGAATCTTTAGATCGTTGGGACAGAACAGCCCCTGCAGCAAGCTCTGAAGCGTCTACCTCCAGGGTAAAAGGTAAGGAGGGATATGGATAAGATAGGAGAGGTGCGGACGTGAAGGCTTGCTTAAGGAGATGAAAAGCATCCAGCGCCTTCTGTGACCAAGAGGAAGGATCAGCTCCTTTGCAAGTTAAACGGGTGATGGGCTGGATGATTGCGGAGAAATTCCTAATGAATCTCCTATAATAATTGGAGAATCCCACAAAGCGCTGGATGGCTTTCGTGGTCTGTGGAACCCTCCAGTTTACCACCGCAGTGACCTTGTCCGGGTCCATGGTCAGACCCTCTGCGGAGATTACGTATCCCAGAAATGGCAACGAAGTCTTCTCGAAGGAACACTTCTCCAACTTAGCATACAGATGATTATCACAAAGACGGGTCAACACAGTACGTACATGCTGGCGGTGCTCGGCCACAGTGGAGGAGTAGATGAGTATATCATCCAAATACACGATCACGCAGGTGAGAAGAAGATCTCGGAAGACGTCATTGACCAACGCCTGAAACACTGCTGGGGCATTGCGTAAACCAAATGGCATGACACAGTATTCATAATGGCCAAAGCGCGTGTTAAAGGCAGTCTTCCACTCGTCACCCTCACGCATCCGAACCAGATTATAGGCTCCCCTGAGGTCCAACTCTGACGCTCCAGCAGTTCTGGAATGAGTGGAAGCGGGTAGCTGTTCTTTCTAGGCGTTTAGGCCTCAATAGTCAATACAGGGCCGCAAGGAGCCGTCCTTTTTCTTCACAAAGAAGAAGCCCGCTCCAGCAGGGGACGTGGAAGGCCTGAGGAATCCCCTGGCGAGATTCTCCTGAATGTAGGCCTCCAAGGCTGCCGTCTCAGGCAGCGAGAGGGGATAGGTCCGACCCTTAGGTAAAACCACCCCTGGAACGAGGTCGATAGTGCAGTCATAAGGGCGGTGAGGCGGCAGGACCTCTGAACGAGTTTTGGAAAAAACATTGGCAAATGCCAAATAAGGCACAGGGATCTGGGTGGATCCGTCCTCTACCGACGGGGAGACCGAGGAGACCACCATGGGGGACAAAGGACCTGTTGGGAAGGACAAAGTCCTTTCCCTCCAGTTGATTAGAGGGTTATTCTTCTCCAGCCAGGGGAAGCCCAGTATAATAGGAGTGTGGGGCGAGTTGATTATATCGAACTCCAGACTCTCGGTACGAGAAGGGCTCATGTGTAAACGGAGAGGAACGGTCTGTAGGGTAATGCGACCATCGCCAAGAGGGGAACCATCAATTACCACCACGCTCACAGGAGGGGTCTTGGATAGGAGCGGAATCCCGTGTTGTTGGGCAAACGACTGGTCCACAAAGACACCCCCAGCTCCGGAATCAACCAAAGCATCGTGGTAGATGGTTGTCCTAGCCCAGGACAACTTTACAGGGATCGTTAAGCATTGGGTGGAGGGAATTGGAGGCTGACTTAGGGTGGATCCCTCCAAGCGCCCTAAGTCCGGTCGTTTCCCGGTTTGTTTGGACACGTACGAGCAAAGTGTCCTGCACGCCCACAATAGAGACATAGGCCTGAGTTGCGCCGTCTGGCCTTCTCATCTTCTGATAGCCGGGTCAACCGGCCGATCTCCATGGGTTCCACAGGAGCATCGGAAGAGGACAGGGGTGCTTGAAACTTCGGTGCAAGACGGATGGGTGGGCGCATCACGGAGCGTCTGGAGCGATCCCTATCTTTCTCCAGGCGTCTCTCCTGAATGCGGGTGTCTAAGGAGGAGCAGAGGGCAATCAGACCCTCCAACGTTTCTGGTATGGGCCGAGTGGTCAGGTCGTCCTTCAAACGGTCACCGAGACCACGACGAAAGGCAGCCTTCAGGGCGCTGCTGCCCCAGTCCGTGTCGTAGGCTAGAGTCCGGAAGGTGATTGCATATTGAGTAAAGGATTGTTGCCCTTGTTGCAGATCCAGCAATGCAGCCTCTGCGGCTGCCTGTCTACCAGGAACGTCAAACACGGACCGAAAGGCGGCAACAAAGACATCGCAATCATCCAGCAGGGTGGACTGACGGTCCATAAGCGGCGAGACCCAAGCCAGGGCCTGTCCTTGTAGGAGGGAAACAATGAAGGTGACCCGGGACCGATGTGCGGCGTAGACCTCTGGTTGACTTTGGAAGTGTAAACTACACTGGTTCAGGAAACCGCTCAATAACTTGGGATCCCCTTCATATTTGTCTGGCAAAGGCAGGCGTGGGGGCACGGAGACATGAGTCACCCTGGGACCGGTAGCAGAAAGAGACGGCTCCGTAGGTGGGGTAGCTGAGAGCCCTGGACCCTCCAATTGTTGCGCATACGTTGGAGGAGAGCAGTGATGGAATCAAGTTTTTCATCCAGGTGCTGGATTTGTGTTGCGTGCTGCTTTAAAACAGCAGCCTGTTGGAGGACTGCCTGGGAGACCTCAGTGGGGTCCACCGACATGGTTATGGCAATGGCACTCTTACTAATGTCATGACAACTACACCAGGAGGGATGAAACCCGCAGGAGAGGGAGTGCTTGGGAGCGCGGAGTGGGGTGCAATGCTCGGCGTGCGGTGGCTGCCTGTACGGGTACCGTGCTGTGGCCTAGGCCGGGTATAGGTGCCAGCCGCAGGGCTGGATGACAAACCCCAGGGGAGCTGGGAGAGTGCCCCGGATGATACCCTACAGACAGCACTTACTCTCCTGCGGGGGAGAGTGAATGCTAGAGAGAGCTGCATGGGGAGTGGTGCTAGCGAGAGGGGGCCAGGGGGCTGAAACTCTCCTAGGAAGAAACAATAGAGTGCAAAGAAGTACTCTCCAAGGCTGGAGAGAACTGACCTGTCCTGAGAGCACCTTGAACCGGAACTGGAACAGCTGGAACCGGAGGGGGTTCTGAGAATAACTGGAACACACGGAGACAGGATCCCAGGCTCCCAATTAGTCAGGATAAAGAGAGTGGTCTAAGGCAAGCTGGGTCATACACTGGCAGGATCAAAGGTAACTGAATCGGCAGGCACAGGAGTGGTCAGAGGCAGGCTGGGTCATACACTGGCAGGATCACAGGTAACAGAATCGACAGGCTAAAGAGTGGTCAGAGGCAGGCTGGGTCATACACTGGCAGGATCACAGGTAACAGTAACGGCAGGCAAACGAGTGGTCAGAGGCAGGCTGGGTCATACACTGGCAGGATCACAGGTAACAGTAACGGCAGGCAAACGAGTGGTCAGAGGCAGGCTGAGTCATACACTGGCAAGAACACAGGCAACAGAATCTACAGGCTAGGACCAAAACTTGGTTACACTGTAAGAGTGCACCAGTGCCTGTCTGGAGCTCCTTGAAGTAGGAGCCGTGGGATGACGTCACGACGCACGTGACGCGACGTCGGGGTAAACCTGGAAGAGGACCGGAAGTAGGGAAACCCCGTGACTCCGAAGCAGCCGGAACGGGAGCGCGGCTGACAACGGGAGCGCGGCTGACAAAGAGATGGAGAGGTTTTTCTCCCACAGTTTAAGGAAGTATGGTTTGGGAGGGTTCACGGCATCATTCAATAAGTTGTATATAAAGTATAAGGGGTGTCTCTTGGCAGTAGCATAAGAAATGGAAGATTCAAAGGGGTGAGGTCTTTAGAACAAGGGCGGAGTGTAACCAGTTCCTCACTTGGAAAAAAGCCCACCACGTAATTGTGACATTGTCAAAGCGGGTCTGCAGGAGGTCTCTAGTCAAGGGTTGGGGTAGTTGTGACATAGAGCCTAGGGTCAGTTAGCCTTCGGATTCCCAAGCTTGGAAAGAGGATGGGATGAGACCAGCCGGGAAGTCCGGATTACCTAAGATGGAAAGCAAAGGGAAGGAGTGCCTAGAGATTTTACATATAATAAATTCTCTTCTATGCAAATGATGATTGGCTGTGCTCAGTTTAAACATTAAGAGTTGAAGAGTTAATAATGTATATTTTATATTTAATAACTATATTTTGCAGTTTGAGGGTTCTTTTTATGTTTTGGCATATGGTTATTCAGTCCTTCTATTGGACATGTTGCTATGGCTGCAGAACATTATGTTATTGTATTCTTTGTCTGCTTTCTCTGTTACATCACAAGTATTATAACTTGCAATAAACACTACTTTATCAAGCATGGGTGATGTATGCTCTGTAAGGCTGCACCTGAGCTCCAATTTGTTTTCACTATCAGAAAGGAAAGCTTAATATGTTTTTGAGATTACAAAATGTTTAGAATTAATTGAATTATTAACAAAATGCTGCATTGAGCTCCATTCTATAGGATGATAATTTAGTACAGTTTGGCAGTAAAGTAGAAGGTATTCATTAAGATAGATGTACAATTTGGGAGGAAAATAACTGAAAAAGTAGTGAAAAATGACAATGACCAATGGTTTAAATGGGACTTTTAACCATTTAAATGAAGAGCAATGCATTTAGGGCATCTACTGTATAATTCAAGGGGAAAGTAATTCATATTTGTCCCTGACAGTGCAGACTGGCTGGTTGATGGGGATTGTGATCCCACAGTTAGAGGACCAACAATTAATTTCACATGTAAATCTTTTCAATAACTTAATGCTCTTTTTCTGCTTTATCTCCTCCTTAAACAGGTTATGTGATAGGCCACGTTATTACTTTGTACTTCAATTTTTTCCACAGACATTTATGAATGAGCTGTCCAAAGACAGAAATGACCCAAACATTGATTAGTCTAAGGTTTCTGGATTAAAGAGAAGCTAAACACTCACAGGATATGTATAATTTTATAATTAGATTGTGCATCTGGGGTAGGTTGTGATGAAGAAAACACAGAGATATAGTGATAATAATAAAAATGTATTTTGCACAAAATTAAAATACTGTTACAATTTGGATATTATATGCATGAATTAAACAATATTATGAGTCACACAAATGAGAAAAATGGAATTAAATTGGATACCAGTAAATAATATGATGACAATTTCCTCACACCCTCTAGCACTAATCTTTGTTTCTGGTCTTCTTCTCTGCTGGGCTCACATCAGGATTCTCAAGGACAGGTCTTCTTCTGAAGCTGCTTTTCTCTCATGCTGTTAATCTCTTGCTGCTTTCATGCTGCTCTTATTGTACACCAAAAAATAATCCTCTTTTATACCATTTTTCTATCAGTCGGGTCTGGTGAAAACTGGTCAGCTCAACTGGCCATTTCTCACCACACCCACTTGCAATTTCATGGTGGTCTCCAAGAGATATTATTGGTGGGGGAAGAGAGGAAGAGGTTTATCAGATTTGTTTTCATATCTGAACTCTTTGTATGGAAACCCCTTTTATTGATTTCATGGTTTGTTCTTCTGGAGTTTGGGAAGGTTGAAACTGCCTTGAATTCTTAATAAAGGAAACAGAATTCCCACAGTATCTCTTAAGCCATAATACAGATAATTAATTACACATATTTATTCATAGCCACATACATGCATACACACACACACACACACAGTGCTGCTCCGGTAGGAGAATCATATTCATAGCGGTGGAATGTAAAGCACTCACAGGATACTTTTAAAGATGAACAAACAGGTGACTTATTTAAATCGATGTTTCGACCAACACAGTAGCCTTTATCAAGACTTACACCATACAAGTGACATAGACCTTAAATACCCTAAGCCCACACCCTCTTTAAAATTGGTGCCAAGAAAAGAGCCAAGTACAAAATAGATACAGCCAATCACAGAGTAATATATATTTATCTCACTATATTATCTGTGATTGGCTGTATCTATTTTGTACTTGGCGCTGTTCTTGGTGCAATTTTAAAGTGGGTGTGGGCTTAGGGTATTTAAGGTCTGTGTCACGTGTATGGTGTAAGTCTTGATAAAGGCCACTGTGTTGGCCGAAATGTCGATTTAAACCACTTATATATATATATATATATATATATATATATATATATATACACACATACACATATACATGTCTATATACATATAGATACAGACATGCATGCATACATAAACATACATATACATCTCCACAGACAAACCCTGTTCTGAGTCATATTTGATCAGTCTGACTTTCTTACACATTGAAATGATTTTAGCTGGATTCAGCTGGAGAAAATTATTTAACTTGCATATTATTCTTCTGGTCTGGAAGCTCGTTACTATTGAATAAAGCATAGTTTACACAGACAACTTTGTTGTAGAAACTTTAAGATGTAACATGAACAAAAGGCTACAAATTAAATGACTGTACCTGTGAAACATATAACTTGCATAACAAGAAAGAATGAAAACAGATGTGGAACATGTTGCTATTCCCTTAAAATCCTAGCCTTAGACACAGCAGAAAAAGAACAGTGCAGTGCATATTGCTCATCCTTTCTTACAAAAAACTTCATATGCAATATGATTCATGGTAATATATGGTAACATAGATGAGGATGAAAAAAGGATGTGTCCATCAAGCCCAGTAAATGCCAAATCACCTGTGTTGATCCTGAGGAAGGCAAAAACACAAACAAAAAAACTTTGAAGCCATTTGCAATTAAGCCCCAAGAGGATAAAAAAAAGTTCCTTCTGTCTCCAAATGGCAGTTAGATAGTTTGATATCATTCTGTGCTAGATAGGAATCCATTATGTTTTTGAAAGCAGTTCCAGTATCTGCAAGCACAACATTCCGAGGCAAAGAATTCCACAGCTTTACTACCCATACTATTAAAATGATTTGCCTTTGTTGCATCTCTCTAATTTTTCCAGTTCAATAATGTCTTTTTTAAGACCTGTTCCCAAAACTGTACTCCATATTGTAGATGAGGCCTTACCAAGGATTTATATAGAGGTAGAATTATATTAGAATCCTGTGCATCTATACCTCTTTGTATGCAACCTAGTACCCTATTTGCTCTTGCACCAGTTGAGTGACTCCGCACACTACTGTGAAGTCTGTCTATCAGTACTCCTAAATATTTCTTTAATAAGGACTCCCCGAGTTGTTTCCCACTTTTGTGTGTGCAGCACTTTTGCTTCTATAACCCAGATGAATAAATGTACATTTATCTACAAAATGTCCTCTGCTACTTTTCTGCCCATTCACTCAGTTTCTCTAAATACTTCTGCAGAGAAACCATTCAGTTCTTTATGTAGTTCCATACACAGCTTATAGCCTTGAGCAAAGATTGAGATGCTACTTTCAATTCCCACTTTTAGATCATTAATAAACAAAGTAAAAAGCATTGGGCGCAGGACTGAGCCCTGTAGCACCCCACCTACAGCTTTAGGCCACCCTGAAAAGGTTCCATTTAAAACAACTCTCTGCCATCTATCATTTAACCAGTTCAATCCATGCAAACTAAAGCCTTTTAACTTATGCAGTAACCTGTTTTGAGGCATTGTATCAAAGGATTTTGCAAAATCCAAGTATACTATATCAACAGCAATTCCTTTGTCCAAATTACTACTTACCCTTTCATAAAAGGCAAGTATATTAGTCTGATATGATCTATTCATACAACTTTCTGGCACCTACTAATAATATGGATTGTTCTGAACACTGTCAGTTTTTAACCCTTCTAATATCTTACCCACAATGGAAGTCAAGCTCACAGGTCTTTAACCCCTTAGTGACAGACGACTTACCTGGTAAGTCCAGGAAGTCATTCGCTATAATGGAAAAAAAAAACCCTGTCATTAAGGGGATAATTTCCTTTTTTGGATCTTGCCCCATTTTGAATGGTGGTACTGCATCAACTTTCCTCCAATCACAGGCAGGGCCTGATTTACATCTCAGGAGCCTGTAGGCACAGAAATCTGAAGTGCCCCCTCCCCCCCCCAAAAAAAAAGTTCAAAAGGTTTTGACTGAAATATTTTTATTCAGCCACTAAAAACTTATGCAGTAAGTAAACTTAAACCAGTAGAACAATATTCAGTCACACAGAATTACATATCCCTCCGATCCGTATAAACACCATTGAAATACACAACATGATTAATCTCTTCAGGGTCAAAACAACACATAACTTCAATTAAATAGAGATACAGTATCATCAAAACCCCTATGTGAAGTGAAGAAAGTAGAAAAAAGTTTTCTGAAAAAGTCAGAAACCAACTAAGTGCAACAAATATAGAATATAATATTGAATCAGACAAAAGTTTAAAGATATGATAAGGTATAATCATCTAAATACTCATCGCCTCCTGTAACTCAGATCCCATTACAATTCCAATGTAAAATTCAGACGACATTTTAAGTGGCTCAGTCATTTGGCCGCACGCTCCTTCGCGTGCGACCATTTAAAAGGATACCCTCATGGTTTACTTTACTCATGGATACCCTCATACCCAGTGGCAGTGCAGGCTTACCTCAATCAAGGTGGGCCACGGGGTTAAATAAACTGTGGGTTCGTCCGTGCAGCTTGCTTGAACTTCTATTAGGCTAGGCCTCTGTGTGTATCTGGCTGTGTTGATGATGTTTTTTGTCCATGGGCTGTGGCTCCCTGCAAGCTGCACTGAGAATCTAGGAGGGGGATGCACTGTTAAGGGGCTGGCAAGTGGTGAAGTGAGGAATAATGCGCAGCTGTGCGTGTCATGTCACATTCGGCTGGCGCAGCATTCCCCCCCCCCCCCCGTAGTCCACCCAGACATGAATGATGGAGGAAAAGGCTGGCAGTTTTTTTTTTAAATAAAGAAAAAAAAAAGCGATCACAATGACAGGCACCCCTATGTGGCCTACTCTGCCTTATTGTAAATCTGGCCCTGATCACAGGGCACCATGTTGGATGAAAATGCTATTACTGAACTAAGTTCATTAAGTACTCTTGGGTGTATACCATCAGGTCCAGGTGCTTTAGTCACCATTACATTTTCCATTACCTTTTGACTTTGTCTTCAGTAAGCCATGTACATGATGGAGGATGAAGTCTGTGGTTTTGTCTGTTTGAACACAGCCTCTCATTGTTGCTTCATTTGTATATACAAAAGAAAATAATGTGTTTAAGGTATAAGCCATAGCCTTACCCTCAATTCACTTGTCTCAGCATTAAGAGGACCAATATCAGCCTTAATCTTTTTTTATTAATATACTTGTAGAGTTGAAGATTTTTCTTGCTCTCTTTTGCAATACTCATTTTTAAATATAGATAGCCTAATTGTTTGTTTGCAGATTTTATTACATTCTATATATTTTTAAATGATGCATCTGACCTGTGTGACTTAAACACTTTAAAAGCCTACTTCTGAGTTCTCATTTCTCTGCAAACCTCATTATTAAACCATACTGGTCTTAATTTGCTCCTCTTGTACTCACTCCACAATGGTATATTGAAGTTTGTATTTGTCTAATAGCATTTTAAATAAATTCCATGATTCTTGTGCATTTTTATCTTTGAAGATTACATCCCACTGAATATAATTTAATACTGCTTTTATTTTAGCTTTGTGAAACGATCCTTTTTAAAATGTAATGTTTTGGATAAATCCTTGCTATTGGGTTTAACATAACAAATGTCAAAGGATACAATATTGTGGTCACTACTGCCTAAATGTTTATTTACCTGTAGATTATCATTTTAAAAATGTTTGAGAGCACTAGGTCAAGCAAGGACTCTTTTCTAGTTGGGGCATTAATTGCTGGAAGTCTATCACGGTCACTCTTTGTGGTGGTGTTCTTCCATTGGCGGAGCTTGATTGGCCCGCCCAGGGTGTCCCTTTATATACTGGGCCTATGGCACCTGTCAGGTGCCCTTTCGTGGTGTTCCTGTTCCTGCACTTTTGTTGCTGTGATCCTGTATTCCTGTGTAACGACTCGGCTCGTCTGACTACTCTGTTGTTCCTGCTCCGTGATTGACCCGGCTCTGGCCGACTTCCTGCTCCGTGATTGATCCGGTTCTGTCTGACGTTCCTGCTCCGTGATTGACCCTGTTCTGGCTGACGTTCCTGCTCCATGATTGACCCGGCTTTGGCTGACTTCCTGGTATGTGATTGACCCGGTTCTGGCTGATGTTCCTGCTCCGTGATTGACCCAGTTCTGCCTGACGTTCCTGTCTGGCGACATTCTGAGCCTGCTCGCAGTTTGCACTGACTGATCACGCTTCCTGTGTTACTGTGGCCTCCGATACTGAGCCCGTTTGTTGCCTCCGTTACCGAGCCTGTCAAAGAGTACTGCCGAGCTATTGCCATTGTTAACGAGTCTGTTTGAGAACACTTGCTGTGCTGGTTGCCTCCGTTACCGAGCCTGTCTGTATACACCTGCCAAGCTTGTTGCCTCCCATCCTGAGCCATATTAACACTTGTTGAGCTGTTGCCTCCTACACCGAGCCTATCTGTTACCACTGCAGAGCTGTACCTTTCGTTAGGTGCGCGTTTCCCAGGAGTTGTCGCACCGCGTGGTGCTATTGGGCATTCCGGTACTCTGTCAGTGTGTGCTCCGTTTCGGCACTGGAAGGGTGCCTTGGCTCTGGTCCACTCTTGCTCACCGTGTTGTTCCATCAGATCGCACCTGGAAGTGCGTTTGGCTCACAGTATATTGGCTTGGACAGTGTCTCCTCCGTTACAGCACCTAAGGGGTGCTTTTGGCTCCGGTCCCATTTGCACATGCAGTGTTCCTCCGTTACCGCACCTAGGGGTGCTTCTGTATCTGGCTCCATTGGCTCTGGCAGTATCTCTCCTCCTTTACTACACCCAAGTAGGGGTATTGGCTCCAGCTCCAGTTGGTCATTGCTATACTATTGGGCATTTCGATACAGTTATCTGGTTGTGATTCGGTTCAGTCGCACTGCTTGAGCTTGCTAGCTGCACTACTACTACTGGGACTGTTTATGCACAGGGCGTTGGCTAATCACCACCACAGAGACTGACTACCTGTTTTGAGCATTAACCCTTACCTGTGTTTCTGCTATATTCTGCCTGCTCCTGCTATATTGGGCCTGTACATTATCCATTACTTACAACACTGTAATACTGATTCTGGCCCCCAGGGGCTCTGTTCCTTATTTTATTTTAATAAAACTGTGTTTTATTTCTAACCTTGGTCTGAGTGTCAGAAAACCGTAACAAAGTCATATTACTCCAGTCAATTTCAGGATAGCATACTTTTTTTTCTTGCAGATTTTTAAATCAAACATTTAGCAACAGTGTCAGATTGTTCTCGGAGAAAAACAACCCTCAAAGAATGTAGTCTTAGACTACAGCTACAGATGTAACAGTCTTTAACTGTCATCTTTCTGAGTTGCATGAGAATATTTGTTTAACACAGAAAGTTATAGATTAAAGAGGAAAATCATGGAAATATAAAAACATATAGAACAAGAATTCTGGCTCATTGCCAGCCCCACCTTGGGCAACACTACACATGAGCTCATGATTTTGGGAGATTTTGCCAACATTTTTGCAAGAATTTTCCTGTCCCTCTCATTAACCCTGTCTCCCTTGTTTTACATTTTAGCCTAACCTACATGTGTCCATCACATTCACTACTTTCTTTGTCCAATCCCACCATCCCTATCTTTCACACATCTCCCATTTGACATCCAGCATCTCTCAGACATGTCTCCTTTGTCACCTCCTACACTGCCTATCCCAGGTACAGGTCCCCCTTTGTTCTATCCCCATGCCATAGACATTTCCCCTTTTTCTCTCCTGCCCTCCACTTGCCACACACATTTCACCTTTGTCATTTACATCCCACCCTGTCCCTTACACACCTCCTCTTTGCCCCTTCCTGTACATAACACACCTCTCCTTTGTCCCCTCCCACCATCCCTTTTCCTCAGGCATTTCCCCCTTTTTTCCTCCTCTGCTCCACATCCTTCACACATCTCCCCTTTGGCCCCTTCCACCTTCCCCATTCCTCGCACATCTGCTCTTTCCCTGCCATCCATTCCTCAGTCATCTCCCCTCTGCAAATCCCACGCTTCCCATCCATAAGACATCTCTCCCCCCACCTCCCTGTCCCTCAGACATCTCCCCTCTGCCTCTACTGCCCTCCCTATCCTTCAGACATCTCTCATTTGCCCCTCCATGCTATCCATCCCTTACACATTTCCCCTTTGTCCTCTCCTAGCCTCCTACTCTCCCTGTCCATCACACCAGAGGCATAGAAGAGTCCCCTGCAGTCCCTGTGTCACAGGAGACCCTGCTGGACTCACGGCCCCCCAGAAATGTTGGAGGTAGGGTGATGGAAGGACGACCAGCTGTATGCTTCGCTGTCAACATGTAGCTAGCGCATGCTTCTTAAAATCTGCACCCACTATACACTTACATTTGGTGTGTAAATGGTGTGCTATAGTGTTGTGCATTCTTGCAGCCTCTAAATACTGGCCATACCTACTAAGCCGGCTTCAGTTTCTTTCTCCCAATAACCTTCCCTCCTACCCTAGGCTCAATAAATGCAGAGCTTGCTCCCCTGTTTCCTGACACATCATGTTGGAGGTAGGGTGATGGAAGGACGAGCAGCTGTATGCTTTGCTGTCAACATGTAGCTAGCACATGCTTCTTAAAATCTGCAAACACCCACTATACACTTACATTTGGTGTGTAAATGATGTGCTATAGTGTTGTGTATTCTTGCTCCATTGTCTCCTACTGCTGTTTGGAAATTTGCCTCTCCTGCTGTGTTTTTGACTTACTTTCCCTTTGTGTCCCTTCTGCTGTCAACCAAAGAAGTTAATGCAACAACAAGTATTTCCTTAATTCATATAGTATTGCCAGTTATTTAATGTAGTGTTTATGGTAGCATACAATAGTCTAGTAGCTCCAAGATAATTAATTTGTTGCATCTCCCCTTAGCCCCTCCTGCCCTCCCTGTCCTTCAGACATCTCTCCTTTGCCCTTCCATGCTATACATCCCTTACACATTTCCCCTTTGTCCTCTCCTAGCCTCCTACTCTCCCTGTCCATCACACCAGAGGCATAGAAGAGTCCCCTGCAGTCCCTGTGCACAGCAGACCCTGCTGGACTCAGGGCCCCCCAGAAATTTTGCCTCCAGACTCTGGGGCCCCCAATAGAACATACATTATTTATATTGTATTTGAAAAGGAGGACCCACTGGACTTGGGGCCTCTAAATACTGGCCATACCTACTAAGCCGGCTTCAGTTTCTCTCTCCCAGTAATCTCCCCTCCTTCCCTAGGCTCTATAAACGCAGAGCTTGCTCCCCTGTTCCCTGACACATCATGTTGGAGGTAGGGTGATGGAAGGACGGGCAGCTGTATGCTTTGCTGTCAACATGTAGCTAGCACATGCTTCTTAAAATCAGCAAACACCCACTATACACTTACATTTGGTGTGTAAATGGTGTGCTATAGTGTTGTGTATTCTTGCTATATTGCTCTTCTACTACTGTTTGGCAATTTGCCTCTCTTGCTGTGTTTTTGACTTACTTTCCCTCTGTGTGCCTTCTGCTGTCAACCAAAGAAGTTAATGCAACAACAAGTATTCCCTTAATTCATTTAGTATTGTCAGTTGTTTAATGTAGTGGTTATGGTGACATACAATAGTCTAGTAGCTCCAAGATAATTAATTTGTTACATGCTGAAATGGCACATTAAGTCAAAGGGAATACTCCTGTATCAGTGATAGAGTTTAACCCCTTATGGCCAGTATCTTTAATCCTGCCTGCCTGGGATGCAGCAAAGCTTCCCAAGAGCAGCCACCACCAGTTATATACAAGTGATTCTATATGATCTAGTACACCAATTAGTTCAATAGAGTGTATGGTAATCATATTATTGAGCAAAAACCTTTATTCTTTCCTAGGTATATAGCCACTTAAAGCATTAATCTATAAGTGATCTTAGTATCAGAGTTTCATTTCCAGCATTAAAGGATCATTCATTATTCTATTATCACTGAGCTCAACATATCTAATGTTAAGGTCAATAGTAATTGATCTCTTAATCACTGAGTTCAAAGAGAGATTATATAGCTCTATTTTAAGTATTAGAAGTTTTAAATATGCTTTGTAGCAGTTTTTTTCACCCCTCGCTCCTCATCCTCCACAATGTAACACTCTACTTGATCAATAAGCAGATCATTATATTCCATGACTGACTCTGATTACTCAGAGAGATGCTGCTGATCATCATGACTCCTTGTTGTTGTGTGACACACAGATCAAGCTTTGGCAGAAATTCTGGAAATTTGTGTTTAAGGCAGAGATCCAACAAAGTGTCAAGATTGTCTTCCTCATTGCTTATAATTGACACTATGCGAGGATCTTGCAGAAAGCCCTCTAACATGTAGGACGTAGTGGAGACAGGAAGCAGGTGTGGGTATGGGCAATCTATAAGACCCTTGTCCTCTCCTACAACAATCTCAAAGTCAAACTCCTCTGCTGCAGCAGCATCCACAGATGTTATATCAAAAGAAAAAACTCCTGGTACACTCTCTGAAACATCATCATCACTTCTCGGATGTGCCCCACAGCCTCTTATAAGTCCTTCTGCTGCTGCTAGTTATGGCACCTGTTGATGATATGTCTCCAAGTCAGACCTGTGTTTGTGCTTTTGGTGAGGTCTAGGAGGTGCTTAGGTGTGAGCTGCTTTTCTTCTGCTCATGTGCTTTTAACAGACAACAAATAACAACAGTGTTAGCTTTTAGATTATGTGTGAATTATCTCCATACTGTGGGCTTCATATACTGAGTGGTTCCTAAGGAGCTGATACTACTACTGGGGCTAGATGTTACGGCAATTCTGCTACAACTATTGGGTGTCAAAGGGATTGCATTTCCAACAGCAGCAGAGGCACTATTCATCATAGCTAAAGTTGTGGATGCTGATAGTCTGTGTTATTGCTGCTGATTACTCAACACTAGTGAATGTGGCTGAGTGGGACTCCTTTGAATATGCCGCTCCATACTTCTCTGCATAATCTTAGATTTTTGTATGGCTTTGGCATTCAGTTTCCATGTTTAACACATTGGTCAAAAACTTTTCGCTTGAGGCAGAGTGGTAGATTTGCCTTAAAGATGGTACTGCTAATTTTTCCCAATGCTTGCCACAGTAGTTTTATTCATTACTCAGTTTTCATCATGGTGTTACCATCTGTTGACATTTCCTGTCCAAGGTACACATGTTTCTCAGCTTCTCCTAGTTCTAGATGCTCAATTTCCTCCTCTTATTTGGAGAGGAGAAATTGAGTGAGGGCGAGCAGAAACTCAGCAGATTGCATAGACTAGCCTGATGAAGCCCCAAATGTTTTCACCAATATACAGCCACTTCACTAGGGAGTGTGGCGGGTGCAGACCGCACCGGGTGACACCCTCAATGGGGGTGACATGGTGATTCTTGTGCTGTCGTCCTCTATTAAACTTTTTTTGCAGACAGCTGGTCTTTCGACTCGAGAGAGATGGCAGTGGATCAGTCAGCGCTCAGCCTCAGGGAGATGGCACATTATTATGATGGCCAGGACTGGGAGTGGTCCACCTTTGTATCTACGCAGTGACTACTCCCAGAGTCCCAGACCGGCCCCAGACCCAGTTTATCCTACTGATTAAAACATGGAAACTACAACTGTTGATGTTTTATTCACAAGTTATTGCAGCTGAAACTTGAATATTTGTTAGAAGCACCTCTATAGCCTGATCTTTTACAGTGACACTATGGCCTTTAAAAGATTAAGCATTGTGGGCTCAATTCTATTACCCGCATTAAAAGGAGCATTACAAGAAAAATAAGTAGCGCAAATTTTGCAAACGTGTTACGTCGGTATTCTATTGCAGAACCACGGTAAAACAAAACTTAGACAGCACTTTTCAGAGTAGTAACAAAACTGGCGCTGTCTGCTTTTTTCCAACTACCGTCTACATAAAATGAGCAAAATGTAAAGTCCAAGGAAACAGGCGTACATTTGATGTCAGAAAGATCAAGTTCAGTGTTAGATGTGTTCTCCACATAACAAAATCCGACAGAGTTCCCCCCCTCGAGATATTCATCTCCCCTTTTAAAAGTCGACTTGCAGTGCTTTCTTCCACCACAATAATCTGACAAATATTGTTCATAGTCGACAATTAACCCTTCCCCTTCCAAATCCGACTTACAGTGCTTTCTTTCACCATATTAATTCGACAAATATTGTACATCCAACATTTTGACCCCCACTCCCCCTTGAAAAGTCAACTACAGCGCTCCCATGATTTTCTTTCACCATTTTTATCCCACATTTTTCTTCTCCTATTATATTCGACAATTTCTATGTATTTTGTATTTCAAGATTAACCCTATGAGTACTAGAGAGTTATTGTAATGTGTTTGCTACCCCTCTGGTAATCATAGGGTTAATAGGCAACCTGTATGTGTATAAGAAAAAGGTGTTTGTCTTTATTATATATGTAATTTGTGTGAAAATGTAATTAAATATTTAATTTATGTGTAACAATGATTTTCTTTTTTAAAATTATATATGTAATTTGTATTAAAAAAGTACTTCAGACCTCAGGAGGGGTATCATGACCCCTCATGACACCCCCCTAGCATGGTGGCGACAATTGCCCCCTTTATTAATTAAAGCGCATATAACCTATGTGAAACATAGGTTATATGCTCTTTAATTAATAAAGGGGGCAATTGTCGCCCACATGCTAGGTTGCCTATTAACACTATGAGTACCAGAGGGGTAGCAAAGACATTACAATACATCTCTGGTACTCATAGGGTTAATCTAGCAGCACCCATGGGTCTTATTCAGCAAGAATTTATTGAGCACAAAACTCAATAATATGGTCAACGTTTCGGTCCTAATAGCGGACCTTTATCAAGACAACCAAATCAAACAATTGCTTGGATTTATATACCCTAGCATACTCAAGTGTTACCCATGCCTCTGATGATGTCATCACCACCCGTCATCATATAGAATGCGGGGGTGGACATACCTCATTGGTCAATAGGATCACCTAAATGTAAAGCATAGGGTGATAGTCAATAAATGAGTGTGTGTGATAAAAACTACTGAATTACATAATTAGTATTGAGAATAATCCTGAAGCCCAGTGTACCGAAATCATCAGTTAGAGTGATCCTGTTTTTACCTCACAACTCCTTTATCTCCAAAATTCACCTGCTGCTTCACCATGAGGATGAGTGGTGAGATCTCATTGGCGGGAGTGTGTATGTTGACGGGTCTACTAACCAATCCGCATGCTACAAAGAGTTAGATGACCTATATGACATGCTCCACAATGTGAGGGAGATCCCTCTGTAAAAGAGTCCCTATGTTATCGCAACATTGAAACAGTTCCCAAATATGTTGCAGAATATTGTATATCAATCTCATGGTGCCTCTGATGACGTGTTAATTAAGTTATATGCAATATTTATTGACCATCACCCAATGCTTTACATTTAGGTGATCCTCTTGACCAATAAGGTATGTCCACCCCCGCATTCTATATTACGGCGGGTGGTGATGGCGTCATCAGAGGCATGGGTAACACTTGAGTATGCTAGGATATATAAATCCAAGCAATTGTTTGATTTGCTTGTCTTGCTAAACGTCCGCTATTAGGACCGAAACGTTGACCATATTATTGACTTTTGTGCTCAATAAATTCTTGCTGAATAAGACCCACGGGTGCTGCCCCATCCTTCCATTTGTTGTGAATTACTCAAGGGATTGTGCACCTGGGCGTATTGAATTTAAGGAGAGAGTGCTTTTATATTGGATTTTTATATATATATATATATATATATATATCTATATATATAAAAGAATAAGCCTCACTGCATAATTTATGGTACCTCACACACAGAACATAATTTATGTCTCCTCAGAAAACAAACACACATTGAACAGAATGCTTCATTACATAATTTATGTCTCATTAGTAGACAGAACTCCTATTGGGTGATTCATTGGGGACTTTACTGCTCCCATTGGGTCATTCAATGCGGGCATGTTTATCATACAGTGAGTTGGCCCGCCCCCTCCAGCCCGCCCACCACTATCCAACTGACAAAAAAAATATAGCTGCCACTTGCTCCTGAAGTTGGGGATATCAATAACTTCTCACTCAGGATCATGACCCCACAAACACACTGTTTCACCTCCCACAGATAACTGTAACCCTCCATACACTCTGTGTCACCTCCCACAGATAACTGTAACCCTCCATACACTCTGTTTCATCTCCCACAGATAACTGTAACCCTCCATACACTCTGTTTCATCTCCCACATATAACTGTATCCCTCCATACACTCTGTTTCAGTACGAGGGTGTAATGTTTCCATAAAATACAAACTCAGGGATAAACTTAATAGCAACTCTTTTATTTAACTCTTTTCGTCTCGTCAGTCAACCTCACTAACTGTCTGTTTTCAACTGTCACTCCTCCACTTCCTGCTTCCTGATTCCCCCCCTTTTTCCTTAAAGGGAGAGAGATGCTTTGCTGTATGTTACAGAGGACAAGCCTCAAACACTACTTTCTATTTGTTCCCTCAGCATATTGCTACTCTGCCTCAACTGAAGAGCCACTGTGTGCTATATTGCTATATTACCTCAACTTAAGTAAGGAGGAGTTACTGCTCCCATTGGGTGATTCAATGGGGGAGTGACTTAAATCATGCAGGGAGTTGGCCTGCCCCCACTATCCAGCCCGTCCACCACTATCCAAGTAACTCAAAAAACAAAATGGCTGCCACTTACTCCTACACCACAGACACAAACACATCAGACAAAAAAACACACACTCTCACACACACTGTCACACACACTCTCAAACACACTCTCAATCATACACACTCACAATAATTCACACACTCATACTCTCTCACTCGCACTCACAATAATTCACACTCTCACACACACTCAATCACACACACTCTCACACACTCTCACTCACACACTCAATCACGCACACTCACACTTTCACTCTCACTCTCTCACTCACACTCTCACACTCACACACTCACTCACACTCAATCACACACAATCACACACATAATCACTCAATCACACACTCACACTCTCACACACACTCTCACACACACACTCAATCATACACACTCACAATAATTCACACTCTCACAAACTCAATCACACACACTCACACACACTCTCACACACTCTCACACATGCTCACTCACACGCTCACTCACACTCTCTCACTCACACTCTCTTACACTCTCTCACTCACACACTCATACACTCACACACACACACTCACTCACATACAATCACACACACACACTTACACTCACACTCACTCACACACAATCACACATACAATCACACACTCAATCACACACTCTCACTCAAATTCTCTCATTCACACTCTCTCACACTCATACACCCTCTCACTCACACACTTACACTCTCTCAAACTCACACATTCTCACTCAATCACACACACTCACTAACACACTCACACAATCACTCACATGCAATCACTCACTTTCACACTCACACGCACTCACACTCACTCACACCCCGGGAGCCAGCACGATCCACCTTCCACCATAGTCTCACTCACACTCACTCACACCCCGGGAGCCAGCACGATCCACCTTCTACCATAGTATGTGCAATTACCACATGCATTTCAACTATATGAATGAATGCCACAGTGGAGGCATAAGTACAAACACAAACTCATTACAATGAAACATAAGTCACCCCCTTATGACTCACTTCTGTGTGTGTGTGTCTCTGTCTGTTCCTAACTGTGTGTTTTGCATGTCTGTATCACACTCTTTGTGTCTGCATGTTGTGCATTGCATATATGTGTGTATGACTGTGTCGCTCTTTAAGCATCTCAGTGAATGCGTGTGCATTTGAGTGTGTCTCCGTGTGTGTTTGTCTTGCATCCGTGTGTGTGCATTAATTCCTTATATAGCCTGACGGGCAGCTCTGTCCCACATTGCTAGTATATATATATATATATATATATATATATATATATATATATATATTAAGACAAAGTTAATAGAGAGCGCCACTGATAGGTATATAGGTTCTATTTTATTAAGAAAATATAAAATATTTATAGATATCTAACTGCAATATTAAAAATTACAATAGTAAAGATTCAAACAAACAATTCAGTACAAGGTGCACTACAGGTCCCTATCACGGTTCCCGTGATCTTTCTCTGTCATACTTTGCTGTGGTGCGCTCCCATTGGCTGAGCTTGTTTGGCCCGGCCAGTATGGCCTATTTATACTCTGCCTTTGGCACCTGTCAGGTGCCCTTTCGTGGTGTTCCTGAACCAGTATTGCTGTGTAGCTGTGTTCCAGTGTTCCTGCTTCCTGTGTACCGATTTGGCCCGTCTTACTAAGCTCCTTAGTTCCTGCTCCGTGATTTAACCCGGTCTGGCTGACGTTCCTGCTCCATGACCTGACCTAGCTATGTTGCTGACCCTGCCTGTGTTCCTGCTGTGTGCTGTTCCAGTGTCTCCTGGGCGACTATCACGGTGCCCGTGATTGCTGCAGTTCCTTGTCTGTCACCAGTAGGGGGCTGCTATTGGCTGTCTGCAGATAGCCCGCCTTTCATTGCCTATTTAAACCTGGATTGGGCACCCTTTGGGTGCCCTTTCATGTTGTTTCTGACCTTCTTGCTATCACTATGCCAGTGATAGCTGGGCCTCTGTTCCAGTGTTCCTGAGTTCCTGATCTCATGTGTTCCTGAGTTCCTGATCTCTGCTGTTCCAGTGTTTCCTGCATGCTGAGTACTTCCAGTCCTGGTTCCGGCCTAGTCTCTGGTGTTGCAGTTCCTGCTGAACTTCTTCTCTGCTGTTTCCTGACCTGACTGATCGTTGCTGGTTCCTGTGTTCTCATCGCCTGTCTCCTGTATCCTGGCGACCTCCTGCCTGGTCGCGTCGGCGACATTGCTTGTTACACCAGCGAGCGGACGCTGGTTTGCTCCTAAGCCTTGCGGCTATACAAACTTGCTTGTTACACCAGTGTGTGGTCACTGGTTTGCTCCAAAGCCTATCGGCTATACAATCCTGTGTTGGTCCCAGCGTGCGGACGCTGGTTTGCTCCTAAGCCTTGCGGCTATACAAACTTGCTTGTTACACCAGTGTGCGGTCACTGGTTTGCTCCAAAGCCTATCGGCTATACAATCCTGTGTTGGTCCCAGCGTGCGGACGCTGGTTTGCTCCTAAGCCTTGCGGCTATACAAACTTGCTTGTTACACCAGTGTGCGGTCACTGGTTTGCTCCAAAGCCTATCGGCTATACAATCCTGTGTTGGTCCCAGCGTGCAGACGCTGGTTTGCTCCTAAGCCTTGCGGCTATACAAACTTGCTTGTTACACCAGTGTGCGGTCACTGGTTTGCTCCAAAGCCTATCGGCTACACAATCCTGTGTTGGTCCCAGCGTGCGGACGCTCGTTTGCTCCTGAGCCTTGCGGCTATACAAACTTGCTTGTTACACCAGTGTGCGGTCACTGGTTTGCTCCAAAGCCTATCGGCTATACAATCCTGTGTTGGTCCCAGCGTGCGGACGCTGGTTTGCTCCTAAGCCTTGCGGCTATACAAACTTGCTTGTTACACCAGTGTGCGGTCACTGGTTTGCTCCAAAGCCTATCGGCTATACAATCCTGTGTTGGTCCCAGCGTGCGGACGCTGGTTTGCTCCTAAGCCTTGCGGCTATACAAACTTGCTTGTTACACCAGTGTGCGGTCACTGGTTTGCTCCAAAGCCTATCGGCTATACAAACCTGTGTTGGTCCCAGCGTGCGGACGCTGGTTTGCTCCTAAGCCTTGCGGCTATACAAACTTGCTTGTTACACCAGTGTGCGGTCACTGGTTTGCTCCAAAGCCTATCGGCTATACAATCCTGTGTTGGTCCCAGCGTGCGGACGCTGGTTTGCTCCTAAGCCTTGCGGCTATACAAACTTGCTTGTTACACCAGTGTGCGGTCACTGGTTTGCTCCAAAGCCTATCGGCTATACAATCCTGTGTTGGTCCCAGCGTGCGGACGCTGGTTTGCTCCTAAGCCTTGCGGCTATACAAACTTGCTTGTTACACCAGTGTGCGGTCACTGGTTTGCTCCAAAGCCTATCGGCTATAAAATCCTGTGTTGGTCCCAGCGTGCGGACGCTGGTTTGCTCCTAAGCCTTGCGGCTATACAAACTTGCTTGTTACACCAGTGTGCGGTCACTGGTTTGCTCCAAAGCCTATCGGCTATACAATCCTGTGTTGGTCCCAGCGTGCGGACGCTGGTTTGCTCCTAAACCTTGCGGCTATACAAACTCGCTTGTTACACCAGTGTGCTGTCACTGGTTTGCTCCAAAGCCTTGCGGCTATACAAACTCGCTTGTTACACCAGTGTGCGGTCACTGGTTTGCTCCAAAGCCTATCAGCTTTACAATTCTGTGTTTGTCCCAGCGTGCGGATGCTGGTTTGCTCCAAAGTCTTGCGACTTTACGATTCCCCAGTTGGTCTCAGTGTGTGTACACTGGGTTGCTTACGATCCTGTCAATTTGTCATTACCATCTGACTGCTGCTACTATCTCTGGGCTGCCCTGCCCGGTATTGGCAGGGCCGGTAGAGCCTACATTGTAAATCTATTGAGGCTGCCTTGCCTGGTATTGCTAAGGCCGGTAGAACCGTTATGCTATTCCATCTGCAGGTTGCCTTACCCGGTATTGGCAAGGCCGGTAGAGCCTAACATTCTATTACTTGAGACAGTCCTGTCCGGTATATTGACAGGACCGGTAGAGTCTGCCTTCTGTCTTTGTTATATTCTGTATATATCTGTATGTATGTGAATGCCATCCTACATTATCAGTTTATTATTTCAATAAAATTGATTTTTACCTAAAACTTGTGTCTGAGAGTCATAAAAAACCGTGACAGTACGAAAGGGCCATGACCTCAGACAGCAAGGGTGAAGGTAACGCACAGAATATCCATTGGAGGATGGATGTGCTTGAGCAATGTTTGGATCAGTTCGCAGTTGCAATTCAAACGATCCTTGAACGCACGGTACTCGCTGACAAATCGAGCTCTAGCCCGGTGGTCTCGCCAAGTCAGACACCGGAAAGTGATACCAGGCCCCTAGAGGGTACTGTTAAAGGGTTAACGGCTTCTGCACCCTTGCCGCTAAGATATGATGGTGACCCTAGTCTCTGCAGAGGGTTCATCAACCAACTTGAAATCTTTATGGAATTGACGGCACACGCATTTCCCAATGATCGTAGTAAAGTGGGGTTCACGATATCACTGCTCACTGGCAGAGCATTGGCCTGGGCTAACCCCCTTGTGGGAGAATGCTAAACCTTGTACTAAGAACTTCAGAGAATTTGTGCAATCCTTTCGAAGAGTGTTTGACCCTCCTGGTAGAACCAACTCTGCTGCCAAACGCCTTATGGAGATACAACAGGGCAGGCGTACAGTGGGCGACTATGCCATCGAATTCCGCACATTGGCAGCAGAGGTAGGTTGGAATAACGAGGCATTATTGGCAGCTTTTTCTCAAGGCCTGAATGACCACATTAAAGACGAAATCGCTGCTAAAGACCTACCTGCATCCATGCGTATCCATAATGTGTTCCATGTGTCCCTTCTTAAGCCTCTGGTTTGCAATCGCTATACTACCACACCTGTGGTGCCAGGACCTGTTGAGGTCGAGGGCCAGGAGGAGTACGAGGTTCAGAGCATTATTGATTCCCGTAGGCTTAGAGGAAGGGTACAGTACCTGGTACATTGGAAAGGGTATGGTCCTGAGGATCGATCATGGGTGGATAGTACGGACCTTCATGCACCTAGGCTAACTAGGGCCTTTCATGCCAATTACCCACAGAAACCTAGACCCTATTCTAGGAGAGGGGGTCTTTGAAGGGGGGGTACTATCACGGTGCCCGTGATTGCTGCAGTTCCTTGTCTGTCACCAGTAGGGGGCTGCTATTGGCTGTCTGCAGATAGCCCGCCTTTCATTGCCTATTTAAACCTGGATTGGGCACCCTTTGGGTGCCCTTTCGTGTTGTTTCTGACCTTCTTGCTATCACTATGCCAGTGATAGCTGGGCCTCTGTTCCAGTGTTCCTGAGTTCCTGATCTCATGTGTTCCTGAGTTCCTGATCTCTGCTGTTCCAGTGTTTCCTGCATGCTGAGTACTTCCAGTCCTGGTTCCGGCCTAGTCTCTGGTGTTGCAGTTCCTGCTGAACTTCTTCTCTGCTGTTTCCTGACCTGACTGATCGTTGCTGGTTCCTGTGTTCTCATCGCCTGTCTCCTGTATCCTGGCGACCTCCTGCCTGGTCGCGTCGGCGACATTGCTTGTTACACCAGCGTGCGGACGCTGGTTTGCTCCTAAGCCTTGCGGCTATACAAACTTGCTTGTTACACCAGTGTGCGGTCACTGGTTTGCTCCAAAGCCTATCGGCTATACAATCCTGTGTTGGTCCCAGCGTGCGGACGCTGGTTTGCTCCTAAGCTTTGCGGCTATACAAACTTGCTTGTTACACCAGTGTGCGGTCACTGGTTTGCTCCAAAGCCTATCGGCTATACAATCCTGTGTTGGTCCCAGCGTGCAGACGCTGGTTTGCTCCTAAGCCTTGCGGCTATACAAACTTGCTTGTTACACCAGTGTGCGGTCACTGATTTGCTCCAAAGCCTATCGGCTATACAATTCTGTGTTGGTCCCAGCGTGCGGATGCTGGTTTGCTCCTAAGCCTTGCGGCTATACAAACTTGCTTGTTACACCAGTGTGCGGTCACTGGTTTGCTCCAAAGCCTATCGGCTATACAATCCTGTGTTGGTCCCAGCGTGCGGACGCTGGTTTGCTCCTAAGCCTTGCGGCTATACAAACTTGCTTGTTACACCAGTGTGCGGTCACTGGTTTGCTCCAAAGCCTATCGGCTATACAATCCTGTGTTGGTCCCAGCGTGCGGACGCTGGTTTGCTCCTAAACCTTGCGGCTATACAAACTCGCTTGTTACACCAGTGTGCTGTCACTGGTTTGCTCCAAAGCCTATCGGCTATACAAACTCGCTTGTTGCACCAGTGTGCGGTCACTGGTTTGCTCCAAAGCCTATCAGCTATACAATTCTGTGTTTGTCCCAGCGTGCGGATGCTGGTTTGCTCCAAAGTCTTGCGACTTTACGATTCCCCAGTTGGTCTCAGTGTGTGTACACTGGGTTGCTTACGATCCTGTCAATTTGTCATTACCATCTGACTGCTGCTACTATCTCTGGGCTGCCCTGCCTGGTATTGGCAGGGCCGGTAGAGCCTACATTGTAAATCTATTGAGGCTGCCTTGCCTGGTATTGCTAAGGCCGGTAGAACCGTTATTCTATTCCATCTGCAGGTTGCCTTACCCGGTATTGGCAAGGCCGGTAGAGCCTAACATTCTATTACTTGAGACAGTCCTGTCCGGTATATTGACAGGATCGGTAGAGTCTGCCTTCTGTCTTGTTATATTCTGTATATATCTGTATGTATGTGAATGCCATCCTACATTATCAATTTATTGTTTCAATAAAATTGATTTTTACCTAAAACTTGTGTCTGAGAGTCATAAAAAACCGTGACAGCGACATTCTGACTTCCGCTGTGCTGGTGACAGGACTGACTGAATTGTTGCCTCCTGTGTACTGGGCCTTTCCGTTTACTCTTGCTGAGCTCTGCTGCCTCTGTTATGCTGGGCCTCCGTTTACACTTACAGAGCACTGAGCCTTCCGTTGCACTTCAGAGCACTTTGCCTCCATTCACTGAGCCTCCGTTAACACTTGCAGAGCAGTTGTCTCCGCTCACTGAGCCTCCGTTAACACTTGCAGAGCCGTTGCTTCTGCTACCCTGAGCCTTCCGCTAAACACTAGCTGAGCCTTGTGTCTCCGTTACATACCCGTGGGGGTGCCATTGGCTTTTTACAGCTAAGCTCTTGCAGTGTAGTAGGTCTCCGTTACAGCGCCCGTGGGGGTGCCATTGGCTCAATACCGCTAAGCTCTTGCAGTGTAATTGTTCTCCGTTACAATGCCCGTGGGGGCTATTGGATCTATTATCCTCAGCTCTCGCAGTGTAATTGATCTCTGTTACAACGCTCGTGGGGGCTATGGGCTCTATTATCCTAAGCTCTTGCAGTGTATTTGGTCTCTGTTAATGCACCGGGTGGGTGCTATTGGCTCTTAACATCTAAGCTCTTGCATATATTTATTTCCCTGTATACTGGGCCAGAGAGGGCATCTGTACTTTACTGTTATTCTGTATTGCCTTTCTTGTCTTTTAATAAAACTGTGTTTTATTCTAACCTGCTGGTCTGAGTGTCCTACAAAACCGTTACAGTCCCCCATCTTTATTTATCAGTTCCTTGTAATATAAGCCATGTTAGTATGTTGGGCAAGTTCCAAAGGGTTAAATGTATGTATGCCGGTATATTTCCTCACCTACTGCAATATATATTGTATGCACGTATATATACCTCTCCCGTCTCTGATGGACTTGTAGCAGGCAGATGTCTGTACTTTTCCCCTGTCCTTTAGATGTTGTCCACATCATCATCAAATTAGCGGGCAGAAGTGTGCTTTCTCTCCAATCGCCAGTATTAGGTCTGGGGAACCAGGGCATCCTAATCCTTTCATGTTGTTGGTAGTGGTCACCTCCTCAGACTCACTGGAAGTATAATGGTCCTTCCAGGTCCTCCTTTTATTGTTATTAAGCTTGTTCATAGCGATAGCCATCACTATCAGCCTCTCCTGCCTCAGTTTTGCAAACCAACTCATAGCACAACAGCCTAGTACCTCTTTCTCACTCTGTAGCTGCTTGTATTGTTTCACTTCCTGGAAAACTGCACATTTTTATAGAGAAAAGTTGAAAAACACATGCTTTAAGGGTCAAAAACATTCTAGCCACTGAAAAAATAGTGACAATTTTTTGCAAATGGGTGAAAATAGCAAAGATTTTAATTGCTTTATTCAAAGAGGATTTTCCCACGAAAAAGCAGAAAACCCCATGGTTTTCAATTTTTTTTTTGCCGGAACACAACGGGAACCTTCCGCCCACCCCTAGTTTCTACAATACTTCCACTATACTCTTTTCTGGTTCCAGGTTCGTTATAGCTTTAAACAACACTGTTAGCCTTCTTTGGAATTCTTCTTCATTTTAAATAAACTTTACAGTTAACATAATTTAGGATATTTTAAGAGGGGTATGGCAAGATTTTTTTCACAGAAAACAGGCCAACATTAGGAATAGCACCAAACCCAATTCAATGTCACAATCGATTTTCTGTATTGGGAGGACATCAGACCCTAACTCTTACCTCAAAAAGACCCTTAGAAAAAGAAGATCAAGAGGAAACTAGGTCAGAAAACAAAAAATATAACTTAGGAAAATAGGGTTTAATTTAAGTAAAATTCCATTTTCCAACTAATAATAATCTGTTTTAGGAGAAGGATTAAAATTTGTACTTACAAACATATAGGTTTTCAAAGTTTTTATATGTTTATAATTAGTTAACAAGAAAGGGATGAAGGCAGATCCCCCAATCCAGTAACATCTAGTAATATCTTCATTCATTTTAACTTAAAGGGATAGTAATACTTTGTTTTAACTTTATTTTATTTTGTATGCATGAAGAACGATATAAGTCTTATCTCTCAAGCCTTTATGGTTTAAGAGATATTCACAAGCAAAGTTTCCCCTCCCCACCTCTTTTACCTAGTGTAAGCCATCTCTTCTCAGATGTGGAATGCAGTCCATAGACCAGACAGATAACAGCAGGGGACAATCTTCTTTATATGAAAACAATGAAAGCCCTGCCCCCCTTGACAAGCTTTTAAGGTTTTTCCCTTATGTTAATTGAAGATTTTCCCTCTCTGCAGTCTACCTGGGCACCTCCCTTCTGATCTGGCTGAACAGTGTTACATCAGTAAAAGGGGCGGGAGTGGGAGATTTTGTCATTGAATTACTCTTGAACTATAACTCTGACAGAACTGAAATAACACTCTCCAAATTCCAATTACTATGATGATTAATTTGAGCTGCTTTTATTATGAAACATTACTATCCCTTTAAAGTTAACATCAATGTGTTGTCCTGCTTAGAAGCTTTTCAAGACTGTGTAAGCGAAACAGAAAAATAAAAGAAAAAATATTATTATAAGCATAATTTAATTAGGGAAACAAAAAGTGTTCCAAGGAAATTAAAAATAAATAAGCTATCATAATAAAACCAGTTATATAGGATAAAAGAGTGTGAGAAAATTTTAGAACATCAGGGCACCTATCTAAAAATTACCAGGAGCCCTGCTAAAATTGATTTAGATGAACTTAGGAGTATTCCAATTATAGGTAGAAAAGGAGGATATGAAATAAAAAAAGAATTTGAGCTTATTGTTATAACAACCCTAATATTGCAAGGTTTCTATTGTTTACCTAAATTACATAAAAACTTAAGGCCTATAATACCAGGGCCCAGGGTTAATTCCCTTACCTCAAACTTATTGTATTACTTAGATCAGTGATTCCCAAACTTTGTGACATGATGCTCCACCATATTCTAATTCCCCCCACTCCGTTTTTATTAAAATAAATAATTCTTTAAATACATATTTATCTTCCTTTGGTATGCCACAGTAATTTTTACAATCCAATATATATTGTGTCTCTACTAAACCTATGGCTATCAAAAACTTGCAACCATTTTTAAACCAGCCCTTTACAAATTTTTGACTCTAATAATTTTTCAAGAATAATAATACTGTTAGGCTGTATAGCAATGCATAAGCTTAGTGCTGAAACAAAGCATTGTATCTCATCCCCTCAGAAATGCCCTCAGGACAAATATATGTGGTTAATGGTCCTTAAGATATAAAAAATTGTATTTGATTAATATTTTTAAAGATAAAATGGGAAAATGCCATAAAACTCTATTCAAGCATTCACTATGCTTTTGCGTGTAAGGTATTAAACAGAAGATGATGAGCAAACTATTTCAGAATTTCAAAATGAATTTAGTTTAGAAGTTAGATTTTCTTTTACACCTAATTATTTTGGGTTTTACTTTTTATTTATAAATTATTATTATTATTTGAAAGGTACAGAAGAGGAGTTTATTAATTCTAATAAAATAGTCTTGAATTTTACTTGTCAGATAAATTTCAGTAATATTGATTTTCTTGATTTAGAACTACAGCATTCAGAAATAGTGATTCATACTAGCAAATGTTTAACGAAAATTAGTATGTATATTTATACAGAAAATTCTAGCTTTCATCACAAACCCTAAAGGACAATATTTAATTCAGGCAATAACAGAAATGTTTCAGAAGAAATATATACGTAAGAAGTATTCTTAAGGAGTTCTAAATAAAGTTTTAAAAGAAGTTTATAACCCAGATAGAAGCAAAAGATGATAAATAAGTCATAAAAAACACTGGCAGCTTGTACAGAGTGACAAATTTCTGAGCAGTATTGTTGTAGACAATCCCTAAGTTATTTTGACAAGGGCCTCTAATAAAAAAAAGTATCCCCCATTACTCCTATTTTAGATGTTGTAAAAGAAAAAAACTTGGTTATAAGAATTGTTTTTAAGTACAACAGGTATAAATCATGTGGACATTAAATGGAACCAGTTTTCTTTTAAATCTACTAGGACTAAAAAGAAGTATAATGTTAAACATCTTAACTAATTGTAATAGTAGTTATGTGAGATAAATGCTACAATGTAGTTGCAGAGGTCAGTATTTCGGATGGGCCAATAGATACACGGGAAGATGACCAAAACACAATGAAAATAAAAATTAACTTTGTCTCTCAACACTATAACACTTGCCCCAAATTTCCTGGACTGGTATTAATTTTTTAGTAATAGACAGTGCACTAGGTTATTGAAGAAGGGGAAATTAATGAGAAGATTGATTAAACAAAGAATTATTTTGGATTTACACATTAACAACCAGTCTAGCCCCTTATCTTAATATAGACATGATAGTAGTCCTTGGCTAATTTACAATTTACTTTAACTTTTATTTCTGTGGTTGTATGGTATGTTAAAGGGATAGTAATACTTCATTTTAACTTTATTTTATTTTGTAGGCATTAAAAAAACACGAAGAATGATATAAGTCTTATCTCTCAAACCTTTATGGTTTAAGAGATATTCACAAGCAAAGTCTCCCCCTCCCGCCCCTTTTACTAATGTAACACTGGTCAGCCAGAGCAGAAGGGAGGTGCCCAGGTAGATTGCACAGAGGGACAATCTTCAATTAAGATAAGGGAAAAACCTGAAAAGCTTGTCAAGGGGGGCAGGGCTTTCATTGTTTTCATAGGAATAAGAGTGTCCCCTTCTGTTATCTGTCTGGTCTATAGACTGCATTCCACATCTGAGAAGAGATGGCTTACACTAGGTAAAAGGGGTGGGATAGGGAAACTTTGCTTGTGAATATCTCTTAAACTATAAAGGTTTGAAATATAAGACATATCATTCTTCATGTTTTTTTAATGCCTACAAAATAAAATAAAGTTAAAACAAAGTATTACTATCCCTTTAATAGAATTTTGTTCAGGTCTCCTCTTTTAGAGGCTTTCTCCTTTGAAGTGCTATACAATAGTATATAGTGCGGTTGGTTAAAACAACCCCACGGTCATAGTTTCTAGTCCTGGCAAGGTTAACTCAGCCTTTCACCTTTCTGATGTAGATAAAATGAGTACCCAGGACATGCTTGAAAATGAGAGACAATCTCAATTTATCTTTCCTAGTAAAATAAGGTCATAAAAAATCTATAATGTTAGTTACCAATTTTTAGCCATTTGTATCATATTTATAGGCTTTTGTACTCAGTAATGCAGTGGCTAATAAGAAAAGAAGGCAATACTAGTGGGTATATGTGATCCACAAGAGACTGTCCAATAGGATTCCCCTGAATACGTTAAGTATAACTGACTAAACAAATCAGGACAGCACTTTCCCAAGTCTTGACACCACGTGCCATAAGAGCTTTCATACCAAACAAGACAGATACCCTGGATGGCAGACGAGTAAGCAGATCCAAAACATATTACCACGTCTTACAGATAATCCCTGGAGACAGTGTGATGTTTTTATGTTGTGCGTTGTTCTCTATTTTAATTTGTTAGCATATTTTTGCTTGTCTGTCCATATTTTAACCCTTTGAGTGCCAGAAGAGTACTCAATATGTTGAAAAGCAATGTGTTATGTGTCCCTCTAGCACACAAAGTAAATACTTCACTACATGTTCTTTTTTCTTGTCCTATGGGATCAGTTTTAGCTTTGGATACATAGCATCATTTTCAACACTCTCAAACACTGACTGTTTAGTAAGTGCAATATATATTTGAACTTGTCCCAATGTGTTCACAAATGTCACACTATATTGTGTTTTCTCTGTCTTCTTTCCCATCTTTTGTTTTGGGTATTCTTTGATATCGGTGATACATTTTAATTTCGACTTACGTCTTCTCCCTTCATCGGGTCCCATGGTACTAATTAGTGTAAAGAGGTGAATGAACTTTACTACAGTTGTACATTATTCCTCACAACCAGATCACTAAGCTAACATGTTTACAGTCAGAATCCTTAGGTGGTTTAAAAGGATCCAAAAAATGAAAGACAATTTTCTTTAAGACCAATGAATAAGGCTCAATTACCACTGGTTTATATGATTTGTGTTTCTTTCAGCGTAGCTGCATGTTTTTTAACCCCTTAAGGACCGGCGATCATGGGACATTTCCGTCCCATAATGACCGCATAGGGGCACTTGGACTCGCCGGTACACGTGACCTGTCACGTGTATCGGCGCGTCATTATGGGGCCTGATAGAGATCGCTCCGATCTTGGAACGGTCAATTTCAGGCTCTATTTTTACTTACAGCGCTCCCGGTAGAGCGCTGTAAGTAAAAAGTACGTGACATACTATGACCGTCATCGGTCCTTCAGTAGTTCAAGGACCGTGACGGTCCTGGTACGTCAAGGGTCCTTAAGGGGTAAAACAATTGTCTGTGTTTCTGTAGCTTTTCTTTTCTCCTCTGACTCCAGTTTTCATTTTTCTACAGCACTGTGCGTGTTCTCATGAGTTATTGTTCTGTCTGGTCCAAAGATCCTTACAGCTATACCTCTTTGGAATTCTGCTTGGTTTTAAACAAACTTTGCGGCTGTCACCATGTAGTACCACCTAACCTGTCGAAGCAAAAGAATCTCTGGGCAACTTTACAAAATATAAACTTTTAGTCCAAATAAAAACAGGTATCACTGAAACCAAGGAAATCATATATAGCATTACCACAGCTGGACCAAAGCAACTACAAATTAATTTAACATATTATTTAATACAACATATTCACAGCAAGTTGTATTTTAGAATTATTATTTATTTACCCGCTTGAATGTTAGCATGTCTTCCGATGTTACCAGCATCCAAGAGGTCAATCCTGTTGGTTCGCTTATAATCCATATGAATCAAAACAAAACCCTTAACATTTTAGAAATAATGTGTTCTGATTGCGGTATTGTCTGAAATGGCTTCAAACACTATTCAGTAAATAACCTTTTCAAAGATTTTGTACATGTTCTTAGCCTTTTTTCTTAAAAGTGCTTTTGAATGATTGTAATCTCAGTAGATCACTGAACAATTAAAAGATAATAAACGTATAAAGTTATAAATAGCAAATGTTATAGTAGATATAGCTATAAATTATATAATGTCTATGTAAATATTTTAAATTACATTTGGAAGCCTTGAAACAACCTTGACGGCATCTTGCCCTTACTGGAATGGATTAGTTTTTCTTTTTTTTTGTTCTCTTTGACAAAAATCACATTACTGTATGCACACAGCAGGAGAAAAGTAACTTAAAATTGCGACATATAATACAATCTTTGACTTTTTATTTTGTTACTTTTTTAATAAATGTATTTATCTGTTCAGCAGATATAAAAGAAATATTGATCTGTGACTAGCTTTACCTCATAAGCCCTCATGAAGAAAGTTCTCAGTTTCTCTTTCTTGGGATGCAGTGTAACTTGTCTTCCACCTACTGAATATTTTAGCAATTAAAGATAGCACTGCTTTAAAACTTTGAGAGTCATAATGATATTTGGATAAAGCATGGTACCATGTTAGCTATAGAAAATGCAGGATACTGGTAGAATAAAAATGATACCTTTATTGGCTAATTGAGGGCTTTGGATGAAAGCTTTCAAGACAGCTAGGTCTCCTCTTCAGGCATATAAGAATGAAGGCTGAATGCACAATATAATACATTACTATAAAACACATGCAGGCAATTTATTTTTTTACATTTATCGAAAATAAGATGCAATACAGAGGATAACATAGGCACATGCCGACATGCCAAGTATTATCGAGAGGCATTACATAGTGATATACAGGTTCATAACAAGCGAAATGTAAGCATGTGACAAGGGAGTGAGAGGTGGCCTTCTCAAGATATATTATAAATTCCATTGGTGACTATGTTGCCCCCAGCAGAGAGAGTCTGCAGAGCCACATGGTTCACTTTGGCCTCCAACCTAAGTAAAGAGAAAGGGGGGGAGATAAAGATAGAAGAGTAGAGTAAATAGAGTGAAAACAAGAAAAGCACAGCACCAGAAGGGGGGGGCAGGGGAAGGTTGAGGGGAGGATAAAGGGAGAAAAAAAGAGTGGGGTAGAGGATGAGGGCCATAGGAGAGCAAAGGAGTGGAGGAGGAAAAAAGAGGGGTGTGAGGGGAGGAGGCCACCCCAATTACCTGACAGGTCCCACATCCAGCAAGGGGGGGAGGGGAATGAAGTAAAAGAGTTCAGACCAAGGGGTCATCTGGCAAAGAGGGTGAGACAGGGGAACCAAGTCACTCAAAAACAACCCACCTTATTCATTCACAAGGTATGCAGCTGCTCCATTCAATCTATCTTAAAAGTCTCAATTTCCACATCTCTAATGTTGGAGCTGTGGCATTTCACAAGGGTAAGTTGATGAACTAGGGTTTAAACAAATGTCTGTTCTTCTAAGAGGATAAAGATGGAGTGGCAACGTTAAGTAGTGTGTTAGTCGGGGTTAAGGAGATTGTGATGGAGAGAGCAGCATCTATATCAGATTGGACCCCAGAAATGAGCGAACAGGAAGCATGTCCACCATATATGCAAAAATGCACACAATTTTAACATCTAATCACCCAGCTGCCAAAGAGGCATCCACCACACTGCAACAAAATGCATGTTATACTGTAGTGACACCCAAATTCTACATTATCAATGTGGACCATAGGTTATCATACTCTAGGCTCATTTACAGCTTTTTGAAGTAGACTAAAGAATGCAAACAAGATGAATTACCTTGATCATGCTCCAGTGAAATTGACCAAAGATGGCAAGGTTAGAAGAATGTATGTGTTAACCCTCCAAATGCCAGATGGGTGCACATCCCATCCCTTACAATGAGACATGCAGCCCCTTGGCATCCAAAGGGTCCAAAAATATCTTTATTCTGTGAGATAATGAGACATATCATTATCATCATCTTCAGTTGTTGTCTATCCACTTCAGGATGAAGGCCTCCTCAGCAAGTCTCCAATAATTTTAGTCCTGTGTCTTTTATTGCCACTGTGTACAAACAAATTTGGAAATTTCATCTACCCATCTTGTCCTTGGTCTTCTTCTTCATCATTTAGTATCAAGTAGAATCCATTCCAACATTCATTTAGTACATCTACCATCAGGTCTTCTTTCTATGGGTCATGCCCATTTCCATTTCAGGTACTTTACTCTTTCAGTGACATCATAGATCTTTGTTTGATCTTTGTTTGCTGATGAATTTATGCACACATTTTCCGGTCTATTCTTCTTATGTTTAGAATTTGTCGCTCCATGCTTCTCGGCATAATCTTACGTTTTTGCATGGCTTTGGCATTCAGTGTCCATGTCACTGCCATAAGTAAGGACTGGGAGGGCACATTAGTCAAAAACCTTTCACTTGAGGCAGAGTGGTAAATTTGTCTTAAAGACAGTATTACTAATTTTTCCAAATCCTTGCCATCCCAAATATATTTGTTGCTCAGTTTCCATCATGGTGTTTCCATGTGTTGACATTTCCTTTTCAAGGTAATCATACTTGTCCACTTCTTCTAGTTCTTGTCCATCTGCTGTAAATTTCCTTGGTATGGTAAATTTGTTGAACAGGACTTGTGTTTTTTTAATATTCATCTTCACACCCACATTTTGCTATTCTTTCAGTTCTTCAGGACTACTGACAAAGAGTATGATATTTCCTGCAAAACGTAAGTGATGTAGGCAGTCTCCATTGATCTTAAGTCCTTTTTTCCCAATTTAAGTTGCAGAAAATTTCTTCTAAACAAGCAGTAAGTAGTTTTGGGGAGATTGTTTCTCTTTGTCAGACTCCTTTTTCTATGTTGATCTGGACTTTATCATTGTTGACCCGAATCAATGCTGTTACTTTTTTCACTTATTGATTGGAAGATATTGATATAAGTTCTAACTATTCCTTGGTTGATCAGGGTATCAATTATGGTTTGCTTTTTCACAGAGTCAATGGCCTTCTCATAGACAATTAAGGCTATGCATAATGGAAGGTTGTACTCATATCACTCTGTAACTTGCTGAACTGTCTGGATGTGGTCCATTGTACTGAAACTGCTAATGAAGCCTGATTACGCTTTAGGTTGTGCTGTATTAAGTATTGTGTCCATTCTTCTTGATAGTACCTTTGAGAAAACCTTGCAGACCACTGGCAATAGGCTTATTGGCTGGTAGTTTTTTAGATCCATCTTATCACCTTTTTTGTGCTGTCGGATGACTTCTGAATTTTTAAATGCTGAGTAGTATGTATTTTGAAAGTAGTTTAGCTAGGGCTTTGGAGAAGGGTTAACCTCCAGCTTTTAACATTTCATTAGAAAATGTATTATGTCCAGGTGCTTTCCCATGTTTCATTGATTTTATTGCAGCTTCTATTACTTCTTCTACCAACACTTTTGGCACAGCCTCTGGCATGGATTCAGTTGTTGTGCTTCATCCTTAGAAAGATTTTAATAAAATCCTTCCACTCACTTTATTATCTGTTCTTGAGTTTTTGCTGTTTTACCATCTTCAAGCTTTAATGCAAACATTTGGCTCCTATGGGTGTGATATGAATACCATATACAAATACATTCAAGGTCAATACAAACAACTACCTAATTAATTATTTACGCAAAGAGCTTAGCTAAGAATGAGAGGTCATCCAATAAGACTAGAGGAAAGGTGATTTTGACTAAAACAAAGGCAGGTTTTTTACTGTAAGGGTGGTAAAGCTATGGAATTCTTTGCCTCTGGATGTTGTACTTGCAGATAATGTAAATGCTTTCAAAAAAACAACGGATGCCTATCTAGCACAGAACAATACTGAAAATTATGACAGATGGCTTCAGTGCAGATAGGACGATCCAGGGAACTATCTGACTGCCATTCGGAAACAGGAAGGAATTTTTTTACCCACTTGGGGCTAAATTGGAAATGGCTTCAGGGTTGTTGTTTTTTTTTTGCCTTCCGTTGGATCAACAGAGGTGTTTTTGGCATAGGCTGGAATTGAAAGACTCATGTCTTTTTTCAGCCTCGTCAACTCTGTTACTATGTGTTTGCCATATTTAGTTTTGCTTTCTGTATACCTTAATTTACTTCCAGTGTCCTTTTCATGAGCTCAGAAACGAACTTGTGCATTTCTTCTTTTTTGCACTTCCTTATGGTCTTGCACATTTCTACATATCCTACCCTGTTTCTAATATTGCTGTTTTGCATCATTTCTCATCACTTTTTCATCATGGCATCTGTTTCTTTTATTATTCAGGTTGTTTTTTTCTTGTTTTACAATACGTGCAAGGGTATAGGCAGTGTCTATGATAGTCTCAATAACTTTTTAATTGTGGGTTGAAATGTCTATGTCTGGAAGGTCTTGCAGCAAACTGAAGTGATTAAATAGTGCTATCTCATATTTCAATAGCTGACTAGAGTCGATCTTCATGTTTTTGACTTGATAATTTTCTTTCTTTTTTGCAGTCAGTTTTGATTTTTCTCTCACTAGACAATGGTCACTTCCAAAGTTAAAATGATTTAAGACTTAGTAGTCAGTGAATATTGTTTTATTATTTGCAAATATGAAGTCAGTTTCACTTGTATTACCATTAGGCTTTTTCCATGTCCATTTTCTTTGGGCCTTTTCCTGTAGAATGAATTCATGATGTATAAATTTTGTTCTTGTACAGTTGGTTGCCTTTATCAACTCCCCCAATCAATGTTTCACCATTTTGGATCTTACCAATTGTTGCATTAAATTCTCCCATTATAAATGTGTAGTGGTAATTGTCCTATTTGTAGAGGTGTAATAAATCAACATAAAATTCTTCAACTTCATCATCACAGTGGATACTTATAGGGGTATAAACTTGAATGATTTGAAGAACATAGCGACTGTTTAGTTTGATAGCACAGGAAGCAATTCTTTCAGAAATGCTTTCTATTTTTATGACTGAGACTGTCAGTATTTTGTTAATCAAGAATCCGATCCCTCTACATGATCCATCATTGGTTCCTTTATAGTATAGCCAGAGTCCATTTTCTTATTTGACTAAATCGTCATCGTTTTTTTTACAAGTCTCTCATGGTGTAATGATCGCATCATGGTGTAATATATTTGTTCTGACACGTCTTGTATCATAGAATCTGGGCTTTCCACCTGTGCATATTTTCTTTATTATTTAGTACTTGTACGAGTTCCTCTAAGTGTGAAACCATACACATAGACTGAATTTTAAGAGTTTCAATGTCTAAAGACCAAAGGCAGCCTGATAGAACCCAGTAATTCTTAGCACCCTCAGCCATTGAACTGGTCTCCCTGCTGCCATCCAGGCAATAAGGACCATTGTTTTTGTTGTGAAGTCATGCTGAGGGAATGGACCATAATCTACCACACTGGTCCAGTGTGGGCTGGTAGATTTAGGATCGATTTAGTCTGGTGTCTTAGCTTTGATCTGTCCACCTTGGGTGACCCAGCCAGAAGTATATGCTCTCTATGGCATAGTTGTCAGCTTCATTGAAACACACAAACACTCCTGCCACTATAAGGCATCTACCTATATGTATATATACCTCATGCTGATGAGTTGCATTAACAACGAAACGGCTGTCCATGAAAGGTTCACTGGCTTTGCATCTCTTCCTGAGTTGTGTCTTAAAGCTGTTGCTCAGCAAACACATACTTTAAGGAATTCATGTATAAAGTGGAATCTGAGGCAAAAAGATGATTCCTTGTTAACTTATTTGCATATGCCTACCCAGAATCCCTTGCATTAATAACAACACTGCAAATGCAAGATTTCTGTGGGAAAAGCAAGTCTTATGGCTTGATTGGTGTGTCAGATTTTTGTTTAACATTGTATCTACCACTATATACATATATAATCATCATCTTCAACCCTTGTCTGCCCACTGCGGGATGAAGTCCTCCTCCACAGCAAGCCTTATACAACTTCGTTCCTGTGCCTGTTATTGCCATTGTGTACCAACACATTGGTAATTTCTTCAACCTATCTTGTCTTTGGTTTTCTTCTTCGGTGTTTAGTATTGAGCAGAATCTATTCCAAAATTTGTTTGGTTCATCTTCTATCAGGTCTTTTTGCTATGTTGCCTGCCCATTTCCATTTCAGGCACGTTACTCTTTCAATGATGTTGTTCAGAAGAGTAACACAAAATGAAGGGGGGCCCATAGCAAACTCTAAGACTGGGCCCCTGTGCCCTACCCCAGTTATGCCCCATTAGGGTTGCAATGGCAACCCCTGCTGCATTTCAAAGAGAAGTTGGCCATTTTGGCTGAAGATGATGGGAGGTGTAGTTCAACAACTGCTGAAGAGGCACAAGTTGCCCATTCCTTACTTTTTTATATTGCTCAACTTCTCTAGTAGTCATTGCATGTCTCCACTTTCTTTTGCATAAAGTTGATTAATGTTAGCTTCACTTCTCTGTCATGTTCCCTAATCCCTTTTATCAGGATTCTTTTTGTCACCATATGTTACTGCTAACTTCAGGGATGTCAGTGCTTGCCCTGCTGTTTTTTATACCTCTTGTTTTGAATAATAGAAGCATTCACGTGGTTAAAAACCACATTTAAATAATTGGAAAGTATTATTTGTCCCCCGGTGCAGTTGGTTTGCTCCAAGATTGTTTTTTTTTTTTTTTTTTTTATCATGATCCATTGATAAGGTTATTTTATTTACAGGTGAAAGTAGAAGCCAAGACTTTATCTGATGCACAGTCACGTGGTCTGCACAATTTTATAATTATGTGAAGTGAACTGTTATGGTGGATGGAATTGGCTTTGGCTAAGGGCTCACGCTTTGCACAAAATGAAGCTTGAGGACACCCTTACTTAGTTTCATATACATATACGTGCCATATATTCAAGCATTTCATATATTCAACAGGACTGTGGTGCCCAATACAGTCATCAAGTACTGCTAACAGGCTAAGATTTATCGCAGGGATTACAGCTCACAAACTGACCAGTGACTATTTGCCAGATGGGTCCATGCGATATTAATATTTTTTAAAGATGTTAAAAACCTTTAAACCCCATAGCTCAATGGGAATTTTAAAAACCAATGAATGATTATATCACATATATCAAAGAAAACAGAAAATATATGGCTATATACCAGAGTGAAAAGCCCCGTTCAACACTGTATCTCACTTTTAGTCCTAAAAGTAGTCTTATTTAATTAAATAAAGCACCTCGAAACCCAGACTTTATTAATTGCAAAAACACTTTAAAGTATAAATTAAAAACACCAATTATCCATTGATTAAATGTGATAGTTGTTAAAAACTTCACTCCATCTGTGAAAAAGGGGTTTGTCTAGAATACACTTTGCCAATCATATACCCTTAATGACTAAACACCTGATTATTAAAGATTATCTGCCTTCTTCTATGTACATAGGATTATTACATTGTTTAGTTATTTTCCTTACTAAAATGGGAAATAAATAATTCTTCTTCTGTGTCATATGTTAACTACTATCTCCTCCAGAGAGATGCACTCTATATATATATTGCCCTTCTATTATTACCCTAGTCATTACAAAAATGCAGTTTAAAATTGTAATATATATAATATAGTGTTTTAGACGTAACTCAATAACTTAGTCATTTAGCTCTACACACATTAATTGGGCAACAAATAAATCCCTTATCAATTCGGAGTTAGTATTACAGTTTTAACAGCTGCTGACACTTATAAGTGGCTATCAATTATCTGTGTATAAAGGGCTACTGTATTACATTGTAGATTCTAGGTTATATTTTCAACCTTAGTCTACTAAATGAGTCATATTTATAATTGTTTGTGACATGTTTAATACAGTGTGATATGACTTTTAACAATCAATTCTAGAGCTGAGTAGCCATTGTTAAACGGATAGTAATGCTTGCACTTAACAAACTTTAATATTGTAGATATTAAAAATATAAAGGAATGATATATGTGTTGTCTCTCAAATATGTATAGTTTGAGAGATATACGCTTTTACATTTCCCCCTCTCACCTCTTTCACAGAAGTCAGCGCTCTAGCTGACAGCATGAGAATCTGTTTCCAGGATCGGCCAGCAGCTCTTCAGCAGAGCCAAAATAGCGATGTCTAGATTGAAATACTTCATTGGAACGGTCTACAAAGTGTGTCTGTTACAAAGAAGCATTTCTTTCTATAGAACGCTATTTTGGCTCTGCTGAAAAGCCACCGGCTGGTCACGGGACCAGAATCTCATGCTGTCAGCTACAGAGTGGACGTCTGTGAAAGGGGTTGGAGGGGAGAACTTTAAAAGCTGACATCTCTCAAACTATGTTTGAGAGACAACACGTAGAGACAACACGTACATCACTGCATTTATATTTTTAATATCTACAATAATAAGTTTGTTAAGAGCAAGCATTAATATCCCTTTAGCTTCATGTTACAACTCTATGCAAATTGATTGGGCTATAACGGTCCCACATCAATTTGGCAAAACGTGTAGGGCGATGTGCTTTGGGATTCAACTATCTTGTTGCAATTTGAACATTTCTACCCGCTTGTTGTGATTTATCAAAATAATATCTTTGTATCAAGTTTTTCTACTCAGTAATTATGATTCTGAATTGATGTGGACCCTTATAGCCCTATCAATTCGAATAGAATTGTTACATGTCATATCACACAGTAATAGACATGTCACAAACAATTATGGATGTGGCTTGTTTAATAGAATAAGGTTGCAACTATAATCTAGACTCTACAGGATAATACAGTAGCCCTTTATACATAGAAAATTGATGACCACATATAAGTATGTGTGCATCTATTAACCATTTGACTGCCACCCGGATATGCAACACATTCCAACTGTTCAGGTACTCAAAGGGTTAAAACTGTAATACTGACTACTAATTAATAAGGAATTTATTTGTTACCCAATCAATTTGTATACAGCTATATGAATACATTAAGTTACATCTATAACATTAAATTACCCTATCAATTTTAAACTGTAATTTTGTAATGACTTCAGTAATAATAGAAGGGCAATATATGTGTAGACTGCTTCTCTAAGCAGGAGATAGTAGCAATCATATGAGACAGAGGGAGATTTATTTATTTCCCTTTTCTTGAGTCATATAAATAATGAAATAATACAATGTACATAGAAGAAGTCAGATAACCTTTAACCCTTTGAGTGCCAGAGGGATATGCAACACATTACAAGGGGTTAATAATTAGGTGTTTGGTCATGAAGAGTATATGATTGCTAAAGTGTAGTTGAGATAAGCCCCCTTTTTCTTTTAGATTTTAACCCTTCATGGACCCATAAAGTGCCAGGACCATCATGGGTAAACTTGCATTAAGGACCAATGACAGTCCTGGCAAATTATGGAATTCAGGGGTCACAGTAAAGCTGACCCTGCTCAGGGGCCCCTGAATTAATATCGGAAAAAAAAGCCAAGTGGCCCTTAACTGCCAGCCTCGTGGCCACTCTGATGTTTGAGGGTTTAATAACTATCACATTTAACGGAGGTATATTTGGTTTTTAAAATTTATACTTTAAGGTGCTTGCACAAATAATAAAGTTTAGGTTTTGAATTGCCCCTTTTATTAAAAGAAACTACTTAAAGGGATAGTAATACTTAACATGTAAAAAAAAAATATGTTGCAGGGTTTATCCCCCTGAGTAAAACAAGAGTACTCCCACTGCTGAAAGGAGTTTTATTCAAAAGTTATAACAGCTCAAAGTTGAATTTTTTAGGTGCAATATCACAGTGGCCTGAAATTGTACAGTGGCACTGTTGCTACACCATCCTATGGAGATTGATGGTCTACGGACCAGAGCTGTCCATAGGATGGTGTAACAACAGCGTCACTGTACAATTTCAGGTCACTGTGATATTGCACCTAAAAAAATTCAACTTTGAGCTGTAATAACTTTTGAATAAAACACCTTTCAGCAGTGAGAGTACCCTTTTTGTACTCAGGGGGATAAACACTACAATATATATTTTTTTACATATTAAGTATTACTATCCCTGTAAAGCCTATTTTCCATAAAATAAAAAGGGCAGTATGTGAATCTTGCTGGTTTTGACTTCTTTCTAATAACTACAATATATATTATTTGACATATTAAGTATTACTATCCCTTTAACAAACTTACTTTCCAGCAACACTGTGGTGCGCGTTGACCACGTTTCAGTTTGTGCTCAGTCCCCCTCCTCTCTGCTTCACTGTTCCAGCTTGGAGCTGGGCCACTCTCCAGACCTCTAAGTCGTCAATGTGATGGAGCAATGTGTTGTTGCTCTTCTGCCTCACCCTACACTACTGCTGTTCTAGAGATGGACGGTACCTGATTCTTTGTGGCTTTCCAGCTGAGTTAGGGTGATGATGCTAACAGTAGGGGGGCACATAGGAGGGCCTTAACCAGTGGGCTTCTGTCATGCTGCTGCTACCGGATTACATTATCTGGGGGCCCCAATAAAAAATGACAGCTGATTCTTTCTGGCATTGCACTACACCACTGCCTCTGCTAACAAATCCATGTACGTGTTTTTTTGGTTTCTTTTTGATATTTTTAGAATTTGCTGCTGTCAGCTGCAAAGAGAACATATTGCAGTACAGCTACTAGAAATGACCCAAGACATTAAAACTAAAAACATTAGGACTATTATTCTTATTGAATTAAAAGTATTTTTGATAAATTAGAAAAATCACAATTTTTATCAAAATGAATGCTAATAATAATGTAATGCATAAGGAAATGCAAAAAGAAAAATGAATAAATGTCTTGGCTTATATTTCTTACAAAGGGAAGAAAGATGGATTAATCGTCTAAATACCAGAACCCCTAAAGGCTTCAATGATCAAATGAACTATGAGTGTTTTCATTAAAAACTAATAATTATGCCCCATACCTCATATAACTATAGGAATGGGGGCTAAAGACCACTATATGCTTCTTTTTGACATCTACAGAGGTGGGGCGGCATAGAACCTGATTCTATTCCTACCAGGTATTGCCATATTAACGCCTACCTTGTTGTAGAACTGTATCTTCAATGTAAGACTTGAACTAATGTTAATTAATACCATGTCTATTGCCTATGCCATCTAATTCATTGTGACTCTACAGGTTACAATATCTCTTAGCCAGAAAAACCCTAAAAAATTCTACAAGTATATTAATAGCAAAAAAGTTAAGGTTGATATTGGTCCTTTTAGGACTGAGACAGGTGAATTGATTAGTGAGTATAAGGCTGTGTTTGACACCCTAAATACGTTCTTTGCTTCAGTATATACAAAGAAAACAACAATGAAAGGCTATGGACAAATAGACAAAACCATAAAATATCCTCCATCATGTACATGGCTTACTGAAAATGGTTATGGTGAATAAAGCACCTGGACCTGACAGTATACACCCAAGGGTACTTAAGGAACTTAGTTCAGTAACAGCAAGACCATTATGCTTAATATTTATTGATTCACTTTCATCAGGCATAGTCATGAGATTGGAAGAAAGCTGATGTAGCTCCATTGTTTAAAAAGGGGGCAAGATCCAAACCAGGAAATTATAGACCTGTGAGCTTGACCTCCAAGTGGGTAAGAAACTAGAAGGGTTCCTAACTGACAGTATTTAGAACTATGTGAAGACAAACAATATTATTAGTAGGAGTCAGCATGGTTTACTAATTTACATGCATTCTATGAAGATAATGCTGTTGATATAGTATACTTGGATTTTGCAAAAGCCTTTGATACAGTGCCTCACAAAAGGTTACTGCCTAAATCAAAAGGCTTTGGTTGGGTCGATGTTATCTGTACACAAATTGAGAACTGGTTAAATGATAGATAGCAGGGAGTTGTTGTAAATGGAACATTTTCAAATTGGTCTAAAATTATAAGTGGGGTGCCACATGGTTCAGTCCTGGGCCTGCTTTTTAATTTGTCTATTAATGATCTAGAAGTAGGAACTGAGAAGGATTTGCAGAAGGATTTAGATAAACTGAGTGAATGGGCAGAAAAGTGGCAGATGACATTTAATGTTGATAAATGTAAGGTTATGCATTTGGGCTGTAGAAACAAACATGTTACATATACTCTAAATGAGAAACAACTTCAGGAATCCTCATTAGAGAAATATTTAGGAGTACTGTTAGATGATAGACTTCACAGCAGTGTGCAGAGTCATTCAGCTGCTGCAAGAGCAAGTAGGGTATTAGCCTGCATAAAAAGAAGTGCAGATGCAAGGGATGCTAATATTATCCTACCTCTGTACCTTGGTTAGGCCTCATCTAGAATATGAAGTACAATTTTATGCACCAGTTCTTAAAAAATACATTGTTGAACTGGAAAGGGTGCAGAAACGTCAACAAAACTGATAAAGTGATTAGAGTATCTGAGTTATAAAGAGAGACTAGACAAACTGGGTTATTATAACATTACAGAATAGACATCTAAGGGGTGATATGATTACCATTTACAGATACATTCAAGGCCAATACAAAGAACTATCCAATGAATTATTTATGCAAAGAGCTGAGCTAAGAACAAGAGGTCATCCACTAAGAATAGAGGAAAGGCACTTTCGACTAAAACAAAGGCAGGGATTTTTTTTTTCAAATAGATTTTATTATCAGATCACTCCATACACATCTCAAATGCAGAAAAATACATGTATAATCGCTCAATTACAGCAAAAGTATGTAGACATTTGTAACAATGAAAAGAACATATGCATATCAGTAGGGCGTACAGAGTCAACCTGAGGTTTTTATTATTATTTTAACCTCCAATAAACTAAAACTCCTAAAATCTAACATAAATTACATTTCACTATACCTCCAGTCCCTGATTCCTCTCTCTCCCGAACCCGCAGCAACCCCCACACCCGCCCACCAGTCAGCAGTTTCACAAGATCCCGGCATGTACAGGGTTCATACACAATGTCTCTCATCAATTATACATTACTGCGAACCATGCAACAAGCAGGTGTGACCTCAATCAACCATCACCAGTAAGTTGTACATCATCAGGTGCCACAGTATTATCTGCTCTATTCGTCCACCAGTTCTGCCATCTACCCCATATCTTTTCCAACTTATTTGGATTACCCCGCTGTAAGTAAACCAATTTATAGTGTGGAATGCATTGTAAAACTAGGTTTATCCATGCCCTACAATTAGGGACTCTATTTGACATCCGGTTCAAGGCCACCACCTTTCTCACCATCACCAAGAGCTCACTCAGTAGAGATCTGTCAGTTGCATCCTCAAACTCATCGGGAAAAACAGACAATAAACAAATCTTTGGAGTCACAGGAACAGGTCTCCCCAACACTGGGACCACAATACGCATTATCTCTTTCCAGAACATCTTGACTCCAGGACATTCCCAGATCATATGTAAGTATGTGCCCTGAACATTATCACACCGCAGACAACAGTTGGTACTAGAATTCCCCATTCTATACAGTCTGACCGGCGTATAATAAATTCTATGTAGAATATTCAACTGTATCATCTGGTGTCTAGTTGACGTCACCAGCAGTGCTGGTCCCGCCTTAGCCAAATCCCATTCCCAATTCTCCAATGGACCCACGTCCATTTCCCATTTGTTCCGTGAAGGGAACTCCTGATACCCCATGTGAGATTCCAGCCACTGGTAAATGAAAGAAAGAGGTCTCGAAGGCTCAAGAATCTTGAATCTAATAAGAAGCGGGAATGTAGAAATCATCGGGGCTCGATCACCACACTGAGCTCGAAGAGCATGCTTAATACATAAATATGAGTAAAAGAGATTATACGGTATATGGTACTCGTCATGTAATTGTGCAAAGGGTTTCAATTGATTGTCCTGGTATAACTGTCCAAGGTTAGTAATCCCAAATCTAGCCCACAAGGGACCAAAGTCGCTGCCAAGTAGATGGTGTAGCCCCGCGGCTCCCCACAAGCGGGTATCCGGGTCCATGGCAATGTATCCCAGTAGCTTTTTCAACTCCACCCATGCCTCATGTAGGGTTGTTGCCAATGGAGTCTGAATTTTAAAAACCGCGGGGCCTCCATGCAAGAACTGGGGCAGCATATAAGCAGGCTGTAACAATAATGTATCCATTTGAGTAGCCTGGTAGCGAGGTTGGGGAGAAACAAAATCTAACGCATATCAACATTGTGCTGCTAAGTAGTACCTATAGAAATTGGGCAACGCAATTCCCCCCTCACGTTTGGGTCTCATGACAGTCGTTAGCTTGAGTCTAGCCCGACCCCCCCGCCATATGAAATGTGAAATAATTTTGTCTATTTGTCGGAAATATTTTTTAGGAATAGGGACCGGCGTGTTTTGAAAAACGTACAAAAATTTAGGTAGAAAAATCATTTTAATAAGATTTGATCTACTGATAACATTTTAGGGCAGATGAAGCCATGCAATTGTTTTGTCATTAAAGTACTGAATATTAGGTATCAAATTCATCTCCAAAAAGGAGTCCGTCGTTGCTGCCACCCTAATCCCCAAGTATGTATACTCAGCCACATACGAAAGTGGGATGTCAGTTGGATAAGATTCCCGTGTATCACTATCAATCAGAATCAGAGAGGACTTAGTCCAATTTATTTGAAATCCGGAGTATGTACCAAAATCGTCCACCAGCTGTAATGTGGTCTCCAAGGAATTCCTATCATCACCTAAAAAAAGCAAGATGTCATCAGCATACAGTGCGAGCTTTTCCTCTCTGCCTCCTACACTGAGTCCCCTAATCAATGGATTTGCACGAATTACAACAGCCAGGGGTTCTAGGGCCAAATAAAACAGGGCGGGCAAGAGTGGGCAGCCCTGCCTAGTGCCATGATGCAAGGAGAAGGACTGTGAACTCAGTCCACCTGTCACCACAGAAGCCTTGGGATTACTATATAAAATATGTATCCATTTGATAAAGGACGGGCCAAACTCAAATCCCCAGAGTACGAGCCAAAGATATGGCCACTCGACAGAGTCGAAGGCCTTAGATGCATTGAGAGATGCTATCACGCAAGACTCCATGGTATCGTGAGGAAGTTGCAGGTGCATAAATAACCTTCTAAGACTGTGTGATGTTGATTTACCTGGGATAAAGCCAGTTTGATCTTCTTGTACTATGGTTCCCAGCACCATATTTAATCTGGTAGCCAGGATTTTCGCCACAATTTTAGCAGCCGTAGTAAACAAGGAAATGGGCCTGTAAGAATCTCAAATCTCCATATCCTTTCCTGGTTTGGGCAAGACAATAATGGAAGCATTATTCATAGAATCCAGGAGATGCCCATCGTCAATAGCAGCATATAAGTTATTCAATAGATGGGGGGCCAGGACATCCACAAATTCTTTATAACTTTCTGCAGGAAGACCATCTACACCCGATGCCTTGCCTGCCGGCAAACCACGAATAGCCTCCACCACCTCTCTCAGAAGAATAGGAGCATCCAGCATTTGTCTATGATCGAATGAAAGATGCGGAAGGTCACATTGATCAATAAAACAAGAAACTTGAAACTCAGAGCGGGTCAATCGAGATTCATAAAGACGAGAGTAGAAGCACCGAAATTGCGAGTTAATCATCTGTCGGTTTAGTACCAGATCACCCCCAGGATCTCGGAGTGAAGAAACCGACGGAGTTGCCCTATAAACCTAATCGGGAAGTATCATTGCAAAATGACTTCAGAGATCTCCGTGAGTGACCTGAACGTAGGAGCTTCCTAAATGACGGAGCTCCATACCTGCCCTTACCCAGAAGTAGCTAAAGTCCCAACTTCTGATATCTTAACACCTCTGAGATTGGGCTACCGGATCTGTCCTAAAAACATGCTATATCCAGATAGCATATTGGCTGACAACATAAGATAGTAATCATACTCATACACACTAAATGGCAACATGAAAGCTTCAAATTGAAATACCTTACCTTTGATGCCTCAGACCACCTTCTTGTGTCTTAGACAGGCCTAAAAAATGCAAGATTATCAGACTGCCCCATATGCTAAACCTGAAAAACATCAGATATCCATAATTGAACATAATAGGAGGCACTAAAAATGAACTGGTAAGTAGTATGCTGGCATAGACGACCTGTCTCGCTCACGATTATTCAAACGTCAGAAACTAAATACAAAAATATGTACATTACAGTAAGACAAGTTTTTGCTGTCGTATCGTATGCCTGAGCAGCAGTGCGATCAAGATTACATTGTAGTATAAACCAGAGGAATAAGTAGACATATATGAAATCAAACCCGGTCTTGACTGCAGTAAAGTTCAATGCTTGTTGAAGGAAAACCAGCCTGCAAGAGGAGCACTTGGGGTGATCGCGTGCTTGACTGTGCGTGGCTGTACACATGGTCGCGTTGTGATGACGTGAACGTGACTTGAACACAGAGCTCAGTCTGAGCTCTGCGCAGTCCCGAGGAAAGGATTGAGGTTGGTATAAATGTCTCCAACCGGCCCTCCCACAACTCCAGGCTAACCAATAGCCTTACATATGTAGAGCAGTTCCGTGTTTGAGCCTCACGCAATGGGACACATTGGCAGACTGCCAGAAGCCGTCCGGTGGAGAGACAGAGCACCCGACTCACTCCGATAATAGAGAAGGGCTCCCACGTCTCCCCCGCCCGCTGTCACAGACTACCTCCGCAGAGCTTGCCGACATGACCGTCACACTCCCACACTCTCTCCAGGGATCTACGCAGTATCAGGCAATCCAGGGACTAAACCACCGCCTCCTCCATCAGTCAATCCTCCCGACAGACCGAGGCAGACCTCAGGGCCGTGGCTCCAGGCCTAAACATCCGACGGTGCAGAAATCCACCAAGCACACAAATGCAGGTATCCCCAGGCAGCTCCTCAGACAGTGGACACAGATCTAGGGAGTAAAATGCAAAAAAAAACAGCAATATCTAGTAGATGATAGTGGATAGACAGAATCTACAGCGGATCCCCTCCACAATGCGTCCGCTAAATATGGCTGCCAGGCCACGCCCCCAAGGCAGGGTTTTTTTTACAGTAAGGGTGGTAAAGCTATGGAATTCTTTGCCTCAGGATGTTGTACTTGCAGATAATGCAACTGCTTTAAAAAAAACAATGGATGCATATCTAGCACAGAACAATATTGAACATTATGACAGATGGCTTCAATGCAGATAGGTTGTTGATCCAGGGAACTATCTGACTGCCATTTGGAGTCAGATAGGAATTTTTTTTACCCACTTGGGGCTAAAATGGAAATGGCTTCAAAGGGCTTTTTTTTGCCTCCCTTTGGATCAACTGGGGTGTTTTTGTAATTGGCTGGACTTGATGGAAGCATGTCTTTTTCAGCTTCATCAACTATGTTACTATGTACACATACAAAAATGTGAGATGCTTCTGAGGACGAACCAGCATCACAATGACATGTTCCACAGCTAGTCACCGCTGAGAAGCATCACGTTTTAGCTCTCTAGTGACACTACAGAGGAGAAATTTCCACATACATATTAACTAATCCCACCCAAAGGGTGGTTTAGTTCCAAAATGGTGGTCAAGTCTCCTCTGCACGGGAACACCAGCTAACCCCCAACGTACGTTTCAGCCTTGTTTAGCCTCGTCAGGGAGGTGCATCTGGATTTCCTAGGCACTGAGAGAAAGGGTTCCATATCTGGATTACACTTCACTCTTAAGGATACCCCATAAGAGTATTTAAAATGCACATACAAAAATGTGAGAGGCTTCCGAGGACTATATAGCAAAATGGCACTTTGTGACAACTCTCCTGTTAATTAACATCTAACAATTATGTTAAGACATTACATTTATATGTGTTTGTATTTTCTTGTGTGTTTTGCTGTGTTGCCCTTGCTAGTGCTATTTTCTGACTCTATGGGTGCTCAAGGGGCATTGAGTGCACCATTCAGTATCACCCTGGGTTCCCTTTTGTTGCTTGGGGATTTAGTTAGGATCTTATGCTTTTTTGTGTACAGTAAATTATTAAATAAGATTCCACATGACATTATTGTAATATCAATGAAATATCTTAATAATTTTGCTAGTTTCCTTCTTTTTTTGTCATGTATCATGTGTCATGTAGCATTCCTGTTACAATTGTTTATTCAAACTATCTGACTGATGAGTATTAGTTCATGGACACATAAGGAATCAAATAGACATTTATTTATATAACTTCCTACAATATTTGGTAATTTCATGGTTGGGCCAAAATCCTTGACTCTGTAACCTGTGTGATAGATCACAGTCACTGCCTGCCTGCTAGCTGGATATCCATGGTGCAGTTTTCAAAGGCACTGGATGTCCATTTGGTACCTGTGGAGTCAAAGGAAAACCTGTTGCATTTTTTCTTATAATTTTAATTTTGATGTGATCTTGCAGTTCTCCTTTAATAGATGTTTCTATTGGAAAAATGTATATGTCTTGCTACCTTTATCAATATCCCTTGGCTACTAATATACAATTGAGGTTCACAAAGGAACACATATTTTCAGTACCTGGCAACAAACATATAATTTCTGTAGGGCTCATTGGTACTTTGACACGCCAGTATGTTGATCTAGTACATTGAGTGACAGTGCATGGTGACACCTGGAGGCACTCTAGGGGTTAAGACTATCCAGTAGACTACACTTTGTTTCATGGGGTTTTTCGCCCACTAGATGTATGTTTATTTCCATTTTTCAGACATTTTCCAGGTAATTTTGATGCACATTGCAATTTAGCTATATCTGCCAAGGCATTTATTCAATCTTCTTTTCACTTTTCCTTTTTGTGCAGTACATTATTACTAGCACATCTTTTCATCATAACTGTGATTTTCCTAGTTTATCAAAATACTTTTAATTCCATCAAGATAATAGTCTGTGCATTTTAGGTTAATGTCTTGAGGCATTTCAAATAGATGTGTTGCAATGTGCTATCTTTGCATTTTACAGCTTGTGTATATATACTGTGTGTGTATATATACACTGTATATCCTATATAATAATTTGCTAAATATGTTTGTCAGAATCCATCATGCTCAGTAGAGACGGCTGCGTGTGCTGCAGTCATGCGCAGTAGAGACTGCCCGCTCCAAGGGTCCCAGGAAGGTGCACAGAGAGGACTACGATCTGAATTCGGATCACCCCACTCCATTATCAGCTGCGGTGCGTTTGTACTGCGCATGACTGCAACGTGGCCAACAGGATCCGGTCACCAGCCGAGGTTGCTGGGTGGCACGTGTACACAGGCTTTTCAACAAGTATATATATATATATATATATATATATATATATATATATGAGACTAATTTTTAATTAAAATTGTCACACATTTTGTCTAAGTACAGACCTTAAAAAAATTTAATAATGTAGACCTGTCTAGCACATCCAAATGTGAATGCCTTCACTAGGATAGTGATGAAGGGGTTAAGATATGAATCATTACCACAGTTCTTTCTGATCCTACTAAACTTGCCCAGTGGAGTGCAATGAATCAAGCTTTTTGTGATGGTAGCTTAAGGCAATTCATTATTTGTTGGCGTCCACATGAAAAATGTTTTGGTGAGGAATGTTATATGACCAATGCATTTCAAATATAAGCCTAAAAAATGTATACTGTATAAACAATATGGTTTTATTATAATAACCCTAAAAAATATGAAAGTAATATATCAAAAGTTTCCTTACTTTCCAACTCTCCAACAATTTAAGAGCCTTTTGCAAAAAACGAAAGAGGAGAAATTCTGGAGCAGATCAGCTATTCCAGGGTTGTCCAAGGCCACCAACAGTCCAGGATTTAAGGATTTTCCTGATTAAAGGGATAGTATTTTTTTAACAAAGTTTAATATTGTAGATATTAAAAATATTAATGCAATGTGATATGTCTCATCTCAACAAACAAACATTTTTCATAACAATTTCCATATATATGTATTTGAAACTCATCATTCATATTTTTGTGGAAAATAAGGGGTACCAAATATGGATGTCCATGGCACACCAAAGTGTGCCACAGCACCCTGGCTGAGGACCATAGCTTTAACCCTTTGAGTGCCAGAGGGGAACACAACACATTGCTCTGAAATACGTACCCGTCTGGCGCTCAAAATATTACCCCAGGACATACGTGAAAATGAGACACAATCTCAATACATTCTTCCTAGTAAAATACTTTAATAAAAATAAAAAACACTTGATATATGTTTGTTTTAACTGTTCCTTGCCCCATTAAAAGAAATAATATTAATTTTTAATATTCAATTATTTTAACTTATTTTAACAGAAGGATTTTCTTCATAGAATAATCAGGTATATATATATACTTTATTTATTTAGTTAGTTATTTTATATCTGTATGCACAAAAGAAAACAGTGGCAATTCTGGAACAAGCTAGATGCTAAATGCACTATAGGGAAGAAATAAAAGTTTCTGTTATTCCCTTTTATTTTAGTTAGGCTGTTAACAGCTTGAATACTAGAGAAGTGTCTAATTGGTCACAATGTTTTTGAGACTTCTCTAGTATTCAAGAGGTTACAACCCCAGCTTAAATAAATGGGAATTTGTATTTCTCCCCTATGTTAAGTTAGTTTTTATACATATAACACACACATATATTTAGTATAAATTGTAAAACCAACTTTATCTGTCTATTCCATTGGTAGTTTATTACCAGACCATCTGCTGGAGACTGCTCCCATAATCCTCAAACAGCCATTTGCTGGCTGGGAATGCACACATGGGTGAATTGTGTGCACAGAAAATATAATAACCCAAGTGAATGAGACATGAAGAGCAACAAGAAATTAGGGGATTCTCATGATTTTTTTATTATGAAAAAAGTACAAAAATGGGTACTGCTCTTGCTAGTTATGTATAGCTGTTGGTTTAACTTGAATTGTAGAGTGCTAGTACTTGGCAACCACTGAGGTTCTCCATACGTGACTCTTTATGTTCATAACAGAAACATTTACTTAGGTAGGAGTTCTTCATATAGTAGTCAGGTAGATCTAGCTGTATTTTGTTCCGGTTGCTTGTATTTCCTAAGCACCATTTCAGGTCTGTATTTAGTTTTCTCAAATATACAACAGAAAAGTATAGACTTTATCAGTTTCAGTTAGATTAGTTAGACAGAGAGAGAGAGAGAGACCCACCCATGAGTCTAATGGGATATAAGGAGCTTTCAATGGTAAAGTATCCGTGTCCATTAATAGACTACAGCTGAATTTACATGCAAAAATACAAGTGGGTATACCTGACTGCTCAGTGCAGGACAAATTCCTAAGCAAGTTACTATATTTTAAGGGTGTCCTTATTTGTATAGTTGTATAGATAGCTATTTAACCCACCATACATTGCTCAACCCTCTTATTTTAAAGATACATACTCACACTATACAACAATATTCAAACATATTTTGTTGTAAAGACCCCCTTCCTCTGCTGATGTTGAAACCTAATTTCCTAGTTATTTAATCCAAAATCACTAAAGAGATACTTTTGACCTCATATTTACTTATACAATGAACAAGATCCCCTCTTAGGTGTCTTTTCTCCAGCGTAAGTAAAGAAAGTTTGTCTATACATTTTTTATGCTTCAATTCCACCATTCCTTTTATTTAATTTTATTTCCCTTTTCTGTATTGTCTCTAATTCAAGAATATCATTTTTAGGAACAGGTGCCTAGAAGTGCATGCATATTCCAAACAAAGTCTTAACTAGTGATTTGTACAGAGGCAAAATTACATTATCCACTCCATGCTTCAATATACCTTTTATGCGGAATAGTATTGTGTTTGAGTTTGCTATTTTTGTTTGACACTGATCACTGTTGTCATTTATGCAGGTTACAAGAACTCCAATATTCTTCTTTAGCAATGAGGCTCAGTGACTGCTCCCATTAAGCTCATAAGTAGCATGCTGTATGCTTATTTGTTCTTCCCAACCTCAGACATAACTTTGATACAGTACACTCAATAAAAGAAGGAGCAGGGTAAAAAGCATTCCAAAGCACTCATGCACTCCCATACTACTCTCTCCTTGGTGCAAGCACTGTTAAGAGGCTAATGATAGGTGTAAGTAGATTAGTGTTACAGAATTAAAGAAAATGGATGGGGAGGTATAGACAGAGAACTATGTCTTGTGCAACCTCTTCTTTCTAGGGTATGTAGCTAGAGTGCATTGTTTGAGAGTGGATACAACCAGAAGGCACAGTTGTTCTGTGGTCCTTTTTGGGTTAAATGTGCCAATCACAGGGTTGGCTACCATTCCCCAGCTGAGAGAGAATATAGGTCCAAGCTTATATAGGGCAACAATAGACTGGGCACACTAGAAGGGAAAAATCAACAAAAATGGAAAGAACCACACTTGATGCAACAGAAACAGAGCAAAAAGCAAAGAGACCAAGAGAAGGACACACTCATGGGCAGCTACAACAAGAATGTGGCTAGAACAGTAAGCACGGGGCACAGAAGCATAACTGAGGTGCAGTACAAAAATGGAGTTCAGCAAAAGATCAGCAGGTCAGATCAGTAACAGGAAGATAACAGAAGCTGAATCAGGGGGCAAAAATGGTCAAGCATGTAGCCAGAAGAGGTCTAAACAGGCAAAAGCAGCAAGCCAGAGTGGTCAGACAATTAACCAGGAGTAAAACCTCTAGGCACTACTGCAGGAGCTTTGAACATGTGCCACACCAAAGAATGAGGAGGAATTAAAAAAAGGTAACATTCTGACTGGACCCAGTAAGCAAAAGCTGGACCTGACACGTACTTAATTGGCCCTAGGTAGGAGCAATTCTATATAATCACTTGATTTAACAAAGAATCATATTATTAGTACATCCATTCTTGTGTCTATAAATACAGGTAACAGTAGATACACACAGGCAAAAAAAAGTGCCATATATATAGCAGTTAGATATATGACGGATGCCTGCCTGTCTGAGGCATGAATTCCTTTGAAGACGATAACTTTATCAATTATTATATTTACAAGTTTCTCCATAGACCACAGGAATCAGAGACTTAAAACTAATGATCACATTATTACCTGCAGTGTAATCTAGGCCCAAATCTTTCTGTATAACATTAAAAAGGAGGAATAACTGATTTTTGTTTTTAATACTCCCTATTATTCCAAATCAGCATGTCCTTTTTTTAACCTCATAATAAGATTTAATGTTTCTTGTTCAGGAGTCTTTTAGACATTTTAATTTGCGTTATATTTTAAGTAATACTAAATACGATATAAGTAGCTGAAACATTGGCTGATTAGAAGGATAAAAAAGACAACGGATGTATTGAACTTCCATATTCTCTTTTATTATTAAAACTGAGATAAAGCTTTAACATCTGTGCTGTTTAAAGATTGATTTTGATGTTAGTTCACTGATCTCAAATAATCCCAAACAGAGCCGGATGCATCTGTTTTTCATGTTGTTCTACCTTATTCCTTCCTCCCAATGTCTTCTGTAATTCTCAACAGATAAGAGTATTGTCTGAAATTTCTTATGGTAATTAATTATGTTATATAATATATGAAACCATGATTCATTTACAGTAAATATATTTTTACTCAGACTCTAATTAGAGATATCCATCATAATTGTTTTGTAAGGCCACAACATTTATTAGATTTGCACTATACCAATACAGCACAGACTGAGTTGCACTGCTAATAATTCATTAGTGCCTGTGCTTATGACGTCCCTCTTAATGTACTCTTTGCAGTAATTCTCTCTGCCTCTCTTACCATCAGACCCGAATAGAGTCTGTGTTCTGCTCCTGCAGCCAAACAAGGAGGGAGATTCACTAAAAGTTGATGCTGTGGCTATATGATTTTGTTGATATGTTCAAAACTCTTTGACATATCGATGTAGACACATATCGCCATATTCACTAAAATTTAGGAATGCAAGGGGAGGGGAGGAGAAGGTCTCCTTTATCATACAAGGTTGTCAAACTGCTGTGGATATGGAATGGATGCTCGCCCTCACACATCACCAGCTCTAGGACTATCCTGAAGTCTGAAAGCATTCTCTCTGCTGCCCCACTTGTCCAGTAAGGAAGTAGAGAGGGCATTTTCAGTGCAATGGACAGCATCACTGCCTTTTCTCTTTGAGTGCCATATAAATGTGCATTGCTCACCCCTGTGGCACTCAAATAGTTAAAAAAAAAAGTACACCGAGCACTACACAATTATACCCTCAGCACTGTATCATATTTATTCAATACATGTTGTGCACGCCTGAGGGAACAAGACTGGGGTCAGACAGCATCCATGGGGATTTATGGCTACCAGCTGCCACCCAGCCTTGTTTCCTTGCCTACTGTTAGCCACAAATCCCCATGTAGGGGTGGGTGAAAAGTGAGAAAGATTTCCCACATGACTTTTTGTGAAAAATGGACGATTTTATGCTTTTTTTCGCAATATTTTTCTTTTTTTCGCCAAAGCAAAATTGTCCTCCTTTTTGCCTATTCCAACATATTCTCCTATTCTAATACATTTTTGCATAGTCTAACACATTTTTCTCCTATTCTATCACATGCTAACACATTTTTCTCCTATTCCAACACATTGTTTCCTATTCCAACACATTTTTTTCCTATGTTTAATATGGTGCAACATTTCCCAGCACAATATTACTTCTTTTGAGGGCTGTAGTGAGACATGAGTAGATGGAAGTCAAAGTTGTGAGTTCTACAGTAACGCATACCTTGAAAAATGTGTTAGAATGCAGAGTGTCTTTGTCCTTTGCCCACAACACTTGCTTCCTGCTTAAGTGACATTGGCACGTATTCATGTCAAGTGATTAAAAAAATAAAGTACAACCTACAATGTGGCAGATGTGTATAGTATTGGTGGTGGTAGACTGGCGTGTTGTGATTGGTGGGACCTTGACAGACTGAATCCACCCCAGGAGGAGAGGGATCATCATCATTTATTGCACATGCTGCAGCAACAATTACTGCAGTCAGTTTTTGTACTACCACTTTACTTCCACGTCCCTGTACTGCTCCACCTTTCCCCCTCCTGCTTGTGCATTTGCTAGACATTACTCAAATACTATGTGTGTTTTTACTCTCTACAGTAGACAACTAATGGAGTGTGATGTCTTGCCTTCTCAATGTCATCTGCTGTCTATCAAGTCTGCCTCAGTCACAGAGCTCCCAGTCAGCTGTCTAATATATTTTTTTGTTTAATTATTTATGTTTTTTTAATTAATTTATTTATTTTTTAAGTTGTCCACCATATCTTATCACAATTAGTTACAAATATCTATAACTAAAAAAACTATTTCTTTCCCAGACTTCCCCAGCAAAGAGACAATAAAAGAAAAGTCAACAAGCTGTCTGTGTCTTGCCAGTCAGTCACACCAAATTTTGGGGTATTTTGGGTCAACCTCCTTCCTTCCTTCTTCTCCCCATTGTGCCCCCAGACTCCCCTACTACAGAGAACAAATGTCCTACCTAAATGACTCCCTAAAACTAAGCTTCAATTCCCCTTTATTTGCCTTTTTTCTCTAGTTCAAAAATATGCTGCTCTCTCCTCTCACAAAACAGAATGGCATGCAGTGAGAGCTGTCTAGAACTAGTTTTGCTGGGATCTTGACAAACTGCATCCTCCCTTGGAGTAGAGGGATCGTCATCATTGATTGCATACACTGCCGCATCCATTGATGCAGTCAGTTTTTTAACTACTATTTTACTCTCACGTCCCTGCAATGCTCCACCTCTCCCCCTCCCCTTTCCACTTGTGCTTTTACTGGACATTACTCAACTACACTGTGTTTTTTTACTCTGCAGTACACAACACAATGTATGGAGCTGTATGATGCCTTGCCTAAGCCCAGTCAGCTGTCTGTCATTGTCATCTAATATATTTAGTTCTTTATTTTTTTTTTTTTTTTTTTTTTTTTTGAGTTGAAAAGTGGCAGATGACATTTTTTTTTTTTTTTTTTTTGAATTTTTTTTTTTTATTAAAGTTGCAAAAGATACAGCATGACAAAGATGATATAAAAAGACATACACAAGATACAATGTAAAGATACAATATTAGATACAAATCACAGTGAAGTAATATTCTGGCTCAGTAGGTACAGAGTACATAAAAGATGGCAATGCAAATGTATGCTAAATATCCCACTGAGCTTGATAACCCACAAATGAGTAGTAGAAGAAAGACACAAAACAGTACAGACTAGTAGTGCATATCAACGTCATACAAGTGAAAAAGTGAAGGTAAAAAGAGGAAAAAGAGAGAAAGGAGTATAGAGCTCCACCAAGGCGTAAGGGATATCAAAGATAAACAGAAATATAGTACAGAGTCCTGGCCAGGACCCAGCAAAAATGGTCAAGTTTGAGGAAGCGGGAGGGTAGTAGAAGCAGCTAAGTTTAAAGACAAACAGAAGCCCTGCCACAACTTCCATATCTCCGCAAAAACCAGTCTAGCCCTAGCTGACCTCAGCGTCAACCTTTCAAGTATAAGGATTGCAGACAACCGAGAAAACCAGGTCCGTATAGTAGGTGCCTCAACAGATTTCCATAAAGACAGAATACACAATTTGGCAGCGTGTAACATATAACGAAACATTTGAGACTGGGCAGGAGAAGACTGCAGAACCCGAGGGACACCACCAAAGAACAGGTGATCAGGACTGATAGTGATCTTAGCAGAAAGACCAGAAGACATCTGATGTGAAATGTCTCGCCAATATGGGCCCAACACTGGGCAAGTCAACCAAATATGTTCTAAAGATCCATTTCCTGTCTGACATCGCCAACACGTTGGGGAAATGGAAGGGAAGATACGGTGAAGAATTTCAGGGGTTCTGTACCAACGGTTTAATAGCTTATAGTTCATCTCTAGGGTAAGAACATTTCTAGAACTAAAAGCTATAGTACGTTGTATCGATTTCCATCTGTCCTCCGAAATCTCAGTCTGTAATTCTCTCTCCCACTGAAGACGAGTCTGAACGGAAGGGTCGTGTAATAATGATAAAGTTACTCTATAGAAGGCTGCAGTAGACCTCTTTTTAGGTGCGGGGTCAAGAAACACAGTTTCAAAAGGGGTCAAGGATCGCATGCAGCGGGAACGTACCATTGGAGAATACAGGTAGCTGTGGACTTGGCGATAAGACCAGAAGCCGTTGGAGGGAAGATCTCTATCAACCTGTAAGCTCTCAAAAGATCTTAGAGTGCCATTCGATAAGAAAGAGTTTATTAACAAGGTACCATCGGGGCACCATCCACTGAAATTGTCCCTGATAAGCCCTGGAGTAAAATCTGGGTTGTCAAAAAGTGAAGTCAGAGGAGACGGCCGAGATGTCCAATTAGGATAACGTCGTATTATGGAATCAAACGTACGTATTATAGACCGCCGTATGACATTAGGAATAGGTAAGTGTGGTCTCAACTGTCTCGGATACCAAGGGATGCTGAATAAAGAATATGGAGAGGACATGTCAGACATGATTTGAAGCCACAGTTTGGATGAGGAAGGATGGAACCATGCGCTAAGAAGAGCTAACTGAGATGCTGAATAGTAGTGATTAATTAATGGAAGGGCCATCCCTCCATTGGCCCGTTTTTGAGCTAGAACAGACATCCGGATTCTCGCCAGTTTCCCATTCCAAATGAAACTGTTAAGAAGGCGTTGGGTAGACTTAAGAAATGATGAAGGGAGCTGAATAGGTAAGGTATGAAAGAGATACAGCAACTTTGGAATGACAATCATCTTTACTAAATTAATACGACCAACCCACGAGAGGTACAATCTAGACCACTTCTTAAAATCATTGGCGATTTCAGCCACAATTGGTAAATAATTTAAGGAGTACAACGCAGAAAGGTTAGGGGCAAGATAAACTCCCAGATATTTCAACCTATCCTTAGCAACTCTAAAAGGAGAGGCATGTAAAAGACAGGTCCATTGATCTATAGGGAGAGTGATATTCATAATTTCGGACTTAGTCCAATTAGGTTTAAAATTGGACATCACTCCAAATGTAGTAAGAGCTGCCATCACTGCAGTAAGGGAAGTGTCAGGAGAAGAGAGAGTGAGAATGAGATCATCTGCAAATAAGGATAGTTTATGTTCTCTAGTACCTGTATGTATGCCAATGACGTCAGGGCTATGCCGTAAGGAACATGCCAAAACCTCCATCACAAGGATGAAGATAAGTGGGGATAGTGGGCACCCCTGTCTGGTACCATTTTTAAGAAAGAAGGGAGAAGAGAGCATGCCATTGGTCCTGACCCGGGCAGAAAGAACTGTATATAGGGCCTTGATATAATGTCGGAACCGTGGTCCCAAACCCACATGTTCTAGAACACTTTCGATAAAATCCCAGGAGACCCTGTCAAAGGCCTTTTCGGCATCAATTGACAGGCAAAACATAGATTTAGACTGCGAGAACGCGAAGTCGATCAATTGAATCAATTTTATTGTGTTGTCCTTGGCCTCACGTCCCTGCACAAATCCGACCTGGTCAGGATCAATGACGCTCGGAAGAAGGGGTGACAGCTTATTGGACAGGATTTTCGCATAAATCTTCGCATCGATGTTTAAGAGAGAGATAGGTCTATAGCTACTTGGCAATTTTGGGTCTTTGCCTGGTTTCAAAATGAGTGTAATATGTGCTTCCATAAAGGTGGGATGTGATTGAACGGAGTCAGGAAGTTCACGAAAGACACGCAGTAATAATGGTGAAAGGAGATCAGCAAATTTTTTATAGAATGAGGCAAGGAAACCATCAGGGCCCGGTGATTTGCCAGAGGGCATCTGGCGGATCGCTAAGTCAAGGTCAGTTTGAGAGAACTCATCCTCTAGAGGATCAACCTGATGAGGGGTAAACTTTGGCATATGTGTAGAGGAAATATATGATACTCGTTCAGACATACACGGGGAATTCTGAGTGGGGAGATTATATAAATCTTCATAATACGTCCGAAAAACATCAGAAATCTCTGGAAAAGTTTTAACCAGATCGTGAGATTTGGATTCGACCTGGTGTATAATCGGGGGAGGACCCGAATCCTTCAGTTGTAAGGACAAAACACGGCCACATTTATTGTTGAATTCATAAAAACGGGCACTAGAGCGAGTATATGCTTTAGCAGATTTAGAGTTAAGGACAGACATTAAGCGAGAGCGTAATTGAGTAAGAGACTCTAGGTCTTCGGGGTTCAAAGAAGATTTGTGACGAGATTCCAAGTGTTGTAAATCACACAACATGTTGTCTAACTCAGACCTACGGTAACGCGTAAGATAAGAAGAACGTTTAATGAAAAGTCCACGAAGATAGCATTTCAGGGATTGCCATACAGTAAGAGCTGATGAAACCGAATGTAAGTTAATATCAAGAAAATCAGTGATATGTTTCCTAAGGTCGTTACAGAAAGCGTCATCAGCAAGGAGGGAAGGGTCCAGTCTCCATGTGGAAAATCTAGGAAGGGAAAGCGGGAGATGAAGGGACAGAGAAATAGTGGAGTGGTCCGTCCACGTCTTAGGAAGAATCTGAGTATCATCCAAATACTGGAGGTAAGATTGAGACAGTAGTAAATAGTCTATTCGGGAATAAGACCCAGCAGGTGCAGAGTAGAAAGAGTAGTCTGTTGAATTAGGATGCTGGAGTCTCCAAGCGTCTACAAGATTAAGGCTTTTCAGGGATTTATGAATAGTTATCAAGGAATGAGAAGGAATAGACGATCTACCAGAGGAGCAATCAATGGAAGGGACCAAAGGGACATTCAAATCTCCACCAACCACAACCATACCCTCCTGAAAGTCCGCTAGACGAGACAGAGCCCCTGATAGAAAAGAGCCCTGATCAGTGTTGGGAGCATATAAGACCGCTAAGGTCAATTTAAAGTCGCCTACTGAACCCCTAATAAATAGGTAACGTCCCTCAGTGTCCTGCAGCCTAGATTCTAAGATGAAGGGAAGGGATTTATGAAGAATAATGCCCACACCTCTTTTTTTAACCGAGGCTGAGCTAAAAAAATGTTGGGTATAGTCCAATCTCGGAAAAGAGGGTAAAGAGGCAGACTTGAAATGTGTCTCTTGGAGGAAACATACATGAGCCCCCAGTCGCCTGCAATCACTCAACAACAGGCTTTTCTTATAGGGAGAATTCAGGCCTCTGGCATTCACGGAGATACACTTAAGTGGGTATGTAGTAGCCATTAGCAATATAGGGTGATATCAGTATCGCCAAAGGAAGAATGGAGCAGGAATAGGGAAAAGAGGCGGAGAAGGGAGAAGGAAACAAGAAGAAAGGAAAGGTAGAGCAGAGTAAAGAAAACATAAACAAAAAGAGGATACACAAATAGCTAGTAGCAGACAAAAAAAGATGACAGACTGAAAGGTCCCCGGGACCAGGTGAGCCCCGCACCGGCCAAACACACATCCAGTCCCGACAAGGCAGGACTGGTTGGCCCATTGGGGGTCCACCAAACCCCAGGCAAACAGACTGGAAAACGGAAGTCATACATACAATAACAGTGATGTAACACCGCAACAACAGTATCATAAAAGATGTAATACAAAAAACATTATTGGCGGTAAGTTAGGGGTGAAAACACTAGCAACTAGAATATTGCACGCCCAACGCACCGGACCTATAAAACAGAGTTTGATTCCGGCAACCGCAGACGCCCCCCCACAAGGAAAATCCCGTGTGGGTGCGTCAACGGAACCCCGAACCAAAAGAAGTTCCCATCTAAGTAAATAACATGAGAGAGCACCCGCTCTAAACACAGAGCAGGGGTTCCATGTACAGCAGCACCGACGCCCCTAAAAAACCCAGGGGGTAGAAGCTGTTTAGGAAAGAATGAGGAATCGAAGTGCAGGTTCCTATAGAGCCAATAAGCACGAACCCCCAAGCTCCGAAAACATGGGTCACACAAGTTCAAACAAGAGTAAACCAAACATAGGTATACAGATCACGCAATGTTCAAGCAAACATTAATTCAATAATACCCTCAGATATGTATGAAAAAAAAAAAAAAAAAACAGAAAAGAATTGGAAAACCAACATATTAGGTATTGATATCATACAAAACCTGATCAGCAACAGTAAACATATCAGGATGTCTTAGACCGAGTGGTTAATTGGAGGGTAAGTCTATAGTAGAGACATCAGCGGAAAGTTCCTTCCGTTTCTTAGACTGAGTCTGCTGCCAGTTCTGTGGATATAGACTCGGTGGTATTAGATGTTGTTTTTTCTGAATACAAGGGTCTGGAAGTTGAACTTTAGTGAAATTCAATGTGGTACAAAGCGATGAGGCATCAGCTGAAGATTTCAAAACATGCGTTGAACCCTCATGTGTAACAATGAGGGCAAAGGGAAAGCCCCAGCGATAAGGTATATGATTCTCACGGAGAGCATCCACCAAAGGCTTGAAGGCACGTCGAAGTTGCAATGTATATGGGGATAAGTCATTATATAGATGAACAACGTATCCATCGTATTTAATTTCTTGTAGTTGCCGTGCTCGTTGCATAATCTTGTCTTTTTGTGAGAAAGACAGCAAACAGCAAATGGCGTCTCGAGCACGTTCAGAGGATTGAACTCTAGGCCGCAAAGCTCTATGAGCCCTCTCAATCTGAATCTCCATAGGGTCAACATCTATAATAGAGGCAAAGATCCTCTGTAATGTAGCCTTTAGATCTCCAGCAGACACAGTCTCAGGTAAGTTCCTCACACGCCCTCTATTTTCCACATCATCCAAGAGGGTGCGTAAGTGATGTAATTCATCCTCCTGGGCCGTCACTCGATGGTGCAGATCCAAGTGGGCAGACAAAAGACCCTCTGTAGTATCTTCAAGAGACGCCACCCTCGATCCGATCTGCTTGACATCCGCACTGAGGGCAGAAATATCGGACTGCAAGGTTGTGCGTAAGTTCAGCATAATGTCCTCGATATCATGTCTGGAAGGTAGGTGTTTGATATCATCTTTGAGTACAAATCCTTTAAGATCATCCTTCGTCGGTAAGGAAAGTAGGTCAGCTTTGGTAACCGGGTCTGAATCGAGGCGCGCTTTATTCTCCTTCCCGGACGCCATTTTGGAAGCTGAAGTAGGCCCAGAAGGAGAATGCACCACAGAAGTCGGGTTCAGTAGATAATTGGTAATTGTAGCAGTTCGTTGTCTTCTATTGGACATTGCAAGACAAAAGAATCATATAAAATCCAGGATAGGGTGCATATAACATCGCAAGGGAACGCTATAGAAAGCTTAGGTCCGGGAGCTCGTCTAACACGCAGCCATCTTCCTCGACGGCAAGCTCCGCCCCTCTTTATTCTTTTTTTTATCTTTTTTTTTGTCTGCCTTATCACATTCTGTCCAAAAAAATTATAACTGAAAAACAAAATCAGCAGCTTTTTTCCCCAGACTTCCCCACCAATGTGGCTCAAAAGCATGGTTGCCTCCTCAAAGTGTTTCAGCAGCTCATATACATCGCACATTAGTTGCCAATGGCCAGGTGACAAAGAGGCTTCCTCCAAAGCCTTCCAGTATTGCATGGTGTACTCGCTAATGGCCTTATTCTGCTTATACAAATGTTCTAGCCTGTACATGATGGAATTCTACTAACCAGCCCTTAAAACATTTTTTTATTTTAAATGTTTTTGTATGTTTTTTTCTCCGTTTCTAAACTAGACCAAGATAATGGCTGGAAATTCTGCATTTTTATAGAATGGAGGCAGGAATTTTTGCTGCCACTGGAAAATATGTGGAGTGAAATGGAACCATTCTCATGGGAAAATTTATGGGTTTGTATATGGACATGCATTCCTGTGGGACAAGGGTATATTATGTTTTTTGCAAAAATTCCTATGGGAAAACATCAGGACTTTTTATCCATCCCTAATTTTAACCTTTTGAATGCTATATAATGCTTTACAATGCATTAGAGACATCTATTGTATTTAAGGGAATAAAAGCATATTTTTAAATCAATGATGAATTTCATTTGTCCCTTAGGGTATTGTTCCAGAATGGCTTCCCCTTTGCTTTCCTCTTACACCCCTTTGTTCCTTATGATTGGGTTATGTAAATGAACCAAGAGAGAGTATTAAAATAGCCATCTATGTGCTTAACACAGTGCTTCACAATCTTTTTTTGTCCAGAACACCCATAACTGCAATGAGCACAGTGTGTGTGTTTGGTAAATAACATCTGGGGGCACAACTGTATCCAAACACCATGACACTAGAAACCAAGTACTGCTGCTGTTACTAAACCTCTTGTCCAGACCCCACTAAGGACACATGACAACTTGCTGAGCCTCTGCTGCCTTTTTTTCACTAAATAAAAAGCTTCAAAATCACCTAGCACCCTCTCTAGCTCTCTAACTGCCTGGTTTTCTCTTTCACTTCCTGGAAACGTCACAGTTTTAGTGTGTTTGTGAGTTTGTTGAGGGCAGATTTTCCAGAGAAAAAGAGGACAACCATGTGGTTTTCTTGGATTTTCTCATCGGAACACGATGAGACCTTTTATTCACCCCTACTAACCGGCTCTTACATTTTTTTTTTTCAATTTTAAATGTTTTTGTAGGTTTTTTTCTCTGTTTCTAGTCTCTCCTAAACTAGACCGAGATAATGACCTGAAATTCTGTATTTTTATAGAATGAAGGCAAGAATTTTTGCTGCCACTGGAAAATAATGGGCGGGAAATTGAACCATTCTCATGGGAAAATCTATGGGTTTCTATATGGGCATGCATTCCTGTGGGACAAGGGTATATAATGTTTTTTTTTTGTTTTTTGTTTTTTTGTTTTTGCAAAAATTGCTGTGGGAACAAATCAATCCCTAATTTTAACCTTTTGACTGGTAGAGAATGCTTTCTAATGCATTAGAGACATCTATTGTATTAAAGGCAATAAAAGCACATTTTTAAATCAATGATGAATTTCATTTGTCCCCTAAGGTATTGCTCCAGAATGGTTCCTCCTTTGCTTTCCTCATACGACCCTTTGTTCTATGTGCATTGGGTTATGTAAATGAACCAAGAGAGAGAATTAAAATAGCTATCTATGCACTTAACACAGTGCTTCACAATCTATTTTTTGTCCAGAACACCCATAACACTTAATATATTTTTTCAGGGCATGCCAAAAAGACTAATTTCACTTGTCAAGGGAGTTATGAAGGTTACAAATAAGAAATATATATTTTGGTCTAGCAATCAGAATAACAAAAACAAACATATTGTGCATAAACATTTATATAAATATACATTTGAAACTCATTGCATTTTTGTCAATGTCTTTATCGAAAACAAGAGACACCCTAAGTGGATTTCTGCAAAGCACAAAGCAACCAATGCAACCTGATTGATAATCATTGGCTTAACATATAGATATAAGTTATGAATGAAAGCTAATCAATTAAATTAAAGGATCAGAAAAGTTTTATTATGAAAATCATATGTTGTGGAGCTTTTCCTGCTGAGTACTGTAGGGAACTATAATCAATGGCTCAACTCTCCCATTAAATGCAACAAAATAACAGGCTCTGTCTCTGGTATAGAGCAGCTTTCTGAGTTAGATGATTCAAAGAGGTAAATAGACATAGTAAGGCTGATGTGCTAAGAAACTGGACTGGTCAAACCAATTGTACCATAAATAACAGACTGGAACTGATTTAAAGGGGAAGCAATGCATTGGACCTCTCACTAGCAATTAATGGGATTAAAAGACCATTTAACCATTTGCAATGCATTGCCCAACTCTTTCACAAAAAAGGTATATCATTTGGAATTTGGAGAATTTTCATTTGTCTCTTTTAATACAGTTGATTTGTCAAATAATTTCTGCAATTCTTAGTACATCGCCCTTATGGTTTGGCCTTCTAGACTTAGATATAAATAGCTTGCTAGCCAAAGAAAATCATAATTGTTTTTAATAGAAAACGAAATCAACCCCTATATGGGTGAAAAATGTCACCTCAAACTGAAATCGGCTAATAATGGTACTTTCAGCTTTGCGAATAATTTCCTGCAAAAAGTGCAGATTTTCCCACTTTTTTCGCCTACCTCGTTCCATTGAAATTAATGGGAAAATTGAATTTACACACAACACATAACAAATATTATTTTATTTCCCAAAGGCATAGTATAAAAGGGGCATAAGGGTGAATATGTTGGTGCAGTGTGGAGAAAGAATCAGTTGAACAGGGAATGTTTTTTGGTGGGTTGTTTACTGGGATTGGGGAGCAGTTAATAAAAAATAAATCCTAAATACAATTAAAACCCCCCAAAAGAGATGGTATAAAAGGAGTCTGAGGAAGGTGCATGTGTTGGTGGGTGGAGTCTGGGGAATGAATCAGTTGAACAGGAAATTTGTTTTGGTGGGGTTCTTGACTGCTATTGGGGGAGACAGTTAATAAAAAATAATTCAATAAAATAAGAAATTTGTATGTAAAGTGATAGAGACAGGAGCCCCCTGACATAAGCTGCCACTGACACTTGACTTGATAGAGAATTTTGTAGAGGATGATTTGTTAGATTTGTTGATAGAGGCCCAAGCACTGAGGAAAGATTGATTTGTAGGACTTAGACTTATTAGAGTCAAAATCCCTATAGAAACATTGATTTGTAGGACCTTAGCTTGTTTGGCACAAGTCCTAAGGAAACAGATTTGTAGAACTTTGGCTTGTTGTAATAAAAACCCCAAACATTATTTCTTTTTTTGTAGGACTATATTTTTTATTTATTATATTTTTTTTTCAATGCACAAGCCCTGAGAAAAAAGATGCCCTTCTGGCCTAGTGCCAGCAGGTCATGTTGGCCAGTGGCCACTGGCCATTGTCAAATGTCCTCCGGAGTCCATAACTGTGGAATTTGTTAGTAACATAGTAAATTAGGTTGACTAAAGACACAAGTCCATCAAGTTCAACCTTCTCCTCATACTCCAGTAATTTTATAGCTTTCTTGCTACCAAATAAGTTAGTCTTTATTAGACCTTCCTGATCTGCCTACTAATAAACAGTATAACTCTGTATGTTCCTTTTGGAAAGAAATGTATCTAATCTTCTCTTGAATTTATCCATTGTATCTGCCATAACCACCTCATTGGGCAAAGAATTCCACAATTTAACAGACCTCACTGTAAAAAAAACCTTCCTCTGCTGAAGTCTAAACCTCCTTTCCTCTAATCTCAAGGGGTGTCCCCTGGTCATCTGATCAGGCCTTGGAATAAATAGCTCACTGCAGAGATCCTTGTATTGACCTCTCATTTATTTGTACAATGTGATAAGGTCTCCTCTTAGTCATCTTTTCTCTAGAGTAAATAAACCAAGTTTGTCTAGTCATTCCTCATACATCAAGTCCTCCATGCCCTTAATTAATTTTGTTGCACTTCGCTGTACCCTCTCTAGTTCTAGTATATTCTTTTTCAGAACTGGTGCCCAAAACTGCACTGAATACACAAAGTGAGGTCTTAACAATGATTTGTACAATGGCAAAATAATGTTATCCACTGTTGCTTCAATACCTCTTTTTATGCAAGACAGGATTTTGTTTGCCTTTGCTACTGCTGTTTGACACTGGTCACTGTTTGCAAGTTTGTAGTTACAAGGATACCGAGGTCTTTCTCTAGCAACGAATCCCCTAAAATTATTCCATGAAGTTCATAAGTAGCCTTGGGATTATTTCCTCCCAAATGCATGACTTTACACTTCCCCACATTAAACTTCATATTGCGTTTGCCCAATCTACCATTTTATATAAATCCCTCTATAGAGAGCAATTATCATGTTCTGAATTAATTACCCTGCATAATTTAGTGTCATCTGCAAATATTGATAATTTGTTTTCTATATCTATTTCTAGGTCATTTATAAACATGTTAAAAAGCAGCAGACCTGTTACTGAACCCTTAGGTACTCCACTCTCCACTTTAACTGTATTGGAGAATTGTCCATTTATAACCACACACTGTTCCCTATTGTTCAACCAGTTTTGTATCCAATTGTAAAGGACATCTCCTAGCCCCAATTTCCTTATTTTATACCCCAGCCTTAGGTGTGGCACTGTATCAAATGCTGTTCTTGCCGCTGCTGAGTTGTTTAAGCAGCAGGAGGATTAGGCAGCTGAAAGGGAATGGGATCAACAATGCATAACATGGGTGATGGATGATGAAGGTTCCACTTGCCACGATTATCTCCAGTGATGCACCTGAGGCTATAGCAACACAATAAGTAGCCCACAGTCTATGTGGAGAAAATAAAAAGTTGACCAATAATTCTTCTCTACTGCCTGATCCAAAATCATGAGTGTGTTATTATTAGAATAGAAGGGCAATTTTTTTTCTCAGGGCTTGTGGTTTGGAAAAAAAAATATAGTCCTACAAAAAAAGAAATAATTTTTGGGGGTTTGTTTCTAACAAGCCTAAGTTCTACAAATCAGAGTTTCCTTAGGGCTTGTGCCAAAGAAGCTTAAGTCCTACAGAAGCAAGACCAGCTGCACTGCCTGGTCTTGAACCAACTATGTCAGCCTCTCACTGAATGGAACAACCGGACAGATTCCCTGAGGCCTCAGAGGGAAGCAGGCTTGGAATTGCTCTGTGGCAAGGCTACAGGGCCAAAACCCCAGAAGACTTTGTTGCTACACCCAAAAAGGGAGAAGCATAAAACCACAACTGCAAGTGACATGGGGGCCAAGGTTAACCAGGAGTGGAGATCACATCAGAGGGAATCCTGACTGAGGGGACAAGCCTGAGTCAAATACAAGGAGAGTCACATTAGTGGAACCAAGGTCATAACAGGAGAATTCACCAAGAACAAGCTCAAATAATTGGGCACAGAATTATGAGAGAAGTAGGCTTAAAAGGTGAGTAGGTCCAATGGGATCTGAGGAGAGGAAAAGCAGAAGACAGTACTGAAAGGCCAGAGTGACAAATAAAGAAGCCAAGTCTGCTAGAATGCCTAATCCTGACACATTTCTAGCTCACAACAATAATGGCTGGTTATAGATAGGATATTGAATCAGGGAGATATGCAACTGCCTTCTGGAGTCAAGAAGGGCTTAATTGGAAAAGGCTTCAATACATTTTTTTTAAATTTTTATTCCTTCCTGTGGATCTGCAAAAGGTAATATGGCCAAAGCTGAACTTTATGGATGCATGTCATTTTTCTGCCTCAGCAACTATTTTACTGTTACAGTGTTACCACCACCTCTAACCAAGCAGGTATTGTATTCACTACTGATTGGCTGGAGATGTGTCTTATGATTGACAAGTATGACACCTCTAGTTCTAATGTGACACTTGCCTCAATCTATCCCCGGGGAGCAGTGAAGCCACAGCACATTGCTGAAAAGCCAGTCAAGTATAAGTTACATGGGGAATACTAGCAGACATATAACCAATGACTTCATAGCTATAAGAAAGAAAAAAATTGCTTTTAGCATTATCAGAATCCATAAATGATACACTGAAGCATATTATTTTTTATTTTAACTAAAACACTCACCAACAGGAATAAGATAATGGATCATTAAGTGAATGCAAATAAGCCATTGATGAAAAAGTCACGTAGTAAATGTAGCAAAGGTATGGTGTTGTACACATATTTGATGTGTAATCACAAGGATAAAATTGCTAACAGATGATTGAATACTACTAGAAGGACTCAGGTCCAATTCACTTCTATATCACTACACAGGATACTTATTAAACTTTAGTGCATCTTCCCTCAGGTATGAATATCTGTGTAAGGGTAAGGGAGGCCATATGTAAAAAGGAAAGTGCAGCAGTTTTGGAGCAAACCAGAGATACAAACATTTCTGTTGTTTGAAATGGGTAGCTTGAGCCATCAAATCTGCATTGACACCTAGCTAGCATTCAGGGGGGCAATAGACCAATAGAAATTTGGGGAATTTTTGTTTTCTCTACTTTTCAGACTCAATGGCATCAAGGTATAAGTAAGAACTAGAGTCATTCTGGGATAATTCAACTGCTCCACAAGGGACAACAAAATTGTCCCTTTTATTTAAAAGTGTATTTTAATTGCTTGTATGTTAGAAAGGTCTCCAACACACCGTGAAGCATCCAGGAGGTTAAAAGTAACATTTAATCAATAGAAATCTTTGGAAAAGTTTTATATGCTCTGTATGGTGCAGTGGATTTGCCCCAGAATTGCTCTGGTTCTTAAAAGGGATGTTTACCCCCTTCACAACAGATGCTGCTGTCTCTAAGCTGGAGCCCTTTCATTGGCCAGAAATTGATCTCTGCCATTGAAATCACTCCAGCTTAGAGACAGACAGCGTCCGTCATCATAGGAGTCTGAATAGAAGTTCAGACTACGGTACAGATCTGGTCAGCACTGTCTGCCGGAAGTAGGTACAGAGCTATATTTAATCTTTGAATTTCTCCAAACTGGCTGATTTTTTTTTTTAAAAAGGATACACTTTCCATTATTTATCATTGCTAAGGAAAAGATTTAAGTTGTGAAGGGGGTAAACATCCCCTTTAATAGTACCACCTTGTTATGTTTTCTATTTTATTTGTTCCATAGAGGGCTTTCAAGTCCCTTTAATGATACAGATAACTCCAATGTGCACTCGCACACACACATGTATATATATATATATATATATATATAGTGGGGAGAGAGGGGAGATAGGGTGGAGAGGGAATATAGGGGGAGATAGAGAGAGAGGGAGATGGAGATGGAGAGGGGGGAGTGAGAGAGAGGGTGGAGAGACAGAGAGAGTGGAGAGAGAGACAGAGAGGGTGGAGAGGGAGAGGGGGAGAGAAGGAGAAAGGGAGAGGGGGAGAGAGAGGGAGAAAGGGAGAGGAAGAGAGAGAGTGAGAGAAAGGGAGAGGAGGAGAGAGAGAGAAAGGGAGAGGGGGAGAAAGGGAAAGGGGTGGAGAGAGGAGGGAAGGGGTGAGAGAGAGGGAAGTGAGAGGGGGGAAGGAAAAGAGGGGGAGAGAAATGGGGATATATGGATGGATGGATTGATGGTTTGAACTGTACTAACATTTGCATAAATCATCTCCCAGTGAAAATACCTTTCTTTTACTCAAAAAGCCTTACAATGTATGTTTGTCATGATTTATAAAAATGGTTCCATATCATAACACAGTGATGACATTGTCTGATAATGTTTAACCCTTGAAGGACCAGAGGGGTACACACACATTGCAAAACAAAGTGTTTCACAATCCTCTGGTCCTTAAAGAGTTAACATCCCACATGCATTTAATTGTTTTAATAAAATGCTAATATTTCAAAAGTGTGCTCTCCTGAGGTTTGACTGATTCAATAAAAGTTATTGCTGCTTTCCTCACAGCAGTATTTCATTTCCTTGAGGATTCACAGAGTTGGATTGATTCCTGGTACTTTGGCTGTTACCAGAAATATGAGCTGTTCTTCGATTAGCATGTATACGGTGCCCTGGCACTTTAGCTATAATGAGTGCAATATATTAATAAAACTCATTAACTAAAAGCAAATATTTAATTTCTGTTCACCTACAATCACTTAATACCTTTTAGTAGCTTCCAAAAGAATATAAATGTAAATTGATAAGCATGTAATCTTGACGAAGTTCCTGGGAATTTATGAACATACAGTCACTGGCATGCTGAGCCTTACTGGGGACGATATACTAAAAGAGTGGAGTAATTATGGGGCATATAATTTGCATTAAAGGGATAGTAATGTTTCACAAAAACAGCAGCTCCAATTAATCTTCCTAGCATTTGAGCCATAGAGAGTGTTATTTCAATACTGTCAGAGTTGTAGTTCAAGAGTAATTGAATGATAAAGTATCCCCCTCCCTCCCCTTTTATCTAGTGTAAACCACCTCCCCTCAGATGTAGAATCTGGTCCTGGGACAACACAGCTCACAGCAAGGGACAATCTTCTTACTGTGAGAACAATGAAAACCCTGCCCCTCTTGACAGGTTTATCAGGTTTTTCCCTTATGCTCACTGAAGATTGTCCCTCTCTGTGATCCATCCAGACAGTCTTGCTGCTCTGAGCTGAGCAGTGTTACATCAGTAAAAGGGGCGGGATACTTTATCATTCATTTTCAACTACAACTCTGACAATATTGAAATACCACTCTCCAAAGTCCAAATACTATGAAGATTAATTGGAGTTGCTTTTATTATGAAACATTACTATCCCTTTAAAGGGTACTAATAAAAATCCCCATTGAAGTTTGGTGGCCCTAACATAAGTTTGGTTAATTTGAAAGAAAATTAAAAACAACCTATATGTTGGGTTAGCCATTTTTGTAACATAAATAGTTTTTGATTTACCTTTATTTGTCAGTGTCACACATTATACTAATTAGTTTCTCTGTTGGGCCCAGGAGTGGAAATGCCATTAGGTCTGCTTCTTACATCACTGTGAACATGTCATTGTTTGTAAAAAGATGCAAACCCACAGCATTCTATTATTAGGAGACTCAACAAACAATTCACTGATGGAGTAAAAATGTTAGGACAAGAGGCCATAGTCTAGAGAGACATAAGGCTGTCCTGAACATAAGACAAAACTAAGGACCAAATAAGGTTTGATGTTTTCACAGTAGGAAAATGGGCAGACTAGATGGGCCAAATGGTTCTTATCTGCTGTCAAATTCTATGTTTCTGATCCATCCACATAATACAGCTTTACTGTAACGTATTTCTTAACCCTTAAAGGGATAGTAATACTTCGTTTTAACTTTATTTTATTTTGTAGGCATTAAAAAACATGAAGAATGATATGTCCATAAAGGTTTGAGAGATATTCACAAAGTTTCCCCTCCCGCCTCTTTTACCTAGTGTAAGCCATCTCTTCTCAGATGGGGAATCTGGTTGTAAGACCAGACAGGGGGACAATCTTCTTCCTATGAGAACAATGAAATCCCTGCCCCCTTGACAAGTTTTTCAGGTTTTTCCCTTATCTTAATTGAAGATTGTCCCTCTCTGCAATCTACCTGGGCACCTCCCTTCTGATCTGGCGGAACAGTGATACATCAGTAAAAGGGGCGGGAGGGGGATACTTTGTCATTGAATTACTCTTGTACTACAACTCTGGCAGAATTGAAATAACACTCTCCAAAGTCCAAATACTATGATGATTAATTAGAGCTGCTTTTATTATGAAACATTACTATCCCTTTAAGGATCAGAGCAGTGCAGACCAGACTGAGAAGCAATGTGTTGCTTACCCTTTTGTCCTTAAGGGGTTAATAAATGTGGGGCACTGTTTTACAGGAAGTAGTAGTAGTAGTAGTAGTAAAAGGAGAAGATTTTGTTGTTGTTCATGACAGTAAATATGTAATGCGGTTCACTTTCATTTTAACCCTTTAAGAGACAGAGAGGCACACAGTGTATTGAGAAGCAATGTGTTGCACACTCTTCTGGTCATTAAAAAGTTAATGGATCAGTAAAGCATAATTATGGAAAAAAGAGTATTGTACTGACTTTCCAGCTCAAACTGTCATAAGGTGTTGGATCTGTTAATGCCACATTCTATGAAGAACTGTAGCTTGAGACTCACCTCTATATCTCTTTCATCCTTCTGTGTGTGTGTGTATCCCCCTCCATGACTCCCTCATCTGGGTGTGCTTGTGTTTATGTGTGTGTATGAGATACAAGTCTTTCATTATAAGAAAGAGAGTGTGTGTGTGTGTGCACATGATTCAGGTCTTCCATTTAAGGAAAGAGTGTGTGACAGGGGTGTGCAGATGTAAGACAATGAAAGTGACAATTAGTGTGTAAGACTCATGTGTTTGTGTGTGTGTGTGTGTGTGTTTGTGAGTGAATGAGGGAGGTGTGTGTGTGTGTGTGTGTGTGGGAAAATGAATGTGTGACAGAGGTGTGTATGAATGTGCCTTTGTGATAGAGGTAGGTATGTGTGTGAGAGAATGAGTGTGTGAGATAGGATGGTGTGTCTCTCATTGGGGTTATGCACTAAGACGTGATAAAGAGGTAATAAAGTGGTGATGATTTCACCAGTGATATCACTTCTCCAGTTCTTATGTTATTCCATGGAGCCAAAGTACTAAGGTTTCTCCAGTTTTGGAAATCTTAGTGCATAGGCTCCATAGAATAATATAAGAATTGGAGAAGTGATATCACTGGAGAAGTTATTTCCATATTATCACGTCTTTATCACGCCTTAGTTCATAATCCCCATTGTGTCCCTGGGACTGTGTCTGAATGTAGTGCTTTGGACCTATCTGTAATTGTATGTGAAGGCCTATATATATTGTGCTTTTCTGTGAATAACCCATAAGTCATAGACTGCTTTTTTTTTCACCAGACCCTGAACTTGCAAATCAATTTTTTAAAATGGAATTCCAATAAAGTGCATGACAAACAACTGTGTATTTTTTCTTTGTTCCACTAGTAAATGCATGTGATTCTAAATAAAATATTAACTCTCCTTTTCAATACACAAAAGTTTTTTATTTTATGCATAGGCCTTCCTATAAAAATCTGGATATTCATTTAGTACCATGCTTCATTTCAGGCAAAAAATAGCAAGTAATAAATTATGTAACGCTACATGCTATATATTGTATAAAAGTACATAAAATATACATTTCAGGCACTAGTTGTTTTTATTTTACCCAAAAGCAGGTTTGCTATGAAATTGGCAGACAATGGTGCTATAGTAACACTCTATCAAATACACTGAAAACCCTGGAAACCATAGAATATCACATTTGGTTAGACAGCTAGAGGTCTTCTAAGTAGAAGGATACACTATTTGTATGAGCTGACGTACCATATATATTTTTTAACATTTCCACCACTTCCAAAATACTAAAATCTGCATTTCTGCATAAATTTAATCTTGTCACACAATGTTTTATCTTTACAAGGACATTTCTATTTGTATAACAAAGAAAAGTCTATGGGGACCACATTTACACAGATTTTTGCCAATCTTCTTATGGGTTATTTTGAGCAATGTAGCCCTTTTTGAGCAAGCCTAGTTTTCTAGGAGAAATTTATAGACTTTATTACTATCACATGGCAGCCGTAGACTACAGTTTCCAATTTTGCAAAATATTTAAATTCCAATAATTCAGAAGTTACTTTTATGGCTAACATGTTATACAGGTTCTCCAGTTTTTGGATGTTGTATTTTATGGGACTTAGTCGCAAAGGGTGGGTACTAGAACTTTATCAAGCCAATATATTTTTTATTTTTCAGGTAAGCATTATCATAGCAGGTTAAAGAATGTTCCCTTCTGCCAATTTTGTTGGATTAGATGAAACCGTACAGCAACAAGTTCCATAATATTGAAGCCAATATTTTTAAATAATGTTTTTGGCTAAGAAATCCAGTGTACATGGTTGAAGGGGAATATTTGAAGTCTTGAACTCTAAATAGGGAATTCCTATTGAAATACCAAACCAAACCAATTTAAAAGAAAAACATGGGGACATTGTTTTATCACTGGGTACAATACCGTTTATAATCAGGTTCAATGTTTTCAATTAACATTGATCCATTTTGTCTTTAGATCTTTGGTATGTAATAATAAAGGTCCCAGGAATATTTTTATCCAAGATAGAACTCATAAGAAAATCTAAAGTAAATTTAGACATAATAGAATCTACAGGAAAGCCAACATCTTCCCAACTGTTAAAAGAAGTTATACCCATAGAATAACTCATTGTCTACATTGTAAATCAAATTCACATACAGAAAATGTGGGTGAATGTGGGTTTGTGAGCCACATGGACTGTAGCTCCACACACATGATTTAGTTATTTATATGTGTGTGGGGGTTGCAAAGTTGGGGAAAATGGTGCAGACACTCCGCGGTGGACTGCATTTCCATCTGGGAAATGATTCTAAAACACAGTGAATCAAGACATTGCTTAAAATTTCATAACAAAAATCCAACAGTTTTAATGATTATTCTTTTAAAACAAGTACCTCTATCAGTTTAATATAATTGATCATGCTGTTTGAACATTTGGGAAGCATTCTCGATGTTCGGTTAGCAATGAATACTGTGTCCCCAGAGGGACTTAATGAATATACAGAATCATTAGTAACTATTTTAATTTATAGTTTTAACATTCTTTTTTTACTATATTAGTTTGTTAGTGGATATGAATTTATGTGTATGAAATGACTGGAGCTAATATAGAAGGGAAAGAGTTGGAAGACATGAATGGAGAATATGAAGTAGCTTTTAGCAAGAGATTAAGTGGGCACAGTTGTTTTTTGGAGTTGTTTGGGAGTGTACATATGGTAGATTATATAATCCCTGTATTAGACTTATAAGTGGTTGGATCCATAGTTATATAGCAGAGTAGGCTATGGTTTGCCAAATGTTGCTATTTGTGTATCCTGGACTTCCTAGAAGGTGTTGTTTTCCATGTAACTATGTATTTGTACACCAAAATTATAAGGGCTCGATCCAAATGTTGGAGATGGCTGTTTTTTCTGCCATCGGCAGAAAAAGAGCCATTGTATGATATAGTTAAAGGGATAGTAATACTTCATTTTAACTTTATTTTATTTTGTAGGCATTAAAAAAACATGAAGAATGATATAAGTCTTATCTCTCAATCCTTTATGGTTTATGAGATATTCACAAGCAAAATTCCCCTCCCCACCCCTTTTTCCTAGTGTAAGCCATCTCTTCTCAGATGTGAGTCTGGTTGTATGACAAGACAGATAACAGAAGGGGACAATCTTCTCCCTATGAGAACAATGAAGGCTATGCCCCCCCTTGACAAGCTTTTCAGGTTTTTCCCTTATCTTAATTGAAGATTGTCCCTCTCTGCAGTCTACCTGGGCACCTCCCTTCTGCTGTGGCTGAACGGGGGGGGGATATTTTGCTTGTGAATATCTCTTAAACCATAAAGGTTTGAGAGATAAGACTTATATCATTCTTCATGTTTTTTTAATGCCTACAAAATAAAATAAAGTTAAAACGAAGTATTACTGTCCCTTTAAGAGGTGTTTTCACCCATAGAAAATGATGAAAATGCCGTAATTATCAATTCAAATGTCTGCGTTAGCCATGAAGATCCAATAAGGGACTCAAGTTATTGCAGGAAAGTTAAGACTTATTTTTTCATGACCTGAGTTCCCTTATCGGACCTTCAAACAGCTGATGCAGAAACTTGAAGGAAAAAAAAGTAAAAAAAAACCCTCTGTGGATGTATTGATATGGGACCCTAAGTTAGTCAAAAGTTAGTAAAATTAACCCTATAAGTGCCAGCGGGGTATAATGACCTCACTGGCACTCATAGGGTTAACTTGACTAAGTTAAAAAAGAACATCCTATTAAAAGTAACACTTACCATTAATCCTGATGTGCAGCGGAGTCCTCAGCTTCCTGGAGGGCCTTCTGTGCGCAACTAGGTATCCAACTCTCCTTCTCTTCGGCCTATCGCCTGCAATCAAATGGGGCAGCGGAAAGGGCTAATCAGGCCTTGGAGCAATTCCTGAGGTGTTACATCTGTGACCATCAGAACAATTGGTTGGACCTGCTACCTTGGGCTCATGAGTTTGCTCATAACAGTGCTGTTTCAGCTTCTACCCGCCTCTCCCCTTTCATGGTGAATTATGGGTATTAGCCTTCCATGATTCCAGATTTGTTCACTCCCCAGGGGATCCCAGCATTGGAGGGTCATCTCCAGCAAATCCGTTCCTCATGGTCCAAGAGTCGTTGCAGCACTCACAACAATCACAGGAGCTCCAGGCTAATCGTAAATGCCTACCCGCACCCTCCTACCAGGTTGGGAAGAGGGTCTGGTTGTCCTCCAGAAATCTTCACCTCTGAGTACCCCCTCAGAAACTGGCTCCCTGTTTTGTGGGGCCTTTCCGTATCCTCCAAAGTGTGAACCCTGTGGCTTATGCCCTAGACCTTCCTCCCAGTATGAAGATGCACAATGTGTTGCATGTCTCGCTGCTGAAATCTCTGGTATGTAATTGTTTCACTACGGTCACTCCTCAACCTCATTCAGTGCCTGTTGACAGCCATGAGGAGTACGAGGTCTGATCCATAGTTGACTCTCGTAGGTTCCGTGGAAGTCTTCAATATTTGGTCCACTGGAAGGGTTACGGTCCTGAGAGCGCTCATGGGTTCCAGCTGCAGGCGTTCATGCCCCATCCTCCTCCTTGCTTTCCATGCACGTTTTCCCTATAACCCTGGTCCTGCCCCTTGGAAGGGGGTTGTTGAGGGGGGGTACTGTCAAGGATTTGCTGAGCTGCTCCTTTTCTGCCTATTGATTCTGCTGTCTGAGCTAATCTAGTGTTCTGCTATCCACTGCTGCTGTCTTCTGAGTTTCTGGCTCTGGCTGTATCAGCTGATCTCTCTGATTACTCCCCTGACTGTTTTCAGCCAACCCTCTCAGGGTATTTATTGCAGCTTGGCTCACTTCCTTGTGTTTGTTTGCTGACCTATTGCTGCTGGTTGCTGTGGATTTTCCTGCATTCCTGTTTGCTGTGTTCCAGACCACTTGGCTTGCTCAAGACTTTGCTGACTTCAGTTCTTCTGACTGTCGGCTTCTTCCTGACATTACAGACTTCTGATTTTCCTGACTCCAGCTCTGCTGAATACCTGTCTTGATTCCTGACCCTGGCGTGTCTTTTGGTTTATGCTCTTGAATCATGCTTCTGTTTTTGTTGCACTAATAAAGGTGTATTGCATGTCCTGTCTGGTTCCTAGTCCCTAACTGGAGTGGAAGGTGCGGGTAGTTCTGAAGACTTCAGTATTCCCAGAGTAAGACAGAAGGCAGCCACATCTTCTGGAGAGTGGAGGGTAGCAGATTTATTGTTATAAGTTGAGATCAATGTGAAAGGGTAACCCCATCTATATTTAATTTTCACCTTGCGCAGTTGGTCCATGAGAGGTCTGAGTTATCTCCTAAGCTGTAGCATGTATGGAGAGATGTCCTTATACAGCTGAACTTCGCATTTCAAAGAGGAGATTGTTCTACTCTTCCGCATGATGAGGTCTTTTACCGTAAACTTGTCAAAGCATACCCCCACGTCACATGGCTTAGCATCCTCTCTCAGCTTCAGTGACCGCTGCACTCTTTCCAGGTGGACTGGGCCTTGTGACACATCATCCAGTAGAGAAATGAAGAAGGCCGTTAGGACCTGGTTTAAGTCTGCAGGTTGTACCGTCTCAGGCAGGTTTTTAATTTGAATATTGCATCTCTTGCCCAGTTATCCAAACCATCCAGTTTTAGGCTCAGAAAGTGTATTTTGTCCCTCTCCAGGTTGTCAGAGTGTTCCATCATAACTCCTTGCTCTTCTTCTATGTATGCTACTCTCTGACCTAGCTGGTTAAGATTGGTGCAAAGGTGAACTAATTCAGCTTTCAGGGACTGGGTTAACTACCCCATCATGCCCCTAAAGTCTTCCTTCAAGAGCTGCACCATCTCAGTTAGATCAGCCCTCGTGAGAGGTGGGGTCGCTAGTGCTGTCTCTACTGCTATCGGTGCTGGAGACAGCTGACTCATCATGGGATTAACGGTAGTGTCCATTGCATCGGTGGAATGCAAGGCACTGTTTGATTTTGCTGAGGGGACGTCAAGCACAGTAATCTGCATAGCTGCTTCCAGTTTCTGCGTAGCACTCGCTCTGAGGTAGCAAGTTAAGGCACCTGAGGAAGAACCAGTGTGTTTCTTCTTACCTCTCATTCGTGTGTGCGAAAATGCACAGAGGTGCACCCCAGTAGTTTATGGGTGCGATATTTAGTAGGATCAAAAAAAAAAATCCCTACAGCATATATTCAAGGCTAGATCCCCAAAACAGAAACAGAGTTTAGGGACCATGTGACTGACTCCATGAACGGTCAGACCGCGACCTGCAAGATTATAAATTCTATTCTTCCTTTCTTTTTATTTTTCCTCTTACAATTTAAGATGACAGATAATTTAATGTTTGAAAGTTTGTTCTATATTATTGATTGGTTGTCTTTGAAATTAAACCTACTGACAGTCTACTGCATATATAACCTGGGTGTTCTGCCGGCTAGGTTTTTTACTTTTTACTTTGTACCTTACACCCAGAGGAAAAGGTCTTTGAGACATAGTAACTCATTATTATGCCACGGCAAACTTTGCAGTTAATGTTTACTACTTTGTTTTTATATCTTAAACTTCTAAAAGATCTGATCACTATTTGAAATTTGACCTTTGTGAGTATTTGAACAGGGGTGAGTTTTTCCTCCTGATGCTATTTAGTTTGTAGGCATGGACAACTTACCAGCATACAACATGGGCTATTGAGTAATTTTGAAAAACCTATATAAGAAAGCAGGTTATTGAATTCCTCCTATGTACCTGGTGAAAAAGAGCTTAGGGTGGCAGGAGTGGCGCTATGGAAGAGAGGAGAGTGTATATTTGTCGGGGGGGGGGGGGGGTTGTGGAATATAGATAGAATCCACCTTGGCTTTAAAGGAATTTGCAATATCTTGACAAAGAATACAAATTGAAAAAGAGGCAGGTGGAGGCCAGAGGAAGGAGTCAAAGATAGACAAAAGATGACGAGGCTTGGACATTTGATCTATAGGGAGTTATAACAAGATTGTATAACATTGTTTTTTTAGCCTGAGAGAGAGAAGGAAGTTAAAGCAAGCAAGGGAGAATTTGTACCCTAGAAAATATTCAGCTGAACGAATACCGATGAGGAGGAAACATGAGGTTATACGTGAAGAAGTGGAAGAAGTGGGGATAGTAGAAGGAATATGAGAATCGGAGAATGTTAGAAGATGGTCATCAAATAGTGGAAAAAGAGACATATAAAGATCAGACAGTGCACAGCATCTAGTAAATGCAAGTTCGAAGAAGTGGTAATTCTTGTGACTACTGGAAACAGTCCACTGATGTATCCTGAAAGCAGATGTTAATGAAGAAAACAACAACCCAGGAGACAGATGAATTATCCACATGGCAGTTGAAGTCACCCAGAAGACAGGAAGGAGTGATTGAAGACAGGAAAAAGAATAGCTGGGATTCAAAGTCAGAAAGAAAATTTGAAGATTTGCATATAGAGTTAAGTGGATGATAAATGTCTGGAACATATATAGACACAGTTACTCAAAAGAGGAGAATTAGGGTGATGTGGAGGGAAATGAAAGGCTTGTAATAGCAGTGCTTAGAGATGAGGAAGTCCCACCCATCCCACAGAGAACTTCATAGAACATTGCTACCTCCAAAGTGGCATCACAAGCCAGCTTTCACTTAGAACAAGTAAATGTAATATTATGTAGTTTGGTGCCATACATGTCATTGAAAAAGCCAGAAAAAGATCAACAGGATATTTTTATTTGATTCATATGGTTATTTTGCTCCAGATGCTTATGCTTCACTATGTCCCTCATTGATATTAAAACTTCTAAAATATCACTGTCTCAGGATCATATGCAAAAAGTAAAAGTGGGGCAATTCAGGAAAAAATAACTGCGCCAAACAGAACAACTTCAACTTCTCCAGTGATTGAAATTATTGTTTTAATTCCTTGAATTTTGCATCTGTCTCCAGCATCATGATTTAGTATTCAATAAGTTAAAATACAAATGTAAATCAAATGAAATCTTATTTACAGAGGTACAATGACATTTGGTATGCTGCACTTTTTGTACATACAGTGTTGTATGTTGAATTTTTTCCCTAGTACTGCACTAGTCTATATTCTATTGCTCTGACTGAAGGTTCTTTACCTTATGTAGCATATCACTGATAGTAAGACTATGTTATAAAACAATACTTGTACTTGCATGCTCCCTTTAAACCTGAGAAGTAAACATATGCCTCCCAAGTCGCTGCTGGACTACAACTCCTCAGTCTGATAATTAATTTTGTGCTATAGTCACAGTTTCACTAAGCTATAAAGAAGGTAAAAACATTTACTTACTGTGATGGGGGCGTACAGGGGTTACATATTGGTAGGCCGAGGGTTAAGCGATATATCCAGCCAGACAAAAAGATAATAAATTGCATTTATTAGGGTGTTCACGGCACAAAACATAAGACAATAATTACAGGCAAACAAACAGGGGTGAAACATAAAAACTAAGCACTTCTGCTGTTCTCTTCTTAGTTGCATAACTTGCCAGGGGTTACAAATAATACTCACAGTCCATTTTAGCTTAATGCTGGAGCTTATTCATAGTCCCACTAGAGGCAAAAGTAGGCATCCTGCCCACTCCACATGCTGCAGGATTCCATGAAGGTTCCTTGTATCTTTTAGTCCTGGCAGAGGAGTTGGGGCAGACATCCTAAGATCCTTCAGGCAGGAACATCAGGGTACTCTCTCTGTGTCTGAAGCCGCCTTAACTTACAGCCCACAACTGAAAAGGGGACCTGGTCCTACAGTGCCCGCTCACTCTAACTCTTCTGGTGAGGGCACTCACCAGTCCCAGTTTCTGCAGTGCTGCTTTAGGATGCCCAGGGACCCTAGGCCTCCCACCATTATGGAGAGGCCCTTTCTCCTGGTCCTACATATTGCAACTCCCCCTCTGTCTCTCTCTCTCTTCTTAGGCTTTTTTCCACCCACCCCCTACAGGATGTGATGTCACAGGTACCATGTACCAGGTCTGTTCAGCTTGGCCTGATGTAGAGGGGGAAGGTACACAATCTACACCCAGACTGGCCCTACCCCCCTCCATGCTGGCCAACACTGGCTATCTCATGACACAATCTCTGGGTTTAGCTAGACTGCATGGCACCATCCCTCTGTACATCATACACACTAACCAACCCATTCACTGCTGGTAACTGGACAACCCTCTCTAATGCATGCACACACAGGGGACATTAAGGTTTCAAGAATGGGAACACGTTAAAACAATGGCAATCACTGAAAACAGACACATTTCATTCTCTGGGTGACACCCATTCTGTCACACTTACATTCAGTGATTACATAATTTTGGCATGTAAATGACTTTTTCAAGATTAACCAATGATAATAAGACTGATGTACTAAGAGGAATTAGAGAAATTCTGTGTCATACCATCATCCCCATAGTGTACACATAGACTCTTTGAATTAAAAGGGGCTTTTCACTCCTTGAATGGCAAAGATGTTTCCAATGCAAATGCAGTGGAGACATCTGTATCATTCAATGCAATAAAAGGACCATTAAAAAACTGATAGGCATTTGGAGTATTTTTATTAGTCCCCTGTGGTACAGTTAGTTTACTCCAGAATTATCTTAGTATGGTTATACACTATAATCTTTGTCCATTGAATAACAGTAATTGGAGAGTTTATCTCGCTAGAAAGTTTATGTCATCTATAGCATACATTAGCGCATCTTCCCCCATTTACTTTCCATACACCAAACTCAATGCACCTTCCCTAAATGAATAAACAGTTGCCAGTTTAAACTAGTGGAGTTGTCAAATCATCCTTAGTGACCTGTCTTTGTTTTATATACACAAAGACATGGATCAATTCTAGGGTACACCAACTGTAATTTAAATGGGGCTTTGAAATCCTTGGACTTTATACACAAAAGAAAAAAAATGGAGTAATTCAGAAGCAAACCAACTGTACATACTATAGAAATAAGAATCACTCAAATGCCCATTGATTTAAAAAACTGGTAGAATAAAAATGATACTTTTAGTGGCTTTGGCTGCAAGCTTTCAAGACAACTATTTCTATTCTTCAGACATAATAAGAATGAATGCTGAATGCACAATACAAGACTATAAAAGTCATACACATAGTTTTAGCATCAACCCCTTCACTGCCAGAGATGCATTCACCTGTACTGGATACCTCTGTGTAAGCCAAGAGTCCTATTCCATTAGTAGAATGTGCATACTCAGTGTGGACCATAAATTAAACTCTAGCCAATGTAACAGCTTAAAGAGGGATATTCACATTAGAAGAACTTTTGTCCATGGGCTTGAGTCAGAACAACTATTTCAGCGTTGGTATTTTTTTTTTATTTACTTAGTTACTATTGAAATTAAGAAGACTTAAAATCGGGCACTTCTGCATTCTGCAGCACCCAGTATGTGTGGTACAATGGAGCAAAACTCCCCACCTCCCTCCCAGCTGACCCAGGGAGCACATGCACGCTTCCCTTCATGGTGGTATTTATGTGGGCTATCATTACAGCAAGCTCCGTTTGTCATGCTACTGAGCTTGCAAACATTTTTTCTAATGTGAATGTTACCCTTTAAAGAAGTAGACTAGAAAATGCAAATAAGATTAATTACTTTTTTTAACAGCTCCAGTGAAATTGATCAGAGTTAGCTTAGAATGTGTATGGGTTAACCCTCGAGACACCAGAGGGGGTGAACAACCCATTGCTTACAATGAGATGTGCAGACCCCTAGTATACACTGGGACCAAAAATATTTTTATTTTTTGAGATAATGTGACATAAATTCCTTATCATGGTTCAAGCAACAGTTCAGAGTGTTAAACTTGGTTATCAGTTTATACTCCCAGGTCTCTCTTTGTCCTAAAATTTCCCATCAGTACATTCACTTTGAGATCTTCAATGCTGTGATCCATTCTGTTAAAATGTTGACCAACATGGACCTATGAGAATTCATCCTTTTTCTCAGGGTCTGTCCTGTCTCACCCACATTTAGTCCTCTTTGGGGACATTTCACACACATAATGAGGTAAATAACATTGGATGTATCACAGGAGAATTTGCCCTTGATATTGTGGTTTTGGTGGGAATGTGTTATGAGCACCTTATCTGTATCTGTGCTACAAACGTGTGCACAGGTTCCACATGCCCTTTTTAGACAGGGAGAAGTACCATTCTCTGTTGCATTTGTGAGTTTTTCACCACCAATTGCTTTAGGTTAGGGGCTGTTTATAAGAGAGGAACGGAGGTCTAGGGAATATTCTTTTTAATCTGCCATCATGAAGATAGAAAAATAATATAAAATATAGCATTCCATGGGTTGAAAACCCTACTTATATCATTTTTTTTTTTACCCCTAATGGCTTTATTTAGATTTTTGTGCATATAAGGCCATATTCAGCAAAGTTAAAAATGTGCAATACTGGAGCAATCCAACTGCACCATAACAACCTATAGAATGCTAGAAAGATCTCCAACGCATTGCACAGATGTCTCTAGCATTCAGGGGGTAAACCCTTTGAATGCCAGAGGGGTACGCAAAGCATTGCAAAGCAATGCGTTGCGTACCCCTCTGGCACTCAAAGGGTTAATATCCCTATATTTAGAACAATGGGGCTGTTGATTCATCTCCTACTGTGGAGCTGGGTTGCTCCAGAATTGTGCCTCTTTAGATCAGTGTTAATTTGGGAAATGTTCACTCATCTCCAATAGTACAGATGGTTAACCCCAGAATCGCACTTATTTAGACTAGTGAATAATGCTTTGTGATAGCAAGCAGTCACTTATTTGAAGTATAAAATATTCAAAAAGCCTAGTTTTGCATTTGCTGGACTTCAATTCATTTTAAATTAATTTCTGTTGATCTTTCATCTTTTGAGTTTTCAATATGCAACAGGCTTTGTGTTAGAGAATACATACGTCACCACGCTATTTTTTATATAATTGCTTTGCTTTTTGTATTATTCAAAGAATGAATGTCGAGATGATAATGAGTGGAATTTATAGCTCCTTAAACTATGAATATGATGTTAATGAAGAACAGTCCTTTCTACACCACATATATATGTCTCTATTCTTTACAGCAAATTAAAGTTAATCCAACTAAAAGAGATGAAATCCATTTTATTTCAAAGTTGTTTGAAATGTTATACAGCATATCTTATCTATGCGCAGGATGTATATAGCAGTTAATGTATCCAGTAATCATGTGTTCTTTTATACTGCTGTTATAGAAATAATGATACTTGACTAAACTGGGTTCTGCTGTAGTCAAGAACTGCAAATTAAATTGTGTTGTTCTTCTGCTCCCTGCTGGAAAAAGGGAGTATCTATAAAATAAAAATATGAAATAACTGATAAAAATACATGTGAAAATTATTGTGGGTGTTTTCAATGTGTCACACTTAATCTTCCTGGTCTAACATCTAATTTTGTTAATTAAAATTAACCTTCCACTGAAGGTAATTATGTTTATATGTTTCTTGAAAGTCAGTTCTAGTGATGAGCTCATTTAGCTACAAGCTTGAATTTGCATTTAAAAAATGTTTGAAACATACTAGACTCATACCTTTCAATTGTATACATTATATACAAGGCCATATCTACATCCTAGGAGCCTCACTTGTGGTCTCACCTCATTCCTCCTATGACCCTGCCCTCAGCCCATCAACTCTAGCCTAATAAAGAAAATACCCTTAGCCTAAAATATACAATCACAAATAAGCACTTACAGCTTGGATGCTAGAGATGTATGTAATGCATTGATCCAGACTATTTTAATGCATCGCTCCCTTTTTCACTTTAATAATGCTTCTTGCCCATGCAAGGAGAATTGTAACCCTTTGCCATTCATGGGTGAAATCAAATCTTCAACTGTCCTTGGTGAAACTCATTGCCTGTCACTGGCTAAAATGGTAGCCAATAAACTACTAAATTAGCATATAATCTTAAAAATAAACTGAACATCAAAAACCAGGAGCAGAATTATTCTGCAGGGATACTGGGATTTTGTTGACAACCCCCACAACTCAAAATGTGTCGGTCTAGCTGGTTGTCAGCTCATTCAAATGAGAAATTCAGCCCATGGATATTGAAACTTTAGATGCCTTGTAAGTCTTCTGGTGTGCCCATATATATTAAATATACCAATTTAAGCATGACTAACTGAGGAAGTGTGAGTGTCATGTAAATGCAGGACTCATCTAAATCTATTCCCAATGACATACCAGGGGGTCTCCAAGAAGCTGAAATTCTGGTTACTTATGTGAGTGCAGTCCCGAATATCTCTTACTGTTTGCAAGGCCGGATTTATATCCCAGGTACCTGTAGGTAAGGCACTCTAGAAGCCCATAGCCTTTTCCATGGCCAAACTCCCATTTCTCATATTACTTTGAAAAGCATTGGTGATCTCTCTAACATTCAAGGGGTAATCTAAGAATTAACAGGGCTTAAAACTGGTGCAGGGACATTAAGATTGCTCGGGCCACACCCATAATTCAGAATTTGGGTGTGACCAACACAGCTGAGGCTCCCCTCAAAATTTGGAACTCTAGGCAGTAGCCTACTCTGTGTATTGGGAAATCCGGCCCTGACTTTTTGCTCTATGCTGTATCAATGAAGTTGTCTTCTGAATCCATCAAAGCTAGTGAAAGAACTGAAGAAGCTCTCCAGAAGAGGCATACATATAAAAAGCATAATTTCTGAGATCTGAGAAGAAGTAAAGAAGAAAGGTTAAAAGTCCAATTTAATGAAATTAGAAATTTGGGAATTTTACCCTTGTCCCCTATTGTGCCATTAGTTTTCTCTAGAACTGCTCCTCTTTGCTTGTGAATATGGCCCATTCTGTTCTCCAAGTGTACTCCATTGTTGTACTGTTGGGCAACTCCCACGACCTCACTCCAGCCAAAGGCTATTTTGGGATAAAGGGAGATTTTTTTCATCAACAGTTGGAGGTTCAACTATTAACTAACCCTGTTGTAAACCATTAGTGAATTTTTATACCTTCTCAATGACAAATGAGTGAGACTAGATCCCTTGATACATTTGCAGATGGTGACACTTAGGGAAATATATGAGTATATCATTATGCATGCCCTTCAGATTCTGGGGAATTAACTGCATTGTTTGGTTTACCATTCAAGTCCAATAATAAATAAATTGAGTGCCAATCAACCCAGTTGCACATTTGTCATTAGAGAGTCCTGGCAACAAAATCTGTTTTTTAAACATGCAACTTACATACTCCATTCCAATGCCCTGTGCCTCTGAGATATATAGAATACATTTGAACTGCAATCTCTTTTGACAGCATACAGTGAAAAAAATGATATAGTATGAGCAAGGACACACAACAATGTCCAGGTACTTCTTCATAGCTGTAATACAGCTGGCAAACAACCTGTTCTCTGACAGTAAATTCTACAGTCCCATGAGATACTCTCTAAATAGTCATCATATTAAGTGCTAGCATGAATTTCATGTTCAAATATGTTGAGGCTCTTGTTGCTTCTTAATATGTAAATGTGTTTAAGCTCCAAATAAAAACACTGCTATATAAAGTTGAAGAGAATGTGCAGCCCAGAGATAGTACTTGTTGCAGTAAATTTTGCTTGAATATGTTATTTGACTTTTGGAAGTGTGGCTGATCTATGTCTCACACATCAAAGGGAGTTATTAAAGTTTTATCTCCACTCCTTCCCATTTCCCTTATGTCAGCACCTTCTTCTAGGAATGGACTAACTAGGGAAACAAAGTTCAAAAAGTCATCATAATGAAAAACTTGTGAGTTGGTGGTAAAAAAAGAGCAATATATTCAGACATAAATGCATCATGTTTGAAAATGTGTCTTAAAAAATAAAAAATGACTGTAAGAAGCTCTTGCTTTAAAAATTCTGATTTTAAAAATATCTATAATTCTGTCTTTGAAATTACATTTTTCAAAGAAAAAATAATTTTTTTCTATACAAAATCACACATTTTCAAGTTCACATTGCTGCTTCTCACTCCTGCTAATAGTATTTTAATTTGTTATCTCCAATTTGTAACATTTCTGTTTTGTTGGGGAAAAATTACCTGAAAATACTTTAGAATATGATGGTAGATTAAACTACACTGACTTTTAAAGTGGATCTCTCACATAGATATAAGTAATGCTCATGAGTTAGAGAATTTAGGGAAAACATTTAAAACGTTCATTTAAAAAAAAAAAAAATGAATGTTTAAAACGTGCCTGACAGCCTACTTCGGCTTGCTGAATCTTGCCGAACTGCCACTGCTCCCCTCCCTCCTCCGATGACGGAGGCTGTCTGTCTCTAACCTGGAGTGATCTCATTGGCTAGATATCGATCTCTGCCAATGAGATCGCTCCAGCTTAGAGAAAGAAAGCATCTGTCATTGGAGGATGCTGGGTAGTGGGATAGGAGCAGAGGCAGTACTGCAAGATGGAAGTAGGCTGCCGGGCACTTTTTAAACATTAATCTTTGCGCAGATAATGTTTTTTTTAATGAACAATGTTTTAAATGTTTTCACTAAATGCTCTAACTAATGAGCATTACTTATATCTATGTGAGAGATCCCCTTTAAGACTACTTTTCCTTTTGATGGAGATGGTGAAACTGGATGCGAAAAATGATGGTAATATGTCTGAGAATTAAATGTGACCATGGCATAAGAACTGTTTCATTCTGTTTACAGACAATTTCTTTTTATACATCTCCCCCTAGGTCAACCAACTATCGTAACTGGAGTTGCCATAGCACTGGCAATCTTTCTTCAGTGTCAATCAGTTCACAGAAGGAGAGACAGAGATCTATGAAGGGAACTGAGGTATAGTAAATATTTCGACTACTTAGATCTGGATCAAACTATGCCCCACTACAAAAATAATTTTAAAAGGAGTACATTTTATATTAAATCCAATTTTTCATGTTTCAGGAAAGATTTACCTAAAAACTCAGGGAAAGATAAAGGGGGACCAGGTTCACCACAGTTATGCAAATATTTTAATGGGTTATTCGGTGGAACAATAAGTATGGTTGAAAAATCTTTGTGGAGCAAACCTGGTCTTCAGTGTTAGATACATAGATTATATCATCATTATCTGGAAAGGAAAAGTAAGTGCACTACAAGAAATGATAGATGGTTTCAACAACTCCAGAGGTATTAGATTGTCTTCTGAAATCAATGATAGATAAATCCACTTTTTAGATTTGAGAGAGAGAGAATAGTATTTCTAGCTCTGTGCTCAGCAAACCAGCATCTACATTCCCATAGCTGTCATCTACCCAAATGGAAGATCAATAGGTTAAGGAGGAACTGTAGCGATATGAGGGATTTTTAGAATCAGTGTGAAATTATGAAAAACAAATATAATTATAGAGGTTATGAACATTCAGTGTTGGATACGAAAATTAAAAGAGATAACCCTCTAAACTATACTCTAAATAGGAAACAGCTTGGGGAATCCTCATTAGAGAAATATTTAGGAGTGCTGATAGATTATTGACTTTACAGCAGTGTGCAGAGTCACTCAGCTGCTACAAGAGCAAGTAGGATACTGGCTTGCATAAAAAGAGGTGTAGATGCAAGGGATGCTAGTATTATCCTACCTCTGTATAAATCCTTGGTTAGGCCTCATCTAGAATATGGAGTACAATTTTGGGTGCCAGTTCTTAAAAAATATACTGTTGAACTGGAAAAAGGTGCAGAGACATGCAACAAAACTGATAAAGGGAATGGGGGATCTGAGTTATAAAGAGAGACTAGCCAAACTGGGTTTATTTACACTAGAGAAGAGATGTCTAAGGGTTGACATGATTACCATTTACAAAAACATTAAAAGTCAATACATAGAACTAGCCAATGAATTATTTACGCAAAGAGCTGAGCTAAGAACAAGAGGTCATCCATTAAGACTACAGGAAATGTGCTTTCGACTAAAACAAAGGCAGGTATTCTTTAGAGTAAGGACGGTACAGCTATGGGATTCTGTGCCTCATCATGTTGTAGATAATGCAACTGCTTTCAAAAAGCAATGGATGCCTAGCTAGCGCAGAACAATATTGAAAATTATGACAGATGGCTTCAAAGCAGATAGGATGTTGATCCAGGGAAATATCTGACTGCCATTTGGAGTCAGGAAGGGATTTTTTTTACCCATTCGAGGCTAAATTCGAAATTGCTCCAGATGTTTTTTTTTTTGTTTTTTTTTTTGCCTTCCTCTGGATCAACAGGAGTGTTTTTGTCATGTTCTGGACTTGATGGACACATGTCTTTTTTTCAGCCTCATCAACTATTTTACTATGTTACTATGAGAAACTTATAATAACAAAGAAGAGAAAGAATAATGATAAGAACAGTCAGTATCTAATTACCTTCATAACTCAGGATAATTAATGTGCTGCACATATCAAGAAAATAATTGACCAAAACTGGATCATCATAAAAGAGGATCCTCTACTGCCTGCACAAATACCAACACAAGGAAAAGTAATATTTAGAAAAGTGAGAGATCACAGCAGCAAGACTAAAAAGATTTCCAAAGAAACAAAGTGCAACTTTAGGTGTAGTATCAATTCTTTCTACATTTGTGAATACATGAAATATAAAGCAAAGAACTTCTATACACAAGATTTGGATAAACCACATTCTTTAGAGCACTTTATTAATTGTTGAAGCTCTTATGTTGTATATACTCCATAAGAGAGTGCAGCCTCCTCCGATGTGTCATATGTAGACAACTAAGTTTCTGTGAAGGCAAACAGATGCAGGGATTGCTCACAAAAACAATTGTCAGTGAGTTCTGATTTATTAGCTATGGAGCAGGTGTTCAAAATAGAGCATGTGACACCCAAAGTCAGAAGGTGAGCTAAGGAGCAAAACAGAGGGGAGTGCGAACTGTTGATCAGGAGAGTAAGATATATATTTAAGTATGTTTAAGTTTAAAGTTTATATTGTTTTTATTTATGCCCGAGAACAAGCATCTGTGAGGCACAAAACCTGTAGAAAGAGAATATAAAGAATTCAAGTCCTCCTTTCTGGCCATCAGTTCTATTGACTAGTATTTTAAGGACATTTAAATGCTCTGCATTATAGGTTAAATTTCATGTACTGACCTCTTTATACTGACTCATTTGGCATCCTCTCATTGATATCGAGTTATTTCTTTATTGAATTATTTAGAACCATTACATATGTATGCAATATTTTTCATTTTAGCACCTTTGGCATTGATGTAGTTGAAACACTCAAAACAAGGGGATGGGTTTGTGTAAAAAAAATGCTCATAACATTTATTGCATTGTCTTAATAATGGAACTATACATGAAGGTCCATATTAAAAAAGCCGAACATGTGCAGTTCTGGAATCAATCAACTCCATCTTAAGAGAAAACTGAAAATTATAATTGATGTAACTGTATCACGGTCCCCGTGATCCTTCTGTCACTCTCAACTGTGCTGCTCCCGGATTGGTTGAGCTGTGTTGGCCCGCCCCTGGTTATCCGTTATAATCCGGTCAATGGCACCTGTCAGGTGCCCTTTCGTGGTGTTTCCTGTTAGCGTTGCTGTTTCTGTATCCTGATCCACCGTGTACCGACTAGGCTTGACTAACGACGTTCCTGTGTTCCTGTTCCGTGATTGACCCGGCCTGGCTGACTTCCTGCTTGTTCCTGATCCGGCTTGTCTGCGAATCTCCTACGGCATCTGACCCGGCCTGGCTGACGACCCTTCTCCGTTACCGAACCGGCTTGTCTGCGAATCTCCTGTGTATCCTGATCCGGCCTGGCTGACTACCGAGTACTCTTGTCCTGCTCCTGCATTGCTGACGGAACATTCCGCTGTCGCCTCGGCGACATTCTGATACTGCATAGTGTGATTGAGCCTATCACCTAAGCCTGTCCGCTGTCTCTGCGAGCCGGCCGCTTGCGGGCCATAGTAGTCGGCGGCTCTCCGTGACCGAGCAGCGGTTCCGTTACGCCCATGGCTTTTGGCAAAGCAGTACCCAGTAGTCTCCGGTTACGCCCGCACTAGGGCCATCAGCACAAGGAATCACTATACTGTAGTCTCCGGTTACGCCCGAGGGGGCTATTGACTCAAGCATATCACGATACTGTAGTCACCAGTTACGCCCGTGGGGGCTATTTGCTTAAGCGACTGTGATAGTAGAAGTCTCCGGTTTCGCCCGTGGGGGCTATTGGCTCACGCTATCATTATACTGTAGTCTCTGGTTACACCCGTGGGGGCTATTGGCTCAAGCTATCATTGTACTGTAGTCTCCGGTTACGCCAGTGGGGGCTATCTCCTTATCACTTGCAGTTCCCGTTCAGCCAGGACTTTATGCTACAGCTCTACACAGTGTATGGACTTGGGTGCTACCTCACAGCACACAGAGCTATAAGCAGCACCAGGGGCGTGCCTAACACCACATTTGAGACTGATAACCAGTACTATTAACCTCTTGAGTTCTGTTTTGTGCTTCCTTACTTGTTTTATATTACCTGCTGCGCCAGGTATCTCTGTCGTATTCTGTTCTACCAGTACCGCCCCAGTGGCGACCTTGTTCTTCATTTACTTAATAAAACTCCATTTATTTTATCTACCACTGTCTGAGTGTCTGAAAACCGTAACAAACTGGGCCTTTTAATGCCTTGAATGATGCATTTAAATCAAAAGAAAGTTGGGAAATTTTCATTTCTTACTTATGGAGTAGTTGTCTTCCTCTAGAATTGCACATATTTGGATCTTAAAGTAGCTGTAAACTTTTCTATGAAAACATCTGTGTTACAACATTTCCTGCTGAATATAGCTATGGTACTCTAACTAGGGATGGACAAAAAGTCAGAGAAATTCCCCACAGGCATTTTTGTCAAAACTGATTTCCCACTTTTTTGTAAAAATTCCCGCCCATAGACAATGCATAAAATGATCTCCTTTTTAATCACTGCCAATAAAATGTTCCTGTTTTCTATGACTGTAAGATTTCTCACCACAATATTATTTCTTCTGAGAGATTAAATAGAGAAATAAATAGCTGAAAGTAAAAGTTGTGAGTCCTACAACAACAAATGCCTTGAAAAAATTGCTTAATTTTTGGATCCTGAGTCAAGTATCATCATACTGTAGACTTCATAGACTGTGGGGTTCCTGAGAGGTTTCTACTACTACTACTGGAGCTAGATGTTGCTAAAACTGTACTGCTACTAGGTGTCACAGGGGCTGCACTTCCAATAGCAGCAGTAGCACTTATTAAAGATAAGGCTGTGGATGTGTCATGGTTTGACTGATCTGGTTTAACGCTAGGCTGTTGATTACTGTTGCCTTTCCTTCCCTATGTCAGGCTGAGTCAGCTGATGCTTAATGAACTGCCTTGACCTCTCAGTTTCCATGGTTACTCACCTGACTTATCAGCCAACCCCTTCCAGGGTATTTAAAGCAGCTAGGCTCGCTTTCTCCTTGCCCTTGTGTCTGCTTCTGGCTACAAGTGCGTTCTCCTGAGTTTCTGATTATCCGTGCATGACCTGGCTTCCTCTGACATCCCTTCTATCTCCTGACTCCTGGCTTGTTCCTGACATCACTGATCTCTGTATTCCTGACCCCGGCTTGTCTGAGTACCTGTCTTGGTGCCTGACCCTGGCTTGTCTTTTGGTTTACACTCCTGGATCACGATTTTGCTTTGTTTGCTTTGGTTATTTTAATAAAGGTGTTTTGTATTTAACATTTTTGTGTCTGAGGTGATGATGCTGAAGATGGGTGACAGGATGACTGTATAATTTTTTGCCATCTTTGCATGTGCGAGGTCTTCCCTAGGACACAGATAACACCCAGATCAGGAAGAAACTTGGTTCATGTTTTCCTGTGTTTACTTTATCAAACACAATTTAGGGTATTTTGCGGTAACCTACTTTGCTCCATTCTCGCACCCACAGACTCCCCTAGGAGAGAGACAACAGCCAGATCAAGAGGCCTTCAAATTATTTAAAAATGGGCATTCTTGTTGGTCGCCGATGATGCAGATCACTTGCTCCAGAACTGCATCTCTTTAGCTTGCAGAATTGCATTTCAGTGGTCACATCCAGGAAGTTAATGAAAAGCAATTCTGGGGCAGACCAGCTCCACCAAAGACAATACATAAAAAGCTCCTAAATTTGCTTTGTAATGTATTGGAAACCTTTCTAGTTTGTAAGGGGTTAAAATACCATCTAAATCCATTAGGAATTTTTTATTTGTCTCCTTTTGTTCAGGTGGTTTGTTCCAGAATTGCTCATCTTTAGCTTCCCGAATATGGCCCTAAGTGAACATTTGGTTGCATTTGGTTTGCTCCTAATGAATGTATCCCTTACAAATGAAAATGTTAAATTCACATAGATTATCTCCCATTCAGGCACAACTGCCCATTCATTTTTCCCTCAACACCATTGCACTTGAAGAGTTTCTTAACCCTTTGGATGCCAGAGAGGTATGTAACACATTACGGTGCAATTTGTTGCATACATCTCTGGCATGCAAAGGGATAATCACAACATACTAAACTGATTCCATGTGGCTATTTTTATGCATTAAGCCACTGATTCAGCTGCAAGACTTCTATTGACTTTATTGAGTGCATTGAAACATGTTTAACTTCACATCGTAGATGCTGAAGAATTTTGTCAGCACTTTACACATAATCCTTGAGTTAATTAAGTGAAAGCACTAGACTGGAGTTTAAAAATAAAAACTTGATCACAAATGCTGGGAAATTTAGAAATTCTTTAAGTGAATTGATGATTCCTCAGTGATGAGGCAACCTTCATGTACCTGTGTCAGTTAAAATAAATCACAGGCAATGAAATAGTACTTGCAACATAATAAAATAAGTTGTTGGGTGGTAGATACAGGTTTTGCCTACATATTATTAATATGAGTAAAGAAATTCTGTACAAGTATTGAACAAAACATCATTAAAACAATGAGTAGGAATGGGTGAAAATGTTCACCTCAAACTTAAATCAGTGAATAATGGCACTTGAGACAGTGAATAATTTCCTGTGAAAATTGCCTTTATTCAGCTTATTTTGCCTAGCTCATTCCATTGAAATCAATAGGAACATTGAATTTATACACAACACATAGCAAATATTATTTTATTCCCAAACACATAGTATAAAAGGGGCATGGGGGTGCCTGTGTTGGTGGGGTGTGGAGAAAGAATCAGCTGAACAGGGAATGGTTGTTTTGGACGGGGGGTTGTTTACTGGGATTGAGGGCAGTTAATAAAAAATCCTAAATACAATTAAAAAACAAACCCATAAGACATGGAATAAAATGGGTCTGAGGAGGGTGCCTGTGTTGGTGGGTGGAGTCTGGGGAATGAATCAGTTGAACAGGGAATATGTTTTAGTGGAGGTTTCTTGACTGGTATTGGGGGGGCAGTTAATAAAAAAATAAATAAAATAAAATAAGAAATTTGTATTTAAAGTGATAGAGGCAGGAACCCCATGACATAAGCTGCCACTGGGGTAGGCTGATAGTTGACGTGATTTAGTATTTTGTAGAGTATGATTTGTTTGATTTCTTGTTAGATGCCCAAACCCTGAGGAAATGTTAATTTGTAGAACTTCTATTTATTAGAAGCATAAGCCCTGAACAAACATTGATTTGTAGGACTTAGGTTTGTTGGCACAAGCCGTAAGGAAACATTGATTTGTAGGACTTAGGCTTATTAGAAACAAACCCCCAAAAAATTTTTATTTTTTGTATGGTATCTTTTAATTATTTTATTTATTTATATTTTTTAAAGCACAAGCCCTGAGAAAAAAAAATGCCCTACTGGCCTAGTGCCAGCAGGCTATGGCGTGTTGGCCAGCGGCCACTGGTCATTGTCAAATGTCCCGATGTAGATTTGGAATTTATGTCTGCTGTTCTTGCTGCTGTTGCTGCTGCTGAGTTGTTTAAGCAGCAGGATGATTAGGCAGCTCAAAAGGAATGGGATCAACAATAGCAGTAACATGGGTGATGGATGATGAAGGTTACACTTGCCACTACTAGCTCTAGTGATGCAACTGAGGCAGTAGCAGAACAATGAATAGCCCCCATTATATGTGGAGAAAAGAAGCAGTTGTCCAATAATTCTTCTCCACCTGCCCCTCCTCCAAAATTATGGGTATGTTGTTACTAGAATAGATTTTTTTCCCTTGAGAGCAGGAACTGCACATCTCATCAGCAAATGCAATGTGCACAGTGTGTGTGGTAAATAACACCTGGCACAACTGTATTCAAACATCATGACACCAGAAACCAAGTACTGCTTCTGTCACTCTACCCCTTGTCCACATCCTGCTAAGGACACATGACAACTTGCTGACAAATTAATAGTAATGATGAACCCACCCTGCCACCAGCATAGCATATTTTGCAGGATGGAATCTCCTCAGATGCAGCTTGATGCCCTGATTATGATTCTCCTCCACCACACTGCCATGTGTGGTCAGTGCACCACACAGTGTGCAATGGGTGGACATGAACTGCCAAATTCTAACATCTACAGAGTGGCTATCATTTGTCGGGGAAGGTAATGATGAACAAGGTGGATTGGAAGAAGATGTGGTTACCCTGGAGGAAGAAGGTGATGGCAAGCTAGTTGTTTCGCTCAACATGGAACTTCTAGCCTCTGCCTGGGTTTCCCTATTCTTCCTCCTCTGGTGAATGTTTGGCTTTAACATGTTTGATATATATGTCCTGGTGTCTGTGTTTCATGTGTGTTATCAGGGCTGTTGTGCCAAGGTGTGTTCCCTCCTTTCCCCTTCTCACTTCGGCCTTTTTCCATGTTTCAGGCACTTTGCTGAGTAGTAGGCATTTTGAAAATAGTTTAGCTAGGAATTTGAATAAGGGTTGACTGGCTTTCAAAATATCAGTAGTAATTTTATCACGTCCAGCTGCTTTGCCATTTTCTTTGATTTTTTTGCAGCTTCTACTTCTCCTACCAAAACTTCTGGCATAGAGTCAGCCTCTGGCACTTCATTCAGTTGTTGTCTTTCACCATTATAAAGATTATAATAAAATTCTTCCACTTGTTTTAGTATTTGTTTCTGCGTTTTTGCTGTTGTACCATCTTCAAGATTTAATGCAAACATTTGCCACCTATGTGTGACCATCTTTTGTTTAACTTTCTTTAGCCCTTGACATTGTTCCATTGAACTTGTGCATTTGTTCTTTTATGTTCTTTCTTATGGTCTTGCACATTTCTACAGTTTATCCTTTTGCTTAATTTCTTGCCACTTTTTCATCATGGTAACTGTTTCTTTTGATATTTGGGTTGGGTTTTCTTATTTATAGTAGGTGCAAGAGCATGGGCAGTGTCTATGATAGTCTCAATAACTTTTCCATTGTGGGTTGAAATGTCTGTATCTGGAAGGTCTTGCAGCACTGAAGCAATTAGACAGCAATAACTCAAAATTCTTATGATGTTTCAATAGTTGGCTAGTGTCCTTTCTTTCTTATAGTCAAATTTGATTTTTGCTCTCACAAGACGATGGTCACTTCCAGTGTTAAAATGATTTAGTCTTGACAAAAGTCCCGGAGAGAGGACTGAAACATTGCTGCTTTTGTTCGCTGCATGTTCTTCTTGAATACAGTTTTGATATTTTGTGACCATTGTGAGTATTCTTCATATGTTATGCTATATACATCATACTGCACCTGATGTCTCTAAAAGAGTTGAATCATAGGAAGTAACGCGAGTGGCAGTTCTATCTATCTATCCATCTATCTATCCATCTATCTATTATCTATATATAGTATATATAATATATTACACTGGACTTACCTATGTGAATACTGTCACTTTGTTAGATAGATGGATAGATAGATAGATAGATAGATAGATAGATAGATAGATAGATAGATAGATAGATAGATAGATTAAGAAATCTATATAATACTTAAATTTTACGTACTTCTTGGCTAAGCCATTCCCTCTCCCTCCGTGCATCTTTGCTTTTTTCTGTGAACAACCCATAAATGTCATGCACTTTTGTTTAGTAGGTGCTGCCATTCTAAAGGTATAATTTGTGATTATCACCTAACATGTCTATGACACTTTCCCATGAGTGCAAGCAATTTTATTGAAAGTGCAATAACATGAATGACTCACGGACCAGAAGTGTACTGCTTCTATGTTCCACTAGCAAATGTTTTATGGTTTTAAGTTTAGCATTAGCTTGCCTTTTTAAAACACAAAATCCATGTTTTTTTATGAGTAGTCTTTGCAATAAAAATTAGCATTTGCTAAAAGTTTATTATTTAAAAGTTTATTTTTTTCCATTTGTGCCATTCTAGATTTCAGATCCAAACTAATGATAACTAACAGGGACTGGTCATGCATATTTCTACCCCAAGGCTGTTTTGTTATGACATCTCAAGAAAATAGTGCTATAGCAAAAAAAAAATATTTTTTTTTCATATTTTCACTCTTTAGTATATACTGTAATCACTGAAAACCATGAAAAACTAACATGTCCTGATAATAAACTGTTACTTACCTAAAACTGTGCAGGAAATCAGCCAACAGGAATTAATTAATTTACCCAGAATGAATCTTTATTTAGTACTTCATATAATGTTCATGGAAGCAAAACTATATGATTCTTATATAAGTCTTCTTAGGAAGCCTTCAGTGAGAAAGCAAAATGGGATCTTGAATGACGCACTCAATGACCTCTGTTAGTATCAAAAATTATAATAAACACTCAAATATAATATCCAAAATATAAAAATGTATTAATTAGTTGATATAGCTAATAATAGTATATATCCAAATGTAGATACACACCCTCCCATAATCCCACAAGACCCAACACTACAATAAAAGTCACAACACATAAAAATTGGAAGCATAGCCTTTAAATCTTAAAGACACATAACTTCTATGATATAATAAACGTTTCTACACCCAGAAACTGAATATGTGAATACTCCATCAAATATCTCACTAATGCTACTATCCAACTAATATATGGACTCTAATCAATGAATAAATCATCCATCTGTGGATAAGCTCCCATGCTAGTATCACACACAAGATAAGAAATGATTCACATGACGTCTTGTTAGTAGAGATGATTATGCATATAAGTATCACAAATGGGATGAAGATTAGTTCACAGATAGTCCATATGTTTCAGAACTGTTATTGGTGAGGAACAAATAGTCGTGCTTTGAATTGCATATTATAGTCATATGTGGTTATGCGCATGAATAATTTCCGTTTCACACTGAATGATAATCCTCACTCCGTAAGTGAATAAGTAAACAATACACTGATAATCACGTGTATGAGGTTCACATTTCTCCTTGGGTGCATGTAGAACAGCCGTTAATATACATCATGTATCCTCATAATGGAAAGATCTCACCGTTATAGGCATGCTTCGGCTCTCTCAACTTGTAACACGCTTCCATCCGACACATTGTTGCCAATCAATCATGTATGTTTACCACTCTGTTTAGTGCAGGACATTCGTCCCTGCATACTCTCACCAGTGCTTTGAGTACTGCAAGAAAGAATTATGACTGTCTCCATGGACATGATATAAAATACTAAAGAAATATTATATTTGGGGATTAAATACATACAGAATTGATCTACAGTTGCAATTTGGATGTTCTGGCCATCATCTTCTTTCACATAGCAAGGGACTTCCCAAGTTCCCAAAATACCAAGTACTGTTCCCAAAAGACAATCATTTCCCCAATTTACCTGAGGATTAAGACAATCTAATGCATTGTATTGCACTGTGCAGACCAATTCACCATTACTTTGAGGAAGATTGTCATCATTATATGCCCACTGCTGCCAACAACACCTGAGATTATATTTCCCCTAAAAAAAGCCCCTAGCAATGTCCTGCCAAATAGCACATGAAAAATGCATCTTATTCTCACATCATATAACTCCTAACTCTGACCTGTGATGAAGTCCCTCTCTCACTCCACTTTATTTGAAATATATGAACATTGCCATATATTTCTGTCTATTATTAGTGGATAGATTAGAAGTTTGTTTGAAAATCCTTATGATAGTATGTATGATAATTTTCTAACCCTGCATCACCTAGGTGGACTGGTGTTTCTGAGAGTGAATAGGACAAGAAATGCAGGTATTAGGTGACACTAGTGAGGTGGGTCAAGAGGATTAACCTGCTCCCTGTCATTTTCCTCATTAGTGGCAAATATTGGCAGCAGGATGGGCTCCGTTATGTTCAGATGTCTGGAAAGTGCAACCAAGCTAGTCACAAATTATTGTGAGGAGCCAGAACCAGCCATTAATTCACAGTGGTGTGCTCTGTTTACATTTACTTTCATCCATGAGGCTCTACAAGGGCATAATGAGTTTTCTGCTTTGTAGGATGTGGCCTAATGAATTTGATCTGATAGGCTGCACAGGAGCAGAATGGCGAATTTTTACCTTGGGGGAAGCATATTTAAGTGACCCTCTACAAAAGACCTTGTTCGTATTGTTTACATTCAATGCACACTGGATCACAGAGCCTATGATCACCAGACAATGAACCTAATTCTATGCAATTAAGAGACTGAAACGTAAAGGTTATAACTATGAACACCTAGCCTGACTTTTTATAGAACTCTAGAATAAAGCCCTTAATAGGAATATGTAAACTATTAACTGAATAAATATCCACACAATTGTTCATGCTCATTTGTATACAGACACCATTGCATGTGCACACCTACAAACACCAGTTCATTCATACACATACTTAGAAATACTTATATACACACAAGACACTGCTCACTGAGGGTTCAATCTACTGAATACAGGACAACATCAGTGAAAGCAGGAATCCTGTGGGACAGATAACTGAGAGTAGGAAGTAGGAAAGCAGGAAAGATAGTTAAGAGGCCACTTGCTTCCTATCTCATCTGTTTAAAGTAATAGCAGTAAATGCATTCATCCTCGACCAATATCAATTTTTATGTGACTGGGAGAAAGTGCAGTACACAAAATATAAGATTCAGTAATTCTGAAGGGGATCACCGGGATTACTGTAAACAATGTTGATCATTCTCCCTCTGCTTCAAATGTACTGACACCAAAGCAACAGGACTGATTCAGAGTCAGGAGTGGGAACTTGCCAAATAGTGGAGATTCTCAGAATCTGATACCTGCTTTTGATATGCTGAGACACTACACAGATATCAAGTAAGAGGCTATCAACGTAATTTGCTGAAGTGAACAATACTGATATCATATTTTGGATTGCATTGATTGTTCATTTCTAATAATCTTTATGTAAGAGGCCGTTGCCTATCACAAGCCTTTTAACGTATTTCAATATTCCACCCTGCCTGCATATTAGTCATGTATATGGGCCTCTCTTTTTGCTATTGGGACCGTTATGTCTCATCCATTAGGGTCTCCTTGTCCTTGTGCACATATATTTATTTAATATCTAATTTAGTATTTGTTGTATGTTTTTATTCACAATCTATATATGTGTCTCCTTTTACAATTTATATTCATTACCATTTCATAGGGTTACCTTGAGTGATTTTATTCATTCATAAATCAAGAAGACATCCATATTTGCATTCTGTCTATATCTGAAGTTTTAATCCATACAATAAATTTATACTACACTTTTATAATGTATTTGTGCTGTGTCTGCCCCCTCACACACCTTTTTGTCTTGTGTTCTTTTACATGAGCATTGCTGGATAAGCATTATGGCTTCTGATGTGAGACAAGCTGTGAAAGAGTGATTGAAAGGCAGTTAGAGGCACTGTAGAGATAGAGAGGATCACCTACTCAATATGTAATCACATCACTACTTTGTGCTTATATACTGTATACACTGTGAAAAATATGTAGTTTTGGTAGTTGTAATTATCCTCCTTTTGAACCTGTGTTAAGGTAGGGATTTGTGGTATAGGGTACCATCACTTGTTGTATTATGCAAATAGTGTAGTTTCCCCTTTACCACTGTTAATGAAACACTAGATTCTACACTGGCTAGTACTTCACCCCCTCTAGTAAATGAAAAAAAAAAAAAGTTAATTTATGAACTATTTTGATAGACATATGGCTATTCTAAGAATATAATACGCTTGAGCTAACTAGATAGGAAATGTGTAGACTACATGAGTCAATTTGTTCTTATTTAACAAAGTTTATGTTTGCATGTTTTTAAGGCAATTAAGTTACACAGTTCTTTTTCTATGTGCTACCGTGCCACACATACTGAGTTCCTAAACTGCACAAAAAAAAAATAAAAAATTACACCCGGGGAATGGTAAGTTCGCTAAAATGTTGGTGGTTGACATTCTGTCCTACACTTTATTGAAAACAGAAATTTTAAAGAATTGATATCATGTGCGCGGATGAAGTACATTTTTTCACAATAACAAAAAGGTGGAAAACTTTGCACTTCAACTTCTATGGGAGTTCTTGCACGGGCATCTAAAATTCTATGTCCCTCCCAATTTCCTGCCTGGGATAAGATTTTGTGAAACATGAAAACATTTGAAAAACCATGTAAAAAGGCAAACTTTCCTGTTTTTTAAATATTTCCTCATAATTTTTCCATCCTCATTTTAGTAGGTGCCACTGGAAGGATGCATTTCCAGTGTGTGCTAGAAAGAGGAGAGAAACCCAACTGTTAGATAGCTATTAAGGAGCGTGAGTTGTTGCTTAAGTGACACTTAGGTGATGCTGCCTAGGTACTGCTTAGGTACTACTTACTGGTGATGCTTAAGTGCTGCTTACTGGTGTGGCTTACTGGTGCTGCATACTAGGCTATGTTAAGTCACTCACATAACATTGTCATGTGTGATTTCTCTAAAAAAGAAAAAAATATATATTTATTTTACCTTAATCTTTGTTTATGTAGTTTGTAAATCAGGTAGGGACTTTTGTGCTTATTTACTAGTTACCCCTTTTATACTATGCCTTGGGGAAATAAAATAACATTTGCTATGTGTTGTATGAAAATTCAGTGTTCCCACTGATTTCAATGGAATGAATGAGGCAAAAAAATACACAGAAAAGCTGCACTTTTCGCTGGAAATCATTCGCCAACAGCAAAGTGCCATTATTCGCCAATTTTGGTTTGAGGTGAAAATGTTCGCCCATCCCTAATTGTTCCAGCTGGAGCACATGTATGAACAGTACAAACCCATGAATGAGTACGCAGTGCTTCCCCATAAGACATAGGACTGGACTTCTTTGGCAGTTAATGTGTGATTTGCATGACCTTCTGAAGTCATTTGAGGAGGCTACCTTGCTGGCAAGTTGTAGTAACATGGGACTCAGTGAGATTCTTCCACTAATTTATTTACTGGAGAAATGATTAGAGAGTATTTTCACTGACTGTGATAAGAATGACAACATGGACATGGGTAAAGTGGCAAATATCATGTTGTCTTTATTAGAGCATGGTCTTTTCATAGCCTCTGTTAAAATTAAGGAGGAGTGCATTCTTTGTACTTTGCTGAACTCTCACGCTAAAGCCAAAATTGGTGCATTTGAGGATTGTGTAAAGGGATACACAAAAATCTTTGTCCAATGAGTGGAAGATTGCATTGTGGAGGAAGAGAGCCAATTATAGGGGAGATAGCATTAATGTTGAAATAAAGTAGACCACAGAATTTCTTGTGTCTCAGCAGGGGAAGTCAGGCATTTGTGGCTCTTGTGGTGATGGTGGCACTGGTGGTAGTGGTAAAGGTAATGGCAATGGTAGTGTTGGCATTGATGGGGAAAGTCTGGGTACATCTCTATGGGACATGCTTCCTGAAAGTGACTGATGCATCTGAACATATTTTACCTCCACTGCATTATAGATGGTTACGGCATACATGCAGGACAATTGTGTTCTTGGCCGTAAAAAATTACCCTTTAGAGTAATGGAAGACAAAGTAGTGTGTCTGGCTTGCACTTGTGTGTACTGCTGTCAAAAGTCTTGGTTTCCACCAGCACGTATGCAGTCAGAGAGTGTTTTTAGTGCAGCAGGTTTCATTCGAAGTCAGTGTATGACATCTCAATCCAGCAGCAATGTGGAGAGGCTTACATTCATAAAAGTGAACAAGCATTTAATTCAACAGGATTTTGTAGCAGAGGTGGAAAGTTTTCAACACCACCATGGACACTTTAATTGCAAGACAGATGCAGTGCTAATAGTACAGAGGAGGAGTAAGAGATAAGACTTCTCTCACCTGTTACTTTAGGCATATTTTCTTGATCTTTAAATACTGAAATAAAATTTTGAATTATTTGAAAATAACTTAAAAAAATATATTTTTTATTTTACAGTACTTTTATATATTTTTCAAATCAGGTGGGAAATTTTGTGCTTATTGACTTGTTATCTTAGTGCATAGGCTCCATAGAATAACATAGGAAATGGAGAAGTGATATCACTAGAGAAGTTATCTCCACTTTATCATCTCTTTATCACTGCTTAGTGAATCTACCAAAGATCTAAGGTAGGTGGAAAGGATTGAGGCTTGGATGTGATAGTGGTGGTATTCATATGAAGTTTCAAATATGTATGCTAATGAGTTAATTAGCATAACATTTGTTTAATATATGTTTTTTTTTCAGATATCTTTATCAGGTACTATTAATACATAGTTTAAGTAGCCAAAGAAATGATTCACTTTTAAGAAATACTTTTAAATAGTTTGCTTTACACCTTTAAGAGAAAGGGTATGATGACTTGAACTTTATCTTTTTTATTTTTACATTTATGCTAATTGGGGCCCAAACATAAATACTGAATCTTGTATATAACAGTAACCCCTAACCTTCATATACTACTTATACTATACTAAATCACTAAATCATTTATTGAACCTATAGATAGCTGGATTCTAGACATCCTTGAAGAGAGGAATTGAATAAAGCATCAATGTTCACATGCACAGACACTATTATTATGAGTTACTCTGAAGACTTGCAATTAATTCCAAATCCAGTAAATAAATATTGATCTGAGGTAACAACTAATAAAACTGTGCCAAGTATTCGTAAAGACAGTTAAAAAAACATTCCTTATTCTCAGACAGCATACTCCTATATGTCCATAGCCGGTATGCAACCAGATATAGGCCTTGATTCAATTTTGTGCGATAAAACATGCAGTAGGGCTAAGGGCTCGATTTAAAGCAGTGAGCAAAAAATATGCAGTAGGGCCAAAGTGAGTACTGACCGACATAATCAAATGTCTAAGTTGGTATTTAAAGGCCCTACCAGCTAAAAGCACAATGGATGTCGGGCAACAGAAATGGTCTTGTGGCCAAACGTCCTAAAACACTGCTAAATAGCAGTAATATTGGGAACTACACAGTAAAAAAAGTTAACTATCGGTGCCTGACTTACTGCCAAGCACTTATGTATTAAACTTACCTGTCATTCACTTTTGTCTCCTACTGTCTTCATTCTATATTCTCTTCTTTCTTGCATCTTCTTTCTTCTCTTCATCCTTCTTTCTTCTAGCTGTAAAAAAAAAAAAATATATAAGTTTGCAGAAATATCTCGGACAATAGTACATCGTTTAACCCCTTGGGTGCCAGAGGGGTACACAATGCATTGCAAAGCAATGAGTTGCGGACCTCTCTTGGACTCAAAGGGTTAAACGATGCATTACTGTCCAGTTCCATAGAAATATGCCGCCATTATTTTAGGTGCAAATAAGCCATTATGGTAAGTCAAAGTTAAGCCATTATAGAATGTCAAAGTTGCACCATTATAATATGTCCCAAAATTTAATAATAAAAGATTTAGCTTATTAATCTGTCTCATCCGCTGTGTGCGGCCACTGAGGTGGCAGCAGCAGAGACAGTAAAGTGTGCCACAGCCTCCTCTGTCCTGTCCCTCACAGGCTGATGCCCATTCCACATTGAGGGAATCTGAGCAGAGACTGCCTTTATATATGGGAAGTCTCTGTTCAAATTCCCTCAAAGTCATTAGCTGAGATGTGCTTACGCTTTGCAATGCGTTGTTTACCCCTCCTGCACTCAAGGGGTTAAACAATGCATTATTGTGCTTGATAATTCTGCAAACTTATATTAACATTATGTTTTTTACAGCTAGAAGAAAGAAGGATGGAGAGAAGATACAAGAAAGAAGAGAAGAAAGAAGGACAGAAGATGACCAGCATGCAAGTACTGCACTGGACATCAGGATTAATGGTACGTGTTACTTGCAATGGGATGTTGCTTTGTTACTTAGCCAGGTTAACCCTATGATTGCCAGTTGGGTAATTATACCCCACTGGCACTCATAAGGTTAATTCTACTAACACTGAACACATTTTAGGCACTTTGGATGTATTAATTTCAATATCAATACATCCACTGGAGACTTAGATTTTTTTTTTGCCTTTTAATAGCTGCATCGACTGACTAAGGGTCCAATAAGGGACTTTAGTAAAAAAAAGGTGGGTCTTAAATTTTATGTGCCAAAGTTAGACGCTTATTGGATTTTAGGGCTAACGCATTCTATTGAATGGCAACTTGTAGCATTTTTTATTTTCAATGGGCCAGAACTCATCTAAATTTAGCATCTGGCAAGGGTTTTTTTTTGCTGCCATTTTTTCATGGCACAGGGCTTTAAATTGCTGACGCTGCTTGAAAACATGCCGGTACCTGTGTTTTTTGGAGTGTCTGCCTTTAAATCTAGCCCTAAATTGGTTACCAACCAACAGAAAAAAAACGTTGGTATTCAATTGCCCTACCAGATGAAAGAACAAGTAAAGTTAGGCCACAGAAAAGGACTTGTGACCAAATGTCTGTTTTGTGTGTTAAGTTCCCAAATGCACACTAAGTAGCAAGAATAATGGGAACATCAAAAGAAAGAAGCAAATGATCAGTGCCTGAAATACTTTCAAGCACTGATAGTTAGCTCAAATACAGTCACCCTCCCAAACACTAACTCTACACTACCCCTAACAGTAAAGTGCAACACTAACCTAACACACAGATCTGTGTAACGTTTACCTGTCATACAGTGTCCGACTTCTTTTATCTTCCATTTTCTGTAATCTTCTTCTTCTGTCTTTTCTCTTTCCTCTTTGTTCTTCTTTCTCTCCATCTTTTTTCTTTTTCTGTTTTGTCTTCTTTCTTCTGTGTTACAATCACCATCTTGTAAAAGAAAGAAAAGGAGAAATAGTAACTGTGGGCCCCTTACTTGGGCATATGTGCATAGTTTAACCCCTTGAGTCCCAGAGAGATCTGCAACAAATTGCTCTGCACCCAAAGGGTCAAACATAGCACATGTGTCTGAGTTCACATAATAGTAGAAGATGCCAAGGTTTAAATATAATTCCTCCATTTGTCCGTTAATATTATATTTATGTTTCTAATAGCAAACCAAACTTTTGTGTCCCAAAATTATTATTAAGTACATGCCCCTTTTGTGTTCTACACCTCTGTCTGTGGCAGTGGTGATGGTGGAAGGAATAGACAACAGAGCCCCCTCCTCTAAGTACCTCATAGGTTGATACCCGTTTCAGTGTGAGGGAATTTTGAACAGAGACTGCCTTTTTCCATTGGAAGTCTCTGTTCAAAATGTCTCACAACCATTGGAAGGGATGTAAACTTATGAATCATCCAGCCAATATGTCTCGACTGTGGGGATTGAAGGAACAGGCCTACACTGGAACAGGCATCTGCCCGTGAGGTACTTAGAGTGGGGCTCTGTCTTCTATTCTTTCACTGCCGACAGCGATGGAGAAAACAAAGGGGGTTATTTCCTTAATAATAATTTTTGGCACAAACATTTGGTTTGTTACTAGAAACATAAATATAATATTAGTGGACACATGGGGGAATAATAATTAAACTTTGGCATCTTCTACTATTATTTGAACTCGAACATACAGTATGTGCAATGTGTGCAAAAAATGACATTTTGCAAAGTGCTTACTCCAGTTAGTTGACTTTCTTGAAAAGTGGAGTAGAAATGGTCTTGGTCAAATAAGAATTGTGTCCCAGTGTATTTATAAAGAAATTCACTAATTGTGCCAAAATTAAAGCCAGTTTTAGGGATTAAATCATAACGCCAGGTATAACCTGTTCTTATTGGAAGTATATAATAGTGTTATGTGTGCGAATATTCTCAGAATATTCTCAGATAGACATTTATAAACATGACTTTATTTCTTTATAAATATGACCAGGAGTTGTGAATTTTAGCGACAATTCTTAAGAATACATTATGAAGGCTTTTTATACATCACCCCCACTGTCCCTTACTGCGACCTGTCCGGTCAAGACACCAGATTCCACATCTGAGGGGAGGTGGCTTATACTAGGTAAAAGGGTAGGGGGATACTTTATCATTCAATTAGTCTTGAAGTACAACTCTGACAGTACTGAAATAACACTCTCCCATGGCCCAAATACTATGAAGATTAATTGGAGCTGCTGTTATTGTGAAACATTACTATCCCTCTAATTTTGCAACACGGAGACTTTGCAAAATAACTTCTATTTTGTTAAGTACTCATTAACCTATGTACATCATTCATAATAGATTAGAAAGCACCCTTACACCTATCTGCTGTTAAAAAAGAAGTTAGAGATCTTTCAGGGATATTTGCCATATTAAAGCAACAGCATCATGCTGTGATGACTACCACTGTGAGGGAAAACAGTACATTAAAATTCATAAATACTAAACTATCCTAGTTTAATTTACATGTGAAATTCTGGCTCATTGAAAAAAAAGCTCCTTTGAAGCATTTAAAATTTTCCCTCTCATTTCAGATTCATTATATATTAATTATGAGCATTATCAGAAATTAAAACCATTGCCTCCAACTGTTACATTAGTGCTAATTCACTTGGCAGCTTGCTTTCATGCAATGAGCAAACATTTAAGTCATCTTCTACTTTTTTTTTTTTTTACTGATGATGTGTGCCTGGGGGCAGATACAGTCTTATAACCTCTATAAGAATAAAAAGCCTTTTATGTCTTCAACTTTAGCAACGAAATGAATTGGGGAAAAAGTAAAGAAACTACAAATAAGGAATTAAAACAATGTCTTCAAGTAAATTAGTTGTTAGCATTGATTTTCATATAAACTACATACCTCCCAAAGCTCTTTGTATTACTGCAGTCACCTAATGATTCAGGGCATAGCTTAAGACAAAAGGATTGCAATTTCTTCAAATGAGTACCCATTTAAGGATGTACTTAATGTAAATTGAGACTGTTTGAAAGCATCTATATGCTGTTTGTTTGTTTTTTAATTGCTTCCTGCATATGCAATGCATAAACTGTATGAGATATACAAATAGCTGATCAATGTATGTCTGACAATACATGCAGTGTTTGTAAGTTATATAGTCTGGGAGCCTTGCACAAGACTAAAGAATATACAGGGATCCTAGCAAAACTCAAAAGAATATGCAGAATTCATAGCAAACCACATAAGGAAAATATAGAAATCCTAGTATAACACAAAGAAATATACAGGACTATTAGTACAACTCCAAGAAAATATTAAATATTCCTAGCATAATACTAAGAAATATAAACAAACCCCAAAACACTCAGCACACGATTAACCCTTTGAGTGCCAGAGAGGTACACAATGCGTTGCGCCCCTTACCGGCAGTCAAAGTGTTAAGCAATAAGAATGAGCACTAGCACAACACCAAGGATTATGAAGGGTTGGTAGCATAATACTAAGTTATATGTAGGACTGCTAGCACAACACTAAGAAATTTGAATAACCCCTAGTCCAACACTAAGGAATATGTAGGACCCAATACAACTCTAAGTAATATGCGGGACTCCAATCACATGGTCAGAGGGACATCACAAGAAATGTGTACATTACAATTGAACCATGTGGGACACCACCGCCATGTAGAGAGCCAGCTTCACAGATAGTAAAATAAGGCCTAGGACATAAGCACCAAGATAAAAATGAAACAGGTATTTGGCAAATGAACTGTAGCAATGAGAAAAAAACTCAAATTCAAAACACTTGTTCCACTGAATTGGAAAAACCCCTCTCCCCTGAGCATGAACATTTGGTTGAGAAGGTCGAGGAACAACTGTTGTTTCTTTGCATCTCGTGGAGACATTCAAATAAACACTTTTCTGAGCTACAATTTCTGATAAATCGTTGGTATACTCTCTGACAGGTTGATTATGGATCTCTTCCTCCCAGATGGCCAGACCTATGCCTACATTCCCATACTCTTGTATTCCCAAAATTCTATAGCACTATGCCCTTCTTCTCTCTCCGTACTTCCTCTGTTTCTTCCTTTTTTCTTCTTCTCAAGTACTTTCTTCATATATTTGAGGTTGTATTAGATTGTCTCACCACTTTATTGTTGGTATCATAAAATAAATAAATAAAAATGTAAAAGAGAAAAAAAATGCAAATTCCCAAAACTTTCATAACTTATGGAGACTTCTCTAACAGTCAAAGGTTTAAAAACTATGTTTAACCAGTGGGATTTGTCCCATATGGTGCTGTTAGTTTTCCCCAGAATTGCTCCACTTTTTAACCATATGGCCCCAAATGTGGTGTGGTGATAAGTAGAGGACAGAGTCAACATGTCCAGAATGTGTGAATAACACTGAAAAAAGGCAATGTTTTAGCAGGAAGAATACATTGAGAAATATATCTTTTTCAATATGTCCTGGAAATTTTTTTTTACAGTAAAGAGATACATGTTTACACAAATAGAGAAACATTATACATATACACATAAACATACATATTACATATTGTTGTTAGATATAAAGAAGCAGTTATTTTTAAGGATTTTAGACTGGGAGAAGATCTGATTTTTTTCAGACAGGTTATTCCAGGCTTTTGGAGCCCTGAAGGAATAGTCAAATCGACTGGCTTCATTCTTGTAATGTGATATATTCAGTGAGGTGTTAGCAGTGAAGTGGAGGTTATAGTTTGTATGGAGAGCTGGAGTGAGCACACTGCTCAGGTAGTCTGGTAGCTTTCCAGAGAAGTGGTTTTACACTAGGCAAGAAAGGTGATGGGTATGTCTAGATTTGAGTGATAGCCAATTTAGTTTTTAAACATATCACAGTGACGGGTAGCGTAATTACACTGGAGGATAAAGCAACATAATGAGGCATACAGATTGCTAAGTTTACCAAGTTAAGATTGTGGCTCAGGAGCATATGTTACATCCCCATGGTTTATGATTGGAATTAACATCTGTTGATCAATACTTTTTTACTAGGGGACTTAAACAGAATTTGTGTATAAACACAACACCCCTTGGGTACTCAAAGGGTTAGATGCAGTTTGGCATATCAGGTACAAATAGTATGCAGCTATTCCTGTAAAAAAAGGAGTAAGCCATTTGTTTTGTAAAAAAAATTCAAAGCATCCCAAGAGTTAAGCTTGATCCACTGCCTCCACTGGCAGCAGCAGGAATGTACAGTAACCCCCCCTTCATGCCTATCATACCATTGGCTGACTCAGAATGGGGGGATTTTGAACAGAGACTGGCTTTTTGTATGGCCAGTCTCTGTTAAAATGGATTCCAGCCTACAATTGGCTCCCAACCAATCAGCTTCTAGCAGAGGGGTGACAAAACTCCCTGGATACCATAGGCTGTATCACTGACTCTGAGTAGGTTATGCAGTTGGTGGGGCTATGGCTCTGGTGGTCAATCTCTTTTCCTTGCCTTTAAAATGCTTATTTCCTCCTGAGTCATGGATGGGGTTTTATTATTATTTACTTATGATAGTGTACCACTAGAGAGCACTAATGTTATTTGATTTTTTAAGTGTTAGGTAATGTTCTCTCCATCTCTCATGTACATGTAACTTCCTATTGTGTTTTTCCCCACAATACTGAGCTTTATTCAGTCTTTGGAATCTATAAGTTGGAACGCTAAGAATCTCGTCTCATATACTGTTCACTACACATATGTGAATATTTATAAATATCTTCAAAAATGTATGAATGACGACACTGCTTCTATGATTGGTATATTCTTGCCTGCAAAATCAGCAAAATATCACCTTCCATAAAGTTATCATTATACAAATATCTGTCTCCAATAGAGCTTCAATCCTTTTTTTCCGATCTGTCATTTAACAGAGATATTAGCTTTGAAAGTTTTACACAATTGTAAAACAAACTTGATCGCATTTTATGAAAAAGTGAGTAATAATATAGATGAGGGAGTGGCGGTTGATGTGATCTATTTAGACTTTGCCAAGGCATTTGATACAGTTCCGCACAAGAGGTTACTGTACAAACTGAATGAAATAGGCCTAGGGGAAAATGTTTGTGTGTGGATCAGAAATTGGCTGAAAGATAGCATGCAAAGAGTGGTAGTAAATGGCAAGTTCTCCAGTTGGATAAAAGTGATAAGTGGAGTACCTCAGGGATCTGTCCTGGGTCCTCTTCTTTTTAATTTGTTTATTAATGACCTCCCAGAGGGCATAGGGAGCCATGTATCAGTGTTTGCCGATGACACAAAATTAAGTAAGGTAATAAAGTCTGAACTGGATGTGTCTTCATTACAAGAGGATTTGAACAAATTGAGTAACTGGGCAGGCAAATGGCAAATGAGATTCAATATAGACAAGTGTAAAGTTATGCATTTTGGGTATAAAAATAAAAATGCAACATATAGTTTAAATGGTGTTTCTCTGGGGAAATCTACTAATGAAAAGGATTTGGGAGTAATGGTAGACAATAGACTTAGCAGTAGTATGCAGTGCCAGTTGGCAGCTGCAAAGGCCAATAAGATATTGGCATGTATTAAAAGGGGTATTAACTCAAGGGAGGAAGATATAATTATGTCTCTTTACAGGTCCATGGTAAGACCCCACCTAGAATATGCTGTTCAATTTTGGGCGCCCATTCTGAAAAAGGACATTATGGAACTAGAGAAAGTGCAGAGGAGGGCTACAAAACTAGTAAGGGGAATGGAAAGTTTTAGTTATGAAGAAAGGCTACAAAAGTTAAACTTGTACACACTAGAGAAACGGCATCTTAGAGGGGATATGATAACACTATATAAATATGTTCAAGGCCCATATAAAGGGCTCTCCAAAGACCTGTTCATTAACAGAACAGTACACAGGACAAGGGGCCACCCGCTTAAACTTGAGGAAAGGAGATTTAATCTACAACAGCGGAAGGGTTTCTTTACAGTAAGGACAATAAAGGTATGGAATTCACTTCCTTTTGGAGGTGGTGCTATCAAATACATTAGATGCCTTTAAAAGGGGCCTGGATACTTATTTAAAAGAGCATAACATAGAGGGCTATGCACGTTAGTATTGGGATTAATATTTAGTTAGGGCTTGTTGATCCAGGGAGAAATCTGATTGCCATTTGGAATCAAGAAGGGATCCCCCCCCCTTCAAGGCAGAATTTTAAATTGCTATATTGAGGGGGGTTATTTTGCCTTCTTTTGGATCAATGATGGTAAACAGGAATAGGAAAAGGGTTGAACTGGATGGACGCAAGTCTTTTTTCAACCTAAATTACTATGTTACTATGTTACAATTACGCCACTGGTGGGATCGACGCGGTACAGCTCAGTATAGGCTGTCAGTCACCGCCCCTCCTCCTCCAATGTTGTGCCTTGTTCCCTCCTCCTTCAGAGACGCACAAATCTTCATGTGAGCTGGAGTGCATTGATTTGTGCGTCTCTGAAGGAGAAGGGAACGAGGCACAACATTGGAGGAGGAAGGTCGGTGACTGACAGCCTTTTGGTACTGAGCTGTACTGTGGCGATCCCACCAGTGACGTAATTGTGTAAAACTTTCAAATCTAATATCTTAGTGAAATTACAGATTTAAAAAAACAAACAAACTTGAAGCTTTATTGGAGACAGATATTTAAATAGTGATAGCTTTATGGGAGGTGAGAGTTCTACTTTTGTATGATTACTCCATACGATTATACTTAAGTTTGTTCCCCATTTATTAACAAAGGGGACAAATACAAATGTCTATTTAATTAGAAGGGACATTTAACTTTAAATGCTAGAGAGTTTACCAATGCAATTTGAAACAATGACAGATTCTTTATAAATCAACTGATTAGTTAATTGGAATGTATATTGTTCTCAGTTGGATTGCTCTAGATTTGCTTCATCCCTTATTAAATTAGACTCTTAAAAACTCTTACAATGTCTGAATGGATTCATTTCTAACAATCAAAGGGTAAAGTGAAGAAATAGTGAGACTGATGTAATAAGACATTTGCCTCAGTATATCCCATAACATACCAATCTACTCATTTAATATAAGGGAGCAGGTTCAATTTCACTGATAGATAATGCAAATGGGCAACACACACAGGGCTACGAGCAGTTTAATAACTAGTCTTCTCTGTGTTTGTACTGTACATTAGGGAAGGGTGAAAACACTCGCCTCAAACCAAAATTAGTGAAAAATGGCACTTCCCACTTGGTGAGAAATTTCCAGTGAAAAGTGTCATTTTCTCTAACTCATTGCATTGAAATCAATGGGAAGACTGAATATTTCTCCACCACATGACAGCTTTCTCTTCTTTGATATATATATATATATATATATATATATTAGTTAAAGAGCCCGTTACATGGGCCACAGTGCCGGCCAGTCGCAGTGTAGTTATGCTCAGTGGAGACTGCCCGTGGCGTGGCCGTATCAGTCGCAGCGTGGGCAGTCTCTACTGCACATGACTGCACTGCGTGCAGCCGTCTCTACTGACGGCTTGTGGCAAACTTTAGCAAATTATTATATAGGATAGTTTATATGCAAGAGAGAGAGAGAGAGAGAATGTGAAAATGCTCCTCCAAAATGTGAAAATATTTGTAATGCATTGGTGCCACATTAATGTTTTGAACAAAGAAATTAAATTAAATTCAACATTGCACTACATGAACACATGATATAGATAGATAGATAGATAGATAGATAGATAGATAGATAGATAGATAGATAGATAGATACTGGATATACCAGACAACTGTGAAGTACAATTAGAGGGTAGTAAGGCCCTGCACTATCCTGCAGCCTCTTGTAATCAGACTAGTTTCCTATCTTGGCTGGCAGCTGCTGACATCAAACATTGCTTCTGTCAGACAGTAAGATAACACTACAATGACAGAGCCTCTTTTTATTCCTTCATTAAAGGGATAGTAATACTTCGTTTTAACTTTATTTTATTTTGTAGGTATTAAAAAAACATGAAGAATGATACAAGTCTTATCTCTCAAACCTTTATGGTTTATGAGATATTCACAAGCAAAGTTTCCCCCTCCCGCCCCTTTTACCTACTGTAAACAATCTCTTCTCAGATGTGGAATGCAGTCCATAGACTGGACAGATAACAGAAGGGGACACTCTTATTCCTATGAAAACAATGAAATCCCTGCCCCCCTTGACAAGCTTTTCAGCTTTTTCCCTTATCTTAATTGAAGATTGTCCCTCTCTGCAGTCTACCTGGGCAGCTCCCTTCTGCCCTGGCTGAGAAGTGTTACATCAGTAAAAGGGGCGGGAGGGGGAACCTTTGCTTGTGAATATCTCTTAAACCATAAAGGTTTGAGAGATAAGACTTATATCATTCTTCATGTTTTTTTAATGCCTACAAAATAAAATAAAGTTAAAACGAAGTATTACTATCCCTTTAATATTTTGAGAACCTGAGAGGTGTCCAAGGCATTTTATGTAATATGTTAGACACCCCTCTATAAATAAAAGGGTTCATCATCAATATGTGCTTCACGAATCAATATGCAGCAGATAAATTGCTTTGTAAACAAATTGTATTTCCTCTCTGTCTTTCCACATGCAAATACCTTCTGAGATCTAACAATGGTACACTGTGCCTTGGCTCTGTGTTAGTGTCTCTCTTTTAAGGACTTTAATTAAGTTCTGTGTCAATGCACGTTATTCCGACTTGTTCCCAAACATATGTGTTTTTTTTGTGTGTGGAGGGAGGTGCCAATCTCCATATTTTGTCCACAGCTCCCCATTAGACTTTAAATAAGTCTCCAATGCTTTGCAATGCAGTTGAGATGTATTATGCATCCAGGGTGCTATGATCCACTTACTCATAAAGGTATAGTTTCCCCCTTTGAAAATAATGTTAAAGGGATAGTAATGTCTGAAAATAACTTTATTTTATATTGTAGCCCTAAAAAAATCATGAAAAATGATATAAGTCTTATCTCCCAAACCTTTATGGTTTGGAAGATATTCACAAGTAAAATAAAGTATTGTTCACTTTTCCTTGCTGTTTCAGCCAAGTCTGCCATCTAGTGGACAGATTTGGAATTCGTCCACATAGCAACCGGCAGCTCTTTAGCAGTGCCGAGATCACGATCTTTTTGAAAAGAACTGCTTAACTGGAACGATCTACAAAGTGTGCCTGGCTTGAAAGCACACTTTGTAGACCATTCCAATTAAGAAATTCTTTTTAAAGATCATGATCTCAGCACTTCTGGAGAGGCACTGCTGGTCGTGCGACCAGATCCCAAATCTGAAGGGTGGAGCAATGATGTCACTCCAGGGGAAACTTTACTTGTGAATATCTTCCAAACCATAAAGGTTTGGGAGATAAGACTTATATCATTTTTCATGATTTTTTTAGGGCTACAATATAAAATAAAGTTATTTTCAGACATTACTATCCCTTTAAAACTGAAAAGGCAAGTCCTTATTTAGGAATTTTTTTTTTACTGTTTCCTGGACAACGTATCCCATAGATTTGTGTTTTTTTTTATGACATTACAATGGTTTAGCAGGCTTAATCCTGTCAAGAGATATTTAATGGTGGAAACTTGCCATTTCAATAAAAATGTTCTTGCACACAGCTGCTTGCTTCAGTGGACTGAAGCAAAATGACATTTTTTTTACTTGGGCTATGGCTGATATTTAGGCAGGCGGGTGGTTGATTAGACGTTTCATGTGTGTCACTCTGAAGTTAGTTCTCATAGATGAGATCATTCTTGTCTTTCCTTTATTTATGAAAGCATAACAAAAAACACAAACGAAATATGCAGTTTATTGGCTCCTTTTTAACAGCTGTTACCTGTAGGTACTGTTCTGTCTTTTAGAGAAAAACATGCAATTTGTTGCAGACATGGCAAGATTATTCTCCGACAGTTTAACAAAATGAGACTACCTGCTTTGAACTTATGCAGAACAATAAAAGCACATTAAATAGCAGAGGTCATAGGAGAAGTAGACATCGAAAGGCTGCTATACACTGTTGTAATTTAAATATATTAAACCTATCTGTTACAAATCATTACATATAAGAATAAACCTGATTACAAAAGACTTAAATTGCAAGTGCCCTCCCTGTAACCAACAGATAAAAATGTAAATGTCACAGCGCTCATTGGAATTCATACAGTAGAGAGAGAGAAAAAAGGGGTAGATAGAATAAGGCGTTTAGAAGGCTTTCTGTAGATTTCAGCAGAATTTAATTAGGAGGGCAGTATCTACTAAGCAGTGCTAGGAAATCTCATCTGCATGTACCTTCCTGGTCCACTTCTCAGAAAAACAATACTCGTGTATTTAACAAGTGTGTATTACAGAATCATTTAACTCCTTAGGTGTCAAACAGCTATCCAACGCATTGCTTCTCAATCAACTGGAGACTTTGCTAGCATCCAAGTAGTTAATACTTTACAAATCAATTTTCTGAAAAGAGAGACAGGAAGAGAGGGAGAGGTGATAGGCTGATGTGCTGTGAGTGTATAGCAAAATAGAGGCAGGAGATGCTCATAGTGACTGCTATCACTATGAGCATGTTTAATAATAATTAAAGGAGGAGCTCGAAGGACCGTTATGCTTCCAGCACATCTGAGGAGGAGGAGGAGAATGTGACCACTATGAGCACTGAAGCATCTGATGAAGTCTTAGGAACTGAAATTGATGTGGTTGGTGTTATCAGTAGTAACAGTGATGATGAAGCAGCTGGTATGACTAGTGTTAGGAGAGTAGTATGAGAAGTAATGCAGAGTGGCCAGACTAGCGGTCAAGGAAGGCCACAACATTCTCTGACCCTGGGTGTCCTCTTCCCCCCACGGAATTGTCCAGGTGGAACATGATTCTGAAGCTGCAGAATTTGTACCCTGCATGCAGAACCAGACTGGGCCTAGACAGTACTCCGTTCTCTGGGCTCAACTCAACTTCCTGTCCCATCTGCAGAGAACTAAAGGAGGAAGGGGGATAAATGCATCCCTAGATGTGCTGAGGCAGGGGAAGGAGGGCTTGCTTCAAAGATATACTTGTTTCCCTGCTAGTTTTACTGGCACTCAATGAGGAGAGTGCAGCATACCTGCCATTGCTAACTGTCACAGGTTTCTGGGAAAAGTGTCTGGTTTTGACAACATGTCCCTGGGCCTAGCTTTTGTGGTTTTAACCCTTTGAGTGCCAGTGGGGTGACTACATTGGACATACATCTGGCACTCAAAGGGTTAAAATCAAATTTTACCCCCATATTTTATGTGCTTGAATTTGAAATGTTAGTAGGTTATGAGTTTCCTCATGTTAATGTACAGCAGTACATTATTTTTCTCCTGTCACTGGAGGGGTTAAGTTGGATTTCAATCCTGATTTATGAATTGTTTAATGATTTGGGGGGCTGGGAGGGTTTATTCATTTTTTTCTTCATCTTAGAAATAACAAAAATTGTAAGGACATTATGATGCTGCAAAAATGTACTCATATTAACTCATTTAGTGCTACAGAGGTATACAATACATTTACAAATAGCATTTAAAATGGGATGTTTGTAAGTGTTCCATTTTGCAGGGTAGAATAGGAAGAACAACCATACAGAATGTGCTTTCTTTAAGTCATACCTTCCAAATGTCCCTCTTATGAGGTATATGGGGTCAATACCTTCCAAATGTCCCTCTTTAGGAGGTATATGGGGTCAATACCTTCCAAGTGTCCCTCTTATGAGGTATATGGGGTCAATACCCTCCAAATGTCCCTCTTTAGGAGGTATATGGGGTCAATACCTTCTAAGTGTCCCTCTTAGGAGGTGTTAGGGGCCCATACCTTCCAAGTGTCCCTCTTAGGAGGTGTTAGGGGCCCATACCTTCCAAGTGTCCCTCTTAGGAGGTGTTAGGGGCCCATACCTTCCAAGTGTCCCTCTTTAGCAGGTATTAGGGATTCATACCTACCAAGTGTCCCTCTTTAGGAGGGACAGACCCTCTTTGAGACCGAAATATCTCTGTCTCTCTGTACCACCCTGGTGTTCCTCTTTTTTAGGAGATCAGACAGTGTGATGTGTATATAAGTGTATCACATTGATCCACAGGAATAAAACTTACATTAATGTTTGTTTAAACTTCAGTTTATGTGTTTATTAATTAATCTGTGTAAATAAAATGCTTTGGACTTGGTCTAAATCATTTAATCAGTTACATAAAGTGTGTCAGTAGGTCATCAAATAACATAAAACTTCTTGGTAATGTCCCGCCCACCAGCAACACCACCTAAAACAAATGCGTCCCTCTTTGGCCATCTGAAATGTTCGGAGGAACGCACTGAGTAACAATGCACAAACCCATTGGAATTGCAGTATAGTGTGAGAAGCTCATGCAGCAGGGAAAGTAATGCATGGTAAACAAAACTGCAAAATGTGCTGGATTCATAACGTAATAATTTGCCTTTTGGATTGATCCAGTTTATCAGTCTCCATGTAATTGCACTGAAACAGTGAATAAACGTGATACACCAAGACTTGCTGAACACCTATCTGTGAGTAATAATATATTTAGCCATTTTATTTCTAAATTACCGAATGGAATTTATTATGACTATAAAGAAAGGAAATTAATGCCAGTACCCAGCACTTGGTTTATAGAGATAAGGGGTGGCATGAATGTGATGTACACCCATTTCTCTTCTGTCTTTCCTTTAGCTGCTTTTGTTTCTGAATAGAGAGATGGCAAGGTTTGCAGGGTTATTAGATAGATGTGTTTTCTAATCAACTGTATGAGCCCCAGCTATTGGCGACTACAACACAAGTTGAACTCTTGTAAGTTCAGAATCAGATTCTATTTTCTTTTTGTATGGTTACAATAAATACTGGACAGCACTTGGAAATGTGCTATTCCTCTTTCGTTTGTGCACTTTAATTTGTCCTGCATGCACTATGATTTTAAAGGGATAGTAATACTTCGTTTTATCTTTATTTTATTTTGTAGGCATTAAAAAAACATGAAGAACGATATAAGTCTTATCTCTCAAACCTTTATGGTTTAAGAGATATTCACAAGCAAAGTTTCCCCCCCCACCCCTTTTTCCTAGTGTAAGCCATCTCTTCTCAGATGTGAATCTGGTTGTAAGACCAGACAGATAACAGCAGGGGACAATCTTCTTTGTATGAAAACAATGAAAGCCCTTCCCCCCTTGACAAGTTTTCAGGTTTTTCCCTTATCTTAATTGAAGATTGTCCCTCTCTGCAGTCTACCTGTGCACCTCCCTTCTGAGCTGGCTGAACAGGGGGGGATACTTTGCTTGTGAATATCTCTTAAACCATAAAGGTTTGAGAGATAAGACATATCGTTCGTCATGTTTTTTTAATGCTTACAAAATAAAATAAAGATAAAATGAAGTATTACTATCCCTTTAAGTTTAACACTTCTGCACACCTGCCTAGTCCTTAAAATGTAAAATATGCATATTTATAACATATGTGTATATATATATATATATATATATATATATATATATATATATGAATACACTACATACATTTAAGTGTATATGTGTGCACATGTGATCGCTGTCAATATCTCAGGTGGTGGGCACACTTGCAATCAGCTCTAGCCCCAGACCTTTTTGGAACTTAGAAATGCCCTGCTGCTCAGGGCAAGTGACATTCTGGGAATGCTTTATAGCATACATACCTTAGTAAATTGACGTTAGGCAGACATAGGGACACAATCAGTGGCGTAACAATAGGGGTCGCAGGGGTTGCACCTGTGACTGGGCTAATCACTGAAGGGGCCCGGCCGCCCCCTGTGAGTCCACCGCCTGGCTCCCACAAAATTCTCATAGCTGATCTCCCTCCAGAACTCTAGTAATACAGACAAGACATATGACATCATTTCCTATCGCTCTGCATTATGAGAGGACCACACGGGAGCTCCATCTGCGTAGAAGGCTGTGTGGAAGGAGGCACAGACCTCTCCTGCCATGCAACTGGACCACCAGAGAGGTAGGAGATGGGCAATGTGGGGGCAATGTGAGGATGGGGGCAGTGTAGTGAAAATGTGGAGATGGGGGGCAATGTGCTGGCAATGTGGAGATGGGGGGCAATGTGGTGGCAATGTGGAGATTGGGGGCAATGTGGAGGAAATGTGGAGATTGAGAGCAATGTGGAACCAATGTTGAGGTGGCCAGTGGAGATGGCCAATGGGTAGGCCAATGTGGTTGAAGGGGGTCAATGTCATCGGGGGGGGGGCATGGCAATTCTTGCACAAGGGCCCAGTGACTTCTAGTTACACCTATGGACATAATATTGATTCCAGCACCTTACCTGGTACGGATTTGCCGTTGCGCATTCACCCCAATGTGCTGGAGGACTCTCTAGCATTCAAAGGGATAAAAAGGGATGAAAACCCCATTTAACCCTTTGTGCACCAGAGAGGAATTCAATGCATTGCAATACAATGCGTTGGATACCTCTCTGTCACTCAAAGTGTTAAGTAAATGGGTGATTCTGTTTGTTCCTTATAGTGCATTTGTTTTTTTCCAGAATTACTCCCCTTTATGCTCCAGAATTGCTTCTTGTACCTGAAAAGGAAGTGAAACAATGACCTGGATTCCATTGCAGTGTTTTTATCTACAATGAGACAAAAACAATGATAACATTTATCATCTTCAATAGAATTTAGGCTTATGTTAGATAATCAAGTAGACTGTAGATAGCCAAAAATATATTTTAGCACATAAAGTAGTTTTATTTTATCGTATTTATCATAAAAGTTTCATTAGACCATAAGGATGTACCAATACTTACTGATGGTTTTTTAATAGCTGCCTCAAACCCACTATATTTTGTATTAAGTGGAATATTTTTATAGAAATAGTTATGGCTTTATTATACATAATGATCTCATCTCTGTTTAAGGAACCAGCTTTTTTATTGCTTCACAAATAGTTCTTTTTTCAAGAGTCTTCTGCAAAGAAATTATGTTTAAGAAACTCTTTTTCCTTGATAAAATCCTTCATTATCTTTCTCCCCTGATCATAGCTAATGTTTTTTAAACAGGTTCAGTTATGGTTTTCATACTGTAACTTGTAATTGCTTCTATCAATTGATTGCAATTTATTATTGTTTTTACACTATACTGTAGGACATTATTGTCTGCCTTTTATGGGAGTAGCAAAATAATGCTTTTATTTATGTAATAAAACAAAGAGATCTTGGATAAATCTTAGTGCATTGGCTCCATAGAATAACTTTGAGAACTGATATCACCAGATAAATCATCTCGACTTTATCACACCTTATTCTATTGATTTTACAAAAGTAATGAAATCATTGTCTTGATTATCAGATTAAATATAATGGTTCATATACTTGACGGTTGTCAAAAGGTTTTTGTATAAACCCATTGAGAGCCAGAAGGGTGTCAGGTAACAAAAACATTGTATTGCCGGCACTGAATATACAGTATTTAAAGTGATAGTAAACTTCCCTTTTTTATTGTACACATTCTGCAAGTGTTATAATATGTTTAGTCTAACTACCTTTCTTGACATTATAATGTTCTAGACAATGAGCTCTCTGGATCTCTATTTGTAGAGCGTTTTCTTTCAGGGACTGAGAAAGCAGGTATAGAGGTATAATATACCGATCTCCCTGTAGCAGAAAAGACTGCCGCCAGTATATTAAATAAAGTATACAAAGGACTCAGTAATGCAGGGATAGTGTTACACTTTATCACTAGCACTTCTTGTAAAGCCCCTGACAAAATAGAGATTTAAAAATGTAAAAAATAGACGAAGATGAAAAAAATATCAAAAAGTGTAGGCAGTTCGACAGTACATATAATGCATTTGCTGGATATATATGACATGATTTATTGTAACTGAGTTTATAGATCCTCATTTCATATAATGTGTATAATGCCAATTGATATTTAAGTGTTAGTGTTCCTTTAACTGAAGAGGACAATACAGTAACTCTAAGTTACTAACTATGGACCTGCTTCTGACTCTGAGCAAAGATATGCTCATTCTGACCAGGCTGATGGAACTTGCAGTCTACAAGAACTAGGGGGCCTCAGATTGCTTGCCCCTGCTCTGAAAGGTTGTTGAGATGAGGCACAAAGTATTTGATTTGACTCATTGCACTATGCACACTATAAGAAAATGAGCGCAATACTCTGTTGGCTTTTTATTAGATGGGTGCTCAGGTTTGGCATATTACAGCCAGATAGACAGATTATTGATAGGGGCTGAAAAGGATCCATCTGTCTTTGTACATATTGGTGCCACTGAAAAGCTGGGAGAAGATGGGGGTCTCTAAAAAAATATTTGGGGGATTTAGGGTGCAAGCAAGGAGATACTACAAGCGCCATGTGCCATGATGGAAGTGCTGATAAGAAATAACAATGTATTGGAACTAGTGATAACAAATAACACAGGCATGGAGTTCAGTATTAAAGTAGGTGAACATTTGCTGGTGCATCAATCAGGGTTAAATACATACACATAAAGCTAGACTGCTCTAGCAGACCGAAGTGTAGCACATATCATATCAATGTAGCGAGTTTTAAAAAAAATGTTGCAATATATTGGATACTTCACTCACCCCGTAATGCGAACGCTCACCTCCTTACTTGGTGATCCAACTGACGCCAGACATCAACCTTGGAAGCGGTGCCGGAACCGAGGAGATCCACTCCTCTAATCAATATGAAAGAAACAAATGAACCTATGAATAAGGACCGTTAAGGTCCGAAACGCGTTAGGTTACTATCGTGGGGTATTTTTGTCCTGTTTGTGTCCGGATGTTTTTAATCACTTTCCAATAAAAGCATTCATATTTTATTCTTTATATGCCAGCGAGTGCAGACCTTTTTGTTTCTTTCTTGCATCAATCAGGGTTGCTAGCCAACGCCAGCAGTTATGTGACATTTTTACTTAAGTTGTGTTATAACGGGTGATTGGGACGCATGGTGATGTGAAAAAAGGTGTGACACAGGTTTTTGTGTTACGTATTTTTGATGTGCCTACGCTCGTAGCTATTTTTCTAGACTACCTGTCGAATCTGCCGTAAATCATATATTATTTGCGGCTGATGTGCCTTTTTTTACACCGCAGCTGTTTTAACGTAAACCTTTAAATCTACCCCCAAACTGGCTACAGAAACCCTACGTGAGCCCACAGCAATCCACCACCAGTTTCTCGCTTCCCAGTTCCTTCCAGAGTGTTTCCACTAGGTCCCAAGTCCTTCTACCAATGCCATTATCAAGTACAGACAGCAATTATGTGCAGGTATGAATATGAAAATTTGTGTCCACACACATTGCACACTCTGTGGCACAACAAAATAATGTTATAGAGACAAACAGAATGCAGAGCAAAAAAGAAGACCTAAAAGCCATGTATCCTGCAGAATATGAGCACCTGTTGGGGGGAGGGTGAATTATTTTTATTAATACATTTTTTGCTAATTTTTTTTCTTTTTTAATAATTTGTGTAAATGTGGATGCTTCTGAGCGGAGTATTTTTTTAATGTTTACTTTATACATTTATTTTGTATTGTTTCCCACATTCAAATAATGTTTCTTTGTTTACCATCATGTAGGCCATTATATAAACAAATATGTATTTAGCATTAATTTTAATAGGGCAATTTGTTCGGCTATTGTGAGACAAGCAACAAAACAATAAAGTTTATAAATCACAGTGACAACAATCATATGTGTAAAACAAAAAAGCACTCTTCTTTCTTGCATCCTACTATTTCTACCAACAAAAGAAATATAATAAAACTGGTACATATCAATATGTTTGAAGTGCCCACCAGTCATATATGGCATGACATAAGATAAGCAATTAATTTGATTGAATTTAAAAAAGCCACCATTTATGAAAATTAAAAAAAAAAAAAAACATATGCCACATGACCCCCTGCTGAGCCAGAGGAAGAAAAAAACCATTAACTCCTTAAGGACCAGCAGTCCCGGGGTGTGTGGTCCTTTGAGGAACAGATAGGGAAGTTTGACGTGCAGTCCCAAGTGACTGATCATGTGTGCCGGCACACCGAACGAGGGACTGAAGGAGATTGCTCCAGTCTTGGAGCGATCAACTTCAGTCCCCGGTATTACTCACCACGCTCCTGCAGGAGCGTGGTGAGTAAAAGAACGTGACGTACCAGGACAGCGTGACGGTCCAGGTACGTCAATGGTCCTTAAAGGGATAAAGTCAATGAAGCCCCGGTTTGGCCCAAACATTCCTGTCCTGACTCCAAATGGCAGCTGGATATTTCCATGCAGATATTTATCCTCCCATTATTAATATAGTTTTCATAAACATTAATCATTGGTCTTAGCAGTGGTCCACCAGTGTTATATGGTAGCAACACTCCTTCTCCACAATGCCCCTGCTTTGAGGACTGGTGTTTTTACTCTCACTGTCAGATGCAGTAGTTGGTTGAACTGCTACACCTTCCTCCATCTTGCCATCAACACTAGAATAAGACTTTTTTTTTTGTTTTGTTTTTTTTTGAGGTGGTGGAAGTTTTTATGGGACTTTGACAAGCTGTCTCCTCAGGAGGAGAAGGATCATCATTGTTTTACCATGGCTGCAGGCAGATGTTGGATTACCACTTTACTAATACATCCATCCACTGTTACTACTCCTTTAGCCTTACTCCTGCCACCAGTATATTTGTTGGACATTATTTAACAGTGAAGTACACAATAGAACTGATTGTCTTGCTCTTTAAAAAATTCTATAACACTTCTAGCATCAGTCTACTTCAGTCAAAGCTCATGAGTGTCACATATCAGTCAAATATTTTTTTAATAAACTGTTGCAATCACATAATAACAGCCAGATCAGGAAGAAACATATGTATGCCTGTATCTTCCCAGTCAGTTACACTAATTCTATGGGGGAGGTTAAAGCTCCATTACTCCTTTCTCACACCCGAGACACCCCTAGCACAGAATTAACACCCAGAACAGGAAGAAACATGGATCAAGACTGCCTGTGTTTTCCCCATAAGTCAAACAGAATTTGGGGGAAATCTTTCTCACTCTCTCCCAGTGTGACGGAGAATGCCCCAAACACAAAGAACAAAATCCCTGCCTACAAGACTCGCCATACTTCAATTTTACTTTATTTGGCTATCCTAACTGCAAAATGGTGCTGCTTACTTTATCTCTCACAAACAGAGAATGGCATGCTGCAGGAACCTGGCACCCGTTTTATACTATGCCTGCTAAAAAAGCAGAGAAACATGCCATATGGTTTGGGAAATTCAGACTTACTATTGATTCCAATGCAATGAGCTAGATGGAAAATGTGAAAATTGCACGTTTTGCAAAACAGTTTCCCACTCATCAGGAAGTGCTATTTTTCTCTTGTTTACTTATGAGTTGAAGAGTTTCACCCACCCCTAGTGAGTACCTGGTCCACTGTGTTCTGAAATGTTTATAAATGACCTGCAATAGATATAGAAAACCAAATTTCAATATTTGCAGATAACACTCAGTTATGCAGGGCAATACATTCAGAGCAGGAAATTTGTTCTCTAGAGAAGGATTTACATCAAATGGCAGATTGGGCAAACAAATGGAATAGAAGTTTAATGTGAAAGATTGTAAAGTAATGCATTTAGGAAGATAAAATCCCAATGCTACTTTTGAACTTAATCATTTTAGGAGGCTTGTTGCTAGAGAAAGATCTGGTAGTCCTTGTATACCGCAACCTTGGAAAAAGAGACCAGTGGTCAACATCAGTAGCAAGAAGCATGCAAAGTTCTGCCTTGTATAAAAGGAGTATGGAAGCAAATGTGGATAACATACATTTGCTACTGTAGAAATCATAGGTAAGACCTCACCTTGAACAAGTTGGGCATTTTTGGACAGCAGTTCTGAAGAAGCATATTCTAGAACTGGATAGAGTACAGCAAAGAGCAACAAAATGAACTAAGGTAATGGAGCACTTGAAGTATTAAGATTAAGAACATCTAGACAAACTTAGTTCATTTACTCTACAGAAAAGACAACTAAGAGGAGATCTTGTTACACAGTATGAGTAAACGCTAGGTCAATTCAAGGATGAATTTCTAGCAGATGAGAGCATATAGGATAATACTAGGTATTAATAGGTAAAATAGGAAGTTCTGGAAGACTTTAATAATACTTGCTTCCTTGTGTATACCGTGGCAAAGATTGAACTTGATGAACTTATATCCGTTTTTCAACCTATTTTACTATGAATATACTTTGTATGTTTAATTCAGAAATGGGTGTTACTAACTATGGACCTGCTGCTGACTTTAAGATATGCAAACACTCCTCAGTCTGGCCGGGGTGATGGAAGTTGCAGTCTGCTAGCTGGAGGGCCTCAGTGTGCCCACCCCTTCTCTGAAAGGTGGTTGAGGTGAGGCACAATGTATGTGATTGTACTCATTGCACTATACACACTACAAGAAACTGGGGCAAACCAACTGCATCATACAGAACAAAAGAAAAAAGAACAGTTATTGAAACAAGGTATTTAACCACCTGAATGCCAGTGAGGTCTCTGATGCATTTAATTGCAATGCATTAAAGACCTCTATAGCATTTAGGTTAAAAGCCCAATTTAAATTCATACCAATTTTGGGAATTTTTTTTGTTCCCTATGGTGCAATAGGTTTGCTCCAGATTTGCTCCACTTTATCTTAGTACAGCCTCATTGGGCCAAATGTACAATACAAGCACTGAGCCCTTCTGGAGCATACCAGTTGTACCATAGGAAGCCAATAAACCTCTCATTGAATTATATGTTTTTTAACCACTTTAAAGCTAGAAAGGTCTCAAACAAACTGCAGAGAAATGTGTTGGCTACCTCACTAGCATTCAAAGGCTTAAAATCTCCATTTACATCAATAAGTAGAATTTGCATTTGTTCCTTATGGTACAATTGTTTTACCAAAGAATTGCATAACTTTTAATTTCTGCATATGGTCCATTATGTCATAGGGTTTTTGTTGTTAACAAAGGACCAGAGGAGTGAGCAAAAAAATGGAAATCAATGTCTTGCATACCACTCTAATCCTTAACTCTTTGAGTGCCAGAGATGTATGCAACTCGTTGCAAAGCAGTGCGTTGTGTACCCCTCTGGCACTCATGGAGTTGAAGAGTTAAGGGGCAACTATCACTCAGTTCCCAATAGGCAGGTCTGGTCCCCTGAGAGCAGATCTGACAGTGAAGCCAGTTAAGGTAGCACAATATGTGTCAGAAAAAGAGACCAATAATCTACCTGCTTGTGAAGAGACTGAACTGAAAGATAAAAGTCTTGTAGTTCAGTCTCCTCTTCTTCACAATGCAGTCCCAACCCAACCCAAAGGTTCTATGAACTCACATAGTTTGTGGCTGAGAACCATTGACTTCCAAGTAGTGTTCCAGCAGACAAGATCAGATTTTGGTCCTCCTGAATAGATTATAGGCGCCATTCAGGGGCTGCCCAGTGAAGTCCCAAGCTTTTTATTCAGCCTTCTCCCTTTGTAGCAGACAGTGAATTTGATAATTGCTCTTTAATCCCTTTGAATATCAGGCTTTGTATACCTCTCCGGCACTCAGAGGGTTAAATAATCACTTTATTTTTTTTTTAGAATCCTGGTAACAAAACATTTAAACTGAGGTTAAGATCAAGAGATACATTCATAGACCTGAAAGAACAGGTTTCAATTACAGCTTCTTTCTTGTGGGTAAGTAAAATGTGTTTTTTTTTTGTAGCACTTGAAAAATGAAATGGGATTAAGACTTTTGATTGTGTAAAAATTCTATGAACCAAGTGTTCAACAGGTCTTAATGTGTGTTAAGATGCAGCAAAAGTTGTTACTGAAAAGATATCAGTGAGAATTGTATTTCATGTTGAAAATCAAATCATTTTAGAATATTTGCGGGTCCTAACAATTCTAATGGCTTTAGTTTAGGTAAATTACATGAAAGAAGATAATTAGCTAAAGATACGTAATTCTGGAACAAGACAACTGCATAGGGGCGAAATTAAAATTTCCAGTGGTTTAACATTTTGAGTGCTAGACAGTTATCCAACACATTGCATTGCACTCAAAGTGTTAACCCTATACATGCTACATTCTGATACCCCCTTGCTGCATATGTTTTTACACTGTTCCTTTGGTTTACATGAGAAAAACAGCACTTTTCTTCTTTTACAACAATTCCATTAAAAAGCGTTATTTTTCTTCTTCATGCATTGCATAGAAATCAATGATAATAATGTATTCCTCCCAAGCTGTGCTTCCCCCATGTATTCATGCTGTGCTGACTATAAAAGGTGATCAGTTCCCACATGATGTCAGTCTGTGCTTAGGAGAGAGGAAAAAGCCACAAAATGTTAGCTAGTGTAGGCAGACATGCAAAGATTGGGAGCTGGAGTTGCTTAATAGGAGTTGTTGTGATAGCCATCTGTTCTCTTGGTGTGGATGTGAAAGAAATAAAGGTTTGTTGATAAAATAATGAAAAAAACATTTTTTAATTGATACCTGACTGAAAGGCAGATGACTCAAGTTCCTCCCAGAGATGGCTGAGCCTGAGACTCTACTGACATATTATGTGTACTTGCACATACACATTGACATCCACATCTGCAAGAGGGACTTTGGAACTGAGGAGTGTCTAGGCCAGATGTATGTTTTTCCAATCCCAGCATTCTGTGCGTTCGGGCAGTCACTACTGAGAATGACTGCATTGAACAAACATACATCTGGCCTTTTATATTATAAGATGGAGAATATGCACTAAGATCTCTCCAGCTTGAGAAATCTCTTTTTTTTTATTTTATTAAATCATTTATTAAAAAAATTACATTCCAATACATTATGCTTAAATTACAAGTTTCAAACATAACCTCAAATCAATCTCCATTCATACCTCTCTCTCACCCAATCAACCTTTGGGCTCAATCTTATTTATTAAGCCAGGGACCCCATATCTTATAGTACAGTTCTAATCTTTCAACATTATTTAAAAAATATCCTTTCTACATCACAGCCTGAAATTGTATCAGTGTAATTATATCTTCCCACCTCAGAATTTCTTCAGATTTCCAATTCCTCACAATCACCATTTTACTTGCTAGCAGAATATTAAACATTAAATATCTAAATTCTACTGAAAATTTCGACAAATCCATATAAAAGAGAGCAATCATAGGATCTGCTAGAACTGGTCTCTTCCCTAATTTAGACAATAAATCAAAAATCCTTTCCCAATATTTTATTATACTTGACATTCCCAAAATATATGTTTATATGTACCTACTGCACTTTTACATCTCCAACATTCTGGATTAGCATCTCGAAACACTATGTCTAACCTACTTGGTGTTAAATATACATCTACTAAGTTTAAGCAATGGACAGATCTTCTTGTAACTTTTAAACCCTCTAACCATTGTAAATATTCTCTTTCTGTCTTCAACTCTCTTTCCCATCTAACAATACATGAAATAAATTTGAATTCACCTGTATTGATAATAAGGTTATAAGCTCTCTTTCCTAACTTGGTTTCCCATTGACCTTTAAAGGGATAGTAATACTTCATTTTAACTTTATTTTATTTTGTAGGCATTAAAAAAACATGAAGAATGATGTAAGTCTTATCTCTCAAACCTTTATGGTTTATGAGATATTCACAAGCAAAGTTTACCCCTCCCGACCCTTTTACCTAGTGTAAGCCATCTCTTGTCAGATGTGGAATCCAGTCCATAGACCAGACAGATAACAGAAGGGGACACTCTTATTCCTATGAAAACAATGAAATCCCTGCCCCCCCTTGACAAGCTTTTCAGGTTTTTCCCTTATCTTAATTGAAGATTGTCCCTCTCTGCAGTCTACCTGGGCACCTCCCTTCTGCTGTGGCTGAACAGTGTGACATGAGTAAAAGGGGCGGGAGGGGGATACTTTGTCATTGAATTACTCTGGAACTACAACTCTGACAGAATTGAAATAACACTCTCCAAAGTCCAAATACTATGATGATTAATTAGAGCTGCTTTTATTATGAAACATTACTATCCCTTTAAATAAGGCGTCTCTCTCCTTATCCTTACTATGTATCCTAGACAAAATTCTCTTTTCCATATAGTGCCTTAATCTAAGATAAGTAAAAAATTCCCCACTTTGCAAATTATATTTATCCACCAACTCAGAAAAAGGAATTACTTTATCTTCAACTAAAAGTTGATTAATCAAAAGTATATTTAAGTTTTTCCATGGTTCCATGTTGATATCAAATACACATTTCTCAATAATCCTCAATGGTAAGAACCTATCACAATTCTAAGTTACAAAAAACCTTTTATTAAATTTTCCACCATATTATTTGTAAATCTCTATCGAATTTTGAAACAAAGTCTGTTTTTTCCTACAGATAATACTTAATATATCTCCATACTCCATATCCTCTAATTCAATTGTTTTCCAAAGATCTAAAGTTTGAGATTTCTTAAACCATTTGGATATATGTGAAAGCATTACAGCATTGTGAATTTTCTTAACATCTGGTAATCCCGTCCCTCCTTGTCTAAAACTCCTTGAGAGCATTGAGAGACCAACATCTTGGGTGTTTCCCCCTCCAAACAAATTTATTAAATTTGATCTGGAATTCTTGAATTATTTTAGTACTAACTTTTAATGGGATAGATTGTAATAAAAAAAATACAACTTCGGCAAGATATAATAATTAATCACTATATCCAAATTAAAGGAAATCTGGATCCATAAATATTGAACAGAGTCTATATTCCAAATAAACCCATTGTCACGGTTCCCAGGAATAAACCAGGAGTCACTACGGTAAAGTAAAACTATCTTTTATTAGAATAATCACAGTAATGCATGTAAACAGATAACACACAGAAGGTGATCAAAGAGGCAAGCACTGTATCAGTAATAGCAGTCTGCCAATAGATCCACCACACTGTCCGATACTAGGCCTCAGCCCACTGGAGCCTCGTGGTAATTTGGAACGCCCAAAGGTCTAGCACTGTCTCAGCCTGCAATCAGTAAGCTAGGAGTCTGATAGAGCCAAAGGTCTGCACTAGGATGGGTGTCTGTGGAGTGGGGACCAACACACGGAGGAAACAGACAGAGCCCCCTAGTCAGCACCAGAAAGGATAGTCAGACAAGCCAGGTCATACATGGAGCAGGTAGTCAGCCAGAGCCACAGGTTTGCACCAGATAGGATATCCACTGGAGCATTTGTATGCTGGATGTGCAGTGGACAGAGCCCCAGGTAAACACCAGAGTGGGCAGTCAGACAAGCCAGGTAATACACAGAGTGGGTAGTCAGCCAGAGCCACAGGTTTGCACCAGAAAGGATGTCTAAGCCAAATCGGAACGCACAAGAAGAATGGTCAGACAGAGCCACAGGTTAACACCAGGATGGATGGTCAGAAAGGCCCTTCTATAGTTTTAGAATCTTTTTTATTTTTTTGTTAGAAATGGAATACCACTATTAAGCAGATTTCCATGACTGACAATGCCCTTAGATGTGGCTAGCTCAGTATCCAGGTGCTTTTTTTTTATCTTAAGCCCTGAGGGGGAAGATCTTGATTCCAAGTGCTTCCCCAGGAGTTACCTATTGAGGTTACTTCTTCTACACGGTAATCTGAAGACAGAAGATCTGCAGGAAAGGTGAGAAACCCTTTGAGTGCTGCAGGTCCACTTGTCCCACAGTGCCCCTCCGCACAGGGGTGTATTCCTGGAGTTCCTACTGCACACTCCTGCACTCATTGGCACTATATGTATGTCTGTTGGGTGTTTGGAGCAGGTTTATGTGGTAACTGACATGTCTGTTTTTTATACATCGAGGAATAAAGGTTGGTGTATTTTATGTCATGGATGCTCCACGTATTTATTTGATCCGTGTGCTAATGACTCTTTGAATTTGCTTATGTGGTAACTTAACCCTTTAACTGCTGGTTTTGTATTTTTTAGGGGGGGGTTCTAACACTTGTCCTACTGGTTTAGTGTTTTTTGGGTATCCTCACATGTTCTATTGATTTTTTACACATTTTACTGCTTTACTTTAAAATTTGTAAAATTTGAGTACTGCGCCTTTAAGGCAGCTTTACCGCATTGACGCCATTGCTTCATTCACTCCTATGGGACTATACTGTTTGGGACGTATCTCTGCAACCATTTAACCTAGCAACTTCAGAGATGGCTCATTTTACTTGTCTGCCCTTGCTCTTCATCTGGTTCATGTTTCTAGTGTGTTGGGGGGCTCAGGGGGCTTCGGGCACTGTTTGGGGTACTTTTTGGGAAAAACTAAATTTCCTATGAGCTTGCTTTGCACCCTTGTTTCTGATTGGCTCCCGCCGCAGAAGCCATTTTGTGAGCATTTCTGGGAGAGTATCCTACACAGGGCTTGGACTCTCCTCCTCTGCTGATTAGCCCTTCACCTGCCAGATAAGTTTATTTTAGCTATTTCTGGGGTGAAACTTTAATCCTACACACTATAATTGGGTGATTTATTGTCAAGTAGGTTATTTGACACTGTGAGAATGTCTATACCGCTGGAGCTTGGGGCTAGACCTAAGACTAAGGAGGCTGGGGTCTCTGTATCCCCCATTGTGCATTGCTCTTCCTGTCACTCAGGGCTACCTAGACAATTCTCTGGTCATTTATGCCCAGCATGTTCTGCTGTCCCTGACAGCATTCCAGGGACCTCCAGCCATGCAATAGAGCCAGTTAGGGTGCAAGAGTTAAAGGCTGCAACTAGGGACCTTAGGTCCACATTGCAACTCTTTCCATCCCAGTTACAGGGGGCCTTTCAGTCTTGGCAGGCCCCCTCCTCTGTCAAGTCTTCCCTGCCCAAACCTCAGGGGGGACCTAATGTGTCAGATTCCTCTAAGGAGGAACTGCTGGTGGAATCGTATGTTGAGGAGTGTTCTGTTTTATGGTCCTTTCAGTTTTTTTGGGGACCCTTTTGAGGCTGATCTTGAGCCCTCTGCTGAGGGCCTGATCAGGGCGTAGTGTTAACTACTCTCAATATTCCCCTAGTTCAGGAGGTCCCTTCTGATCCCTCTGATGTGTTCCTGGAGCCTGCAAAGCCCCTTACTTATTTTCCACTTAATCCCACTCTTGACCGCCTTGTGTCTGAGGAGTGGAAATCACCAGACAAGAAACCCTCTGTGTCCAAGAAATTTGCCAAGCTTTATCCCTTTTCTGAAGCTGTGCTTGCTCAGTCGGTTCATCCCCCCAAAGTGGATGCCCCTGTTTCCAGGCTATCTAAATCTACTGCCTTACCAGTCTCTGATGCCTCTGCTCTGAAGGACTGGACAGACAATAAATTTGAGGTTTCCCTCAAGTCCATTTTTGCCACTGCTGGTTCTGCTATGCGTCCAGCATTTGCTGCTGTATGGGTGAACCGGGCCGTTGCGGTCTGGACTGAACAGCTCACCCGGGCTGTCCATCAGGACGCACATACTTCAGATAAGTTGCGCCTTCTTGGCAACATTTCTGAGGCATAGCATTATGTTTCTGCTGCCCTATTTGATGCCATCCGTTTGGTGGCTAGGGTTTCCTTGCCAGACGGGCTCTTTTGCTCAAAATCTGGTCTGCTGACACTGCTTCTAAGAATGCATTGCTCTCCTTGCCTTTTCAAGGCACTTCTTTGTTTGGGCCAGATCTTAAGGATTTGACCAGTGAGGCTACAGGGAGTAAGAGTACTCTCCTACCCTTAGTTCCTAGGAAGAAGACACGTCCGGCGAGCCAGCCAGTTCCCTTAGCTCCGCATTCCTCCTCCAAGCCCAAACAGCAATAGAAGCCCAAGGTGTCCTCCAAGCCCAAGGCTTCCAAGACTTCATTGGCATGACTCGCCAAACCCGGGTCCGCACGCTGCTGTGGGTGGTCGTCTACGACACTATCACAGCATTTGGGAGGACTCCGTGAAGGATCCATGGGTTTTACAGGTAGTGACGGAAGGGTACAAGGTCCCTTTCATCTCTCTTCCTCCTTTTCATTTTCATCCTTCTCATTCGCCTCAGGGAGCAGACAAATGCTGTCTGTTCGACAGCGCTGTTTAGACTCTTTTGAACAAGGATGTTCTAGAGCTGGTGCCTATCCAAGACATGGGTTTGGGATTCTACTCAAACCTCTTTGTGGTCGCCAAAAAGGATGGCAGTTGTCGCCCTATTTTGGACTTGAAGGATCTCAATTCCTTTGTGACCCGGACTCATTATCACCAGGAGTCTCTACGCATGGTGATTGCTGCCATGTCCCCAGCAGAATTCCTTGCTTCTTTTGATCTTCAGGATGCATACTTACACATTGCCAATCATCCAGAGAGCCAGCAGTACCTCAGGCTTGCCTGCAACAAGGGTCATTTTCAGTTCTCAGCTCTTCCATTTGGTCTGATGACAGCTCCTCAGGACTTCAACCGTGCCCTGGGTGCCTTGATATCTGTCCTCCATCGGAATGGCATAGAGTTACTCCATACATGGACGACTTGCTTCTGAAAGCCCCCTTCTGCAGACCTCCTTCATCAGCAGGTTCAGCACTGCATTCAGGCTCTCACCCATCATAGGTGGATCATCAACTTGGACAAGTCAGATCTTGTCCCATCTCAACGTCTGGTCTTCCTGGGCCTTATCTTCAACACTCAGAAGAGCATGGTGTTCCTCACGGATGAGGTGGCTCACCAGATCGCCCACAGGGTTTCCGTGATTTGTCTCAGGATCCAGTTCCAGTCCAGAAGCTATCCTCTCTAGTGGGAAAATTCATTTCCACCATAGAAGAGGTTCCGTTTGCCATTGCGCACAGCAGGGAGCTCCAGAGGTTCGTGATCCAGGTGTGCAAGGGTCAACCGGACCTTCTGAAGACATCAGTTTCTCTTCCTCTTCATGTGGAACTGAGCTTGTCATGGTGGCTCGACCACTCCAACATGCTGAAGGGCAAGTCCTTCCTGATACCCTTCTGGCTCAAGGTGACAATGGAGGCCAGCCACTCCGGCTGGGGAGCAGTCCTCGGTCACTTGAGCGCTCAGGGCCGGTGGTCTCCGGAGGAATCCCTCCTTCCGATCAATGTGTTGGAGCTTCGGGAGATATTTCATGCCCTTCATCATTGGACATCTCAGCTGCTGTGGCTTACATCAACAAGCAAGGTGGAACAAGAAGTCTCGCTGCTTGGTTAGAGGTCAAGGCTATTTTGTTCTGGCCAGAAGAACACATTCCTGCCATATCCTCAGTGCACATTCCAGGCGTAGAAAACATCATGGCAGACTTTCTCAGTCGACACACTGCGGACAGCGGACAGTGAGAGCTGCACCCAGAGGTGTTCACCCTCATTGTTGAGAGATGGGGTCTTCCTTTCATCGACCTGATGGTGAAAAGACACTACAGGAAGGTTCCGAGGTTCTTCTCTCGCTGGAGGGACCCTCTAGCTTTGGCAGTGGATGCAATTTCCATTCCTTGGTTATTTTTCTCTGGCTTACATCTTACCCTTCCCTCTCCATGTTGCACAGGGTGTTACGGAAATTACGACTGGATCGCTGTCCAGTTATTCTGATTGCTCGGTACTGGCCTCGTCAGTCTTGGTTTCCGGAGCTCTTGGATCTGTCAGTGGCAGAGCTCTTTCGGCTCCCCTACCATCCGGATCTTCTTCTACAGGATTACCTGTGGAAGGAGGATGTTCACGGGCTGGCTTTGACAGCTTGGAAGTTGAATCCTCAATATTGAAGAAGAAGAGTTTTTCTTCTGGTGTGGTGGCTACTATGCTTAGTGCCCGCAAACCTGTTTCTTCCAAGATCTATCACCGGGTCTGGTTGACTTTTGTCTTGGTGTGCTGACAGGGACCTCTCTGAGGAATTTGATCTGCCTACGGTCCTGGCCTTTTTGCAGGACGGTGTGGACAAGGGCCTCAGTTTGAGTTCCCTTAAGGTTCAGACTTCTGCTCTTTCTGTTTTCTTTCAGAAGCGCATTGCCATCCTTCCTAATGTAAAGGTTTTCTTCCAGGGCATTGATCATGTTCATCCTGCCTTCAAGATTCCTGCTCCTCAGTGGGGTCTTAACTTGGTTTTGGGCGTTCTTCAACATCCCCCTTTTGAGTCTTTGGCTACTATTCCTCTACGCCTCTTGACGTGGAAAATGGCCTTCCTCCTGGCAATTGTGTCTGTTCGCCATGTCGCGGAGTTGCATGCTCTATCCTGTAAGCCACCCTATTTGGTGTTTCACAAGGACAAGGTGGTGCTTCTCACTTCTAAGGAGTTTCTACCGAAGGTGGTCTCTGAGTTCAACATCAATCAGGAGACTGTGGTGCCCTCTTTCTGCCCTGACTCCACCTCTGACGAGGAGAGGGATCTCGAGTTGTTAGATGTGGTACGTTGTCTTAAGTTTTATGTCCATAGCACTGAGTCTATCAGGCAATTAGACGCATTGTTCGTCATTCCTTAGTGTCCTAGGACAGGAAGACCTGCATCCAAGGTGACTATTGCCTCCTGGATCAAGTTCACTATTCATAAGGCTTATGAGCTGAGGAAGAAGCCTGTCCCCTTCCAGGTCATGGCTCATTCTACTCATTCTATTGGGGCCTCTTGGGCTTACAAGATTCAGGCCTCTTCTGATCAGTTCTGCAAAGCGGCCACTTGGTCGTCTGTGCACACCTTTTTGTAGCACTAACGTGTTGATGTGCTGGCATCGGCTGATGCCAGCTTTGGGAGGAAAATCCTGGAGGCAGTCTTGCCTGTCTAGGATTTCCTTCGGTTCTTGGTGCTTCCTTCACTTTTGAGCTTTTGGCTCTAGTTTAGTGTGCTGTGTAACAGTTCCTGGGGTGTTGTTACCCCTGTTCAGTGTTCGTTGACACTTCAGTTTTTGTTGGGCTATCTCTGACCTGTTGGTTCATATCTGCTCTGGTGACTTTGGGGGCCTTGCTCCTGGTCCTTGCCTTTCTTCCCGCCTCTGGGAAACTCAATGGTTGGACATCCCAAAGTTACCACTAACCTGTATTGGAAGACAGAGAAAAGAGGATTTTAGTCTTACTTGTTAAATCCTTTTGTCTTAGTCCATACAGGTTACTGGCCTCCCACTCTGTCAAGGGACCATGCTTGGCTCTCCTGTGGAAAACTGTAGGGGTCCTTATATGCTCACAGTAGTTTTCTTTCCTTCTACTATCTAATTATAGTTAGTGTCTCAAATCTTTCTGGAGCTGGTTGGCTAGATGCAGCCAAGGAGGGAAGGGAAGGGAGGCTCCACCCCCTGCATAAAATTCTAGAATTGTTCCTGCCTATTAAGGGGTGGATCGCCTCCCAAACTTACCAGTAACCTGTATGGACTAAGAGAAAAGGATTTAACAGATAAGACTAAAATCCTCTTTTTTATCTTTATCCTTTTGTTCTTGATTTCTCTTTGAAGCCATATTTATACATGTACCAATAAAATGTTTTATTTTTTTCAATAAATACTCCAGAGATGCTTTCCAAAATTGTTCAGTATTGCAATATAAAGTAAACTCTCCACAATTACTCCCAAATTCTGCCCAATATTGCAGCATAAACTTAGAACTATATTTTCAAGATTATCCAGCAATCAGTCAACAGTTCTTTTATTCTTTTTATTATTCTTATATTTCTTCTGAGATTTTTAATTCACTTTAACCTTCTTCTAGGCAAACTTTACAGTATTCTTTAATTTCCTCAAATCAAGTATAACTTTAAAACACTGACAACTCTTCCTCTAGGAGACCAGTTTATAAGTGTGCAGCTCCTTTTCTCCTTCAGACATTTTTCGTCCTATTTGTAGGTAATAAATAGCGTTAGGTGGTAGGTCATTATTGTATATTACACCAGTCTCTATATACCACACTCTACCACATCACACACATATCTCGCACTATACACAACCTCCACTATAATTCACATTTCCTTTAAGTGGAATATACTATTTAAAAGTCACCATCTGCCATCTCAAAGTGTTATAAGTATATTATCCACTTATCTCTTTAAAGGAGCAGTAAACTTTTTTATGAAAAAATATATATTGTAAGCATTTTCCTGTTGAGTAAAATAAGGATACTCGCACTGCCGAGATATTTATATTTCCAGAGTTATTACAGTTTAAACCCATGTTTTTTTACATTAGCAGTGCCCTCTAGTGGTCACATTCTAATTAGATTTCCTGTTAATTCTAATGGAGAGAAAAGTCAGAGACATACAGGTCTCCATAGAATGTGATAGAAACTGCCTGTCACTTCCTGTCAGTTAGAACTTCCAGTAAGTAAACACAGTAAATTCACTTCATGATTATTTAAACTGCTATAAATTTTGAATAAAACCTCTGACAGCAATGGGAGTGTCCTTGATTTATTCAGCAGGAAATGCTCTGTAAAATATGTGTTTTCATAAAAAAAAGTTTACTGCTCCTTTAAATAGCTCCTTTTCTGGCTCTTCCACCTCTTAGGCTTCTCTGTTCTTAAGTTTTGCTTTTAGCCGGATTTTCTCCTTAAGTGATTCACTTCACTTAATTCACTGGAGGATGGTTTTCTTCATTCTGTCGCAAACCTCATCCTGTCCGCTCTTGCCTTCATGTAGATGTGTTTGTGTATCTCTATTCCTGACCTCCACCCTTCGCTAATCTGTTAGCGCCATTGGCCTCCCCTCTCCACTTAGCGCCTCTCTCTTTCCTTCTCCTCGATACTGTCTTCACATCATCACACACTCCCGATAGATCCAGCCTAACAAATCTCAGTGCATTGGCTCGACAGAATAACATAGGAACTGGAGAAGTGATATCACTGGAGAAGTCGTCTTCACGTTATTACCTCCCCCTCCAGTTCTTCTTATTTAATCAGCCTAGAATTCATGGGGTTAAAAAGTCCAAATTGCATCATTGGGAATATGGGGTATTTTTATTCCCTATGGTGCAATTTTTTTTCTACAGAATTGCTGATCTTTTTGCTTTTTTTGCAATAAGACCATTTAGAGGCTGATTAAATTAGCAGAATTGAAGCAATTCTGGAATAAATTAAATGTACCACTGCAGACAAATACAAATTTTAACTGATTTAAATTGAGATTTAACCCCTTGAATGACAGAGAGGCCTTCCCCACAAATTTAATCTATGTGTTGAAGAACTGTTTAGGATTTAACTCTTAGTACCAGAGGGGTACACAAAGTATAGGGTTAAGGGAACAAAAGCCCTATTTAAAACAATGTCACTTGTTGTCCCTTCAGATGCATTTCCTTTGTCTGGATTTTTTTTTCTTTAACTTATTAACCCTCTGAGTGCCAAGTCCATGTCGGGTACACTCTTGGTCATATGTAATTGACCCACATGTGGCTGGGGTTGTTCCTATAGCTCCACCACATGGAAATATTTGTGCACTCTGGTATAGGGGTATATAGTCAAGTGACCACTCATTTGATGTGCATGAATATCTACTTTCCAAAATGTATACCTTGCCAATCTTTGCTTCAAATGTGTAATAATTATGACCATTTTAGTACAGGCAGTAATTAAAAAAAATAAAACAGGTAGGTATAGCTGTGTGCTTTTTTTAAGGGGAGGAAATGTAAATAAATTGCAATTTTTTCCTTAATGCCGCCTTCTGGAAACATTTTGCACACCAGGCTAGTTTAGAAAGTCAAGAGTTTTCTCATTTCATGCAGTGGAGTATTGATTTTCTGGAAAAGCAGTTGTATGGTAATTTACCCATGTATAAACTGAAATGTGCATTTTAGTTCCTACAGTTAACAATGCCTTTCTTCTATCCTGGTCTGTGCAGGCCATGCCTGCTGGTAAAACTATACATGTCTGGCATTTTTGTACATGAAGGATTCAGGGCTTTTTCTAATAATTACAAATTTCACAATCAACATATTTTTGATATGAGTGTGGTTTTAGAAAAATAAGCATTTTTGTCTGTTATAATTGTGACATCATAGCTTGTCACACAATGCAAAATTTACTTTATGTGTGGTACCATACAAAAGCTCAACTCAATCAAAGGGTTAAATATATGCCGGAGTACACACAGAATATGTGGTTGAAATTCAGTTTAGGATTCAAGGACAGGGAGTCAATATCAGGGACTGTCCCCGTAAATCTGGGACAGTTGGCAGGCAAGAAATACTACTGGCTTTAGTTTAGGTGAATTACATGGGAGGAGTCAGACACTATTCATATTATGAACAAATTCTTACTCACAACAGAAGGGACTGATAAAAGCAAAGAGTCTTTACCACTGAAACCCACACTTCTAATAAATACCTCAGTTCTCTAACAACAGGGGAAATCCCTGTTACAATTCACTGACGTAGACTCAAACAGAAACTGTTTGAAATTATAACCTGCTTTAGAATTTAACTGTATAGTTTGATAGTGAAATAACCCCTATTAACCCTTCAAGAAGCAAAGTCTTGGGGATTTTTTGTACCCTGCAGGACAGACACATTTTCAGCATTTTGCTATCCTCTGTTTAGGTATGATATCCATAGGTAATTTATCAGTTATACTGGAAAACAGTATTTTGTTTTTTTGTGAACAAATTCAGATTTTTTTCATGGTGACCATGTGAAGGAAATGTTGCATTGTGTGACAAGAGATGAATTTGGATATCATAAATAACTAAATTAGCTTATATTATTTTTAAAAGCCCTTACCCAAAGTACACTGATAACAAGTAGACATTGTTTTATCTACATCCATGGCTTGCACAAGCCTCTAATAAACTGGAGCACAAGGGAGTTTTTAAAAATGCATTAACTAAACTAAAATGCACATTCCAGTAGTTACATGAAAAAGGGAAAAAGGAAGGCCACCAGGACACCTCAGTGTGCGGCCCTGCATTTCAGCATCTGTGCCCATGTTCATCTAGAATTGTGCATTCATTGATCAACATAATGCATACACAACAGTTTGCATGAGCCCCTCTTCCTGCAATCATGCATGTACCTCTGAACATGTCCACAAGTAAGGATGTATCATTTGGTAAACTGTCTATATAGTTTCATGTCTAGATTTGTCCTGGTCTTAGATGTTCTGTCATGATGTTGCTGGGATGGGCACCAACAGGTCAACCAGAGTATCATATAGAACTACCTAAAAAAGAGAGGGGTGTGTTATAAACAAGCAAACCTTCTCAGTTGCTGCACCTCACTAAAGGTAATATAACTTCTGTCACAATGGCTACTATCTTATTACATATTTTATATTATGTTTACCTGCAATACATACATATACATATATATTCAAATACAGTACAACACAAATAAAGTACCACACAAAGAAAAGTAAAAATAAGATACAATACCACATACAGGGCTCAAAATTTCCACTCGCCACTAGCCAATGGCGAGTGAAAATTTAGCCCTGGCGAGTAGAAATTCAGCCCTGGTGGGTATGTTTTGGCTTGCAGTGGTGAGTAACATTTCAGGTCTGGCTAGTAGCAAAGGACTTAAAATGATAAGCCCTTCCACATATATACATATATACAATTCAAATCCTCTGATGTATAATATAGTCCACATAGCAACAAGGCAATAGATGATTCATATAGTCCAGTACTGTCAGATTCACGTTGCTCACTCTCCATGGCTTGGGTCCCCACACAAACATACACTGGAAACAAAAACAAAACAACAGAGCGCCACAGAGGATCTCTCTGAGTGTAGTATTTAGTACTTGAAGTAGTCCTTCCCAGAGGCTGTATCCTGCCTTTCAGTATACATGCCTGCACTGGCTCACACCCCAGTATGGTGTTCTTTCACATCAACTGTAGATTTCTGCTCCTTGAAACTCCTCAAAAGGGAATATGTGGAATCAGCCAACCAAATAAAGGGTCATACCACACCCAATATTATCTCTGACTAAACCTTATTTAATATTAAGAATCCTTTGGGGTTAGAGTAAAGAGATATTTGTAGCCAGTGACTCTTAATGGAATAAGCACTTTTTAAATTTATTGAAAATATAAATGACTGTATAGTCAAAAAAAATTATATATACATATATATTTATATATATATCAAATGTCATGCAAATGTACCAAAGCACTATTAATTGGCTATAAGCGTTTTGTCCCATAAAGTCACTTCACCAGCACACACCAAGGGCTTGAGGTACAAGGCTTGCATAGACAGTAGTGAACACTAGAGGACAGATAATTTGGAAGCTCTGAGCTATGAAGAAACACCTGATTGCACCAGGATGTAGATGCCAGTCTCTGTTCCAATTCCCACACAGCCACAGCCATTGGCTGGGATGTGTGCTTGTGCATCTCCAAGCCAGTCAGCTTTGAGAGCAGGTTCTTGCAGCTGATTGGCTGGGAGATGTGTAAGCACACCTCCCAGTCAATGACTGTGAGAGAACTGGAACAGAGACTGCCAATATATAAAGGCAGTCTCTGTCCAAATGCCCTCACATTGGAACGGGCATCGGCCCGTGTGGTACAGAGGAGGAATGTGTGCAGCATCTCACTTTCTCTGCCTCCTCTTCCACTACTGTACACAGTGATGGAGAAATGGTATAAGGCAACAGCATTTTATTTTATTGAACTCAATGTTTGGCAATTGAATTATGAATGGTTACAATTTTATCCTGTTTGGGAATTTTGTTTACATAAGAAACTACATTCTTCCACCCTTTCAGTCCCAGAAAGGTACGCAGCGCATTGCTTTGCAATGTGTTGCGTACCCCTCTGGCACTCAAGGGGTTAAACTCTGAATGGATGTGTGGGTTATTTAACCATCATTTATCAATATCTGTTCTTTTTTTTAAGCTACAAGAAAAGAAGATACAAGGAGAGAAGATACAATAAGAAGAGTGAAAAAAAGAGAAAAGAAAGTAGATGGACAGTGGATGACCACAGTGCTGAGGACCCCTCCGGACATTAAGATTAATGGTAAGTGTTACTTTGCAGGGGCTGTTGATTTGTTACTTAGTAAGCATATCCCACTGGCACTCATAGGGTTAATTCTAGTAACTTTGGACACATTTTTTGGTGGGCATTTTTTCACAGCACAGGTAATTGAATACCTTACCATGCTTGAAAAAATGCATTAGGCAGAAAAAAAAAGTCGTATAATGTCAGGAAAAAAGTATTAACTATATGGTAGATACAATTAAAAAAGATGACTTGCACTTATTCATATCTCTCAAACCATGAAATTAAAGTTCTCTGTTCCCTCCCCTTTCTGATTGATGAGCTGTAAAGCTGTCAGAATCAGATTCTAGTTGCTTGGCCAGATGCGTATCTTCAGCAGCGCCGACATAATGATAACTAAAGATAAATACTTAATCGGAATGGTCTACAACGTGTGCTTGCAAACCAGGCACACATTGTAGACCGTTCTGATGAGGTATTTATTTTTAGGTATCGCTATGTCGGCGCTGCTGAAGAGCCTCCGTCTAGTCCCATGACCAAAATCTAATGCCGTCAACTATACAGCTGACGTATAAGAAAGGGGAGGGAGAGGAGAACTTTATTTTCATATATCTCTCAAACCATAACGGTTTGAGAGATACGAATAAGTGCAAGTAATCTCTTTTAAATGTATCTACTATATGGCTAATACTTTTCCCCTGACATTACTATTCCTTTAATGCCTTTGATGCAACGAGAGAAGGAAAGCAAATGAGAAACTACTTAGGGCTCAAACAGGAAAGTCCATTTTATTGATTTATCATTTCATATTAGCACAATCATTCGTGAACAACCACTGACAATGGAGAAAGTGAACCACCTCCTACTAGCAGCTATTTTGTGTAGGCATCCACACTTTGTTAAACTATATCTTCCAGATCAGATCTAGATGGAAGCATTTTGAGGTCATCTCTTGTAAGGAATCTCTGGAGATCTTCTCTGGTCGGTAGTCTCTCCATTTCCTCCCTGGAGAGGCAACGTGACCAGTAGATTTTTTTATGTCATCTGGTTATTCGACAGTCTGATATCTTGACATCAGAATGTCACCCTTTTTAACCAGGCAATATTGTTATTGCAATGTTTTGTTGGGCGACCATTACGTGGCTACAGTTCAAAAGGATGCCCATTTTATGGGTGACAGAGATTTCATATTTAGCAAAACATGGACTAGCGTCAATTAGTAGCAGAAGTATAAATTACATTTTGTAACGTAGCAAGCAAATTACATGTATCTGATTAAAAACCTGGTTAAAAGCAAATAATTTGTGATGATGTGCATATCTCTACTTTGCATCAATTAACAGACAACGAATTAGCTCCTCATCACTACTCCCCAACAAAATAAATAAAAACATTAATGAATGAATACCTTAATTAATTGGAAGGAAAATACTGCTAACAAATTACATGTAAAGCTGAAACAATACGCTAAGAAAACTGTTCATTCTTTCAAATAGAGTGTCAGTTGAGTCAAAAAAGTACAGATAATAATTAAAAACTCTAGTATATTACATTAAAACATGTATATTTGGCTAAGCAATTCATTATATTCATGGACAAATATTCAAAGAATGTAAAATCTCATTATGCCACATTCAGTTAAAAACTAGTAATCAAAGAATGCCCAAGATAATAAAATATTTAAATTCCAATAAATTAAATGCCATTTGGCAACTAGCAGATTGTTTATGTACAAAAAAGTCTAACAGTAATTAATTCTTTAAAACCATCATAAGCCCCTTTAAAGGGATAGTAATACTTCGTTTTAACTTTATTTTATTTTGTAGGCATTAAAAAACATGAAGAATGATATAAGTCTTATCTCCCAAACCTTTATGGTTTAAGAGATATTCACAAGCAAAGTGTCCCCCTCCCACCCCTTTTACTGATGTAACACTGCTCAGCCAGGGCAGAAGGGAGGTGCCCAGGTAGACTGCAGAGAGGGACAATCTTCAATTAAGATAAGGGAAAAACCTGAAAAACTTGTCAAGGGAGGCAGGGATTTAATTGTTTTCAAAGGAATAAGAATGTCCCCTTCTGTTATCTGTCCAGTCTATGGACTGGATTCCACATCTGAGAAGAGATGGCTTACACTAGGTAAAAGGGGTGGGGAGGGGAAACTTTGCTTGTGAATATCTCATAAACCATAAAGGTTTGAGAGATAAGACTTATATCATTCTTCATGTTTTTTTAATGCCTACAAAATAAAGTTAAAATGAAGTATTACTATCCCTTTAAAGGAACAGTAGCACCTAATAATTAAATGAGGTTAAATATACTTACTCTGTACCCCAAACATGCATTTATAAATATCAAATAACTGATACCCAAGGCCTTAAATATAGTCTACAATATGGCTGGTGTGGATATCCATCTATGCTTTGTGCAGGATCTCATGATATTATTATCATTTCAAACTTGATTAATGTCTTAGAAGTAAGAGCACAGTATTACTGTAACTGGTTGGGGATAAGAGAAATGCCTTGACTAGAGGAAGATTAGGGACTATAAATGGATAAATTAACTGCCTTTTCTTTTGTCTCTCATTATAAGCTGTGTGTTAGAAGTACACAATCAATGACTGCATAGAACAGTCTGCATGCATTAGGAAACCAGATTTAGACGTACATTTTAGCAATTTATAATCAAATCTTATTTTACAGATACTAGTTTGAAGTACCATAGCAGAAATGATACCAATTTTGGCAGAATATTGGGTGACCCTGAATGTAAGATAAGCACCCAAATTTTAATTTTGAGTTCAAGAAAAAGAAACTGAATGTAAGGTGACTATCTTTCACCCTTCATCCCACTACCTCTTACACTGGAGACAGCCTAGGATATGATCCATTGGAAGCAGGCAGTAAACGATACATCTGGAAGGCAGCATATTTGAATTTGCTGCTCCGTTCTGCTGTCTTGCCATTCTGTGAGGAGACTAGAAGGCAAAATTGTTGTCATTATAATCAAAAAATACAGCATTTTAATGTGTGTGTCCCAATTTTATATGTAAGGTATCTGTGTTCCTTTTACTTTAGATATTTAGAATGTACTAAACTGTAAAAATCTCAGTAAAGCTTAATGGGTCAAAAAGCTTTAATTACCATCAATAATATATAACTATGATACCAGGGCTCAAAATTTCCACTTGCCCCTAGCCAATGGCGAGTGAAAATTTAGCTCTGGCGAGTAGAAATTCAGCCCTGGTTGGTATGTTTTCGTTTGCAGTGGTGAGTAACTTTTCAGGTCTGGCTAGTAGCAAAGGACTTAAAATTATAAGCCCTGATGATACATTACAGGGATTTGCTAACACACTTAATATTATTGTGTCAATGGACCATTTAACAACTAAGATACAGAAAAAAAGCAATGTCACAGACATAGTCTTAATAACATAATAAATTAGGTTGCAAAAATACATCAAGTTCAACCCTTGACTCATAACCCAGAGAAATGAGGATTATATTGCTTTCCTGCTGCCAAATAATTTCTTTATCAGAACTTCCTGTTTTGTCTACTATTACACAGTATAAATCTGTATGATCCCTTTTGAAACAAATGTATCTAATCTTCTATTGTATCTAACAAATGTATCTAATCTATTCTAAATGTATCCTTTGTCTCTTGTCTCTGCCATTCCTACATCCTTGGGCAAGGAATTTCACAATTTAACAGAACTTACTGTAAAAAAAAACCCTTCCTCTGCTGAAGTCAAAACCTCCTTTCATCTAATCTCAATTGGTGGCCACTTGTTATTTGATCAGGGCTTGAAATGAACAGCTAACCAGATATATTTCTGTATTGACCTCTCATATACTTGTACATTGTGATAACATCTCCTCCTAGTTGTCTTTTCTCTAGAGTAAATAAATCAAGTTTGTCTAGTTGTTCCTCATACATCAAGTCTTCCATTCCCTTAATTCATTTTGTTCCTGTACCCTATGATCTGTCCAGCTCTAGAAAATCCTATTTCAGAACTAGTGCCCAAAACTGCACTGCATATTCAAGGTAAGATTTTACTAGTGATTTGTACAATGACTAAATTATGTTATCCACTCTTCAATACCCCTTTTTATGTAGTACAGAACTTTGTTTGATTTTACTACTGCTATTTGACACTGGTCATTGTTTCCAAGTTTGTAGTTTACAAGGATTCCCAGGTCTTTCTCTAGCAACGAGTCCCCTAACATGATTCCATTAAGTTCATAAGCAGCACTGGGATTCTTTCTTCCCAAATCATGACTTTACATTTTCCCACATTAATCTTCATATTCCATTTATTTGCCCAATCGTATGTAAATCTCTCTATAGAGAACAAATATCCTGGCCTGAATTTATTACCCTGCATAATTCAGTGTCATCTGCAAACATTAATATTTTGCTTTCTATATCTATTTCCAGGTCATTTATAAATGTGTTAAAAAGCAGTGGACCTAGTACTGAACCCTGAGGTCCTCCACTCTCAACTTTAACTGTATTGGAGAATTGTTCATTTACAACCACACACTGTTCCCTATCATTCAACCAGTTTTCTATCCAACTGCAAAGGTCATCCCCTAGCCCCAATTTCCTTGCTTTATACCCCAGCCTCCTGTGTGGCACGGTATCAAATGCCGTTGCAAAATCTAGTTATACTACATCATCTGACTTACTATTATCTAGGTTACTACTTACTACTTCATAGAAGCTGAAAATATTGGTTTGCCCTGATCTATTCCTCATAAAACCATGTTGATTCGTGCTAATCTTTTTTACAGTGTAATCCTGAATATAATCCCTTATTATCCCTTCTAGCTGTTTTCCTGCAACAGAGGTCAAAGTCACTGGTCCATAATTACCAGGTTCTGTTTTAGTTCCCTTCTTAAATAAAGGCACTACATTGGCTTTACGCCAATGTTGTGGCATTGAGCCTGTGGGGAGAAAATGTTTATCACAAATTGTGCACAGTGCCGTCACTGATTTCAGTACTGTGCCTGCCCCAGAAGAAAAATAGTCCCACACCCAGGGCTTCATGGGGGAGTGGAAAGGTGGAGAAAAATGGCCTCTTTTTTCTTCTCCTCCACATTCCCTTTCACTGGCTGAGGCAGGGGATGATGTTGATGCTGTTGCTGCTACTGCCTCAGGATCAGCTCTGCAACTAGGACCAGGAAGCTGTTGGCAAGTGGAACCTGTCCTAGTCCCGTATAACTGGAACCCATTCCCACTATGTCCACGGTGGTATGTGACACACTAGCCTGCTCCTCAGCATCTTGCTGCCCTTGCAACTCAGCACCAGCAGGTTTTACAGTAGCACCAAACTCCACAAATTCCAAAATCTCATGCTGTTGGTGGTGGCAATGCCCATACCCCACTCCATGTCTGTCTCCCATTCCTTCTGGATTTGGGCTTAAAAGGCCATTGAATTCTATTCCACCCCAGCTTCCCTATTATCATCACCACCACAATCTCTCCTTGTTGCTGCTGCTGCTCTATTTCAGATGTCTCACCTGTTGAAGGTGATAAGAAATGTGACAGAGGGTTCTCTACTGAAGAAGGCTGACTGGCAACATTAGCAGTGGGCACTGGCAGTTTATGAGTGTCCATGGTGTTGGTGGTATTATTGCTGCTATACAAAAATTCTGCCTTTTTCAGGATCATGTTCTATCTGGACAATGACGTGGGGGTGAGGGGACTCCCAGCGTAAGGGGAATTTGGATCCTTTGACTGCTAGTCTGGCCACTTACTTCCCCTACCACCTCAGAATCCGTAGGAGGATCTACTGTGATAATGCTAGTCCCACCAGCTGTTTTGCCATCACTATTACTAATAACTCAACCACATCAATTTCAGTCCATGAGTCTTCCTCCTCACCAGTAGTATGATAACCCCCTCCCTCACTCCTAATACTCTGAGTCTGTAGCTACTGGAATTTCTTAGTAGTAGCAGTGATGTGACTGCTTAGAGATGGCAAGTGTGACTTAGGGTCCCCTGTTGTCACATTTGGCATCATCTCCTTGTTATTCCACACCTCCTGAGAATCACAAGACCCTGGCAGGTGCAGCACTGGCAGCAGGCACAATTAGCTGACCTGTCCTACTAACACTATTACCCTCTTCTTCCTCTTCCCCTGACAGAAATGTACCCAAGATCCCTAGGGTGATGTAGGGGGACACACCAGCATTGGGTCTGGGGAATCAGGGCATCCAGAACCCTTAATATTAGTAATGATCACATCCTCCTCCTCAGACTCACTGGACACATAATAGTCCTTCCAGCTCCTCCTTTTATAAGTATTCCAGTGTCTCATAGTGATAGCAGTCACTATGAGCCTTTATTGTCTCAATTTTGCAAAACAACTAACTGCACAACAGCCTAGCACCCACTCTCTCTCTATATCGGCTTGTACTGTGTTTACATTTCTGCAAAAGATCATGTTTTTATAGCGAAAAGGCGAAAAACACTTCATTAATAGGAGAAAAGTTTGTAGCCACTTAAAAAAATAGTGACAAATTTTTGGCAATGGGAAAAATGTCTAAAATTTTAATTGCTTTATTTAAAGTTGCTTTTCAGGTGAAAAAACAGATAACCATGTGGTTTTCTCTGATCTTTTCAAGGGAACACAATGGGACCTTTCCCCCAACCGTATTAACCACATTGGCTTTGATCTACTACTTTTGCATTTGTTCCCCACTTGCATATACTGTTGAATACATTTCTGCAACCTAAACCTTTTAATTTTGACCATTTTTCCTGATTATTTTTGCCTTTAAAGGGATAGTAATGTTTCACAATAAAAGCAGCTCCAATTAATCTTTATAGTATTTGGGCCATGGAGAGTATTATTTCAATACTGTCAGAGCTGTAGTTCAAGAGTAATTGGATGATAAAGTATCCCCCACCCACTCCTTTTACCGATGTGACGATGCTCACCTCAGAGCAGCAAGACTATCTGATCAACAAGTGATGTGGGACTAGGACAGGTTCCACTTGCCAGCAGTAGCAATATTCCTGGTCCTAGTTGTAGTGCTGAATCTGAGGCAGTAGCAGCAACTGCAGCAAGAAGAGAGAGGACATTCTTCTCCACCTGTTCCCTCCCCCCTGAAGTCATGGATGTGGGACTGTTTTTCTCTTGGGGCAGGCACAGTGCAGTCATAACCAACGGCACTGTGCACAATTTGTGACAAGTCAGTGAGAAAGGGAAATGAGGGAACACACCTTGGCACAACCTCCCTGATATCACACATGAAACACAGACACCATGACATTTATGTCAAACATGTTAAAGCCAAACACCCATCACAGAAATCAAGCACCACTGTTACTGTACCCCTTGACACTCCAGAAAGGCAACAAGAGGTGAGGTGGAGATCAAAGAGGAGGAAGAATAGAGAAACCCAGAGAGACTGGAAGTTCCATGACGAGAGAAACAACTAGCTGGCCATCACCATCACCTTCTTCCTCTAGGGGAACAACTACATCTTCTGCCAGTCCACCTCATTCAATGTTATCTCCCGCACCAAATGATAGCCACTTTGCTGATGTTAGGATTTGGCAGTTCATACCCTCCCATTGCACACTGTGTGGTGCACTGAACACACATGTCAGTGTGGTGGAGGAGAATCGATACAAGGTCATTAAGCGGCATCTGAGGTGATTCCATCCTGCAGAATATGCTAAGATGGTGGCAGGGAGTGTTCATCATTACTATTAAACTGTCAGCAAGCTGTCATGTGTCCTTAGTGGGGTATGGACAAGGGATATAGAGACAGCAGCAAAACTTGGTTTCTGGTTTGGATACAATTGCCCCCAGGTGTTATTTACCACACATACTGTGCACATTGCAGTTGCTGATGAGAGGCACAGTTTCTTCTCCCAAGGAAAAAAACGTATATTCTACTAACAACACACCCATGATTTTGGAGGAGGGGCAGGTGGAGAAGAATTATTGGCCAGCTTCTTCTTTTCTCCACATACAATGGGGGCTATTTATTGTGCTGCTACTGCCTCAGTTGCATCACGGGAGCTAGTAGTGGCAAGCATAACCTTCATCATCCATCACCCATGTTACTGCTATTGTTGATCCCATTCCTTTTGTGCTGCCTAATAATCCTGCTGCTTAAACAACTCAGCAGCAGCAAGAACATCAGTCTCAAATTCCGCATCTACATCAGGGCAGTTGACAATGGCCAGTGGCAGGCAGGCCAGTAGGGCATTTTATTTTTTTCCTTAGGGCTTGTGCTTTAAAAAAATACAAAAAGAAATAATTAATAAAAAAAAACATTGTCCTACAAAAAAAAATGGGGGGTTGTTTATAACAAGTCTAAGTCCTAAAAATCAATGTTTCTTCAGGACTTGTGCCTCTAATAAGTCTAAGTCCCACAAATCAAAGTTTCCTCAGCATTTGGGCTTCTAACAATAACGCTAACAAGTCATCCTCTATAAAATACTTTATCACATCAAGTTCTCTATCAAATATCTACCCCAGTAGCAGCTTATGTCAGGGGGTTCCTATCTCTATCAGACACTCTATCTACAGACACCCTCCTCAGACCCCTTTTATACCATATCTTATGTTTTTTTCTTGTAATTGTATTTAGGATTTATATTTTTATTTATTTCCCCCAATCCCAGTAAACAACCCCCCCAACATTCCCTGTTCAACTGATTCTTTTTCCACACCCCACCCTCATGCTCCTTTTGTACTATGCCTTTGGGAAATAAAATAATACTCGTTGTGTATTGTATGTAAATTCAATCTTCCCACTGATTTCAATTAAATGAGCTAGGCGAAAAAAGTGGAAAAATAGCATTTTTCGCTGGAAATTATTTGCCAAGCGGGAAGTGCCATTATTCACCTATTTCTGTTTAAGGTGAAAATTTAGCTCATCCCTAGTAGGGAGTTACAGTTGCAGAGCACAGAGTACCAGGTAGGGATGGGAGAAAAGTCTGAAAATTTTCAGAAAAACAACTTCCCGCTTTTTCTGTGAAAATTCCTGCCTATAGAAAATACATAACATTTCCGCCTTTTTGCCACTGCCAATAAATTTCCCAAAAGAACTTTGCCATTTTCCTATGTTTTCTATGACTGCATGATTTTCCACTGCAATATTACTTCTTTTGAGGGCTAAAGTGGAGAAATAAATAGCTGAAAGTTAAAGTTGTTAGTCCTACTGCAACATATGCCTTGAAATAATTTATAGCAGGCTGAATGTCGTTTGCCCACAACAACACTAATTTCCTGCTTAAGTAACACTGGCACAACAATTCTTGAAAATAACTGCGGCTTGGTATATTCCAGCAGGGTGCAACACATGGTGTCAGTTCTTTAAAGGGATAGTAATACTTAAAATGTAAAAAAAAAAATATGTTGTAGGGTTTATCCCCATGAGCAAAACAAGGGAACTCCCACGGCTGAAAGGTGTTTTATTCAAAAGTTATTACAACTCAAAATTGAATTTTTTAGGTGCAATATCACAGTGGCATGAAACTGTACAGTAGCGCTGTTACTACAACATCCTATGGAGATTTATGGTCTACGGACCAGAGCTGTCCATAGGATGGTGTAACAACAGCGCCACTGTACAATTTCAGGCCACTGTGATATTGCACCTAAAAAATTCAAGTATGAGCTGTAATAACTTTTGAATAAAACACATTTCAGCAGTGAGAGTACCATTTTTGTACTCAGGGGGATAAACACTACAATATATATTTTTTTACATATTAAGTATTACTATCCCTGTAAAGCCTATTTTCCATAAAATAAAAAGGGCAGTATGTGAATCTTGCTGGTTTTGACTTCTTTCTAATAACTTAGTAATTACATAGTAGAAGAACTGTGTAGCCTTATTGTTTTACCAACATCACTTGTGAAGGTGGTGGTGGGAGATGGCATTATGTATGGGCACTCTATCCCTCTTGTCATTTCCAAACTCAGAGTCATAGCCCTCTGTTTCAGGAGCAGAACATCTTGGGACAGACTCTAACACATCAACATCACTTTTATTATGTAACCCAGATAACTTTTAGGAGTACTTCTGTTGCTGCTAGTTCTGGCATCTCTGACTTGTTGATTGTGTGTATCCCAGTAAGACCTGTGGTTGTGCTTCAGGTAAGATCTCATTGGCGAAGTACCTAAGAGTGAGCCTGCTTTCCCCCTGCTAAATGCTTCTTAGGAGAACAAACAAAGATGTGTTTATAGGGTACTAAGGCTTCAATCTGACATAACTAAATATGTCACCACAGTACACTCATTATTAACACCAGAGACCAGTTCTGTGCCAGTGAGTGTCATCATAACTAAATAAAACCTAACTTTTAATAGCCAAAGATAAAAGAAAGTGTAATTACTTAAAGGGATAGCAAGGTCCCAAAATAAATATAAGCAAATTGGTAGAAGCAATAAAAAATACATAATGCCCCTATTTCTATCTCTCAGACCTTTATAGTTTAAAGGGATAGTAATACTTCGTTTTAACTTTATTTTATTTTGTAGGCATTAAAAAAACATGAAGAATGATATAAGTCTTATCTCTCAAACCTTTATGGTTTAAGAGATATTCACAAGCAAAGTGACCCCCTCCCGCCCCTTTTACTGATGTAACACTGCTCAGCCAGGGCAGAAGGGAGCTGCCCAGGTAGACTGCAGAGAGGGACAATCTTCAATTAAGATAAGGGAAAAACCTGAAAAGCTTGTTAAAGGGGGCAGGGATTTCATTGTTTTCATAGGAATAAGAGTGTCCCCTTCTGTCATCTGTCCAGTCTATGGACTGCATTCCACATCTGAGAAGAGATTGTTTACACTAGGTAAAAGGGGCGGGAGGGGTAAACTTTGCTTGTGAATATCTCATAAACCATAAAGGTTTGAGAGATAAGACTTACCGTAAAATCTCGGGTATAATACGCACAATTTTACCCCATTTCACCTTATGTGAAGTGGGGGGTGCGTATTATACACAAGAGTTATTTAAAAAAAAATAAAAAAATTGAGCTGACAGATTCCCTCCCTTACTTGTCTCCACTGCAGTCCTCTCTGACAATGAGGCTTAGCGTAGGTACTTCCTTCCACTGAAGTACCCATCTTCCCAGCGGGCGGCAAGCTTGCATTTGCCGCCCGCTTCCCTCATGGGCTTTCAGGACCTTCCGCTTCTATTACCATTGGCTGGAGGTGGAAGGTCCTGAAAGCCCATGAGGGAAGCGGACGGCAAATGCAAGCTTGCCGCCCGCTGGGAAGATGGGTACTTCAGTGGAAGGAAGTACCTACGCTAAGCCTCATTGTCAGAGAGGACTGCAGTGGAGACAAGTAAGCGCATTGGGCCGCGGGAGGGAGGGAAGGGTTCCTGACAGCTTAACTTTTTTTTTCCCTAAGAGGGGAAAACAAGGGTGCGTATTATACATAGGCACTCTTGTTTTCCCCTAAAATCTTAGGTATAATATACACCTGCGTATTATACACAGGTGCGTATTATACCTGAGATTTTACGGTATATCATTCTTCATGTTTTTTTAATGCCTACAAAATAAAATAAAGTTAAAACGAAGTATTACTATCCCTTTAAGAGGTATAAGAAAATAATGGTTTCCATTTTCTCCCCTTTCTGTCTGATGAGCTGTATAGCTGTTTGCTTGCAAACCAGGCACATGTTGTAGACCATTCCGATGAAGTATTTATTTTTAGATCTCTCTATGTCAGCGCTCCTGAAGAGCCGCACTGTGATCCCGAAACCAGGCTCTCATGCGCCAGCTATACAGCTGATGTATGAGAAGAAGAAGGGACAGAGATCTTTATTTTCTTATATCTCTCAAACCATAAAGGTTTGAGAGATAGAAATTAGGGCATTAAGTATTTTTATTGCTTCTACCAATTTGCTTATATTTTTTGGGGGGACCTTACTATCCCTTTAATCTGAAAAAGAATTAAAATTGACCCAAATCCCTAAACCAAGGGACACGGAATATTTAAAAACATCACCCTCACTTACTAAGTATACAAGCTGTAAACTAGTATCTGCCCTGAAGACATAGATGATTGTCATGTACTTTCAGCAAATTATGTAAGAAAACCAATATACAACATCCCAGAACAAATCAAGGAACACCATGTATCTTATATTAAATGCGTCTCTGTTTAGCATAGAATGTTCTGAAAACATTGTGTTATAATAGATTTCAGTTTGGACGTTGTATATCAATTTGCTTACATACTTCACTGAAAGTATTTATGTCTGCAGGACAGATAATAGTTTACAATTGTATACTTAGTGAGAGAATGTGATGTTTTTAAATATTCCATGTCCCATGGGGAGAAATCCAGTCTTCCTACTGATTTCAAAGCAATGAGCTAGGCAAAAACAAACAAACCAAAAAAAAATGCAACTTTTGAGAAAAATGTACAACTCTGTGAAAAGTGTCTTTTTTTCTCCTGATTCTTTTTTGAGGCAGAAACTTTCAACCATCCTTGTAGAAGGTAGACCAATAAAAGTTGCATTAGTCCAGACGATAGAGCATAAGAATGTGGATTTTGTCAAATCTTGAAGAAAGAAGCAGCAATTTTGTGTGTTGCTTACTTCAATAATGTTTGGTGTGAAAGAAAGAGAAGAATCCAAAGTTATCTCTATGGAATGTGCCTTGTCCACAGGTTAAATTGTGGAGCCCTCGATAGTTAAGGAAAAGTTAGGTTTTGTGCAAAAATGAGGTACAACAATGAGCCATCCAGGTAGAGACAGCAGTAAGGCAATCTGAGACCAGGTGAAAATGAGGAGTGGGGAGATAGATTTTGTCTGCCGTGTGCATAGAGATGTTACTTAAAGCTGACTTCATCAATTGACCCAGAGTAAGGGTATATAGAGTTTATACAGAGAAAAGAGAGGGGGCCCAGAACAGAGAGGTACTCTTTGGGGGTAAACTTAATGAGAGGGGATAGGAGCTGAGGAAGTATTGGCATATTACACAAAGAAAGATCATTGAGAGATATAGGATAAGAACCAGAAATGTGCCAGGCCACAGATGCCAAGAGACTGGAGAACCTGCTTCAAATGCATCTGGTAGTTCAAGGAGGATAAGAAACAAGACATTCCCATTGGTTTTCACAATTTGGATATAATTTGTTACTTTCATTAGAGCAGTCTCCATAGTGGGGTGAAAACGAGACTGCGTGGATCCATAGTGTTACGGGAGTTGAGAAAGCTAAGCGGAAAAGCGTAAACTAGGTACTCAAAAGTTTTCAGGCAAAGGACAATAGTGATACTGGGTTGCAGTTGAATGGGGAGGTGGAGTTTACTGAGCTTTTATTGATGATTGCAGGTAGTGTTGAATGTTTGAAAGAGGAGGAGAAGTGTAACGGTTTTGTAGGACAGCCTTTTTGCTTCAGAGAGATAAGTCAAATTTTTATGGTCAGTTAGGATTAACACCGGGGTTCTGGTACCTTCCAGTAGGTGACGCCATTCTTTTAATGCAAGAATAATAGCCAGAAGTTCTCTGTCACCAATTTCATAATGGCTTTGGGCACTAGAGAGTTTTTTAGAAAAGAACCCACAAGGTCTCAAGGTGCCACCTCCCACAGGACACTGGGAAAGTACTGCCCCAACCCCGACTTCGGAGGCATCAACCTTCAAGGTGAATGGCAGGGCGGGACAGTATAGGAGCAGAAGCAAAGGTGGATTTCAGAGTCTCAAAAGCATTCTCAGCTGCCTTGGACCATTGAGAGGGATTAGCGCCCTTATGCGTAAGGTCAGACAGAGGTTTAACAATAGAAAAGTTCTGGATAAATTTCCTATAATAATTGGCAAAGCTCAAAAAGCGCTGGATAGCTTTAAACCTCTTGGGGCAAGGCCATTGTAGGACTGCTGCAAGTTTCTCCTGGTCCATAGCAATGCCATCTCTAGAAATTACGAACCCCAGGAAGGGTACTTGGGGCCTGTGAAACTCACATTTTTCTAATTTGCAGAACAGTTTATTTTTGCATAATCGAAGCCAGACCTCAGATAAATCCTTAATATGCCGGGTTAGGTTAGCAGAGTGAATCAATATATCATCGAGGTATACGACCACACAAGACTGAAGCATGTCACGGAGGATGTCATTAATGAACTCTTGAAATACCGCAGGTGCATTACATAGACCAAATGGCATCACTAGATAGTCATAATGCCCTGACCTGGTATTAAATGCCGTCTTCCACTCACCCCCAGCCTTAATTCTGGCCAGGTTATAAGCGGCCCACAGATCAAGTTTCGTAAAAATGGAAGAGCCCTTCAACCTGTCAAATAATTCCGTAATAAGTGGTATGGGGTAGGCATTGTTAGACATAAGCTTATTCAGCCCACGGTAATCAATACATGGTCTTAGTTCACCACTTTTCTTTTTTTACAAAGAAGAAACCGGCACCAGCCGGGAAGTAGACTTGCATATGATACCTCTTTTGAGAGTGTCCTCAATATAGTCTTCCATAGCCTTGTTTTCATCGCAGGACAATGGGTAAGTGCGACCCCTAGGAGGCACCATGCCCGGAGGCAGATCAATTGAGCAATCATACGGTCTGTGCTGAGGCAATGCGCTAGCCTCCCCCTTACTGAATATGTCACTGAATTCACGATATTCAGCTGGCACGGAGGGAGAGGTACATAAAATCTTGACAGGATGTGACAAACAGTTTTTTGTACAGTATTCAGACCATGATCTGAACTCACATCTCTGCCAGTCAAACTGGGGATTATGTGATAGCAGCCATGGGAACCCAAGAATGACTGCATGATGAGGGGAACAAATTATGTGAAAATTTAAGTCCTCCTTGTGGAGAGCCCCAATAGACATAATAATAGGAATAATTTCCATAGTGATAAATGCAGGTTCCAAAGGTCTACCGTCAATAGCTTCAATGGCTAAGGGAGTGTCCCTTTTGACCAACGGAATTTTGTGCAACTCGGCAAAAGAGTGATCCATGAAGTACCCGGCTGCACCGGAGTCTACCAGGGCCATCACCTCCACAGACTGATCAGCCCAAGAGAATACCACCTGGATGGTGGGTTTCTGTGTACTTGAGTTTAGGGACTGCTGTACGCCACCTAGGGCCTGTCCCCCAATGTACCCTAGATGCGTCCGTTTCCCGGCCTTACCGGACGTGTGCGTAATAAGTGCACAGCTTTGCCACAATATAAACATAGGCCCTGCCTTTTACAGTGCGCCCGTTCCTCCTTTGTGGGTTTGGTGAACCCAAGCTGCATTGGTTCGCCAGGTTCGGGTGAACGTTCAGGAGGAATGGGAGGCAAGAGTGGGTTTAAAAGACTGCCATGCCCATAATTTCTGGATCTCGCCCTTTTAGCAGAACGCCTTTCACGAATGCGGGAGTCAATAAGCATGACATAACCAATGTATTCATCCAGGTCACTGGGTACATCTATGGCAGCTATTTCATCTTTGATGGAATCAGACAAGCCTTGATCAAAAGCTGCCACTAATGCTTCGTTATTCCATCCCACCTCTGCTGCCAATGTTCGAAATTCAATGGCATAATCGCCCAAGGTACAGTCACCCTGTTGTATCTCCATCAACCTTTTGGCAGCAGAGGCAGCTCTACCAGGAACCTCAAGCACTCTGCAGAACTTTCTTATGAACTCACTGAAGTTCTGAGTGCAGGGTTTGGCATTCTCCCATAGGGGATTGGCCCATGCCAGAGCTTTGCCCGTTATCAATGATATCATAAACCCGACCTTGCTCCGGTTGTTAGGAAACGCATGAGGCGTCAGTTCCAGAAATATCTCTAATTGATTAATAAACCCCCTGCATATGGTAGGTTAGCCATCATATCCCAACGGTAACGGCGCCGCCGCCTTTAGGCCTCTGATAGGTTCAGCAGGAACCACAGAATGGTTATCCGGTGTTGAAACTAAGGGGACCACCGGATTCTGGTTAGGTTTGTCAAGGTGTACCATACACCCAAGTAATGTCTGTAAGGCCAGTGCCAACTGGTCCAAACGCTGCTCATGAACATCCATTCTCCAGTGGATGTTTTGTGTATTACCTTCACCTTTACTGTCTGAGGTCATGGCCATTTAGTACTGTAACGGTTTTGTAGGACACTCAGACCAGCAGGTTAGAATAGTTTTATTAAAAGACAAGAAAGACTGCCCTCTATAGGCAATACAGAATAACTGAAATGAACAGTAAAGTACAGATGCCCTCTCAGGCCCGGTATACAGAGCAATAAATATATACTGTTACAGGACAGGCATAAGTAGCATACAGGGTTCTCAATGGTTAAAGTACATAGAAATCAATCAGTCTCTGTTGTGGTGTGTTTGACACACCCATAAGATGGTAAAGGAGCGATAAGTGGTGCTAGATGAGAAAACACCAGTAATAGAGCAGGACAGAGACTACTGCTTATGCTGAGCAGGGAACTGAGGCCAAAATACTCTGCAAGAGCTTAATGAGGTAGAACCACTAGCACCCCAACTGGTGCGTGAATGGAGAGCAAGTGCACTGCAAGAGCTGAGGATAATAGAGCCAATAGCCCCCACGAGCGTTGTAGTGGAGCCCAATTACAGTGCAAGAGCTTAGCTGTATAGAGCCAATGGCACCCACCCGGTGCGTTTAACGGAGACCAAGGACACTGCGAGAGCTGAGGATAATAGAGCCAATAGCCCCCACGGGCGTAGTAACGGAGACCAATTACACTGCAAGAGCTTAGCTGTATGGAGCCAATGGCACCCCCACGGGTGCTGTAACAGAGACCAACTACACTGCAAGTGCTTAGCTGGATAGAGCCAATGGCACCCCCTTGGGCGCTGTACGGAGACCCAAGGCTCAGCAAGTGTAGCGGAAGGCTCAGGGTAGTGGAAGCAACGGCTCTGCAAGTGTTAACGGAGGCTCAGTGAACGGAGACAACTGCTCTGCAAGTGTTAACGGAGGCTCAGTGAATGGAGGCATAGCTCTGCAAGTGTTAACGGAAGGCACAGTGCTCTTTAAGAGTAAACGGAGACCCAGAGTAACGGAGGCAGCAGGCTCAGCAACAGTAAACAGAAAGGCCCAGTACACAGGAGGCGACAACACCGTCAGCCCTGCCACAAGCACAGCGGAAGTCAGAATGTCGCCCAGGCGACACTGGAACTTTACACAGCAGGAACACAGGTAGGGTCAGCAACGTAGCCGGGTCAGGTCACGGAGCAGGAACGTCAGCCAGGCCGGGTCAAATCACGGAGCAGGATCATCAGACAAGTCGGGTCAAATCACGGAGCAGGAACGTCAGCCAGACCTGGTCAAATCACGGAGCAGGAACAAAGGAGCGTAGTCAGACGGGCCAAGTCGGTACACAGGAAGCAGGAACACTGGAACACAGCTACACAGCAACACTGGCTCAGGAACACCACGAAAGGGCACCTGACAGGTGCCAAAGGCCAGGTATAAAAAGGCCATACTGGGCGGGCCAAACAAGCTCAGCCAATGGGAGCGCACCACAGCAAAGAGTGACAGAGGAAGATCACGGGCACCATGATAAGAAGTAGCTAGAGGGAGGAGCATAAGACACAAGTCAGCATGGGAACTAAGGTGGATGACAAAAGATTAAGAATGTGGGATGGTATAGTATCAAGGGAACAGGTGGTGAGTGGTGAGGTGAAGCGCACAAGGGATACCTCTAATTCTGTGACCAAAATTAATTAAATGAGAGAGATGGAAGACAAGGAAGATGCAATTCTGGAGATTGACAGGATTGGAATACTTTATGTATGTATGTATAAATCTTCTGTTTGATGAGTTCTGCAAAGGCTAGATGGGTGAGAGAGGGGATGAAAAAAACATGGAGGAAGAAATCAAAGATGGAGAATAAGCCATGTGGAATATATTTGTGGGTGTTAATTAGTGCTGTGATGATGTAATCTGCCTTACTTTTTCTTTGGGAAGTGAGTTCTCCACAAATTAGTGACAGAAAGCTTTTGATATAAATAAGAGCATATATAACAACTAACAATACAGATGGAACTGCATGTTAGGCCTCAGTGAGCAAGATGCTAGCAAGTACTGGATAGGGAGCATGGCTGGATGGCAGTGGCTGTCCTTGTACTGCATTGCTGGATTCTAGGCCGGTGATGGACACATGACTAGATTAATGCAGGCCCACATACCCGGGTGACTATACAAGGAACAGCTGCTACTCACTGAGGTCGACTGAATATAGCAGAACAGAAAACCTACCCACAGAAACAGCTGTGGCTGTTGTAAAAGGCTCAAACGAGTATACAGGAACAGAGTGGTAGAAGTCTGACCTGTTTTTGCAGAAGCTGATGATTGATCAGTGGTCTTAGAAGTCAATGTTTGCAGGTGGTTATCGAAGTCTGTGTTTGACTAGAAAGTCTATTTCTTGCCAGGGGTTGATACTTGACCAGTGGTTGAGGGTGTCGATGTATGTACATGGGTGCAAGGAAACAGACAGGACAAGACAAATGAGAAGTCAGACAGGCCATGTCAGCAATGCGTGTGCAATGCAGTACCAAACAGCAGATGGAGAGAAGTCATACAAAGCCAAAGTCAAGAATCATTCGGGCAGAAACAGTACCATAAGAGCAGTCAAGAGAAGCGTCGAATAACAGAGTCAAGATCAGTAACAGATGTTCTAATCCCAGAGCTGAATCAGGAAGTAGAAGGATAGTCAAAACACTGGAAGATCACTGGAACAATACTACAAAGTGCTGGTGCTTGATAAAGGCTCTGCAAGTGTGTCACAGCAAGGTGGGAATACAAAACAAAACCAGGGGAAGCAGTACAGAAAGCCAGGCAAGGAGTACTGAAACAACAAAAACAAAAGCAGAACATGGCAGGTGTTTAAGCAGTATAGAAGGAAGTCTGCATATGAGAGACACTACTACTACAACATTCAACATAGTGGATACAGGCATAAAGTGGTGTATTGGAGAGTTATGCTAAGAGCTTTTAGGGGCATTTGTGATGTGCCTGGAGGTGGCATACAGATTATGTGATGAGGTGAAGAGGTGGTTGTAGGATTCAATGAAGATGTCAAGTTAAGCAAGAGTATTGAAGGTGGAGAGGTTGGAGTGCAGAACCTATGGCAGAAATGTCTAGAGAGAGAAGGTTGTAAGCATTATGGAGGTCTTAGTGGGTGGGGAGAAGAGGGAAAGAGTTATAGAAAAGGTTATGACATGGTTGTCCAGGAGTGGTACTTGAATGGCTTATGGTACCTGAAAAAATGCCAGCGGTGTTTGTTTTGGTTTTGGTTTGCGACTGAGAGAACTGAATCGAGCCCTAAATGATTTAATAAAACTGTGATTTATGTCACAATTCAATACCATAGTCAGATATCAGACTACCAAAAATAAGTACTGTATTTTCAGAAATATGTGTTTGCATGTGACCGAGTAGACCTTAGAGCTAATAAATATTAAATAGAAAACAACATATCATGTAGTCATTTGTGGAAATCTAGTAGGGAGAAGTTCTTTGTGAACACCAAGTAAAGAGAGTGACAATCTTTGTGTGTACTAGATTCAGTCCATTGTTATAGGGTAAATGAGGAGTTTAGGTCAAGCAGGTAGGAGGCCCAAATGTAAGAAGGATAATCAATGTGGCAGTTGAAGTTCCTGAGAGAGTGTATTAAAGGAGAAAAATAATGCAAGTAAGCACTCAGTGGTTGTGAGATGTTTGTATTCAATCACAACACAGTACTAAAGGGTGGAATAAGTGATTGGAATTGACCTCAAAGAAGTTAATGGAATGGGATGGGGGAATGGATATCTGCTGAAAGATGTAAGATAAGAAAGCAGTACACCTGTGTTGCCACCTCCGCCTACTGGGTGTGCTGTATGTGAGAAATATGTGCCTCTATGTGAAACTGCAGCCTCTACAGCTGAATCATGCTGAGAGAGCCAGATCTCAATAACAAAAAGAATATGGAGTAATTGTGAGCAGAGAGGGTTGTATATGGCAGTAGATTTGTTAGTGAGGAAGAGAATATTAGTTGTCTACATGAACAGGGCCGGACAAGTAGTGAGGGGCTAGGAATGAGGATGAGGTTAAAGGATTAGAGACATGAGGAAGAAGGTAAGCATGGGTGGTTAAAAATGGGGATATGATTAGGGTTAGGATTAAGTGAGACATCAAAAGCTACTAGGAGAAGAATAACAAATATTTCAGTAAGGTTGGAATGTGATGTAGCTGATGGAGGTTTATAACAAGATAATCTAATTATTACCCCTGTAATTAAGCAAATAAAAATGTGTATGTATGTTAAATAATTACATATTAATTGAAACGTGTGCAATAGGATGTTAAAATAACTCAGTATCTCTCAAATTTTTACATTCACTGTATAATCCTACATTTCACTAAAGATAAAAGGTGAAATATCTTGTGTATTTTTCAGCTAACATTGATATATTATTATGTTAATGAAGAACAATTATATCATGTCTATTGAAAAACCTAGATAAATGCAATGCTTTCCACCTGAGGTGTTCCATCAATATTCACAGATGTGCAATTTTATTAGATCATTAGGCTCAATAATATTTTATGAAAACCTCATTCTATTCTAAAATGTATGTATTCAAGAACATAAGTGATTGATCTCAATCATATATACACAATTCATCAAAATGATTAGAAATAGATTTATGAGAGGCTTATAAATGTTTTATGAATGTAAATTTTAAATGATTATTTGCATTTATTCTCTTTAAATAGGAGTTACATAAATAATTCAGGAGAGAATGGAACATTTAGAAAATGTGTTTGCAATTTTGAAATGTTACTTGGTCGTGCAATATTCCTTATAATAAACTAATCCAATTGAGAAAACTGATAAAGAGTGATATTCATTGGTTATATTTTGAATGTCAGCAGAAGTTGGTAAATACCAGCAACTAACCTCTACAAAATATCAACCAGTATGTTGCATGAGCAGAAAAAAGCTAATCTGTTTAATGATATAGTGCAAATTAAGACATAATAATTATTAAAAACCCTTTGAGTGCCAAAGTGGAACTCAGTGCATTGCAAAGCAAAGCAAGCAATGCATTAATAAAGTGATCAGATAATTTATCTAATTGAATGAAAAGTAAATATCCTGTGCTATAATTACAATATAAAAATTGTATTTATGAGAAATAATATAACAGGCTATTAATATTATTTTCTACTCAAAAAACAATATAAAGCTTTATGCACTAGTTTATATTATTGTCCTCAAAAATGATTCATCTTTATGATTTAATAGCTAAATAGCTGCTGAAAAAATCATGTAAAACCTACTGTATATAAAAGCAACTCCTTTGTCTAATATTAGTATAAATAAAATTACTTAAGTAAAGTGCTGTTTTTCCCAAAACTTATCTATCTAACATTCTGTGTTTCCCCATAATTTGATCTTAAACTAATTCATTTGCACTGCCGTCTGAATTAATTCGTTCCATTTTGTTCTGCTTGTGGTATTATAGCTTCAATTCTTACTGAATGTATTCCATTTAAAATTACATCAGTCCAAAAGAAACCAAAATAACTAACCATTGTTTGCATCTGCAATTGCATTTCATGAATATGGTGACCGGTTACTGCCTAAGGCCTCGATTCAATTGAGGCTGGTAAAACAACCAGCAGAGCAATATTGGCTAATGGCCTGTTAACAAAAAGTGGTGATGGATCAATTTATTTACCCTACCAACTGAAACCACAATGGACATTGAGTCAAAGAATCTGACTTTTGGCCAAACATCCATCGTGTGTTTTAAGTTCCCAAAACTCACGCAATATAGCGTGAGTAATGGGAACATCAAAGGAAAATGGCTATCACTAAACACACAGTCATCCTCCCAAACACCAACTGTATACTACCACTAACAGTAAAGTGCAGCAATACTAGCCCTAACACTAGCCTAACACCCACAACTGTAACATTTTTCTTTAATCCACTGTTGATCTTCTTCTTCAATCTTCTCTCTTCCTGTTCCTGTTCCTGTAATCTTCCTTCTTCTGTCTTATAATCTTTTTTCTTCTTTAAAAATCTGTATTTTAAAATAAAAAAATCTAATGAATGGTGTTGTTAAAAAAAAAGTGCCCCATATTGACTTAAAGGGATAGTAATACTTAAAATGTAAAAAAATATATGTTGTAGGGTTTATCCCCCTGAGTAAAACAAGGGCACTCCCACTGCTGAGAGGTGTTTCATTCAAAAGTTATTAATTTTCAAAGTTGAATTTCTAGGTGCAATATCACAGTGGCCTGAAATTGTACAGTGGCGCTGTTGCTACACGATCCTATGGACAGCTCTGGTCAGTTGACCATAAATCTCCATAGGAAGGTGTAGCAACAGCGCCACTGTACAATTTCAGGCCACTGTGATATTGCACCTAAAAAATTCAACTTTGAAAATTAATAACTTTTGAATGAAACACCTCTCAGCAGTGGGAGTGCCCTTGTTTTACTCAGGGGGATAAACTCTACAACATATATTTTTTTACATTTTAAGTATTACTATCCCTTTAACCCTTTAAGTGTAAGAGGAGTAACCCTTCTGGCACTCAAAGGGTTAAATGAATGCTGGCATATTATTATTATTATTATTATTATTATTATTATTAATCATAACTTTCCCAGAATCACAGGCAGACATTCCTTTTTGTTCCAAATATCCAGGCATCCAAAGGGTTTTGGGAAAGGAATGGCTACATCTTATTTTCAATTCAATTCAATGGGTATTTGGGAACTATTTATTTGTCATCTATAGTGCAACTGTTTTGCTTCAGAACTGCAACTATTTTGCTTGTTGAATTGCACTGTAGGGGCATACAGAAGGTGTAATACACAACTGATAATCTTCATAGCCTTGAGAACAAAGGAAAATACATGAGACAATGCAGGTAGGTGAAAATGTATTATCTTACACTTACATAGATAATTGACTACAATAAACAACACAGGATGCTTCCCTTGATCATGTAGACACTCAGAATTATTATCCAATAAAACATGCAATTACCAATGCATAGAAATTAGGTATAAATAAAAAGCGTCATACATGCACACAAGACCAGAAACACACATGAACACTCATCTGTTAGCAGAAACATTTAGTATGAACACATAAATATGTGATGCATACAGCAGAGTATGTTGATTATGTTTAAACTAGTGTAAAAGCCCGTGTGCACGGGCCTTGGAACAGTGATGTAACGGCAGTATGCAGAGCAGGACCAGCCTCTTAACCCTTTTGAGTGCAATGCGTTGCGTACCCCTCTGGCACTCAAAGTGTTAACATTACTCGGACCTGGTCTGCATACTGCCATTACTTCACTGCTCCATGCAATCGCGCTGCCTCACTCACGCGATGCAGTCATGCACAGTAGAGACTGGCCGAACGCGGGCACTGTGCATGACTGCATCGTGACAAACTTTCTGGCCTTTTATTATATAGGATGGTCTGCATCATATTCTGTAAAAATGTCCAGACAAAGACGTGGTGTCTGGCCACTCATGCAAATTCTATTAAACAATGAAAAAGTGATCTGATCTTTAGAAATCAGGCAGACACACATTTGTATGTAAATTTATTAAAACAAAAACCAGAGAAAATCTACCACTTAGTTATTTACCTTTTTATTAAATTGATACAAAGTAGCCAAGTTAAAATTGCATATCAGACACTTGTCTACAACTTGCCAGTGTTGTAGGCTCTACGTATTGCAGTTTTTGTCTCCTGATAAAGCAAAAAACAAAAAGCCTTAAAGGATAGTAATGTTTCATAGTAAAAACAGCTCTAATTAATCATCATAGTATTTGGACTTTGGAGAGTGTTATTTCAAATCTGTCAGAGCTGTAGTTCAAGAGTAATTCAATGACAAAGTGTCCCCCTCCCGCCCCTTTTACTGATGTAACACTGCTCAGCTAAGTGCAGCAGGGACGTGCCCATGTAGACTGCAGAGAGGGACAATCTTCAATTACAATAAGAAAACCTGAAAAACTTGTCAAGGAGGGCAGGGCTTTCATTGTTCTCATAGGAAGAAGATTGTCCCCTTCTGTTATCTGTCTGGTCTATGGACTGCATTCCACATCTGAGAAGAGATGGCTTACACTAGGTAAAAGGGGCGGGAGGGGGAAACTTTGCTTGTGAATATCTCTCAAACCATAAAGGTCTGAGAGATAAGACTTATATCATTCTTCATGTTTTTTTAATGCCTACAAAATAAAATAAAGATAAAACAAAGTATTACTATCCCTTTAAGCACATGAGCACTAAGAACTGAGTGTCAACACAATCAATAAGCTTTGAAGGTGGAACACTCACCAGCAGACAGTATTTGGGAGGCAAGGACCATACATGTGCATTAGATTTGTAATTTTAACTTCTTGCTAATGTGAGTGGGCACTTGGCTACTTTTTTTTTTATCTATTTAATAAAATGTAAAGCACTAGGTGATGCACTTTCTCTGTCTCTTGTTTTCACAGTTTCATGTTGTGAGGAATCAGAGAAAGCAAACAAAACTCTTTCTGCTTGGATAGACTTTTTGTAACAGACTGTAACTGACTCAGATGAGTTAACCTTTGACCTGTAGCTAGGTCATAAAGACACATGGAGAGAGATTGTAAAAAGTAAATATATAGTATATATTTTATTATACTTGAAAATCACTGGAAAATTATATTCATGTTACATATGATGGTATTATTATATAGAAATTACTAAAAACTAAAGCCATAGATATCAGCATAATGTTAAACTGGCTAACAACCCAATGTGTCACTAATGGGGGCTGTTGAAATACATTAATTATCTGGAAAATGTTAATTCAACCCAAGACGATACATTTCTTAGACATTGTTGTCTGATTGTATAAACAAGACTCATTCAGTAACGGTATGTTGAAGAGGTCTAAGTAGCTGGTAACAGACATATATTTGTCATATTTGACAGGATAAGTTAAGAAAGCTCATCTCTTGGATATTTTGGGAAAATATTCTCAGATTATCTGCAGTCTGTTAGTGCCATCTATTGGTTAAAATCAATCAAACCCCTGATGATTATAGCTAACAATTAACCTATCACTGATTGCCAGGACTCTAAGAGGTGGCAACAGGTAAGCTAGGGATATTGAATTCCAAAAGAACTAGGACCCAGGACAAGAGCTGGGGGAACTGACTGAGCTACTACATGAACTTTTAAGGATCACCAGAAGGGATTCCAGACTCTGGTGCATCATTCAAAGCAGATCATAACACAGCCTGAGGAATGGTAGTGGTAAATATAATTTGTATTATTATTCTTGTAAAATTTCTGGAAACCACATTATCATCCAATTATTTAGAGTAAACCAGTGATTTTCTTTTGGAACATTGACTGCTAAAGGGAAATGCACTATATTTTGCAGGTGTAATTTACTGAATTATTGTGAGCATATTTTCCAGAGGCTACAAAAGAACAGCTATTTGCCAGCTGTGGGTTGGGTGTGATAGGCATGTCAGCATAAGGAGCAGAGTATATGTAGAGTTAATCTAAGAATGTAACTGTATATATATGTATATATATATATATATATATATATATATATTGAGAGAGAGAGAGAGAGAGAGAAGTTTTTCTTGTTGAATATATAAATGGTTAATGCAAGATCATATGAGATAATTGTTTAGATTAAAGTCATTTCAATAAAATACGGTATTGGATCTGCATTTGTAAGCCTGTGCAGTGGGATATAAATGTACTATGTATAAATAGACAAAGCCTGGGGTGTTCCTGGTACCAGAGAGAGAGAGGGACAGCATTCATTGCAAAACACATAAAATTGATGTTGAAGGTTATTGCAACATGTTTTAGATCCTAAACTCGACCTTCCTTAGGGCCAGGAGGTTCTAAGCAACATGCCAGTCATAAATATACAAGATAAAAGTACCACAAAATTACATCTCAGAAAGTGGCAGAAAAGAAGCGTCAAATTCCAGCTTCCTCAGCCGTTTTACAGCAGGGGTGACGTCATCACTGCTCCTCTTCCTGTTACCAGGCAAAACACACACAAGATACATTGCTACCGGCTGAAGACTTGAGATGAGAAAATACATTAATTGTAAAAAATACATAATTTGCAGGGATAACAGAGCATCTATAAAGAACATTATTAACCTTACCTCATACTCTGGGCATTAAAATTATATAAATGCATCAACAACTAGTTACCAGTCCGAACGTGTCCATAAATAATATATTGTAGGTACTGGAATGAAAGTAGAAATATCCCATACACTTAGTAAGCATGTTCAGCTTGGCTTTAGAGTCTCCAGTATAGCTCAATACAGTCTTCCTAAATACAATCTATGTGAGGATAATGCCACAGGCAAATCCAGATCATGAATCTGATACTTATTTAAGACCTTTGGGCTACAAAATATGAAAGTCAAAGATGAAAAGAGCCTCTTGTGGCAGTCCCCAACCCTGGTGGGTTTATAGGCCACTAAGAGAGGCATAAAATGGAAATCCGATAAAGTTGATGGTTTAGTTAAAATTGTTTTGCCACAGGTTGACATGAGTATTCCTTAGTATCAAAATGACCCTCCAGGGACTTTGAATGTCTGATTTATGATTGATCATTTGTTCTTTTAGTATTGTAAATGTCTTGCCTATGTACATCAATTCACAGGGACAGCATATCAACTCTCACAGTTCATAAAGTCGTTAATTTGAATCAATTTGCCAGTTTGTAGATTTGTGTACCCTATTCTGGTAATTATATTCCCACAATTAAAACACCCCTTACATTTATACACTCCCCTGGGGTGTGCCAACCAATTATAACCAGTATTGTATTTCTTAATAAGTATCACAATTGTCCCGTGGACTGTTCACCCCTATCCTTTTCCTGTACTTATCCTGTTCCTCCCGGCGGGTGTCCAGCGGCATGCCGGTCACTTCTGCACTCGTGCTGCCTCTCGGGGTTGTGCAAACGTCTTCGCTCTGCTTTTGTAGCCTCTGGTGCTATCGACTCTTAATAGGACAGTCAGGACAGACTACCTAAGCGGCCTGGACTCTGGACTTAGTTGCCTTTTCGTGGTGTACCAGTGGGTTAGCTTCTTGAGTCTGCTCTCCATTGTGACCCTCGGTTGGCTGCCGATTCTGCTCCGTGTATGAACCTTGGCCTTGTCTGACTACCCACTCCTTGTATGAACCGTGGGTTTGTCTGACTACTCGCTCCATGTATCAACATTGGCCTTTTCTGTCCGCTCCATATATGAACCTTGGCCTTGTCTGTCTACCCACTCTATGTATGAACCTTGGCTTTGTCTGACTACCTGTTCCGTGTATGTCCTTGGTATTGGCTGAGTATCTGCTCCGTGTATGCACCTTGGCCTTGTCTGTCTAACCCTCCGTGGTTGATCTTGGCCTTGTCAGACTACCCTCTCCGGGTTAGTCTGTTGCCTCCCAGATCTTGCCAGCATTCTGGTCTATTACCGTGGGTATTGGCCTTGGGCCCTAGTGTTCTAGGGTATCGATTGTATCTGCCTTGGACCCTAGCATTCTAGGTTTACTATCAATACGTTGCCCGCCGAATAGCGCGTCTTGAATTGGCGCATCTGTTTAGGCGCGTCACTCCGAATGGCGCATCTATGTAGGCATGTCACTTCCAATGGCGAGTTTGATATGGTGCGCATAAGGGAGTTGTAAAATGTGTATGTCGCGTCATTTGGATTGATGCTCTTAGCAAGACGCGCATTTAAAGGGACAAAAAATAAAAGTAACAAAACGTTAGTGAAATTGAAAATTTTTATTTGGAAGAAGAAAAAAGTTTTCACAAAATATACATGAAATGTAACCCTTTTGCGTGCCAGAGGGGTGCACAACGCAATGCACTGCAATGCGCCATATAATACAAATGACAATAGAGATGCGCCATATAATATACACGACAATAGAGATGCGCCCTATAATGACGCTCGTCATAAGAAATGAGGCATACAATGATATGCGACATAAGAAATGCGCCATTTAAATGCACGCTTTATGCGACTCAACATATGAAAAGGATACCCTACATCTTCTACCAATCCACCTCATTCATCGTTACCTCCCCTGCCAAATGATAGTCACTCTGTTGATGTTAGGATGTGGCAGTGTGTCTCCACCCTTTGCACACTGTGTGGTGCACCAACTACACATGCCAGTGTGGTGGAGGAGATTCGCAAGCATGGCATCAAGCTGCATCTGAGGAGATTCCATCCCGCAGAAGATGCCGGCAGGGTGGGTTCATCATTACTATTAAACTGTCAGCAAGTTGTCTTGTATCCTTAGCGGGGTATGGACAAGAGGTTTAGTGACAATGGCAGCATTTGGGTTCTGGTGTCATGGTGTTTGGATACATTTGTGCCCCCAGATGTTATTTACCACACACACACACACACACACTGTGCACATTGCAGTTGCTGATGTGAGGCACAGTTCCTGCTCTCAAGGCAAACATTTCTATACTAATAACAACACATGTATGATTTTGGAGGAGGGGCAGGTGGAGAAGAATTATTGGCCAACTTCTTTTCTTCAAATAAACTGGGAGCTATTTATTGTGCTGCTACTGCCCCAGGATTTTTTTTTCCTCAGGGCTTGTGCTTTAAAAAAAACTAAAAATAAAACATCCTAAAAAAATAAGCACTTTTGGTGGGGTTTGTTTCTAACAAGCATAAGTCCTGCAAATCAATGTTCCCTTAGGGCTTCTGCCAAACAAGCTTAAAGGGATAGTAATACTTCATTTTAACTTTATTTTATTTTGTAGGCATTAAAAAAACATGAATAATGATATAAGTCTTATCTCTCAAACCTTTATGGTTTATGAGATATTCACAAGCAAAGTTTCCCCCTCCCGCCCCTTTTACCTACTGTAAACAATCTCTTCTCAGATGTGGAATGCAGTCCATAGACTGGACAGATAACAGAAGGGGACACTCTTATTCCTATGAAAACAATGAAATCCCTGCCCCCCTTGACAAGCTTTTCAGGTTTTTCCCTTATCTTAATTGAAGATTGTCCCTCTCTGCAGTCTACCTGGCCACCTCCCTTCTGCTCAGGCTGAACAGTGTGACATCAGTAAAAGGGGAGGGAGGGGAAAACTTTGTTTGTGAATATCTCATAAACCATAAAGGTTTGAGAGATAAGACTTATATCAGTCTTCATGTTTTTTTAATGCCTACAAAATAAAATAAAGTTAAAACGAAGTATTACTATTCCTTTAAGTCCTAAAATCAATGTTTCCTCAGGGCTTGGGCCTCTAACAACAAATCTAACAGATCATCCTCTACAAATTACTCTATCAAGTCAAGTATCAGTCCACCCCAGTGGCAGGTTCCTGTCTCTATCACTTTACATACACATTTCTTATTTTATTATTTTTTCTTTATTAACTGTGCCCCCAATACCAGTCAAGAACCCCCCAAAACAAATTCCCTGTTCAACTGATTCATTCCCCCGACTCCTTCCACCAACACAGGCAGCCTCCTCAGACCCATTGTATACATGTCTTATCGTTTTTTTATTTGTATTTAGGGTTTATTTTGTATTAACTGCCCCCCAATCCCAGTAACCCCCCCAAAAAAACGTTTTCATGTTCATTCCACCAACACAGGCACCCTCATGCCCCTTTTATACTATGCATTTGGGAAATAAAATAATATTTGCTATGTGTTGTGTGCAAATTCAATGTTCCCAATGATTTCAATTGAATGAGCTAGGTGAAAAGAGTGGAAAAACAGCACTTTTTACAGGAAATTATTTGCCGATTTCAGTTTGAGGTAGAAATTTTCTCCCATCCCTAATGAGGATGTCTGTTCCATGTCTGTGTCACACTGTGTGTATGTGTCTGCCTACGTGTTGCATATGTCTGTGTGTATCAGTGTGTCTACATTTCAGACATGTACATCCACCGGTCCTAACATGACAGCCAACACCATCCCACAGGGCCTCAGTAAGGAAGACATATTAATAGCTCCTCCATACTGCCAGACCTGGAGATACAGGGGCGCATTATTTTGACATGAGTGGTCAAAATATCTGCAAGGACTTTGCCCTGCCACAACATCCGCATCAACAACCACAAAACATGCCCCCCCACAAAATGCTCTCGCCTGTGCCTCTATGTCAAAAATGTCCTTCTGCTTAATACTCACACACACAAAATTCCCTCACTTGCACTTCTCCTATTAAACCTTTCAGTGTCAGAGAGGTATGCAATGCATTCTTTGCAATGCATTGTAAACCAATCTGGCACTCATGGGGTTAAACCCTAATACACGCTTAACTTGCAGGGACGTAATGTGCAAGGAAGGGAAGGATGTTGGATGTGGAGTGTCAGAGGGGTACGCAACGCATTGCTTTGCAATGCGTTGAGAAACCCTCTGCCACTCAAAGGGTTAAATGGATAGTAAAGTTTAGCAACTTATTGTTTTCTTTGGGGAGAGTCAGGGGGTACAACAACAGCAGCGGCATGGCTGGTCACTGCCTGACTTCTGGCCTCTCTGTTGTGGGTGCGTCACTGACGTTGTGCTCGCTATTTTGTACCTTCGGCACTAATTGGCTGATTGATGTTCTGCCTTCTCCATTGGCCTTACATGTGGCCTGAAGACTAAGTGCATTAGCTTATAGTATTCCACTCTCTGTTTGAATCTTTACCTTGTCTGACTACCTGATCCGTGCTTGAACCTTGGCATTGTCGGGCTACTTGCTCCACATATGAACCTTGGCCTGGCCTGACTGCCCGCTCAGAGTCCTTATTTATCTGAGTCCCCATGACAGTATGAAAGATCCATGAGTATTGAAGGTACAGGCAACCCACGGGTTCCTAGCATTCTGGCCAGAATTGACGTACAGGATCAACAAATTGATCAGCTATCGTTTGGCGCACCTAGATCGGGCTGTGTGGCAACCGGTGGCCTCCCCTGACCCAGCACCAGTGGTATTTGCAAATCCTCCGTCGGTGGAGGAGAATCGGTCTATGGAAGACTATGTGACCGATACCCTAACCAGAGGGATTATTCGCAAGTTCTCCTCACCTGCAGGTGCAGGATTCTTGTTCGTAAAGAAAAAGCATGGGGTGCTAAGACCTTGTATTGACTACAGAGGGCTGAATAAAATATTGGTCAAAAATGCTTACCACATGCCTTTGATTACAGAATTGTTCGACCAAATTAAGGGTTCTATGGTGTTCCTCAAGCTTGATCTGAGGGCCGCTTATAACCTTGTAAGAATCAAGGAAGGAGACGAGTGGAAATCAGCATTTAATACTCGCAGCAGACAATATGAATATTTGGTAATGCCATTCGGTTTATGCAATGTCCCGGCTGTCTTCCAAGAATTCATTAATGATGTACTGGGAGACCTACTACAGAGATGTGTAGTGGTCTATTTGGATGATATTCTCATCCATTCACCGACCCTAGCAGCACACTGAGCGGATGTTGAGTCGTTCTTGCAACTTTTGAGGGAGAACAATTGGAAAAATTCTAATTCCACAAATCCCAGGTGACATTCTTAGTTTATGTGATTTCCTCATCTGGACTGGCGATGGACCCACAAAAACTGTCGGCAGTTCTGCAGTGGCCCAGTCCAGTGGGATTAAAAGTGGGATTCACAAACTACTATAGAAAGTTTATAAGAAACTTTTCCACGGTGGTTAAACCACTCACTGACATGACACACAAGGGGGTGAATCCATCTGACTGGTCCCCCAGCGCACTTCAGGCTTTTGTCAGGGCTCCGATCTTATTCCATCCCAATCCCGCCCTTCCCTTTACATTGGAGGTGAATGCGTCTGAGTCAGGAGTAGGCGCCCTCCTGTCCCAGCGCTCGGTCCCTGGTAAAACCTTATTTCCATGTGGGGTTTTTTCTAAGAAATTGTCTAGGGCTCAGAGTCTGTATGACATTGGGGATTGTGAGCTCCTGGCCATCATCCTCGCTTTTCAAGAATGGCATTACCTACTGGAGGGGAAGAGTTTCCCAATCCTGAATCTCACAGACCATAAGAATATGACATATCTGTCTGAAGCAAAGAAGCTGTCTCCACGACAGGCCAGATGGGCTCTGTTTCTGTCCAGATTCAATTATGTGGTTTTGTATCTTCCTGGCAAAAAGTATGTTAGAGAGGATGCTCTCTCCAGGCAGTTTGGGTCTGATCCTGAGTCTGAGAATATGCCAGTACCTATCATTCCATCCGACTGTATTTTGGCTACTTTATGGACTAGTATTACCTCACCCCTGGGAGAGGAGGTTTTGACCTCTCAAGCTTCGGCTCCTGTGGATAAGCCCAGCGGTAAATGTTTTGTGCCTTCTCACCAGATTACTGGAGACATATCACTCTTCGAAGGCCGCTGGACATATTGGTCACGATCAATTGATTTGGTCTTGTCACGGTTTTTGAAGACTCTCAGACTTAAGGTTTGGTAAAATAACTTAACTTTATTAAAAGTTAAAGGCAGTCCCCGAAGGGTAAACATACATAACAATACAACAGTAATATAACATATAATAGGTTCTACCGGCCTTGCCTAAATACTGGCAAGGCAACCCAAGTGACAGTTTTAATGACAGGCTCTACCGGCCTTACCGGGTAAGGCAACCCCCACAGAATGCTGAATGTAGGCTCCACCGGCCTTACCAATACCGGGCAGGGCAGCCCAAAGGAGTACTGGAGTAGGCTGTACCGGCCCTGCCAATACCGGGTGAGGCAACCTACAGGATGGTATCGTCAAGGTTCTACCGGCCTCACCAATACCGGGCAGGGCAGCCTGAGCAAGTAGACCAGCTGTCAGGTGACTAAGACAGTATAGAGGTCTTACTCAGCAGGAGTGTAATGCCAGGGATACTCAGACAACTGCAAGGAAGTGGACAGAGACTGACCACAGTACTGGATATTCAGGAGCAAACCAACGTCCGCACGTTGGGACTAATGGTAATAGCACCACCAGGTTTAATGGAGCAAACCAGCGACCGCATGCTAGAACCAACAATGTATATCGCAACCAGGTTTAGTGGAGCAAACCAGCGTCCGCACGCTGGAGCCAATAATGTATCTCGCAACCAGTTTAGTTGAGTAAACCAGCGTCCGCACGCTGGGACCAACAATGTATATAGCAACCAGGTTTAGTGGAGTAAACCAGCGTCCGCACGCTGGGACCAACAATGTATATCGCAACCAGGTTTAGTGGAGTAAACCAGCGTCCGCACGCTGGGACCAACAATGTATATCGCCACCAGGTTTAGTGGAGTAAACCAGCGTCCGCACGCTGGGACCAACAATGTATATCGCAACCAGGTTTAGTGGAGTAAACCAGCGTCCGCACGCTGGGACCAAAAATGTATATCGCAACCAGGTTTAGTGGAGTAAACCAGCGTCCGCACGCTGGGACCAACAATGTATATCGCAACCAGGTTTAGTGGAGTAAACCAGCATCTGCACGCTGAGACCAACAATGTATATCGCCACCAGGAACCAACAAAGTATGATCAGCAGCGAGAAGAACAATGTTGCCAGAGCGACGGCTAGAGCAGGAGATTCAGGAACTCAGTAAGATAAACCCGCGAGGTGCTGGAACACAGGAACACTAGCATACAGGAACACTGGAACACTGGAACACAGGATCAGCAAGTACAGCAGGAACAGGCCCAGAAGCCTGACAAGCAGGTCAGGCAGAGTGAAGTCAGAAACACCACGAAAGGGCAACCTGGAAGTGCTAAGCCTGGGTTTAAAAAGGCTGTGTGAGGAGGGCTAATCACAGACAGCCAATCATGATACTCAGCAAGTGACTGACACTGAACAGCACCAATCACGGGCACCGTGATAGGTCTGTCTCTCGCCTTTTCTGCTGGCATAGTCTGAGGGCAGACTGCTCAGCATTCGTTGCAGCTCGTTCCACTTGTGCTCGTACCAAGACCCCTAGACATCTTCCTGTGGACCTACACCAACCAGTTCCTAATGGCAAGCATCCTAGGTCACACTTGGTCCATCGACTTTTTGGTAGAGCTACCTGCTTCTAAGGGATACACAGTCATCCTGATGATCATTGATCAGTTTTCCAAAATGGCTCACTTTGTACCTCTTAAAGGACTCCCTTCCTCCAGGGAGTTGGCCGAGGTCTTTGCTAAGGAGGTGTTTCGACTCCACAGAGTGCCCAAGGTGTTGGTCTCGGATAGAGAAAGTCAGTTTGTGTCCTGTTTCTGGAGGTCTTTCTGTGATCAGATGGGTATCCAACTCTCTTTCTCCTCTGCCTACCATCCCCAGTTGAACGGTGCTGCTAAGAGATCCAACCAAGGGTTGGAACTGTTTCTACGCTGCTTCATTTGGGACCATCATGATAACTGGACGACCTTGTTACCATGGGCTGAGTTTGCCAGGAATTGGGCCGTGAGCTCCTCAGAATTCTCAGTCTCTGATCAACTATGGTTTTCAACCATCTTTGCTTCCCAAATCCTTTGAAGCACAAGACATTCCGGCCCTGGGTGAGCATTTTAGGCAACTCCGCTCCACTCGGGTATAGGTTCAGAGAGCCTTACAGTGGTCCACACAGCACTATCAGAGACACGCAGACCTTTGAACACTTCCTGGTCTGGTCTTTCAAGTGGGGGAGAGGTTATGGTTATTTTCTCATAATCTGAACCTCCAATTTCCTTGTAAAAAACTGGCTCCTCATTTTGTAAGTCAATACCGGGTTCTTCGTAGAGTCAACCCTGTCAAACATGCTCTGGACCTTCCTGCTGGTATGCACATTCACAAAGTATTCCAATTATCTTTACTCAAGCCATTGATTTGTAATCGCTACACTTCTGCGCCAGTCCAGCCTGGTCTGGTACACGTCGAGGGTCAGGAGGTGCAAAATATTTTAGACTCACGTAGAGTCAGAGGACCCTATGGGCTAGAAGAACCTTCCTGAGTGTCCAGTGGCAATATCCATGCTCCTGCCTTACTCTGCAGGTTCCATTCTCAGTTTCCTTCTAAGCCTGGTCCTCTTCCACAGGGGAGAGGTCACTGAGGGGTGGGTACTATCACTGTGCCTGTGACTTTGCCTGCCTCTTTTTTTACCTCTCTTGTCCCCACTGATGGATGAGCAGTGGCATGGCTGGTCTCTGCCTGACTGCTGGCCTCTCTGTTGTGGGTGCACGTCACTGACGTCGCGCTCACTATTTTGTGCCTTCGGCACTAATAGGCTGATTGATGTTCCGTCTTCTCCGTTGTTCTTATATGCGGCCTGAAGACTAAGCTTCAGTGCCCTTTCATGGTGTACCAGTGTGTTAGCTTATAGTATTCCGCTCTCTGTTGTGAACCTTGCTTGTCTGACTAACCGATCTGTACATGAATCTTGGCCTTGTCTGACTACTCGATCTGTGCTTGAACCTTGGTGTTGTCTGACCACCCGCTCCATGTATGAACCTTGGCCTGGCCTGACTGCCCACTCCATGTATGTAACCTGGTCTGGTTGACTACTGGATCTGTGTATGACCTTGGTCTTGTCCATCTCTGCTTGTGTATGTACCTTGGGCCTGTCTGATTCGCTTTCCATGCAGGTACTTGCGCCGGGTCTCTACCTCTCCATGTGGCCTTGGGTTAGTGTGCTGCCTTCTAAGCCTTGCTAGCGCTCTAGGTGTTTACCGTGGGTATTGGCCTTGTACCCTAGTATTCTAGGGGAATGCCTATCTGCTTTGGACCCTAGCATTCTAGGGTATTGCTTATCTGCTGTGGGCCCTAGCGTCCAACGGTAGCGTGTGCCACCTCACAGCCACCCTCTCTCCATCTCGGGTAGGCTGCAAGATCTGTGGCTAGGTTCTCTCCCATTCTGCATTACCTAGTTCCAGTAGTGCAGGCTAGGTTCAGTGTTCAGCTCCTGGGTAGTGGACTGTAGCACTGTCCTCACGCCTTCCCCCGGGAAAGGTTGGGGAAGTGCTTATCTGTATATTTGATCTTACTGTACCTGTCTCAGTCATAATTTATCTTAGTCCCCGAGACAGTTGCGGGAAGTGGCAAAGTTAGCTGACAAATATGTGGAAACCCAGCGAAGCAGGCCCTGCCCCTCTCCGGTTCCACCGACAGAATCTAAAATCCCCCCTTGAGGGGACCAGGTACAAGGGCCCTGACCCATTCCAATCACTCATGGTGGAACTAGCAGATTCGGCCTGCAGTGCTACAATTGTTTGCAACTGGGACATGTTAGGAGCAATTGTCCTCAGAGATGGTACAGGCCTAGGTCCCTGCCCCAGAGGCTCGTCTCTCCACTGGTCCCACCCCAGAGTGCACCAAGATAAGCCTACTGTATGGAAGGAAATGTGGGAACCTGAGAGAATGGTCCCTGTACCTCTTTTGTACCACCCAAATGATTTTCTGCTGTCACTCGAGTGGACCAGGTACAGCATCCCAGCCCCATTCCAGTTATTCACAACCATCCCAGTGGAGGGCACCACTATGGCCTTCAGTGCTATGATTGTTTGCAGCCTGTGCATGTTCAGAACAATTGCCCTCAGAGACAGTCTCAGCCTGGGCTTCTGCCCCAGAAGCCAGTATCTCTACCAATCCAACCCAGAAGTGCACTAAGGCAAGCCTACTGTATGGGAGAGGTCCCTTGCATTGAAACTATGGAGTACAATCTATCTATACCAATGGCAGTGGATTACAATGTTGCCCCTTTTGGCAGGGATGAAGTGTGGGGACTGATCCACAGGGTGAGCTGGTCCAAACAGCTAGCACAGGTAACCGAGGACACCATGTTCAGACAGTGCTGGTGAACGGACAGCCAGCCAAGGGGTTGAGAGACACCGGGCCACTATCACTATGGTACAACCCACAGTCAGAGAACTGTCAGGACAGTGGACGTTTGAGTTGCCGGAGGAGCCATACACCAGATTCCCTTGGCCCGAATCATGCTGGATTGGGGTGCTGGTAAAGGAGACTGTGAGGTGGGAGTGATGTCCGGCATCCCAGCTGAGGTACTTTTGGGAAATGATTTGGGGTATCTTACTAATACCTTCACAAGCTCCATGACTGTACAACCCCAAATATGGCTGCATTTCTGAATAGGGCTGCAGGAGAAAAGTGAAAGTTGCTAAACAGCTGTAGACTCTCCCTGCATCTTTACCATTCAGGGACAACAAAAATGTTGATGGACTGTTCCGACAAGAAGACGCCTGAAAGACTTTGTGGACAATGTTGTGGTGGATCCATTGGGATCACACCTGGTCTGTCCAAGATGTGGGGGGTGGGAGTAGTGTGACCAGATGGAGTAAATTAGGACTTTAAAATTTGAAATATTGATCACTGTTTTGTACATTATGTGACATAATGTAATAGTGGGTGTGTGTGGTATTATACTATACGTCCTGTAAAGGGATTTGGCAGTGGGGAACCAGAGTGCAGAGTGGTCTGTTAAGCCCAGCACTCTAGCTTGTTTAAAGTACACTCCTAGTCTGTGTACCTTGTGCTAAGAAATGTTTGGAATGTGGATTGACTCCTGCTGTGCTTCATTGACCAATCAGGGGAGGTTATTAAAGTGCAGTCAAAACGTCTCTTTTTCAAGCCCTACTTTGTATTATTATCTTGATAAGAGTGTATGGAAATGTAGGCCATTCCCTGATTGGTCAAGCTTGCCAACACTGTTCCAAGACCTAGTTTACATTCTAATCTTGATAAGAGTGTCTGGAAGTGTATATAAGCAGTGTGTTTCATTAATAAATGCTGTTTTGTTCTACCTGCCTTAATACAAGTCTCAGCTGTATTTCTGGAGGGGACTTGGGCTGAGGATTCTCACCTTAGCCATTGCAAGAGTAAATTCACTTGCTTCGCCAGTCTACTGGCATAGGGCCCCTGGAAACTCCACCTGGGGTTTTGCAGCTAAATTCACTATCTCTGCCAGTGTACTGGACAGCAGCATCCAGTTGTTCCTGCCTGAGTATCCAGGACCTCCAGAAGTAGCAGGACTCCAGCCAGCCGTGGAAGAGGGACAGGAGTGGTGGTTCAGGAACCAATCCCAAAAAGGGTCCGGTAAATCCTGGTAAAATCACAAGAATAAACAAATTTCCTCCCTACTCCTTTTCATTTCAAGTTGATTATCATGATGCAGAGGAACAAAATGCCTCAAAAATGCCCACACACTCTCCAACTGCCTTTTCCTTGATGCAAGCAATGTAAATAGGTCCATTTTCAGAATTATTGGTTTAGTACTTATGTGTTAAAAAATTAGTCACTGCTCATATTTTAGTATAACATAAGATTCATACATTCCCCTCAATGTGTTTTTGCCTTGATTTAATGAGATATTATAAAGAGGGTCACTTTGATGAGACATGTTACAAGAATATATAGATAAAATACCCCCATAGCCATTTATCAGTAGATTTGGTTTTTAATAGGTCTGATATTTTGACTGGCAATCTGAACTCCATTAATGTCTCGACTGGCTTTTCAGAACAGCCTGATAGAAAACAGCATATTTCTACTTATGACACAAAATATACATTTTTTGCTATTGCTCAAAACTGTTTGGCTGTAAAAGAAGTAGCTCAAAGGTTAGTAGTAACAAGCAAATCTCATAGTCTGGGATGTTATGCAATAATGAGCTCATAAATTGGATCTTATATTCAATCTGAATCTGCTAAGTAGTTTCTAGCAGACGTCCTGGAATAAAAAAAATTGAATATATGATCTTTTTAACTAGATACTTTCATCTTACAACAAGAAATCTGCACATTTCCACTTGTAATATTTTAAAATAAAATACATTTTACCAGATGCCCCAATCCTGAATTATTTAAGAAGAAACAGATATAAAAATTGCCCAGAAGTAAATTCCCAAGCATTTTTTAAAATTATTCAGACATAAGTATATATTAAATGCATATAAATGAGTACAAGTGCAGGTGACGTATGCAAAGGCATTTAAGAAGATTTTCAACCACCTCTCAATTAATGTTATAGTAAGAAATGTATAAATTGGGGGAGAGTCAAACTGCAGGTCTCCAGATATTGATGGATTAAATTGCATCTCCCATCCTATTTAGTTGACAGATTTTTACTTTTGTATTTATTATGCATGATTCACACATAACCACATTTTTGTCATCTCCTGTGTTACCTCTTGCTACTACTTGATGGCTCATTTTGGAGGTCTTGGGCATCCAAGATATTATAGGAACTAGTTACAAAGCCTGTATACATGGGTTGATCCGGAGTGCGGAGCTCCAGATGGCTCACAGGCTGTCTGTGCTCCCGGCTCTGGGGCAGCAGCGTAGGCGCTAGGTGACAGTTTGTCACCCAGCCTCCTCCGCTGCTGCCCCAGAGCCAGGAGCACAGACAGGCTGTCAGCCTTCCGGAGCTCCCTGCTCCAGATAAGCCCGTTCTGCGAGTCCCTACTGTGCATGTGCAGTTACGCACACAGTGAGCAACTCATTCTAGGACTTTATGTTATAGGAGGATAGGCCAGGAATGAATACACCATCAAATCTAATGATGCAGTGCCTTCACTCAGTAGGGTAGTCTGTAAAGAGTAATGATTCCCTACTAATACAAACACACACCACTTTAAAATAAAAAGCAATCTGCAACTATATTAGAACAGTAAGACTTAATCACATTTAGCAAGAACACAATATTTCCCAACTCACAGTTCTCTCCCAGTCCCACTATCCACTGGATTCCATTACCAGAGGTAATCCTGATAACTCATACCAAAGATAAAATTCACTTGTGGTGCACCATTGCAGTTGGGGCCCCTTAGAGACTCTTGCAACACCATTGTCATCCTGGAGGTCTTCCCGCTATTTCCTCTATGTCTGTTCCTCTTTGACACTTCACAAAGCAAACCACTGCTTCCAGTGCTTTCTAGAAGGCACAAGCTACCCTACACTCACCCCCAAGAGGGAAGGAGTCTCACCTTCCTAATGAGTATCACCTCCATAATCACCCGCTGACACTATCCCGCCTAAACCCAGGATAGTTTGGTTTTCTGTTGGGTGTCTCTCATGGATGTTGACATTCATGATACAATTATATTACATTTATAATTGAATACTTGGGTTAGGCGTTCCATTAAGTGTTAACCTTTTATTCTTAAGTTGGTAAACTTCTTCAGCATTGGGGGGTTTGTTGCACTTTAATGACCAGGCATATTTCTACTTTTATGCTAGGTGATTGTTCATAGAAGTAATTTTTTGTGGTTTAGTTAACAAATGAAAATTATATATTGTTTTTCCAGAATGCAACATGATTTCTAACCCCTTAGTTCCTAGAAATGTCTTCAAAGCACTATGGATATTCAAGACACATATGTGTAAGTGTGCTCACATCCATCAAGCAGCATATGTTTACCAAGTATTTTTTGATAATAAAAGGATTCACTGGTAGCCAGAGATCCACACATAATGACCTCCCATCTTTCTTCCACAGTAGCCATAGAGTCAAACATAATGACCTCCCAGCCTTGTCTCCCAGTAGACATAGAACTACACATACTGATCACCTATCTTTGTCCCACTGTCTTTTAGCAAGGATGATTAACACAAGGGCCCCCAGCTGCTGTCAGACTACAATTCCTTTTGGCTCTTGCCTGCCACAAATACCCCCCTCCATCTTTATCTCATCATAGCCAAAAGACCACTCATACTAACCTCCCAGCCTTGTGCCTCTCCAACGGTAGCCATAGAATAATGCATAACATCCTCCAGTCTTGTCCCACTGAACTGGTAGCCATGGAACCATGCATAACGACCTACAGCCTTTCCCCTCTATTTTAATTTATCCAGAACCACTCATACTGTCCTCCTAGCTTTTTCTCACTGCACTGGTACAACCAGAACTACATATTCTGGGTCTAACCACTCCATGGAAATAGTCAAACTTCCCAGAGGAATTACTTGGGATTAGAAAAGATTAGTGCCACACTCCCTGTGGCTTGCGGCCACTTCTGGAGTTGTCTGGGTCCCTGAGGCTCGTGGTCGCTTTTTGGAGTTGTGCCTGGTGTTTTTTCTTCTCCACAGTGGCTCACTTACCTTACAACCACTTCTTATTCAGCTGGGCTCCTTGTTCGTCTTGTGGCTCGCTTCCTTGCAACCGTATTCAGCTCTGCGCATGTGCAGTATTGCGGCTTCCTATCTGTGGCATCTGTACTATATTATCTCTGACTGTTCCTCACTGGGCAATACTGCCCAATCACATTTTACCCTGAGGTGAGCCCTCTCTTCCTATTGGTTTTGCTTTGTATTTAAACTCAGCACTCAAGACTATTGTTGCGAGTTCCACAAGGTTGCTGCATTTGTTCCTTGGCTACCATTACTAGATCTTGAACTCTTAGCAACTAACTTGGCTTTCGGACCATTCCTAATTCTTTAAATCTTGGCTTCAGACCCGGCTTCCTGACCATCCCTTAGAATCTCTTGGTACTAGCTCTTAACGAATCCCAGTGTACTCCCATCCTGGCTGCACCCCGGCTCAACTGGGGTGGAACAATCTGGTTTCAAGATCAGCTTCAGCTGCAGCAAGAGAGTACCTGGCACTCTATCTCTGAACTCAAGCATCCCACCCTAGTGTCACACTCAAGCTTCTGAACCAGCGCTAGGCTACTCAGATTCCCCTACCCCCGGGTAGTGTAACTTAGGACATTTTGGGGGATCTCTATAAATGAGAATTTTCATAAAAAAGTGGCAGATTGCCAGTTATTATGTGAAAATTCTTGCAGAAAGAAAATATGAACTTGCACCCATCCCCCCAATTAGAGTGCATGTATTACAATTTCACTTCACGATTTTCAGAGACTGATGTTCTCAACCTGATTACTAACCATTATGACTTTGCCATCTAAGGACATATATTGCATCAGCAAAAACATATACTGTACTTTTGTAAAGTAAACAACCTAACATATTTCGCTAACAGTATGTATAGATTTTTCATCTGATATTATCACGTGAGCTTTTTTAAATAATACTAGCAGTTTGGGACGGCGTTGCCCGTCATGTTATGCAGGAAATGTTTCTTTTTTTTTAAATAAATGTTATGATAGTGAATTATAGCGTAGGGTGTACGTGTCAGAAAGGTACACACAGTGATAGACAGAGACACATGCAACACACACATATACACACACATGCACTGACAACACAAACAGTGACACACAGCTGCAAATCAGAACATAAATACATACAGTGTGAGCAGTGTAAGTAACACACCTCCCAACATTTCATATGGCCAAAGAGGGACACTTGTGTTTTCGGTGGTGTTACTGGGGGCGTGGCTGGTGGTGTATTTTAGAGAATTTTTAACCCTTTGAGTGCCAGGGGGTAAGCAATGCATTGCATCCCCTCTGGCATTGAAATGGTTAAGTTACTCTTTCTGTAAGTGAATGATTTAGAAGAAGATGAAAGTATTTTTTTTACACAGACTAATTTAACAGATATATACAGAAGTTTATTCCCACATTACTGTGGGTTTTATTGATGTGGAGCAATCTGATACACTGGTATATACACCACACAATGTGATCTCCTAAATAGAGGAGCAGAGGGATTTGGGTGTCAAACAGGGACTGTCCCTCCTATACTGTATAGTGCCAGTCCTTATACACAGACACATGCAGACTGTATACTATACAGCAGAGGTTCTCAGCCCATGCCCTCAGTGGCCACTAACAGGCCAGGACTTAGGAATTTCACTGCTAGAACACAAGTGTGTTGATCAGAGGCTCAGTCATATTGATTAACTCACCTGTGCTCTTAAAAGGAAATTCTAAAATCCTGGCCTGTTAATAGCCACTGAGGGCACAGATTGAGAACCACTGCTATACAGTGCCAGACCATTGTAGAGAATTTTTAACCCTTTGAGTGCCAGGGGGTAAGCAATGCATTGCATCTCCTCTGGCACTGAAATGGTTAAGTTACTCTTTCTGTAAGTGAATGATTTAGAAGAAGATGAAAGTATTTTTTTACACAGACTAATTTAACAGATATATACAGAAGTTTATACCCACATTACCGTGGGTTTTACTGATGTGGAGCAATCTGATACACTTGTACATTAGGCTGACCAGACCTCACCTTTAACCAGTGACACATATGAAAAATGCATACTGCAGGGCTGCTTTGATTTTGGTGCACTCCTGAAATATGCTTATTTCCTATGTGTCCCCGGTTAAAGGTGAGGTCTGGTCAGCCTACTGTATATACACCACACCGTGTGATCTCCTAAATAGAGGAGCAGAGGGATTTGGGTGTCAAACAGGGACTGTCCCTCCTATACTGTATAGTGCCAGTCCTTATACACAGACTGTATACTATACAATGCCAGACCATATATAAATAGTTTGTCATACATGCTATACAGTCAGCTATGTACAGCATGGAGATGATTGCAGGAACTGGCACCTCTACTTACAGACAGACTGACAAACAACCTGCTCTCTTTCTCTCTCTTTGTGCAATATATAAATACAGTCACATCCATGTCTCTGCCATTTACCAGCTCAGCTGAAGCCTTGCTCTGCACTGCCTGATCACCTCTCTGCCGTTGTTTCCACTTTCTCAGCAAGCCAGTATCCTCCTGCTGATTGTTTAGAAATCAGCTCACTTGTAGTAATTAGCAGAGCTGTGTAGGCTCAAAGACAGGGAATGAAGAAGCTGCATAATACAGATTGGACCATGGCCTTCCAGCTGTAGCTTGAACATTGTTCCCATCATCCTCAGCGTGCGTGTGTGTATATGTGTGTATGTGTCTGCTAGTGTGTGTGTGGGAGGGCATGTGCATGTGTCTGTGGTGTAGGAGTGTGTGGCAGCCATTTTTTTTTTCAGCCTTAGATAGTGGTGGGCGGGCTGGATAGTGGGGGCAGGCCAAAAATCACACTCCCACAGAATCACCCAATGGCAGCAGTAATCCTTTTTACTGCCACCCCTGGGTGTGTTTTGCCAGGCACAAAGTCTTCTTTTATATATATAGACAATTATACAGGTAATTATTAACTCATATAATTTGCAGGGATTAACTGTCCACCCTGCTCAGAGATACACATACAGTAATAATAATCCAGTGCATCCACTTAGAAAAAGTAGAAATATTCAATACCAATATATTTAAAAGTATTATTACAATATGTTAGTAGCCAAAAACGCTTTACTCATTTCTAAGCACACTGCTTTTTTATCAACAGCAGCCTTGGCTAACCATACAAGAAAAATATTGCAAATAAGGCATGACTCAGAGGGGATAAAGTGGAGGCCAGTTCTCCAGTGTTCTAAACCCTCCAAGTTCCAAGTTAATCTATGGAGTCAATGCACTCAAATGAGATAAATCTTATTGCACTGTCGCCACAGAATTACAAAGGACCTTAAAGGGATAGTAATACTTCATTTTAACTTTATTTTATTTTGTAGGCATTAAAAAAACATGAATAACGATATAAGTCTTATCTTTCAAACCTTTATGGTTTAAGAGATATTCACAAGCAAAGTTTCCCCCTCCCTCCCCTTTTTCCTAGGGTAAGCCATCTCTTCTCAGATGTGAATCTGGTTGTAAGACCAGACAGATAACAGAAGGGGACAATCTTCTTTGTATGAAAAGAATGAAAGCCCTGCCCCCCTTGACAAGCTTTTCAGCTTTTTCCCTTATCTTAATTGAAGATTGTCCCTCTCTGCAGTCTACCTGGGCACCTGCCTTCTGATCTGGCTGAACGGTGGGGGATACTTTGCTTGTGAATATCTCTTAAACCATAAAGGTTTGAGAGATAAGACTTATATCGTTCTTCATGTTTTTTTAATGCCTACAAAATAAAATAGAGATAAAATTAAATATTACTATCCCTTTAAGAGTTTAGAAAACTGGAGAAGTAATCTACAATTTATCACTAATTTATCACCTCTTTATCACACCCAACTCCTCACATGATCCAACCTTTACTCCCATCCACTGTTTCCTGTCACAGGAAATACACTTGACCTATAGCAAGCAAGAATTAATACATCTTTAACCCCTGGGTTGTTACAGAGATCTCCAACACATTGCATTGAATCCAATGGTTTAATTAAAATCAGTAAAGGATATAAAACTGGTGCAGGAGCAATTCATATTTGGGTGTGACTGGCACAGCTGAGGCACCCTTCAAAATTGGAGCTCTAGGTAATTTCTCGCTCTTGCTACTGGGAAATCTGGTCCTCAGGACTCTAATGCACTGTGTCATAATTGCCCTTCTTTTCTTTTGTGCATAATAAGACCCCTAGAATGCTATATGGTAATCAAAAGATGAGCAATTCTGGACCAAACCAACTGCATCACAGGGGACATGTAAGAATTCCGTAATTGACTTGATTTAATTGAAGCTTTTAACCAAGGATGGATTGTGCTATCGGGCATTCGGGCATGCCCCGGTGGGGCAGTGGCTGCTTTACAAGGGAGGGCCATGCCACAAAATTACTGTTTAGACTCCAACCCGACAGAAGTGTCACAGGCAGTGACAGCAGAGTCACATTGTGAAGGAGGTTGCTGCTCTGTATTTCAGATGTACTACTGGGTGAAACAGCCACCCGACAGCCTCTACTATTATTATTTATGCTTAACCCTTTGAGTGCCCCTTTTACTGAAGTAATACTGTTCAGCCAGATCAGAAGGGAGGTGCCCAGGTAGACTGCAGAGAGGGACAATCTTCAATTAAGATAAGGGAAAAACCTGAAAAACTTGTCAAGGGGGGCAGGGCTTTCATTGTTCTGATAGGAAGAAGATTGTCCCCTGATGTTATCTGTCTGGTCTATGGACTGAATTCCACATCTGAGAAGAGATGGCTTACACTAGGTAAAAGGGGCGGGAGGGGCCTACAAAATAAAATAAAGATAAAATGAAGTATTACTATCCCTCTAAAGAAGATTAGTTTTGAGGAAACCAACTACTGAAACAGGGTAAATTAAAATTCTGCAAATTCCAATTGATTTAAATGGGTATTTTAACCCTCTTGTATCCAAGGAAGTCAAATTCTCCATTTAAATCAATTGGAATTTGGAAAATTTTAATTTTCCCCTGTTTCACTAGTTGGTTTCCTCAAAACTAATCACCTTTAACTCGATGAGCAAGGCTCAAGGACACATTTTCACTTACTTTGAGCATCTTGGATTTTAACCCTTTGAATGCCAGAGGGATACCCTCTGACATTCAAAGGGTTCTTAATGTTCTCCACTGATGAGAACATGACTCATTCAGACACACACACATACACACACACATACATTATTATTATCATTATTCTTTAGTTATATAGCACCAACTAATTCTGCAGCGCTGTACAATAGGGAATAGCCATACAGAGATATTAACTAGTACAATCAGATGTGGAGAAAAGAAGGATCAGAAGGCCCTGCTCGTGAGAGCTTACAGTCTGGAGGACATACATATGTTTATGTAATGGAATACCAACTAATGGGCCATTTTTTTTAAATGCCCCGGGCCAGTATCTGACCAAAATCCACCCCTGTTTTTAACCAGTTGAATGCAAGATATTTTTCCAACACATCACAGAGCAATGTGTTGGAGAGCCTTCTAGTATTTGAGATGTTAAAATCTGTATTTAAATCACTGGCATTTTTGTCACATATAGTGCAATTAGTTTTCCTTGAATTGTTCCAGTTAATCTGAGTACATCAGCCTAAGTGAGTACAAAAGTATGAAGGAAGTTAGTCATAAACTGAAATAAAATGCACAGCTTATTTAGTATGTTTGGCACACCAGGGCACCAGAAATTATGTCAAACAAACTCCTAAACAAGAAAAAGAACATAATGTGTTGGTTAAGTGTGCAGAATGTAACATTCAGTTATTGTACACCATTCAACGTTTGTCTGGATAACTTTTCTTTGGAGAATGCACATACAATTGTATATTAAAAAACATTTTAAAAGTAATTATGCCATTTTATTTTTAAAAAATTGATAAAAGCAGCAAACAATGTAAAATGTGTTTTGAAATGTTATGTTGCCGTCAAAAGCTTTTAACGTGATCAATCTCAATGAAATACATATCAAAATCAATTCAAAACATGTAGTTGAATAATGTTCTTACGTTAAAGACTCGTTCATGCTGTGGTATGATGTAGCTTTAATTATCATATTTTCTTCATAAAAGCTTTTCAATACATCAAAAATCCATACTGTAAAAAGAGAATGCAAATAAATAGAAACATTTGCCTCAAAACAAAGTTAAGTGGAGTAATTCCAGGGCAAGCCAATTTTATATCAAATAAAAATCTCCATTCACTTTAATAAGACTTTAAAGCCTTTGCACTTCATGTGTTGGAGACTTTTGGGTTTAAATCAATGGCACTTTCAGAATTGTTTTTCCTTCATGTCTTCCTTCCTTTCATGTCTGTCTTCGTGCACATCTAAGAAAGAGAGGTCAAGCCTTTCAGGTGATGAGTTCCTGTAATTAAATGATGGAAACTTTGCCCATCTTAACTGGTAAACATCTACAGAATGTTAAGGACACCATAGGCACTTCCAAGTGAAAACATGAAAAGGATCCACTACTCAAGGTGCAGGAACTCCAGCAGTGATCACTGCTAAGTTCACCACTGCTTTTAGAGCAGAAGAGGCTCATCCAAAGGCAACTGCCCCATCTCTTTCAGATTTGATCCAGTTGATTCATCTTTCATTAACCCCTTACAGGTGTAATATGTTTTCCCTTAGACTCAAGCACCAACAGGTACTTCACTCCTTCATCTACCTCCTTCTCCTGTGGTGAGATGGGATTGAATAAAATGGCCATCAGTTCCTTTGTGCTCTAGTACCTCTGAATGCCAGTTGTCTTTAAGATATGTTATGGTGGGAAGATGGAGAGAAAAAAGTGGGAGGCAGTAACAAGGTAAGCCAGATGCACAGTAAAGGGAGCAATTGTAGGCAGTTGGCATTAATATTGTTTGACTTTACACGTGATTCCTACACTAACAGAATGAGGACTTATCTTGTAATATTTTGTTTTCTTGTTTTCTGCATTTCTGCACTGGATTATTAACCCTTTCAGTGTGACAGGGGGATAACACGGGAGAGCTCACTACTCTGCAATCATTAATCGCTCCCAATAGCAGGAACAAAACTTGAATCACATACTTCAGGTTGATAAAAACAAACACTTTATTTCCATGTAATTTTTAAAAGACAAACAAGTCCAAATCGAGAGGGAGCGAGATACAAATGAACTCAAGGGTAGTTAGACAGAGCACATCTAACGCGTTTATCGCTAAAAAGCGCTTAATCGTAGACTGAGTAGCTACCTGAAAAAGATCTGTTTTAAAAACTTGAAGGATAAACATGAATGGACACCTGCTTAAAAGTAACAGTGTAACTACCCAGCCTGAGGTTGGCTAGTTACACTGTTACTTTTAAGCAAGTGTCCAATCATGTTTATTCTTCTTGTTTTTAAAATAGATCTTTTCCAGTTGTGCACTCAGTCTATGATTGAGCACTTTTTAGCAAAACGCATTTTCTATCTATCCTTGAGTGCAGTTGTGTCCCACTCCCTCTCAATTTGGACATGTTTGTCTTTTTTATTATGTGGAAGTAAAGCTTTTGTTTTTATCAGCTTGAAGTATGTGATCCAAGTTTTGTTCCTGCTATTGTGAGTGATTAATGATTGCAGAGCGGTGAGTGTTCCTGTGTTCTTTATACTTGAGCCGTTTCCCAAGTATAGCGTTGGAGATCTGTTTCGGAGAAGCACCCCTGAGGTGCTGGTGAGGTTTTTTTGTATATATGTATTCCCGATGGAGAAATTTGTTTTATAATCATGTGAAGCACCTACTCTCTTTATTGTTTCTTCTCTGCTCACTGCACTTGGTAATCTTAAATCTATTTGAGAAAAAAAATAACAACAACTGTCATATTTGCCACCATGGACATCAAATCCAGGCCTGATTGTCTCTTTAACAAATGTACCAGGGCAAAATTCATAGGGGTAATTAGGCTTTTCTGGTGATTATAAAGTAAGTATTGGGTTATTAATAGGTGATGTAATTTCTCATTTATGCTTTTTAAAGACCAATGAGCTAGGAACACAATTACAAATAAGTGCATTTCAATCCCTTCTGGTCCTTAAAGTGTTAAAAGAAAAAAAGATATCACATGTGGGGGGCCAAGTTGAAATCTTAGAGGAGGAGACAGGAGGAGACAGCTCAATCACAATCTTTTAAGTCTGTCAGCATTAAAAAATCAAAACAATAAGAATTCAGCAGCTCTCACTTCAGTGACATGGATCTGAAAACATAACATAACAAAACTGCTATGGCTGGTAATGCACATGTAAAGTAAGCATCCCATCTTCAAGTGGATAATTTGAGTAAGTACAAGAGACTGTGGAGAGACTTTTATAATGTGTACGAGCATTTACATAGAAGGTTTTTGGAGAGCCCTTTATATTAGCCTTGAACATATTTATATAATGTTATCATATCCCCTCTAAGACACCATTTCTCTAGTGTGTACAAGTTTAACTTTTCTAGCCTTTCTTCATAACTAAAACTTTCCATTCTCCATATTAGTTTTGTAGCTCTCCTCTGTACTTTTTCTTGTTCCATACTGTCCTTTTTCAGAAAAGGCACTCAGAATTGAACAGCATATTTAAGGTGGGATCTTACCATGGACCTGTAAAAAGGCAGAATAATGTCTTTTGAGAGTCAATACCCCTTTTAATACATGCCAATATCTTATTGGCCTTTGCAGCCGCCAGCTGGCACTGCATACTGCTAAGTCTATTGTCTAACATTACTCCCAAATCCTTTTCATTAGTAGATTTCCCCAAAGAAAAACCATTTAAACTATATGTTACATTTTTATTATTATACCTAAAATGCATAACTTTACACTTGTCTACAATGAATCTCATTGCCATTTTCCTGGCCAGTTACGTAATTTGTCCAAATCCTCTTGTAATGAAGACATATCCAGCTCAGACTTCTTTACCCCACTTCATTTTGTGTCATTGGCAAACTCTGATACATGGCTCCCTATGCCCACTGGGAGATCATTAATAAACAAATTAAAAAGAAGAGGTCCAAGGACAGATCCCTGAGGTATTCCACTTAACACATTTGTCCAATTGGAGAACTTCCCATTTACCACCACTCTTTGCATTCTATCTTTCAGCCAATTTCAAATCCACTCACAAACATTTGCCCCCTAAGCCTAGTGCATTCAATTTGTACAGTAACCTTTTGTGTGGAACCATATCAAATTCCTTGGCAAAGTCTAAATAGATCACATTAAACGATGCACCCAAATCTGTATTTTTACTCACTTTTTCATAAAATGCAATCAAGTTAGTTTGAAAAGACCTGTGTTTCACAAAGCCACGTTGGCTCCTGCTAATTATGTTCATATTCAAGATGAATTCCTGGATATATTTCCCTAGCAACCCTTCAAACAGTTTCCCCACCACAGATGTCAAGCTAACAGGTCTTTAATTTCCCAGCTGGGATTTTGATCCCTTTTTAAATATGGGCACCACATCTGCTTTATGCTAATCCATGGGCACCATACCTGAAATAAAAGAATCCCTGAAAATCATTAGCTATTTAAGTAACCGTGGGTCTATACTCTCCGGTCCCAGGGATTTGTCTACCTTAAAGGGATAGTAATGTTTCATAGTATTTGGGCCTTGGAGAGTGTTATTTCAATTCAGATATTTGATATCAGATAATTGAATAATAAAGTATCCCCCTCCCGCCCCTTCTACTGATGTGACAATGCTCAGCTTAGAGCAGCAGGGAGTGTCCAGGTAGATTGTAGAGTGGGACAATCTTCAATTAAGATAAGGGTAAAACCTAAAAAACCTGTCAAGGGGGGCAGGGTTTTCATTGTTCCCATAGTAAATATATTGACCCTTGATGTGAGCTGTCTGGTCTATGGACTGGATTCCACATTTTAGGAGTGGGGGCTTACACTAGGTAAAAGGGGTGGGAGAGGGAAACTTTCTCAGTCAATTACTCTTGAACTACAACGGTCACAGTAATGAAATAACACTCTCTATGGCTCAAATACTATAAAGATTAATTTGAGCTGCTGTTTTTTGTGAAACATTACTATCGCTTTAACATCATTTAATTGTTTTAACACTTTTTCATGTGTCATCCAATCCCATGCTTGCTGTGACTGTTCTGTAAATGTAGTTTGCAGGTTCTTGTCCATTGGGACTTCCTTGGTAAAAACAGAAGAAAAGAAACTATTTAAAATATCTGCTTTCTCTCTGTCCCCACTGACCATCTCACCTGTTTCAGATAACAAAGACCCAACATTATCAGACTTTAATTTTTTGCCATTAATGTATTTAAATATTTTTTGGGGGATTGCGCTTGTTAGTGACAGACTGCTGAGTGGGCTTAGGCAACACATCATACTCAATAAGTTGTGTTGTGTACTGTAGAGTAAAACACATCGAGTATTTGAGTAATGTCCAGCAAGCACACAAGGGGCAGGGGGAGGGGGAAGGTTGGAGCATTGCAAGGATGTGAGAGTAAAGTAGTAGTTAAAAAACTGACTGCAGCAATGGTGGCTGCAGCATGTGCAATAAATGATGATGATGATCCCTCTACTCCAAGGGTGGGTGCAGTTTATTAAGGTCCCAGCAAACCTTCCAGCATCACCAGTGCTGGTACAAATAAAGAACCATATAAATTTGAAATCATGGTTACAATTGCAATGTTGACATATAGGGTACAATACATATGGCAATGAAGGTAAGGCATTACTGTGTTATACAGAGATGCTAATGAGGATACCACTTTTAGTGTGATATTACTTCTCCATGTCTTATGTTGTTCTTTGAAGCCTTTGCTCTGGAGTTTATAGATTTCAATACATTGTTGTGGTTTAGCAAAAAAAAAAAAAATTAACAGTGGAAATGAAGTCCCGATTATATAGAAGAAGTATATAATGTTTTATCAACTCTGTATAACACCTTTGTGCACTGACAACAATAAGTGAAGCCATGCATTAACACTGAATGTAAAAAGTAATGCAAAAATATATATATTTTTTAGACGTCTATACTGGTTTATAGTACATAAATAAAGTTAACATTATTAGGCAATTATGCTTCAGTTTTATTGTTCTGTAGATGGCAAGGTTTTATGTAAATCAAAGTAAATCAAAATAATTGATTTTAACATTTCTTCAATTTTGGAATATAGATTGTTAAATCAAAGTAAAAGACTGAAAAGTATATAATCAGTATACATACATTACCTAATTATCATTTAGATTAGGATCTCCTATGGATTCTTTGTATGTAGATATACTTACAGAGTAAGTGGATGCCTTGACCTGTGAGATAATGAAATAAATCAACCCTTAGACTTTTACATAGTAATAGTGTTTGGCAGCGAGTGAATCTAAAAGAAGCAATACAATACTTTACTACTATACATAAAAATTGGTAAATTAAATTGGTAAGAACAAATGCCAGTCAGACAGTGTCCATGAAAGATAAATATTATCTGGAACTAAGCTTGACACTGTATAACTTACATGCACTGAAATAGACATTGCAGTCACATCTTGCATTTCATATCTATACACACAGCTAATCACAATTTACCTCTCCCTAAGAAAGTACAAGTGTGCACTATTGGTGTCTTGGGAACAAAAACGTATAAATAAATATCACCAGCAATAAATAGAGGAGCATTAATGTTGCAGTATTAGAGGGGAAGCAGTCTTTGCAACCCAATTTCTTGTATTAACTAATGGACATTTAACCCTTTGGGTGAAAGTGTGC